>OY720229.1:0-1200000 GCA_963082605.1 Rhodophaea formosa | reverse complement strand
AAATGTGATTCAATGATAATATTATCACATTATTCCTTACGGATAAACAGAAGGCAGCTCCCATTGAAACACGTGCTATTACAGTGCCCGGCAAATAAGTTGAACTAAGTGTGAGTAGGACACCGCAATACATTGCCACTGATTAATATAGGTGTGTCTCGCTCACACTTAGTTCAACTTATACGCCGCGTGTTGTACGTTTACCGACTATCGCCATCTTATTTTACGTAATGTGAAAGAGACAGACTGACTGCTCTGGCTAATATATGGCTCTGGTAGTACAGAGAGGGTCGTGCTCCTGCAGTGGAGACTAACAAAGACCTAAAGAAGATAAAAGAGCCAGATGGGACAGTTTATTGCGCGATATAAACAGCGTCGCGGGCGTGATGCTATATCCATAGAAGGACGCTTCTTATCGAGTCGAAATGGTTGCATACTACTAAACATCTTTTGACCAATATTTGGCAACGCCAAAGACAATATAATACTGACGTAATAGACTGCCCACCTCATACAAAAATATTGGACCAAATTAAGGTAGCGAAGAGCAGGCGAATGTATGGCGCAGGAGAGTTGCTTGCTACTCGATACTAGATGGCGGTAATCTGCGTTAGCCTAAACTTACTAAATATAGGCTGAGAAATTAAATATAAGATATATTTTGTGAATAATGTTTTTATATTCTCATAATACGGTAGATACAATGTTGTGTAGTTTCGAGTGGCGCCATCTATGCGAGTCTCTGAGAACAAATCGTACGATTAAGGCGTTGAGACCACATGGCAACGCTAATTGCCCTGTCGTCCTCATTAAGGTCCTGCACGGTGCAAATAATGGGGCAGTTTGGGCACGACAGAAGGTGAGATATGGTCTGATTGGTACCACAGTCACACAAATTGTTGGTAGAGAAACCCCACCTGCCCCCTTATTTACTAACTCGAATGACAGGTGTCGATGCTTATCAATCTAGAATTTTCAGTTACAATGCGGGTTTTGCTTGCTCGAAATTTTTATGTGCAATTTTGCAAATTGATTTAAGTGGACTTTATAATATGACATTGGTGTAGTTTGGTGTTGTAAATGCTCGTGCTCGAGAACAATTTGTGAAATAGTTAAAGTAGACTGTTAATGGACTCGTATAGATTTGTCGCCAAAAGCTCCCACGAGGCTGCCAAAGAACATACGCCATCTTTGATGCCACATACCGTACAACACCGATACTTAAACACTGCGCGCACGGGTGACTTTTGTCACGGTGACAAAAAAGTGTTTGTCACGTCTTCCTCGTGTCTCCGTAATGTCTCCCAAGCGGAGTGCGCGCACGGTAGGCGACAGTGACAAAACTATGGTAAACCATGAAAAAACTTTTTAGTTATCAAAGAGTCATTACGTGGTATTTGAATTCTCTTTGGTCATTTGTCGGCATGGATTTCGAACCGACGGTCGTTGTCTGCGAACTCATATCTTGCCAAAGAAACGTAAAAAAGAATGCTGGGTACCCACTCTTTGGAGTGACAGGTTACTTCACTAAGTCGGTCAACATAGTATAAAACTTTTCACTGAAAGTTCTAAAGTTTCATAAAACTCAAGAACATGGAAATAATTTTTTCAAATATTTTCTAATGAATGTTGGAAGTTTAGAAGGATCATATTCCCTATTCTTCTAAACTTCGAATATAGTCGTTAGGAATCATGTCAATACGCGATGCGGCTAGCAACCCATCCCTATTTTGATTCCGTTCTCTACATATTAGCTCACCAACACGCTAAACGTGGCTTTGAGAATTTATAGATCTGCCGGCCTATTTACTAACTTGGATGACAGGTGTCGATGCCGATCAAGGGGGGCTGGGCTCTGCCTACCCCTTAAGAGAAAAGACGTAATAGTATGTAAGTAATAATGTTCTGATTATTTTTGGCTTGGCAGAGACTTCAAATAGATGAGAAAATATTAGGTAGGAAATATATTAAATGAATAAATAAATATATTGTCTGTGGTAGGTAGATAGGTTGTTTACAGAGTGAAGTATTTGATTTAATTAAAAATCACTCATTCTTGTCCGTTAAAATAAATAAATGATTTAGTTTATTTTTTGGTTTCAAGTATAGTCGCTTTTTTAAGTCGGTCAAATTTTTTGTAACAAAGTTTTTTCCACGTAGAGTAACAATTTTGACACCCGTGCGTGCACGTCTATTACATAAAATGTCTATCGTAAAAGTTTTGTCACCGGCTTGTTCGCTGGTTGATGGACAAAAAAGTCACGTCACTGTCACGTCGCTTCGTGCGCGCACCTCCATACATCTCCATGGATAGGGTGACGGAAACAAAAAAGTCACGGCGACAAAAGTCACCGGTGCGCGCAGTGCCTTAGTATCTCATTATATTGGACATTGGCAGAATCACTGAAATCTCGGTGGAAGCCATAATTAAAAAGAAGGAAGAAGAGCCTCACACTTCAAAATCGGTCAATCCGTTTAGGCTACAGGAGCAAACAAAATAACAGATATACTTACATACATACGTGCGAAGAGCTATGGTCTAAGAAAATAAATTATTTTCATTGTTTTTGTTTCATTTTATTTTCAAAATATAAAATCTCTCGAACACACTGTATTTTCAAATCCAAGGCCAAATTTTACTAAGGCAGAAAATACCATAATTTTATTACCGACAGTGCCCATAAATCCTAGGCCACGTTTAGCATGTTCGTGGGCTTGTAGGTTGAGAATGGAATCAAAATAGTGATGGGTTGCTAGCCACATCGCCTATTGACATGATTCCTCCCGCCCGATACCCTCGATCGGCTTTACGATCTTCGCGGGAAGAGAAGCAGCTGGTACATTCTAAGTTTTTATTTTTTTCTCCAAGACCAGCGTGGAAGGAAGCATATTTAATTTAAATATTATATGTGAATCGACTCGCAATGCCATTGCAGCCGGCCTATTTACTAACTCGGATGACAGTTTTCGATGCCTATCACTCTAGGATTTGCTGTTACAATGCGGTTTTTGTATTTCAAGTAAAAAGTTCGAGCAAGCAAAACCCGCATTGTAATTGTAAATTCTAGATTGATAGGCATTGACACCTGTCATCCGAGTTAGTAAATAGGGGGGCAGGGCTCATTTGAGGACTGTGCTGTATATATATATATAATACTAGCTGTTGCCCGCGGCTTCGCCCGCGTATTATATAGCCTATGTCCTTTTCAGTACCCTAACCACAGAGATGTATAGAGTGGGCTCGGGGGCGTGGCAGGTGGGAACGCAATATGAGCAACATGGGCATATTTCTCGAACACGCTGTCAGTCGGAAGTTTATGTGCACTCGCGTAGTACGTCACGATTTTTACGAAAATGCCGTCTTGTGCAGTGATAATGTGCAAAAATAGAAGTTCCAATAAGAGCCTGAAACATCTCGGAGTCACCTACCATAAGAAAGCACCAAAATATTCGTGTTTTTAATGCATTTTAGAGCAAAAACTTAAAATCAATAAATAATATGTCATCGGGAATGTCATGCCGGTTACATTGCTATAAAAATGAAATCAAATGAATGGATGTATTACATTGAGCGTAAAGTCTTTCATTAGCAGTAATAAGACTGTTTTGACCGCGTAATGTATGTGACGTCAAGCAAACGTGTCGTACCTTACCAATATCGAAGTACGGGGGCTGGTTGACGTTGCGACTAAGGATGCCCCAGTATCTTTTTATCGATAATTTTCACTGAACTAATATACCTCAATGCGAACTAATGTCGATGCATAAGGAAAGTATGTTTACCAGTTAAAAGTTAATAAATATCAACGTCTTTTGCAAAAAATAAATACTTTAATACTATTTTGGAACTATCCTTTGGGTTAGTTTGTTTTGGCGCCTGATTTCAACGAGGATAGTTTTCATCAGGTTTTTTTTTCCAGTCCTTTCTGAAGCATCTTAGAAAAACAGCTTCCTCTCTTTGTACAAAACACTTCGCACTACCAAACCAAATATTTCCCTTTGTTCCTCTATGGATTTGACCTGCTGTCATGCTGCTTAACCATCTAAAGGGCTCCAAAGGGCCTTCGGGAGAGACGGATGTCGGCTTTGAGTGTTGCCTATGTGTGCAAGGCTTGGAGAAACAGTAAACCCTCATGTTATGCTGCCGTATGGGCTAAAAGCTATTGCCAAAAGGGCATATCCTGGTTGCGAGTGACCCGGGATCGCTGGGCGATCACCAGTAATATGAGCTAATCGTACTCTACGCACTCTATCCCAGTGGAGAGTGTGACTCTATAAACTTGTCGATATAAAATTTGACATGGTTCTGTATATCAAATGTTCTAAATCTTCAATTTTTATACCTCAACAAAACTACTAATCAGGCTGAACAACTTTTGCTACAGCGTCATTTTTATATCTCCTATAGTTTTCCTGGACCATTATGGTTCTGCGTCAGTTGTTCCATATCTTCAATTTAAATACCTCAACAAAAACTGCTCAACAGGTTGAATAAAATTTGCTAAGGCGTCATTTATATATCCCGATCCTAACTAATATTATAAATGCGAAAGTGAGTTTGTTTGTTACGCTTTCACGCCGTATCTACTGAACCGATCATCATTAAATTTTGCATACATATAGTTAAGGGTACCGAGAAGGACATAGGCTATATATATTACGCGGGCAAAGCCGCGGGTAACAGCTAGTTTCTTATAGTTTTTACTGGACCATAATGGTTCTGCATGAGGTGTTCCAAATCTTAGATTTTTTATACCTCAATAAAAATGCTCATCAGGCTTAACAACTTTTGCTCAGGCTCCACTTTTATATTTCTTATAGTTCAGCTGGACCATTATGATGCTGCATCAGGTGTTCCATTTTCCGAAATCATTTCTTCCCTATATGTTACCTAGGCTTAATAGCTATATAGCAAAAAAGTTTCATTCAAATCCGTCCAATATTTCCTGAGATAAACGTATTCATACATACATACAGACAGACAGACAGACAACAAATTCCAAAAAAAAATTTTTCTTACTATTATGATTTTTAAATGTCCCTCTATCCATTTCAGTCAAAAATACTAAATGTACAGACAAAATATTTTTACTGTTTTATTATTATATGTATAGAATAGATAATACATCTTGTTTTTGTACGCTACTTCCTGTTATGAAAAAAGGTGCCACATCCCATATAGTTGAATCGGCACTGTCCATAGATATCAAAAATAAGGCACTGTCCTTTCCCGCTTGCGATGAATCAACCCCCGTAATAAATGAATTAATCTATTAATTTATTCAACTATTTTTATTTATTTAACGACGCTGAATATAAATAATTAAATATTAAAACAAATCACGAACCATATACGTGTACTACGCGCAAGAAACATCGATAATAGTTTATCGATTGTCAACCACTAGCGTAGGTGTGAACTTGTTGAATGTGTGAGCTCGTATTTACGCGTCAAATACGAATGTGTGTCTGTCACTCCCGTTGGCCGTTTGATTTGTTTGCATAAAATATTTTGTCATTGTGTGCGTGAAACTAGTGTTCCAATGTTTATGTGCATGTAGGTGTAAATTTTTCTGGAGACATCGGAACTCAAACAAATTTCGCTCGCGCACCGATCTAACCTTGTAAATATTCTGATATCTATGACCCTAACCTATGTGTAAGCAAAATTTCATGACGATCAGTTCAGTAGGTTGGGCGTGAAAGCGTAACAAACAAACTCACTTTCGCATTTATGATATTAGTTAGGATTAGGATTTTATTATGGATGCCTTTCTTTTGCGATGGATCCCCAGCGGTGGAGCCGTTGCCTGCGGCTGTAGTGAGATCTTCGGGTTGGTGTGGTGAACTGTGGTGGTTGTCCGCCTTGCTGCGTCGTCCCATCCATATATTATGAAACCACTGGATTTGCGAAGAATTAATTGTTGCCAAGTTGCCAGGGAGGGAATCAAACAAATAATTTCGTTTGATAAACAAGAACATCTCGCCATCTGGCAAAATAAATGAAGAAAGGCTCTATAGGAGTCGTATCCAGGGCCATCAAATAATTATTTAAAAAAAGTGTCTGACCTTAATCTGACAGTTGACAGTGTGAGTGAAGTTTGTGCTTTAGTACCTACTTGTTCTGAGGTTTGAGCACCAAAAAGCGCGTCGTGCATGTGGCTTGTGGTCGCGTTCAAAAATAGCACTCGTTCCGTTTGTGTTATTTTCGCCGGGATCTTGGTTTTTCGTTTAAAATAAAGTACCTAACTGTGTTAAAGTTCTCGCGGATTGTGTCTGTGTGAGTGCCGCGCGTGAAATAGTGAAGAACTGAAGACAACTAGCCAGAACTGAATTTAAAACCAAATCGTATTACATACACACAGTATCGTAGGTAGTCTTCATAGTCCAGTCAATATCGACACAAAAAAGTGCAAATATTACAAACGCGCATGTATCGGCGATTTTTTATATAATAATATTGTGATAACCACTAACAATAGTCTACACCCAAGTTTTTAACTTACTACCACTACTACCGAAAGAATGGGAATTTTTTCAATTTTTTTTGTTAAAACTTCCTTAAGAATGCCTTTTTCGGGTATTTTTGTGGTATGCTTTGAAATACACTAAATTATCTATATATAGTTTGAGTATAATTTGAACTCTCTGTGACTTGTAGTTACTGAGTCATATCTTGTCAAACCATGACCATTTTTTCCCAAATTTGGCACAATTTGGGGTAGTTTTGTTTTTCGGACCTGTAACAATGAAACTAAAGATTTTACAGGGATGTTGTAATAAAATAAAAGATAGAAGACTATAATAAGCTGTGAAATTAGTGTAATTTAACCTCTCTGAGTTTTTTTAACAGTAGAGAAACAGACTGTCAACAATGGGTCTTTTAACACATCCAAAATAGGCAGTTTTTTTCTAAAAACTTAAAAAAATTCCTGTACTTTTGGGGCCCCCCACGGAAGCACAGGGAACAAAGTTGCAAACTTGGGTGTAGACCATTCTAAGTAAAAGAATTGCCGATACATGCATGTTAGCAATGTTTGATGTCGATATTGACTGGGCTATTAACTAACAAAACTTCTCCGTTCCTATAAAAACATAATCTAAAAAAATTTGAGGCATAGGGGGTAGCTCAACCAGTGAGGTTTTCATTATGTATGAAGAGGATAGGTAGATAAAAAAACCTAGGGACAAGCAGATCAATGTTAAACCAAATTGTAGTAGTTTTTGATCAACTATAACTTTTCTTCAAACCATAGAAAATAAGAATAAATAATATAATAAGTAATAAAGATAAAATAATCTCCAAACTTATATTTTGGACGCTGTTCCACTCAGATATTGAGATCATAAACTTCAATAGAACAAACCGGCCCAGTGCGTGTCGGGCCACGCTCAGTGTAGGGCTCCGTAGTTGTACGTCATTTTATTAGTTGGTCTACTATAACTTTTGACTTGTGTACCCTACGTAGCTGTGATAGTTTTCATTGTAATGTCATGTAGGTACCATAATTATCGCGACGTTTTTTGTCTCCACTGCAGGAGCAAGACCCTCTCCTTACTGCCAGAGATCCATCAGCCAGAGCAGTCAGATGACCTGGCCTACACTCTTTATGCTGGCCAGACAGGTTGGAGCCTCTATGATGTTCATAAGCTTTGTTTAGCTTGTGTTTCCTAAGCTACCTTCTCAGACTTGGAGTGGTCCTATTCTACTGTGCCGGGAACGACGTGGCTAGGAGGTACCATGGATATACATTAATATCTCAAACTCGGTGAGGTACACAGGGCAATACTTCTTCTTTCGAGTTGTAGATGACTAGTTTTATATTTGCCTTGACCAGTAGCTTGCAACTGCGACTGCCTGGTCATTTTGAGTGCAGGAAGCTGGACATTCAGGGCATACCAATAGGTGGTAATATTAAGCATGCTTCATGGAAGGAAAATCTCCCCAATTACCCAAATTTCAAAGATAAGATGCTTCTAAGGCTGGAGCGTAAGGTTATATCCTTACTCTGCGGCTGTTATGGATATGTTAACCAAAACTGCCCATTCTCCTATACACATCTTTGAACCTAAAGCCACATTCCGTTTCACCTCCAGTTGGAAGGCACGTTAAGCTGTTGGTCCCGGCTGTCTTCATTGATGGCATTCGTTAAGCTACGTCTGAATGTTAGATGCCTCTGGGCAGCTTGAAATATTGCGTTTAGGGAAATGGCTTCATAACACAAATTGCTATAAATTTAAAGAGCTATGTCATAGTAATATAAGATTTTTGAAATTTTCATATTTTATAAAACGGCCTTTTTTAACCAAAGTTAATGTATCGATATCGGACTGAAAGTGTCCATAACAGATTTTTCCAGCTAGATGCTTATAAAATCAGAAATAGTTTTCAAAGTGTACTTACTCTTCATGCAAGTCCCCATCGTTAATCTTATGTACCTATTTAGTATTTTTTATTAGTCTAGTACTTACCTATTTGTGTAAATTAGTATGTCATTCATGTGGTCACACCACCCTCTAAATCGTACGATTTGTTCTCACAGACTCATAGATGGCGCTACTCGTTGCTACACAACATTGTATAGTCTACCATGTTTGAATTTAAAGCATTATTCACAAAATATGTCTTACTAGCTGTTACCCCGGCTTCACCCGCGTAATATATAGCCTATGTCCTTCTCGGTACCCTAACCTATGTGTATGCAAAATTTCATGATGATCGGTTCAGTAGATTCGGCGTCAAAGCGTAACCATGTGGTCTCAACGCCTTAATCGTACGATTTGTTCTGAGAGACTTGCATAGATGGCGCCACTCGAAACTACACAACATTGTATCTACCGTATTATGAGAATATAAAAACATGATTCACAAAATATATCTTATTAAAAAACCGGCCAAGTGCGTGTCGGGCCACGCGCAGTGTAGGGTTCCGTAGTTGCGAATGACAACTTTGAGTTCACACTGTTTACTCTCGCACCTCACAGTTTAATGACCGAAAAACATCTAACAATGAAAGTTGTATGAAATGTTACATTTTCCAGTAGTTACATTTTATAAGTTGGTTGCCTATAACTTTTTTAGTTTCCACTTAGTACTCAGCTCTGATTGTTTTCCTTTCAACTTCAGTATATATACTACTGCTGTAATTTTTTTCACGTATCCATATATAACCGTTTAGCAGATAGAGGGGGGGGGGGGGACACTTACTTCTAACAAAAATTTTCACTTTAAAACCAAATATTTCAGAAACGGATCACACAATATTTTTCAAAGACCTATTTAACGATACCCCAGACGATGAGTAAGTAGAGAAAAAAAAATTACTCCCCCACTTTACTTGTATGGGAGCTACCCTAAAAAAATTTTTTTTCAAGATTTTTTCTACCCCTTTTTTGCCACAATAATTGGACATACCCCTACCAAATTACAGCTTTCTAGTACTTATAGTCTCTGAGTAAAGCCGCGGACGGACAGACAGACATACAGACACAGACATGGCGAAACTATAAGGGTTCCTAGTTTATTACTACGGAACCCTAATAATCAACTCCAAAAGTGTCCGGAACTTTCCGAAAAATCTGCCTATCTCTTTGGGCCAATATGAATAACTACTGATGTGAATAAAATCATATTTTTCGGAGAGGACTGAATTCTAGACTGAATTATGGGGAATAAACGGAACAGAAAAAGAAAAACTATACTTCGGCGTAAATTCCGAGGTCAGCATGCAGCCGCCATAAAGTAAGTACATCATCATTACCAATCAGGTCTTGCTAGTCTCCACTGCAGGAGCACGACCCTCTCTGTACTACCAAAGCCATATACTAGCCTGAGTGAGTAGTCAGAGGATTTGGCGTACACTCTCCACGCTGGCCAGACGGGTTGGAGAGGTCTCTTTGATGTTAAGAGCGGCCGCATATTATCAGAAATCCCTGTTAGAAAAATTCTGACGCTCGCCGGAAGCTTGCCGGAAGCACCCCGCATACTATCAGAAATTTTGATCCGGCAGCTTTTGAGCCCAGTCGTGTTTCATCTGTATGCTTACGCACATCTACCTATATGAATGAAGATACGTATGTTCAAGGAACATAATACTCTCTGACGTATGTTATTGCTCTTAGCGCTTTTTTTATTTAAATAAAACAAATCGGCCAAGTGCTAGTCGGACTCGCACATGAAGGGTCCCGTACCATTATCTATACAACATTAGACTATCGGGCAAAAACTGCAACGAAAAACATGTTCTTAGTACGACCGCCATTAATATTTATTTAATTTTGATTTAATTATTTATTTTTAAAGCGATGAATAAACAATTAAATATTTTGTGAATATCTGAAGCGTCTACCTGTTGCCGTTATAAATAACGAGCAAAAGATGGCAAAAAAATCACGTTTGTTGTATGGGATCACCCCTTAATTATTACCTATTTTATTTTGATTCTAGTGTTTATTGTTATAGCGGCAAAAGCAAATAAGTACCTACATCATCTATGAAAATTTTAACTGTATAGTAATCACGGTCAGAGATACATCCTGGTGACACACGGACATCGAAATCTCGTTTTACGCTTTGGAACCCTAAAAACCTTGATATTGAAATATGGATTTCAATACTTAATTAATATTTGGCATATTCGCTCCATATCTAAGTCTCTGTGTATTTTATTCTGGTAATTTTCATCATCGCGTTCCACAAACATGGATATTTTTACACATCGGCAATTAAATCTTGAATTAAGCTCATTTTCGTCAAAAACGTAGGTTCCTAAAATACAACCAAACACGTGTGGAGCGTACGGCGGCGGACGGTAAACTGACGCGAATTTCTGATAGTGTGCGGGGCCTAGTACAAAATGTATGGAAAACACGCCTTCCGCCATTTCTAACAGAAAAAATTCTGACGTCCGGCTGAGGTGCCATCCGGCGGGCATCAGAAACGGACGACCCGTTAGAATTTTTCTAACAGTGTGCGGGAGCTAATACAAAATGTATGCAGCGAGTGCCTTCCGGCGAGCGTCAGAATTTTTCTAACAGAAATTTCTGATAATATGCGGCCGCTCTAATAGAGCGGCCGCATATTATCAGAAATCCCTGTTAGAAAAATTCTGACGCTCGCCGGAAGCTTGCCGGAAGCACCCCGCATACTATCAGAAATTTTGATCCGGCAGCTTTTGAGCCCAGTCGTGTTTCATCTGTATGCTTACGCACATCTACCTATATGAATGAAGATACGTATGTTATTGCTCTTAGCGCTTTTTTTATTTAAATAAAAAAAATCGGCCAAGTGCTAGTCGGACTCGCACATGAAGGGTCCCGTACCATTATCTATACAACATTAGACTATCGGGCAAAAACTGCAACGAAAAACATGTTCTTAGTACGACCGCCATTAATATTTATTTAATTTTGATTTAATTATTTATTTTTAAAGCGATGAATAAACAAATAAATATTTTGTGAATATCAGAAGCGTCTACCTGTTGCCGTTATAAATAACGAGCAAAAGATGGCGAAAAAATCACGTTTGTTGTATGGGATCACCCCTTAATTATTACCTATTTTATTTTGATTCTAGTGTTTATTGTTATAGTGGCAAAAGCAAATAAGTACCTACATCATCTATGAAAATTTTAACTGTATAGTAATCACGGTTTATGAGATACATCCAGGTGACACACGGACATCGAAATCTCGTAATTAGGGTCCCGTTTTACGCTTTGGAACCCTAAAAACCTTGATATTGAAATATGGATTTCAATTCTTAATTAATATTTGGCATATTCGCTCCATATCTAAGTCTCTGTGTATTTTATTCTGGTAATTTTCATCATCGCGTTCCACAAACATGGATAACATCGGCAATTACCTAAATCTTGAATTAAGCTCAATTTCGTCAAAAACGTAGGTTCCTAAAATACAACCAAACACGTGGGCAGCGTACGGCGGCGGACGGTAAACTGACGCGAATTTCTGATAGTGTGCGGGGCCTAGTACAAAATGTATGGAAAACACGCCTTCCGCCATTTCTAACAGAAAAAATTCTGACGTCCGGCTGAGGTGCCATCCGGCGGGCATCAGAAACGGACGACCCGTTAGAATTTTTCTAACAGTGTGCGGGAGCTAATACAAAATGTATGCAGCGAGTGCCTTCCGGCGAGCGTCAGAATTTTTCTAACAGAAATTTCTGATAATATGCGGCCGCTCATAAGCTTTGTTTAGCTTGTGTTTCCTTAGTCGCCTTTTACGACATCCACGGGATGACTTGGAGTGGTCCTATTACTACTCTGCCGGGAACCACACGGCGGATAAAGTGAGTACATACCAAACTTATTTTTAACCGACTTCAAAAAAGGAGACTCAGTCGTTTATTTAAGGATGCGCTAGTCGGGAACTCGAACTCGTCAGCGCACGTGGCTAAAATGCGTGCTATTTCGCTGAGAAAGGGATAGATTCAGTTTTGAACAGTGCAGAACTATTTACACTGATGTATAAGCACATCGGAACAACAGTCTAGTGTGTGCAAACACAAATAACTATTGTTAAAAATCTAAATCTTCGTCGTCTAAAAATTCGCGAGTATGTGTTTGGGAGAAGTGTTCTTGTGATAAAACAGCTGAATGTTTTTATTAAAAGTAAAATAATTTATATTTTTTAATAACCAAACTATGCTTGTATGAATTTTGTTTTAGAGATTTTATACTCCTTCCGGTATTTAATTGTGCCCAAAGTTGCGTTAAAATTACGTGTTAAAACGGAATGTTTTGAGACTCATAACTTTTAAAGTACTTATAATTTTACAATTATGATTCCATACAAGCATAGATAACGACGTAACAAATCGATAGAATTAAAAACTTTAAACAGACGATACCGAACAACGGAGTCATCACCCTACAGAATTTGTATGGCGAAACACCTGACTAGCGCACCCTTAATATAGGGTTCTTTGAACACTTATTAATTGTCCTAACTGTGTTTACAATTATTACAACAAAATTTTTTTGTTGACGGCTGTAATTTACTTATGACTAAGTTTAGGCCGCTTCCAAAGCGGCAACAAACTGCACAGCGCATTTTCTCCAAGCGACGTCAACTCACAATTTTAGTTAACCTTAGAAACTATTTAGAAAGAAGTTTCTTTATTCGTCGGAACCCTTTTTTAGGGTTCCGTAGTAAAGGCACCCTTATAGTTTCGCCATGTCTGTCTGCAGTGGCGTAGCGAGGTGTGTGCGAAGTGTGCGACCGCACTCGGCCTCCGGGCAGGGGGGGCCTCGGGAGGGTCTCACGCCGCCGGCGGCTTGAGGCACCCATGGCCTGGCACTGGGACGGGCACGGCCACCCTTGGCCCTGAATTCGTCGGCAATGTTTTCAAATTTTATTCAGGAAAGATGTCAGGCCAAAAAATACCTGCTTCAATGTCAACTTACTAGTATCTAATAAAAAGAAATATTTTTTATGAATCTCGTATTACATAAATTATAACTGTAAGTCAGCAATGTTGATTTTATTTCTATACATTACCTTACTTACTAATTAAAAAGGGGGGCCTCTAAACCCTAGGGGGGCCTCGCAAAACCACTTCGCACACACCCAATTTTGGGCACGCTACGCCACTGTCTGTCTGTCAGTCTGTCCGTCCGCGGTTTTACTCAGAGACTATAAGTACTAGAAAGCGGTAATTTGGCATGGGTATGTATATTAATCATGACAAAGAAGTGGTAGAAAAAAATTTTTTTTTGCGGTAGCTCTCATACAAGTAAAGTGGGGGAGTAATTTTTTTTTCTCTACTTACCCATCATGTGGGGTATCGTTAAATAGGTCTTTAAAAATATAGTGAGGTTTAGAACACCATTTTTCGATTTGGGATCCGTTTCCGAAATATTTGGTTTTTGTTTTGGCAAATTTTTGTTAGAGGTAAGTGGGAACCCCTCTATCTGCTAAACGGTTATATATGGATACGTGAAAAAAATTATAGCAGTAGTATATTTACTGAAGTTGAAAAGAAAACTATCAGAGCTGAGTACTAAGTGCACACTAAAAAGTTATAGGCAACCAATTTATAAAATGTACTGGAAAATGTAAAATTTCATACAATTTTCATTGTTAGATGTTTTTGGTCGTTAAACGGTGAGGTACGAGTGTGAACAGTGTGAACTCAAAGTTGTCATTCGTAACTACAGAACCCTACACTGCGCGTGGCCCGACACGCACTTGGCCGGTTTTTTATGTATGTTCCCCGATTTCTTGAAGACGCCTGAAACGATTTAAGAAATTCTTTTTTTTGTTCTATGTATTACCTATACTTTACAGATGGTCTCATTACATTTGTATCGAAATGTGTCGAGCGCTTTTTGAAAAAATACACAAAAACCAAAAAGGTTTACACGCACACCGTTCGGTTTACACTTATTTCCGTTTTATAACACTGAAAGTGAAATGGATTAAACCGCAACGCGATAGTGAAAACCATATTCAAATCGGTTGCACCGTTTTTCAGATTATCGTGCACAAACTCATAGACAAACAGACAACATTTTAAAAATCGTTCAATTCGGTTTTCTTGCGCGATAAGGGACCACGGATTATAGTTTTTAAGGTTCCATACCCAAAGAGTAAAATTGGGACCCTATTCACGAGACTTCGATGTCCGTCTGTGACCAGCCCCCTATTTACTAACTCGGATGACAGGTGTCGATGCCTATCAATCTAGACTAGATCTAGACAAAAAACGTGATATTTTAGCCCTTTTTCATGGCTACCGCTCGCCGAGCTATAGGTAGACAGTTGAAATTTGCACAGATTATGTATTTTTATTGCGGCTTCAACAAAAAATACTTAAATCAAAATAATAATAATTAGTGGGGCTTCCATACAACAGAGTAGTTGTTGCCGTTTTTTGTTGTATCTCATGAACCGTAATATAGCTAGGAGGTTAAAATTTTCATAGCTGTTGTATTTTTATTGCCACAATAATAACAAATACTAAAAATAAAATAAAAATAATATTTAGGCTTCCATACAACAAAAGTATTTTTTTTACTGTTTAGAGCTCGATATTATGGCTACACGTAGACGCTAGAAATAATTACAAATGATTAAGGTTTAGATATATTTACTTTAAAAATTAATAGTTTTAACTAAAATAAAATCAGTATTTAGGAGCGGCTCCCATATAACAAGTGTTTAATAGCACCAGCTTTTAGCCTTTTTCTGGTACGGAACCCTTCGTGCGCGAGTCCGACTCGCACTTGGCCGGTTTTCTTATTTATCTCCATGAACAGACACCACACACTTACGATTTTATTATATGTAGATATTGATTGATTTTCCATAACATTTATTTCGCTTAATATACAAAAAATATCTGATAGAAAATAATTAGCCGCGTGGTACCAGGCAGAGTAGAATAGGACCACTCCAAGTCTTCCCGTGGATAGAAGGCGACTTAGGAAACACAAGCTAAACAAAGCTTATAAACATCAAAGAGACCTCTCCATTCAACCCGCCTGAACGTGGAGAGCGTAGACAAAATCCTCAGACTGCGGCTAATAGATATATATGGTCCTGGTAGTACAGAGAGCGTACTCCTGCAGTGGAGACTAAAAAAGGACCTGATGATGATAGTGTGATCTACAATCTTGCTACTTTGATAAGTTCAATATTTTTTTTTTTTCGATGACAGACTTTTTTAACGATAGTAAATTTCAGGCGTAATGGGAAACAAAACCAAGTTATTTTTAGCGAGGAAACGAAAACGCAGAAATGCCGAAACTATGGCAAAGGCAAGAAGAGCCAAGAGGTTGGTATATTTATATTATACATACTATTTACACGAATGGCTTCGGCACCCGGTTATACAACGTGTAATTGACTAAACTGGAAACCAGAAACTAGGGTTTTGATTTATTTATTTTTTTACTTTAAGGGGGAACACTAGGCACAGTAGTGACGCCAATCATTTTATTCCTAACACTTTACAAATAGAAAGGAATTCAAGAATATAAACAATACAAGCCTTAGTAAATAAACTGAAGTATTTTTTGAATCATGTTTATTACTATCGGAATCAGTGAGAATTATGAGAATCTGATTACCGCCAAAAACGGCCGTTTTTGGCGGTTATCACTTTTTCTCTCAATGACTGATTCTCATAATATCAAAACATGATTCCAAAAATACTTCAGGTTATTTACTAAGGCTTGTATTGTTTATATTCTTGAATTCCTTTCTATTTGTAAAGTATTAGGAATAAAATGATTGGCGTCGCTAGTGTGCCTAGTGTTCCCCCTTAACACACAAAACAGATTACAATCAAATGAATTATCAATATTTAAGCTTTATAAGTATTGATCTAAATTATAATCCAAAGGATGTGTGCCTAATAGCTTCATTACATCAAGACGTTTAAAAGGTTATCTACTTACTACTGGCTTAGCGGCGCCGTGTGGTTCCCGGCAGAGTAGAATAGGACCACTCCAAGTCATCCCGTGGATATCGTAAAAAGCGACTAAGGAAAAACAAGCTAAACAAAGCTTATAAACATCATAGAGACCTCTCCAACACGTCTGGTAGTACAGAGAGGGTCGTGCTCCTGCAGTGGAGACTAAAAAGACCTGATGATGATGATGATGACTGCCTTAGCTACTGGCTACTACTTTCGACATGTTTCAACCTCATCCGGAGGTCTTCCTCAGGGCGAATGTGAATGGGGAACTTGCATGAAGAGTACAATTTGAAAACTATTTCTGATTTTATAAGCATCTAGCTGGAAAAATCTGTTAAGGACACTTTCAGTCCGATATCGATACATTAACTTTGGTTAAGGTTGGTTAGAAAAGTCAGTTTCAAGAATATGAAAATTTGAAAAATCTTATATTACTACGAAATAGCTGTTTAAATTTATAGCAATTATTGTTATGAAGCCATTTCCCTAAACGCAATATTTAACATACCTAGCTGACAAACAAAGTCCTCACAACACGCATGAAATTTGCTAAAGGAGTGACGTCACTAGTCAGTTGATTTTTCTTAGGGACGTTCAGGCCGAGACGAAAAATTTGAATTTTCACACTCTTATATTTATAGATTTTTTGGGTTATCAAGATGATTTTTCACTGTTATTTCTATTTTTGAGAGCTCTTTTCATAAGACAGTAAAAAAAATAGTGTGCAAGTTCCGCATTGAGATGCGATTGACAGTGCGGATTGGGACGACACCGTGTGCGCGGCTCAATTGACAACATTTTATTTTTTGAACCCCTCAAAATATTAAGTTAGATACAAAAATAGGGGACACGTATTTTCCCTTTTAATTTTTAAAAAATATTTACCCAGGAATTTTAATAATTAAAAGCTGCTCATTACAAAAGGGCATAAGTGCAAAGCTAGGCATAATACGTGAGCAGTTCATTTGCTTCGGTTGGTGTTTAAAAATCAGAGTATAAAATAGAATAGAGATCGCCTAGTTCTCAGCTTTATATTCATCTCTTTCTTTTTAAAGTATGTAAGAAAGAAATAAATATAGGTTTATCAATAAGTGCTAATATACACTTGACAAATGTCATTTTTGATACCTTGATATTTTTATGCGACCAATTTGAAAAGACAGTTTTGAAAGGGTAATTTGTCAATTGCTATGTCCATCTTAAATCTTTCGTATAAAAAAAACGCTGGCTCGTCTGCGTTAGAGGTGGTAAAATTTATTTTTTACTTGAAAAAAAAAAGATAGTTTCCCAGTTTGAAAGTGTAAACCGAAAACTATTAAATGGACAACTTAGAGTATCAATATAACTATAGAGCGCTCCTATCGTTTTTTCGCCGTTGTGCAGAGTGTAAGCAGATGTTCTATAGATTTGTATCTATAGATGTAGCGGTCGGTAGTGATGGGCATCGCGTCCTTGCGAAACGTTGCAAATGAGTTACATCCGAGCGAGTCTTTGGATGTAACTCACTCTTAATAAATCATGATTCGGTTTGAGACTTGATAGTCGTATAAATTTGTCGATAGTTTATTAGATACGAACCTACTTTTAGCGTTATTTTCCAAATATATAGGTACCTACCACATTTTGAGATTGTGGTTTTTTGTAGTATTGATAAATATTGAATGATTTGCGTCTCATGTGCGCAGCGGTCAACACGCCTGCCTGCGACACGAAAGGTCCCGGGTTCGACCCCGGTCAGGTCAAGATGGAAAATTATCTTTTTCAGATTGACCTGGGTCTTGGATGTTTATCTATATAAGTATCTATTACAAAATATAGTATCGTTGAGTTAGTATCCCATAACACAAGTCTCGAACTTAGTTTGGGGCTAGCTCAATCTGTGTGATTTGTCCGTATATATTTATTTATTTATTTATTTAACAACTAACAGAATACGTACCACTACCAATTTTCAACTGTGTAGTATTAATGGTATCGGTATAAAAAAAAAACTGTGATATACAGACAGACAGACGGACATGATGAATCTATAACGGTTCTGTTTTTAGCCATTCGGCTACGGAACCCAATAAAGCATCCATATTGGTTCAACCGTTTAACAGCCAAGGTGCTACAGACAGACGCAGATAGACACAAACACACATAGCGGTCATACATATGATATAATTCCCTTATTTTCGTATGGAGTTAAAAAAAAATGCAACAGATTTTTTTTTTGTTTTTAGTTGAAATAATTTTATTATCACTTAAAATAAATCACTATTTATCATAAAAACCATAATACTAGTAAAAGTACAAAAATCCGGATCCGACGTGGTACAACACTAAATCTATTGCGGGGAGAAGTAAAGCGGGGGACGCGGAACCGCGTGCTGTGTTTACCCGCCCGCGCGCCTCTCGCAACACCCTTTCTCGCCCTAGTCAATTATAGAAAAATCTATGTTTCAGAGTCAAAATAGGACTTATTAATGAAAAGTAATATCATTATTCCTTTTATTTTACTTCCGGGAATCATATTCACAACTCGGCACTGGACTTTTCATCATAGTTATTGTAAATACGAAAAATAATGGCGGGAGAAACAATCCGTGCGCGTGACCTCGTGTGACTAATCGCGACGTTCGCACTGTTTTGAAGCTGTTCATACCCGTGCTTACGGTTCATACTCATAGAGGCGCGCTCTATAGTTATATTGATACTCTAAGATGGACAATGTCCTGGACTACGGTGCAATGGAAATCACGCTGTGCTCGTCCAGAAATCAACTCCGAAAACACAAGGTATCACTGGTAGGTTATGTTTTATGTATTTATACACCATTTTCCACTGACAGAATAGATGTTTTTTTTATCATATAACTGCAAAATCTAAGAATATGTCTATATCAAACGTTTTTCGTCTATTTTAAAGCAATAAAATTGAAATATTGCTGTACAAAGATTTAAAATTAAAATGTTGACAGTAGTGCTGTGAAATTTGTATCGATTTTATAGATTATCGATATTTGACGACTATTAAGCTGAAAATACACGTTCGATTTTTTCATCCAACAATCGGATGGTATTGCCGTTTTAGGCCTTCAGAACGTTATGAAGTATGCAATTTTTTTTTCATGTTTGTGGGTATTCTGTGGTTATGCTTTATTTTTCAACCGACTTCAAAAAAAAGAACGTCATCAATTCGCCATGTATTATGTGATATTTGCCAGTTTGTGAATATGTTATTCTATTCCAGCTTCTAAACATGTGTACTGGAAAATGTAATATTTATAAACACTGGCGTTGTAAGAAAATAACATTTATTGGAAAACATAAGTTTTTGCACTTTACAACACGCAGAGTTACATTTATTTAACGTTACACAGTTCTTATTAGTTCTTAACATGGAAAAAAGTATGGCGGCCGTCGCTCGCGGCGGGCGAGAGCGGGGGATCGCGCGAGCTGAGGCGCACTCTGATTGGTCGGCCGCGCGGCTCCATAGAGCTAGCCAACTTTCAAATTATGAATTGCGCGCTCTTTTGTTTTGTCGCGTTACAACCTCCCCCTCTAGTTCAAACGGCGCGAAGCAAAGAAAATTGCGAGAAGCAACGTTAACTGCGCGAAGGAAAGTTTGAACTAGCTTACGTATACCTACGCGGGCGGCCTCTTCTCCGTTTCTCCCTAACAGGTGGTTGGACGTCGCCAACAAACGGCGTAAGCTGTGAGGCGTGATACTTCCCTAACTTAGCCCCGGTTTCTCCTTCAAGAAGGTAAGTGGTGTCGCTTAAGATCTGCGATATCTTATACGGACCATCACGCCTGGGGTTAAACTTGGGGGTCTGCCCTCTACTGGTATCATTCAGACCCTGTGTCTTCAACAAAACAAGGTCACCTACCTTGTAACCCGGTGGAGGCCGACGGCCTTCGTCGGCGTACCTCTTCTGGACAGCCTGAGCCTTCTCCTGGGAATCTCTGGCATCGAGGAGCGCGGAAGATAGCTTCCTAAGGTAAGGAGTAACGTTAGCCAAGAACTTGTCGTTCTCTACAATCTCACGCATATCCACGAGTGCGTCGGCTGGTGCACGCATCTCTCTCCCGAAGGTAAGGAACGACGGAGAATAACCCGTACTAGCGGACAGGGCGGAGTTCATCGCGAACCTCACAGACGCCAAGTAAGTATCCCACGTAGAGTGATCATTCCCAACCAGAATCGCCAGTTGCGGCTTTAAATCCCTGTTCTTCCTCTCCACGGGGTTAGCCTCAGGGTGGTAGTATGGCGTGAGACACTGATCGATACCGAAAACGTTACATACCTGCTGCATAATCTCGCTAACAAACTGCACGCCGTTATCGCTCACCATCCTCCTGGGAACCCCAAATCTCAAGAATACCTCATCTATAAGGGCACGAGCACACTCGATGCTGGTTGCTTGCTTCAAGGAAAACAGCTCGACCCATCGACTACAAACATCTTCCACAATCAATATCCATCGGTTCCCTGCAGGCGTTTCCGGCAAGGGACCGAACAGGTCAACAGACACGACCTCAAAACGACGAGCTCCAGCAGGCGATTGGAGGAGACCGGCTGGCTTGCGGTTATCAGCTTTGTATCGCTGACAAGGCACACAGTTCTTCACATATTCAGCCACAGTCGCCCTCATACCAGGCCAGTAAAAACGGGAACTAATCCGGTGCAGAGTACGCTCCACTCCCATGTGACCCGCAGTTGGAGCGTCATGAAAATCTGCAAGAACTTTGGCTCTCTCACTCGTCGGTACGACTAAACACGCATTGTCGTTATCATCAGATTCTGGACCACACCTATACAAAATTCCATCTGACACGACGTAACCGCGATTCGCCCACTGTCTCCCCCTAAAGGGTTCGTCTTCCGCCTCCAATTCGTCTATGATCCGCTTGATATCAGGATCCTCAAGCTGCTGCTTCCGTATATCAGCAGGACTCCTAGTCGGGAGATCGACCACGGTAAGACAAAGGTTACAACTTACCTCATCAGTGCACGCGGGTCGTGAGAGCGTATCGGCTACGACATTGGAACGACCTGGCACGTAATCAATGCGCAGATTATATTCTTGAAGTGTCAGCGCCCACCTCGCGAGTCTTCCGCTTGGCGACCTGACACTCATCAGCCATCGCAAGGGCTGGTGATCAGAAATGACAACTACTTCAGAACCATCGATGTAACCTCTAAACTTCGTGACGGCCCAGACTACAGCAAGAGCTTCACGCTCGGTGGTCGTGTAGTTCCTCTCGGCGGCTGTTAAGAGGCGGCTAGCGTACTCGATCGGTCGCTCTTCATGCCCCTCCCCCTGCATCAAAACAGCCCCGAGGCAATAGCCACTGCTGTCGGTCCGGAGCTTGAACGGTAGGCTCTCATCGGCTTGCCTTAATATCGGTGCTGACACAAGCAACTGTTTGAGTTGCTCAAAAGCAGCTTGCTGATCTGACGACCACTTCCAACTGGCGTCTTTCTTCAGCAGCATCGTCAAAGGCCGAGCTATCTCCGCATAGCTAGGAATAAACCGCCGGAACCAACTAGTCGTCTGCAAGAAACATTTTAGATGTTTGACGTTCTTCGGCGGTGGCATAGATGTTATAGCAACGGTCTTATCGGGGTCCACCTGGATACCTCCCGGAACGATTAAATGGCCAAGAAATTTGACTGAATCTCTGGCAAAGAAACTCTTCTCACGGTTGACTCGTAGATCAAAGAGTGCTAACCGATTGAACACGGCCTCCAGGTCTTCCAGGTGCCTGGGGAAAGAGTCTGACAGCACGATCAGGTCATCAAGATAACAGAGGACGGAGGGGCCACCGTTGTCGTCGGCGCGCCTGATGTTCGACTTGAACCTGTCCATGAGCCTCTGAAAAGTAGCTCCCGAGTTACGTAATCCCATGGGCATCCTCTTGAACCTATACGTACCTAGAGGGGTAGTAAACGCTGTTTTGTCGCGGTCCTCCTCTGCAACGCTCACCTGGAAATAACCTGATCGCAAATCAAGCGTGCTCATAAAGTTGCTGGTCTTTGCGGCGTGAAGGATGTCGTCCATCCTGGGCAACGGGTAACGGTCTGGCTCAGTCACGGCGTTGAGCTTGCGGTAGTCGACGCATAAACGTACGCCGCCGCTCTTCTTCGTGACGAGTACGACATTCGCCGCCCAAGGTGACTCGCACTCTTCTATTATATCAGCCTGCAGCAACTTATCAAGCTCCTCTACTAAGAGCTGCTTCTTACCTTGTGACAAGCGGTAAGGCGGAGAAGCGATCGGTTCCTGCTTCTCGTCAGTCCTGATGTGATGCGTCGCGAAGTCAGTAGGCTTGCCATCGGGAGCGAAGCGGTCAGCATTCCTCGCTATTAGCTCATCAAGCCTTTCGCGCTGCTCATCACTCAGTTTCAGACCTTCGTCGTCTCTTAACTTAAGCCCGGTGGACTCAACACGCATCAGTTCGGCGTCAGCACATGAGGTAAGTACATAATCCTGTACAAAACCATACCGCCGATCCGGTGTGTCGGCAAAACTCCACGAAGCTCGACCTATGTCAATTAATATTCCGGCATCTCTGATGAAGTCGCGTCCCAAAAGAGTCCTGGTGTCCGCCCCGGGGATCACCAGGAATGTGGTAAATATCTTACGACCTTGCAGCTCAACTGAGACGTCCCCAGCTAAAATATCACGTACCTTTCGTGTTCCATCTGCTAACCCGATCGATCGTTGCGTCTTAATGAAACGGATGCCGCCGTCCACGAGCATCCGGTGCAGCATCGGACTGGCGATGCAGTGCGTGGCGCCGGTATCCGCTACGGCGACACCGTTGCGACCTAAAATCTTGACGTCGATCACCGGTTTGAACTGGTCGGAATCTACTCCAGCTGTGTACAAGGTATGATTAGGGAAAATACTCACATCAGGCTCATCTTTTGTCCGGGCGCTATGCTCACCGTTCAATGGTTTATCACAACCATTGGCCTCGAAATCTGCAATTTTAGCAAAATTGTGAAATATTTCGGCTTTGAACGGAATCCCGACAAAATCGTCATCATCACCCTGTATATCAGTGTACCTGTAATCAATTTTGCGAATATCAGAAAAACTCCGGTTGTCACCCTGTATACCGGAAAAATGTGGTTTGACACCCTGTATAATAGAATGTTTACCATTGACACCCTGTATAATCGAAAGTTTACCATCGACACCCTGTATAATCGAATGTTTACCATCGACACCCTGTATATCGGAATTACGGTCGGCACCCTGTATATGACAATTTCGATGTTTGACACTGGATACATCGGCATAAGGTAATTTAAACGATTCGCAAGGTGTGTACACGCAATTTACACAATGGAAATCAGCTTGTTTACCTTTAGGGTTACAAGTGTCACACTTAGACTTTATAACGCCTAGTTGGCCACATCCATAACACCTGATAGAGCTAGTTCGTTCGTCACTTTTGTCGCCAGAACGTTCGTTACCTTTGTCGCAAGTACTCTTTACTTTCCTTTCGGACAAATTGCGACAGCTATCTACGGAATGCCCAAACACTTTACAATAACTACATCGTACGCGATTACGATTTACTTTGCCGTCGTGTGAACTAGAGGGAGATCGAGTAGGTGTAGGTATTACGTTCGCGGGCGAAGTAGCACTTTTGTTTAAATTTAATTGTGCAGTACTTACAGTTGGCTGTCTCTGAATGGTACCTGTGGTGCCGCGCGGTCCCTTACTGGTGTCCCCTTGCGTCACCTCGGCCATGGACTCCTCAACTTCGCGAACCCTGTCAATCAGCTCGTCAAGCGATCCCACGCTCTCGCGCGTTACTCGCTTACGCACTTTCCGATTTAATAAGCCGTACACTATATCTAATTTAACGATTTCGCTCAATACGTATGGAAGTTTCGCTATCAGCGCCCTAACTCTACACACGAATACGTCACAACGTTCTTCTTCTTGCTCGCGCGCGAAGATGTCGCGGAAGATCTTGTAGGCTGGTCGTGCAACGCCATACATGCTGCGTAGGCGCGCGACCGCGTCGTCCCAGCTGTCCACGGAGCCCCGCACGCCGCGCCACCATATCGCTGCCTCATCCACCAGGAGGATAGGGAGTCCGCGCAGTGCGTGCTCGTCGCTTACGTTGACACATTCCTTGTAGGTAATAACTGCGTCGAGGAACGCCTCTACCTTGTCGGCGTCGTCTGCTCGTCCATCAAAGCGCGCCGTGCATTTGGCGAATGTTCCAAAGTGGTCGCGGGTGTCGGGTGCAGATGCCGCTGGTGACGGAGGGGTGGCTCCTGCCGACCCCATGCTGTACATTTGACTGCTGAGCGTGGTCATCATGTTTTCGAACAATGTACGGTTGGCCTCGGCCTGAGACCGTGCGATAACTGCCATGAGAGAGGACACCTGCGCTTCCGTCATGAACGCCGACGGGGCTTCGCCGGTCGCGTTCGGAGTGGCGGCGGGTGCTTGCCGGCCGGCGTCGTGCTGGGTGACCGCGCGGTCGCCCGCGACTGCCGCGGAGGTTTCTTCCATCGCGTCGTCGTATTCTTGCAAGTCCCGGTCCATCCCGGTTTTGGATCGCGTCGAATACGCCATTAACACGCACGTACAATCCGTTCGTAGTTACAAACACGGTTTTCACACCACGTAAAGATTTCCGTAGGTTCGGCCACTAGTTGAGCGCCATTATAAACACTGGCGTTGTAAGAAAATAACATTTATTGGAAAACATAAGTTTTTGCACTTTACAACACGCAGAGTTACATTTATTTAACGTTACACAGTTCTTATTAGTTCTTAACATGGAAAAAAGTATGGCGGCCGTCGCTCGCGGCGGGCGAGAGCGGGGGATCGCGCGAGCTGAGGCGCACTCTGATTGGTCGGCCGCGCGGCTCCATAGAGCTAGCCAACTTTCAAATTATGAATTGCGCGCTCTTTTGTTTTGTCGCGTTACATATTTTAATTGTTAGATGTTTTTGGTCGTTAAACTGTGAGGTGCGAGTGTGACCAGTGTGAACTCAAAGTTGTCATTCGCAACTACGGAACCCTTCACTGCGCGTGGCTCGACACGCACTTGGCCGGTTTTTTAGGGTTCCGTACAAAAATTGAAAAACGGAACCCTTATAGGATCACTCGTGCGTCTGTCTGTCCGTCCGTCCATCTGTCACAGTCGATTTTCTCCGAATCTACTGAACCAAATTAAATGAAATTTGGTAAGATGGTGTAAACCAATGACCCAAACACTGATGTGCAAAGTAAATATATATTTTTTTTAAATAAGGGTCAATTTAGGGGGTCCAAATAGAAAATGTTAAAAAAAAGTTTTGCAAACCTTACCGTGTTACATATCAAATGAAAGGGCTTGTTATGAGGATCTCAAATATATTTTTTTTTTGTTCGGGAAAAATCAATACTTTTGATTTTATTCACGAAAGAAGGCAAAATTTGACCATCCCCCCCCCCCCCCCCTGATCTCCGAAACTACTGGGACTAAAATTTCGAAAAAAAATTACAATACATAGTTCATTGCTTAAAGATTACAGGAAAAATAATAAGAATTCTATCAGTTGAAAATAAAGTGGTAAACTCACTATAATAAGTTCACCTAGGGAAATAGTTCACTAAAACACCACTAGATAGCGCTAGTCAATTGAATAATACATTTTTGCACATTGTGTGTGTGTTCACGAAGCATATTGTACGGAACCCTCATTGCGCGAGTTTGACTCACACTTGGCCGGTTTTTTTGTGAATCGCAATGGATCGCTCCCACCCCCGCTCCCACCTGAACGCGAGTAAAAAGGCGGACATAATACAATTGCATAAACAAAATGTTTCTATACGTGAGATAGCTCGACGTTTAGCGATATCGGTAAGTTTTTATTACATAATTATTTAATATATTTATCATAGAAGATTATAATAAACACTTAAGGATGCGCTAGTCCGGAACTCGAACTCGTCGGCGCACGTGGCTAATTTGCGTGCTATTTCGCTCAGAATGGGATAGACTCGGTTATGAACAGTGCGGAACTATTTACACTGATTTATAAGCACATCGGAACTACAGTCTAGTGTGCGCAAACACAAATATTGTCGAAAATCTAAATCTTCGTTGTCTAAAAATTTGCGAGTATGCGTTTGGGAGAAGTGTTCTTGTGATAAAACAGCTGAATGTTTTAATTAAAAGTAAAGTTATTTAAATTTTTTAATAACTAAACTATGTTTGTATGAATTTTGTTTAAGAGATTTTATACTCCTTCCGGTATTTAATTGTGCCCAAAGTTGCGTTAAAATTACGTGTTGAAACGGAATGTTTTGAGACTCATAACTTTTAAAGTACTTATAATTTTACAATTATTATTCCATACTAGCATAGATAACGACAAGACAAATCGATAGAATTAAACACTTTAAACAGACAATACCGAACAACGGAGTCATCACCCTACAGAATTTGTATGGCGAAACTCCTGACTAGCGTACCCTTAAGACTGGGAATCAGATAAATATCAAGGAGACTAAAGACATCAGTTAGCTACTTAATGATTAAAGCATATGTGGTATAATCATCATCATCATTTCGTGTAGGTGACACGGTCAGTCGACCATGCACACCCTGGTGTCAGAGTTCTTCGGAACCGCCTCTCGGCCTTTGACGTGGTTCCTTTAGCGACCACCAGATGGCTGCCGGGACCAACGGCTTAACCTGCCTTCCGAAGCACGGAATCCTTTTTCTTATCAGACAATCAGGTGATTCATGCCTGCAATGTCCTAACCAAACTGGAAACAACTTAATATGAATCGAACCCACGACCCCCGGGTCAACAAGGCAAACGCCTTAACCACTGGACCACGGAGGTTGTTATATTAGTATAGGTACTAGCTTTCGACCGCGGCTTCGCTCGCGTTAGTGTCGATCCTTGGAGAACAGTACTTTTCTCTGAGATGAAGGGTAAACTATGTCCTTTTCCGTACTCCAGATAACGTGTATGCAAAATTTCATGATTATCGGTTCAGGAGATAGGGCATGAAAGTGTAACAAACAAAGAAACACGAATGGTCCCGGGTTCGATCCCCGGTCAGGTCAAGATGGAAAATGATCTTTTTCAGATTGACCTGGGTCTTGGATGTTTATCTATATAAGTATCTATTATAAAATATAGTATCGTTGAGTTAGTATCCCATAACACAAGTCTCGAACTTACTTTGGGGCTAGCTCAATCTGTGTGATTTGTCCGTATATATATATATATATATATTTTTTTTTTATATAAACTCACTTTAGCATTTATCATAATAGTTGGGATTTGCAACCCTTATTGCATCCTCAGGGATGCGATCTATTAAAATCGAATTAATGAAATATTATTTTTTATCTACTTATTATTAAAGAATGTCGTATGTCTCGCTTCAAAAATGACGAAAATTCATACAAACTTGCAACCCCTATTTCACCCCTTTAGAAATATAAATGCATTATTATTTCCTACTAACTACTAATATACAATAAAAAAATCATGAATCACACTTTAAAAATAACGAAGTTTCATACAGACTGCCAACCCTTATTTCACCCCCTTGGGGATAGAATTTCCAAAAATCCTTTTTTAGTTTTACGTCTTCTAGTCATCATCATCATCAGGTCTTTTAGTCTCCACTGCAGGAGCACGACCCTCTCTGTACTACCAGAGCCATATTTAGCCAGAGCAGTCACAGGATTTGTCCTACACTCTCCACGCTGGTTAGACGGATTAGAGAGGTCTCTTTGATGTTTGTAAGCTTTGTTTAGCTTGTGTTTCCTAAGTCGCCTTCTACGACATCCACGGGAAGACTTGGAGTGGTCCTTTTCTACTCTGCCGGGAACCACACGGCAATTCTTGGCACAATCTACCTTCCTGCCAAGTTTCATTGTCATTAGCTTAGTAGTATTCGAGATTCCGTGATGAGTGAGTGCTTTTTGCTTTTAGTTATATAGAAGAAGAAGATAGATAGATCTTCCAGCAACACGGCCTTCCGTATCGGAAGGGAGTAGCCAAGCCATACGCTGCGTTCCCCTCTGTCAAGGTACAAGGCAAGTTAGGCATATGCATGTCTATGTGTTAGTTGTGTGTGACTCACAAATTATTGTTTCTTTTTAGGGTTCCGTAGTAAACAAGGAACCCTTATAGTTTCGCCATGTCTGTCTGTCTGTCTGTCTGTCTGTCTGTCTGTCTGTCTGTCTGTCTGTCTGTCTGTCCGTCCGCGGTTTTACGCAGAGACTATCAGTACTAGAAAGCTGTAATTTGGTATAGGTATGTATATTAGTTATGGCAAAAAAGTCGTAGAAAAAAAACTTGAAAATATATTTTTTTTAAGGTAGCTCCCATACAAGTAAAGTGGGGGAGTAATTTTTTTTTCTCTATTTACCCATCGTGTGGGGTATCGTTAAATAGGTCTTTCAAAAATATTGTGAGGTTGAGAGCACTATTTTTCGATTTAGGGATCCGTTTCCGAAATATTTGGTTTTAAAGTGCGAATTTTTGTTAGAGGTAAGTGTCCCCCCCCTCTATCTGCTAAACGGTTATATATAGATACGTGAAAAAAATTACAGCTGTAGTATATATACTGAAGTTTAAAGGAAAACTATCAGAGCTGAGTACTAAGTCCAAACTAAAAAGTTATAGGCAACCAACTTATAAACTGTAAAATTTCATACTATTTTCATTGTTAGATGTTTTTGGTCGTTAAACTGTAAGGTGCGAGTGTGAATAGTGTGAACTCAAAGTTGTCATTCGCAACTACGGAACCCTACACTGCGCGTGGCAGGACACGCACTTGGCCGGTTTTTAAGTAATTTTTTGTGACAATGTCATAATTACTATCAAGTGACAGTTTAAGTTTTGTATGTAGGTGTGCGGAACTAAACTTGTGTGCACATTTCCCCCCGCAAAAAACGCCAGAAAACTAGGGGTGGCAGCGCAAAGCTAATTGTAGATGTCGCTGCGTACGTTCATCCTTAACAAAAATATAAATATCTTTATTTTTAGATTTTGATGCAAATAATTAGTGCATAAGAATAGTGACAAAACAATAAACCTTTCGTAAAAAAATGTATAAAACGCATATATGTTCCCTTATCAAAAGATTTTTAAGTATTTTGCAAACATAACCTACAATAATATTTTTTGTTATAGTAACAATAAAATATATATGCCAATTTGTGGGAAACTACCTAGTATAAACAATTTAATAGTTTATTTCACGAGATTTGGTCTGATTATGAGGAAAAATATTGATTAATGTAAAAGTCCATACATTTGCAGTTGTATCGGAACAACCCTACTAAACTGTAAGGTGACAGTTGCCATCCCCAAAATTGTCGCTTTGCCCAGTCCCTCCGTCTGGTACGGAGGTCGTGTTGCTCGAAGAGATAGATAGATGGAAGATGGATAATTTAAAATAATAGTAATAAACTTGGGTTAATATTCCTTCCACAGAGGACAACAGTTCAATTGTGGGTACATCGGTATGCAGACACAGGGCTTATAGATCGTCGTCGGCCTGGCCCAAAAGGTGTCATATATTCAGATGTGAACCAGCGTCATTGTAACATTGTCAAAGCGCACGAGTTGGACCCCTATAAGTCCATCCGCTCGACGGCAAATGCTGAGGGAGTGTCTCTCCGAACCGTGAGAAAACATTTACGTGCAGGTGGACTCAGATGTCTGAAACTAGCAAAAGGAAAAAATCGGTAAATACTGTTTTTTTTTCCACATTACCTGTTTTTCATTATTTTTTAAAAATTTATATGTAGTTTAAATATAGCTTAAATATATAACTTAGTGAATTTACCTTACCTGTTAAAAAAATTGTGAAATCGATACATAATGTGAGATGTTTATTGTTATGGGAAGTTTTATTTAACTTAACATGTTTATTCTCTCACTTATATCAAAATTTGTAGCCTTAACAAATGATTCTTGTTTATTTCCTCATTTCTTATATTTTTTCGATAGTAATGATTTTATGACATCGTATTAACTTGGTATAAACTAAAAAAAAAACTTAACGCCCGACTTCACGGCTCGAACTACTAGTTTCTCAATTGATAGTTCTAAGATATGAGCGCCGCGCCGACGCGCCGTCGCCGCCGCCAATTCCCCTCCCGCCGCCGCCGCCGAGAAAAGGCGCCGGCGCGCCGAGCGAGAGGAAAAATTCAACGAATCAGTGTGAACTAACTCGTTGTTTCGATAGGACGCGTTATACGTTTGCGTCAAAATTTGGGTTTGGCAGAAGTTTGGGTTTGAAGCTTTAACTGCCGGTTTCTGGACCGACCGATACAGACGACGGAATTATATAACTTGTACATTTCACTTTATTACTGAAGAAATGGAACTTACATTGGCTACCAAACAAGTAACTGAAAAACATACAGGTGAAACAATAAAAGATGAAATTCAAGAAATTTTATAAAATTATCTGATTGAACAATCAAAGGTTGGGTTGGTGATTGGTGACAGACGCAGGGAGCAACATGAAAATCAATGCCACTTTGCTAAAAGTGGAAAACCATCTTTGCCTTGGGCATGCACTGCATAACTAAAACATGTAAGATACAGACAGAGCACCACAACTTGAAGCTGCTGCTAGTATAGAACATCATGATTTGCTTTTAATGATGAATGAAATTGGAGAACAGCTTGAAAGTTTAGACGAAACAATTGCATCCGGTGAATTTGGTGATGAAAGAGTCCTCTGGAGCAGCATACGACGATTTCTGTACCGCCAACTATTAAAACGAGCACACCAACTAGATACTAAAACTAGCATAGCAGACTTATGATGCTGTCAAGTTTAAATCATAAAGCGAATCGCCGGCCTATTAATGATATGCTAAGAGACATAGGACGCTATAGTTACCAACTCAAAGACTTCGAACACAAGCTCATTGCTGATTCAATAACATTTTTAGAGAAGTTCAAGCCAACTGTAGAAATTTTATGTTCCGAAATCCAACCTACCATAAATTTAGCATTGGTTTTCAAATCGGAGCTCAAAAGATTACTTGAAGAATGTGACGACAATGAGCACGTGATTTTAACAAAACTGAAGAATAACATGCTCTTCAAGTTAGAATAGCTTTCCCTCGAATGACACAGTTGTTGCAGCATCGTTGTTGGACTGCCGCTTTCATTCGATAAAAGAAATTGACCAATATATGGAAACTCAGGATACAACTAAAGTATCATTCTTAACAAATATTGTTAAAAAAATATTGCCCATTCAGTCCTTGTCAGAAGCCTGATGCAGCATCAACTTTAACGACAGAACCAGGTCCGAGCTCTGCATCTGCAGTCTCTACTAATTTTTTAGCAGATTTGGCAAGAAGACATACTAGCCAACAAGATAAAGACAGTGTAATCGAAAACGAGTGCTGGATGGAAGTACTTCAGCTGTGCTAGTGCAGTGGATTTTGAGCCATATAATGGGAATGTTTTGCTCAATTGAAAAGACAGAAAAACTTCGTTTCCGTACTTATCAACACTTGCTCGTGCGATATTGTTTATCCCAGCTACGAGTACCCCTAGCGAAAGGGTATTCTCTGTTGCAGGACAAATAGTTACAGAAAAGCGGTCACGATTAAACCCAATCAGAGATACTTAAACTGTTTTTTTTTTGCAATTCCTAGTAAAAGCAAAACCATAAAACTAGGAATTAAAACTACTTTGATTTTATTTTGGTAAATACTAACTGTGATTTAGTAATTGTATAGTATTAGTACATTACTGCAGAGGCCGGGAAGTAAGGGATTGCCGGACGAGTATAGTTTTCAAGGCCGAGCGTCAGCGAGGCCTTGACAATAGTTACGAGTCCGGCAATCCCTTTCCCGCCGAGGAAAGTATAGAGATTTTCTCAATAAATGTGAGGAAATTTAACTTAAAGTTACACATAAACTTACATGCCTTAAATATTTCCCCTTACTAGGTATTTGCCGGTAGTAATTTTTCCACTTTCAAGTTTCAAATTAGGCGAAGTAGGTACTTAAAATCCATTGCAGTGTTGCTTTCATCACTAAAACTCATTTTGAACCGTTTCATTTCGAATAAATAACCAACTTTGCACATATTTACCGAAAACAATCAATGTCAATCAATTACTGCAAAGCGTTAATCACAAACTACGAAGAAGATACTATTACTAGTATCAGACGACCGACTGCCATATGTTTTCTCTTTCTCTAGGCAATAAGGATCATAGACAAATAATGGAGTGAGGGTGAAAATGAAAAAAATGCCATACAATTCCTTTTGAGTTTCTATGGGGGGCCATAAATTCAAAGTCAATTGACGTGTGTTCTATGCCCTAAAATCCGTAAAGGCAGTTTTTCGGCAGTGGCGTTAATCACTACGGGTATAGTGAAAATAACAGATCTCCCGAGTTTTTAATTTTTTTATTTTCAGTTGTCAATTCCAGCAAAGGAAACAATGCCCATAGAGCCCAGTCATATTTTTCACAAAAAATTTAATAGATCATAGATTATTGTTTTCTTCTCTCGCAACGAAAATTAAGCATATTTTCGTATGATCACATATCGATATTTTAATGAAATTGTAGTTATATTCACGTATTATATGCATTTTTTAAAAATGCAGTGGTAGTAAACTGGCTGTATGACAAGTGACATAATTTACGTTACATAGATTAATTAAAAAGTTTTGAGCAGCGGCCGGGAAGTAATTTTCATACTTATTTCCTGGCCTAGGCCGGCAATGCGATGAATGAGCCAAGAATTACAAACTTCCGGTCTTCTTTTTACTACAGTAATGCCTACATTTCCGAGCATGTTTGAGAAAACTTTTTTACCTAATCTGATTACCTAAGTTACAAATTTTATGTGATTTGATTTTCATGATCTCATCGAGCCAAGAATTATTTAAAGGTTTTAACAATACTTTAGAAAACTATTATTTATTTATTTTTAATGTTTTAAATAGAAAAGATAACATGTCAATATATATAAATTTGATACGTCTGTATCAAAAATTTATTATTTGTTATTACATTTTAGTTTTAGGTAACGTTCATTTAAAGGTTATTGATATTCAGATTTTATGATAACGATAATTTTGTTTGTTTTATTTGGTTTTGTAATGATCGTTTTTTAAAGTCTAAAAAAAGCAAATGTTTCTGATCGTCAAACTATGTCTTTTCTTAAAACCGGAACACAACATTGCAAGCGCTGCTGTTTGGCAGCCTATTATGCTTGCCCATGCCGGTGACCTGTGTACAATAAGGTCTACCTCGGGTAAAATTTCCAATCGTTTCCTTTCAATAAATACATAAACATATGAAGTTCGCATTTGAAGAACGCCGCCGACGGAGCCGCCGCCGCCGACCAAACCAAGTCAGCGCGCCGCCGCCGGCCGTTTACCCATCGGCGCTCATATCTAAGCGTAGACCGCTGCGCCATTCGTTCTATTACGTAGATGACAAATTTGTTCATTACACCTCTACGTAGTGTAGTAGCGAAATATGATATTTGAAACATAGGGAATGAGGGTCACTAATGATCAGGCTTTTAAAATTCAACACAGAACTGGCACATAACAACGCGCATTTTAATCCTCTGTGTTCTATGTTTTAATCCACTAGGGACAGTATCAAATCAACACACAGCATCACAGTACAGTACAGTGGCTAAGTTTAAATGTTGTTCGGTCGGCTGCTCCGCAAAAAATGACGCGTTCGCTCGGCGGAGCGCGCAGCGGTGAATACAACGCTTCGAGCAACACGCCTTCAGAAGCCGTGTTGCTCGAAGATACAACGGCGATAAGGCGGGCAGTGGGGCGGACTATGACGTCACGCCAGTGTTGCTATTTGTCGGTTGTGCTACACATTTCATGCTGAGACAATATGTTCGTGTATATATCTGATATATTTATTTGCACGCTAACAAAAAAATATTTTTACCAGACTGGTCAGTATGTCTTTGTAGTGTGATCCTGGCATGCACACAAATAAAAGGGGTGCAAAAACAGACACATCCGAATCCGTAATTTCAGAAAAGTATCTAAATGTAACGTGAGATAAAGAATCTATGCTAGTTTCTTACTAGAAAACCGGCCAAGTGCGTGTCGGGCCACGCGCAGTGTAGGGTTCCGTAGTTGCGAATGACAACTTGTTCACACTGTTTACACTCGCACCTCACAGTTTAACGACCAAAAACATCTAACAATGAAGATTGTATGAAATTTTACATTTTCCACTACATTTTATAAGTAGGTTGCCTATAACTTTTTAGTTTGCACTTAGTACCCAGCTCTGATAGTTTTCCTTTCAACTTCAGTATATATACTACTGCTGTAATTTTTTTCACGTACTCATATATAACCGTTTAGCAGATAGAGGGGGGGGGGACACCGTACCTCTAACAAAAATTCGCACTTTAAAACCAAATATTTCGGAAACGGATACATAAATCGAAAAATAGTGTTCTCAACCTCACAATATTTTTCAAAGACCTTTTTAACGATACCACACACGATGGGTAAATAGAGAAAAAAATTACTCCCCCAATTTACTTGTATGGGAGCTACCCAAAAAAAAATTTTTTTTCAAGATTTTATTCTACGACTTTTTTGCCATGATTAATATACATACCCATACCAAATTACAGCTTTCTAGTACTTATAGTCTCTGAGTAAAACCGCGGACGGACAGACAGACAGACAGATAGACATGGCGAAACTATAAGGGTTCCTAGTTTACTACGGAACCCTAAAAACTCAATAATAAATGTACCTATTTCAACATGCTACTATTAAACCATATTTTATCAGGGCATAACGTTTCTTTGGCAGAAAAAGTCTTAATCATAAATGAAACCTTAGTTTGAGTTTTAAGAGGGTATACTAGCAGTGCGTTTTCCATACAAATGTATTTCTCTATTTTCTCGCTGAAAACTGCTTCTAGAGGCACAATTCTTTTTACATACAATCTATTACTAAAATAGGGATGTCCCAATGTTTAATTTTTTTCTAAAAACCTGTTTAAAAGAAAAAAAAAAAACCGGCCAAGTGTGAGTCAAACTCGCTCAATGAGGGTTCCGTACAATGTGCTTCGTGAACACACACACAATGTGCAAAAAATGTTTTATTCAATTGACTAACGCCATCTAGTGGTGTTTTAGTGAACTATTTTCCTAGATGAACTTATTATTGTGAGTTTACCACTTAATTTTCAAGTGATAGAATTCTTATTATTTTTCCTGTAATCTTCAAGGAATGAACTATATTTTGTAATTTTTTCAAAATTTTCGGCCCCGTAGTTTCGGAGATCAGGGGGGGGGGAATGGTCAATTTTTGCCTTCTTTCGTGAATAAAATCAAAAGTATTGATTTTACCCGAACAAAAAAAAATATTTTTGAGATCCTCATAATGAGCCCTTTCATTTGATATATATATGACACAGTAAGGTTTGCAAAACTTTTTTTTTTAATTTTGTAATTGGGCCCCTCAAAATGACCCTTATTTCAAAAAAATCTTTATTTACTTTGCACATCCGTGTTTGGGTCATAGGATTACACTATCTTACCAAATTTCATCTAATTTGGTTCAGTAGATTCGGAGAAAATCGGCTGTGACAGACGGACGGACGGACAGACAGACGCTCGAGTGATCCTATAAGGGTTCCGTTTTTCAACTTTTGTACGGAACCCTAAACATTGAGTAAAAACAGTTTTTTTGGAAAAAATAAAAAATATGGGCATTCCTATTTTAGTACTAGATTTTATGAAAAAAGAATTGTGGCTATAGAATCAGTTTTCAGCGAGAAAATAGAGAAATGCATTTGTATGGAAACCATATTGAAAAAATACTGCTAGTATACGCTCTTAAAAATTATATTAGTACGCATGTCCTTGCATGCGTACTAATAACTAATACATAATAATACGCTGAATAAATATCTGACTCGACGAAGTGGTAACATCAGCAGCGTAAATTATCGCGATAGAGGTATCGTATAGACCACAGAACACAGATTCTGTGTGTGTGTTCTGTGGTATAGATCGTTTTTGTGGTGTGTAAGTGGCCAACACTGGTGTCAGATTTTTCAGGCTGCCTAAAGGCATCTGACAAAGCTTAACGACTGCCATCAACGATGACAGCCGCGACCAACGGCTTAACGTGCCTTCCGAAGAACGGAGGAGCTCAAGAAATTTTTATGCCACTGCGGTCACCCATCCAAGTGGGGACTGCGCCCAGGGTGGCTTTACATGCGGAAGCGCCTATAATGCTTACATCCACCATCGAGCTCCTCAAACAAAATCAATCGCTAAAATCCGTGGAATGAGACTGTCACTGTCGAAAAGGTGAAGATATAATGATTTATATTGTTATACACTTCGAAACACGATTTGGCTCGATAAAAAAAAACCGGCCAAGTGTGAGTCAAACTTCAATTGACTAGCGCTATCTAGTGGTGTTTCAGTGAACTATTTCCCTAGATGAACTTATTATAGTGAGTTTACCACTTTATTTTCAACTGATAGAATTCTTATTATTTTGCCTGTAATCTTCAAGGAATGAACTACATTTTGTAATTTTTTCAAAATTTTCGGCCCAATAGTTTCGGAGATCAGGGGGGGGGGGGAATGGTTAAATTTTGCCTTCTTTCGTGAATAAAATCAAAAGTATTGATTTTACCCGAACAAAAAAAAATATTTTTGAGATCCTCATAATGAGCCCTTTCATTTGATATATGACACAGTAAGGTTTGCAACTCTTTTTTTTTTTTAATATTGTAATTGGGCCCCTGACAATGAACCTTATTTCAAAAAAATCTTTATTTACTTTGCACATCCGTGTTTGGGTCATAGGATTACACCATTTTACCAAATTTCACCTCATTCGGTTCAGTAGATTCGGAGAAAATCGGCTGTGACAGACGGACGGACGGACAGACAGACGCACGAGTGATCCTATAAGGGTTCCGTTTTTCAATATTTGTACGGAACCCTGAAAATCGTCCAAATAGTAATAATTCGCCAATTTGTTGCAATTTTACAATTTTACGGCGTTTGTAAAAAAAAGCTTGTGTACCAAATATGACTTATTTTCAAAAACTTTAAATTTAATCCCATATGGTAGTACAGGCAGGGACCGGAAAACCTGTTTCGGGCCTAATATGATTAATAAAGAAACCCTATGATATGGTTAACCCCTTCATTGGGTTAACCCTATCATTTGGTCAAGCCTATCATTGAGTTAACCCTATCATTGGGTTAACCATATCATTGGGTTAACCTTATCATTGGGCTAACTCTATCATTAGGTTAACCCTTTCATGGGGTTAACCCTATTATTAGGTTTACCCTATCAGTGTATTAACCCCATCATTGGGTTAAGTTAGTTAGTTAACCGTATCAATCGGTTTAAAAAAGGTTTCTATCAACTGTGTTGCCTGTCTTTTTTGCGCATTTCAATGGTTTTATTCAAAGCGCCGGCATTTGTCATAAATGTTCGGAATTGAAAACACGCGGACGGCTTCGCTTAGGTATACTCTGTCGATTGTTGAAAATTTAACAGTTTTTCGTTTAAAAGTTTTAAGTTTATTGGAATTCGATTTGTGTTTCTAAATAATTAGTACTTATTACACACTAGCTGAAGCCCGCGACTTCTTTCGCGTGGACTTTATGCCTCCGGAGCATTAATATACCTCAATACGAACTAATGTCGATACATAAGAAAATACTTGCAGCAGTGTTGTATGTTTAATATAAAAAGTTATTAAATATCAACGTATTTCGCAAAAAAAATATCTTGGAAGTATCCTTTGGGTTAGTTTATTTTGGCGCCTGATTTCAGCAATGATGGTTTTCATTCCATTTCACTTCGCACCAACAAATCAAATCAAATATTTCCATTTGTTCCGCTGTAAATTTGACCTGCTGACATGCTGCTCCGCTCAACCTACAAAGAACACATCTCTAAAGGGCCTTCGGGAGAGACGGACCTCGGCTTCGGGTGGGCTTGGAGAGACAGCAACTCTCACGTTTTGCCGTACATGCTGAAAGCTACGTTGCCAAAAGGGCATATCCTAGTTGCGAGTGACCTGGGACCGCTGGGCGGTCACCAGAAATATGAGCTAATCGTACTCTTCGCACTCTATCCCCGTGGAGAGCGTGATTCTGTAAAATTGTCCATATAAAATTTGACATGGTTCTGTATCGGATGTTCTAAATCTTCGATTTTTATACCTCTACAAAAATACTAATCAGGCTGAACAACTTTTGCTACAGTGTAATTTTTAGGGTTCCGTAGTAAACAAGGAACCCTTATAGTTTCGCCATGTCTGTCTGTCTGTCTGTCCGTTCGCGATTTTCCTCAGAGACTATAAGTACTAGAAAGCTGTAATTTGGTATAGGTATGTATTTTTATCATGGCAAAAGAGTGGTAGAAAAAAATCTAGAAATTTTTTTTAGGATGAGAGATAGTGACAGATGGAATTTGGAAGAGATCAGAAGGTGGGAATGAAAGTCTTTTTATGTCAACAGGCAATTCATTCTAGATTCCAGAGTCGTGAAGTTAGGGGGGTAAATAAATTTGACATAAAATTGGTCCAAAAAAGGGGTATGAGGGTATGAGAGTGTCTACTCTCCATAACCCTTTTTTGGACAAGAACGCGGCTGCCAGTCATGTTTTTTTTTATGTCATAGGGCGGCAAACGAGCAAGCGGGTCACCTGATGGTAAGTGATCACCGCTGCCCATGGACTAATGTAACTCCAGGGGTATTACAAAACCGTTGCCGGCCTTTTATTTCCCCTCTCCAGAGGGGAGGGGGGATAGGCCTCCGGCGCTCTCACTCACCGAACGAAGCATAGAAGCTGTAAAGCTACTACTCAAACGTCGATTTTCTGTGAGAGTGTGGTACTTCCCCGGAGAGCCGGGCCATTCATGCTACCCGCAAAAGTGATTTTCGCCGGTAGCCTGGCTCTACCACAACTAAACATGTCAATCATGTGTCAGAGAGAAATTTAAATTTAGATTTTAAGTAATCGGGAGAGTGAGTTCAGTTCAATTCAGAATAGAAAATAAAGTACAAAGAAGTCGTAGGTAAGGTAAGGTAGGTAAGTCGTAAGACGAATTGGAAGCCATTTTAACTCAGAACGATATGCAGAAACGATAGTACTTACGAAGGCAGAAAATGAAACGGATATAATTGTTGACGAGACGATCAAACTTATTGAGAAGATGTTCGTTAACATCGGGGCAACACACATCAGCATAATCCATAATAGGAAAAATTTAAGTTTTCACAAGTAAGATCTTCGTCTATAAAGGCATAAAGTTCCTGAGACGGTTGAGTTGTTGGAGAGTGGCTGTAACAGAACGATTGCTTTCTGTTATATGAGTGACCCAGCTAAGTGTGGAGTCAATGAGCAAGCCAAGGTTCTTCACGGATTTACAAAAGGGGATAGCGTTATTATCAAACTTTACCGGTGACAGAGCATCAAAGTTAATTTTATTTACTTGTCTTATGCTTCCCACAATTTAGCCTGGCACTTTGAGGGGTTGACTTGTATGCCATAATAATTTCACCAAGATAATATCGATGAAAAGGCTGTAAATAATAAATATATTCGATTCCAAGTCCTCGACTGACGACTGTGCATAGATTTGAAGATCGTCTGCGTAGAAATGATAAGAGCAACCAATTGAAGAAGAGAAGAGATTAATAAAAAGACAGAAGAACAATGGTGGTAAGATTCCACCTTGAGGTACGCCAGTAGACAAATCTCCATGCCGACGGATCACGATCCACACGAACCGCTTGCTGTCGGTCTCGGAGGTACGCTGAAAACCAATCCATCACTGAGGACGACAATTGCAGATGATGGAGAATGGCAAGGAGAATATCATAATCAACCATATTGAAGGTGTTAGAGAAATCGATTAGAACAAGAGTGGTAACCAAGGTATTCCAATAACCAAGCGGATGTCTTCAGAAATTTTGAGAAGTGCAGTACTGGTCATGCACGACTGCCTCGAGGATTTTGGAGAGGAAGGGAAGGATTGAAATAGGTCTGAAATTATTTAAAACTTGAGGGGAGGAAACTTTGGGCAGAGGTATTATGTAAGCCTTTCGCCATAAAGACGGCAAAGTCCCAGTGGCTAAAGAAAAATTAATAATGTGAGCTAAAATAGGTATAACTAAATGCAGTATGTTATTTATCATGTGCCGACTCACATCGTCACACCCAACTGCTTTGGATTTAATTGACATGACAATTTTTCAAATCTCATCCTCAGTAGCTGGAGGAAAAGAGAAAAGTCCTATCGAAGGTTTGGCCATGGAAGAAATTTTAGAAATGATAGAAAATTTGATAATATGATCGAGGAAACTTGATGAAGAGAAGTGATTGTTGAAATCATTAGGAGAGAAATTAAAAGAGGAGCAAGAAGCATTTTTTTTTTAGCTAGACTCTGCGAACGTAGAAACTTCCAAATTTCGGTCGAAGAAGATTCAGTCAGACAGACTTTCACAAAAATGTTTTCGCTTGGCTGCTCTTACCATACTATTGAAACGATTACGCGCAACCTTGCATACAAACCAGTCCTCGTCCGTTCTGTCCCTCTTAAAAGTCCTAAACGCCCTATCCCTCCGTGACCTGGCTATACGAACGCCCCTGGTAATCCAACGAGAGGGTGGACGCTAGATTTTGATGGCTTTCAATGGAGCATGAACATCATGAAGACTAGTTATGGTGGAATAAAAATTTTCAACTTTATCATCTATGGTTGTTGTCTCGATAACTTCTGAAAAGTCCAACTTAGCTGCATCACTTAACTTTTCATGATCAATATTTGTCATGTTACGCATCCATGATTCGTATATGAGAACTAGCCAAGTCAGACCTTAGGCTACAATATATTATCCTAAGTTATAAGAAGAAATGATATTTTATGTTGTAAATAAATAAATTTCAGGACTGACCATTGAACTTGGCACCCATTTAGATCTCACTTCATTTGTCGTCGAAGTTAGCAACCAAGGCATAAGTATATCATAATATTGAACTATGTGGTGCTGGCGACGGCTTCTCAGAATAAGTTGGACAGCCCACTGCAGTAACATCTCCATATCGAAAGAATTACGAATAAAGAAAAGCCTCTCGTCGATTGTGCAGTTACGAATCCTTAACTTCTTCGGTCGTGTCACCCTCAAAGAAAACTCTATGGATCGTTTAGTGTTTCAGGGTCGTAATGAGGGCAAACATTCACGTGGTCAGTCTCCAACGAGGTGGCAAGATCTTGTCAAGCTGTAACAAAGTACCAGCAACGGAATGCACCAAGACGGCTGCAGATAGAGACATGTGAAGAAAAATCGCAAGAGCAGCGGCCATGGACCAACAACCCAATCCATATAGTCTGGCTAATGAAAGCTGAACCTCGTCGTTTTTTGAGTTGCAACACTGATACAGATGACTTTGACATTACAGTTGTCAATGCCTGATTTTATTCATTCATTCACCCATGTGTTTTTGATTCACCCATGTGTTTTTGATTCACCCATGTGTTTTTGATACTCATAAACAAGGCTTTGAATAAAGAAGAAAAAAAGTAAAGGAATCTAAAATAAATAAATTTACCGGCACTGGGCACTGTTCTTTTATATATTTTTGATCTTTCCGTAGAAAAATTGTACGTATCGATGAATTGGTAAATCACTTTTTTGATGTAACGTTTTAGCATGTCTTCAATTATGATTTATGAATTACTACTAAATGTTAATAGTATTTATTGCTTACTTTTAAACAAACAAACCTTGTTTAATTTCGGAATACAGTGAAGGTAGGTATTTAGCATGGGCTACGGCCGCAGTGGCATCATCACGAATATCCCAAATACCATATATTAAAAGTGTATGGTATTTATATAATTATATTGAATTGAGTCCTTAGAAGTAAGTATGAAACAAATTAACTTACATGTTTTGGGCAGTCATGTAATAAGTATCAAAAATATTTTTCCTACTATAGACTGTATGGCTCGCCCGTGAATTTTTAAACTTCCCGCGTTTTGTGAGGTTCAGCTTTTGTTGGTCAGACTTTAGTCACGCACGACCACTCTGTCTAGAGCGTATACCTACGACTAAGAAGAAGAAGAATATTGAACTTGGCTCTCATTTCACATTTATGTTTTTGATTGGATATTGCCTACCTACGTAGTCATATTGTGACTGTATAATAAATCATATATTTTTTATCTTTACTAATATTATAAAGAGAAAAACTTTGATAGTTTGTTTGCATTGAATAGGCTCCGAAACTACACGAATGATTTTCAATTGCAAGTGAGTGACATTGGCTTTAATTTACGCGGACGACGTCGCGGTAAAATTGTAAAAAAATACAGTTTGGTACCAAAATAATATTTGAATTATTATACAAAGTGGAAGAGACACACCCGTAATAAACCGAACCACGGGATAAACTAGATCACTTTTTTCATTATATGAGCGGCGGTTGTTCTCGGTGGTGCCATTACACAAATTAATTAACACTTAGTTAAGTTTGTTTAAAAGAAGCGCACTACACTCAAGGTTCGCATGCATAAAAACAACACATAAAGTGTTCAACACTCCGCACCCGAACCTTCCGCACGCGCCAGATGCCGAAACGATTTCGCGAATCTAAACAAAGTTTTTGTATTTTGTGCATAATCCAAATCAATAAAAGGTCCATTATTGTCTGAACTCATGCAGCGTGGGGCCCTACCTAATCCCCCCCCCCCCCTCCTCCCCGCGCCGCGTGTGCTGTCTTGCTAGGTCTTGCAATAGGCTGAATGCCTTTGTCAATAAAGATCGAGATGGCTCGATAGTGTTCCAAAACCCCTTGATAGGGTTTTTAGTATCTGGTAAGCGCGCACCATTCAATAACCGTATTCTTTTGGTTAGCCTTTCATCAAGTTAACCCAATGAAATGTTTACCGTATTAATGAGGTTATTGTTTTGATAGGGTTACAATATTGTTAATACTAACCCTGTGTGCTAACCGTATCGATGGGGTTTCTTTCATCAAGTTAACCCGATGATATGCTCACCGTATTGATAGGGTTACCGTATCGATAGGGTTACAATATTAATACGCTTACCATATCGATGGGGTTTTAGAAAACAATTCAATGAAAAACCCTATCAGAAACCGCGGTTAAGGTAAGCGGTTCCGGTCCCTGAGTACAGGTGGTTTTTACTAAAATAGTAGTAACATGTTTATTTATTTTGTGTGGCATCCAATAATTTTACATGTTTTTAAATAAAAAATTGATAGGCGAAATTTTCAACTGTATGTTTTAAAGTGTTAAATACGTCAGTTGGTTGAACATACTTGTCAAGGAATTAAGAAATTCGGTATTTGCCTAATGTTAAGATTATATAAAATTTGTTTCCAATGATACTAATTTCTATCTAAAATACTATAAAAAACACTTTTAATTTGATATCGATTCGTTAAGTGTTCTAAAAGCTTCTTTAAAGTTTGGTAAATAGGACCTTTTTTAAAAGTATGAAAATCTTAAATTACAATTATACTGTATTGTAGTCCGTTAAATTTATAGCAACTTTTATTATGAAACCATTACCACAAACGTTATATTTCGTATCGCTACCAAACATAGTTCTCACGCCGCCCATACAAAATACAAAGTTGTGACGTCACAAATATGTAGGCATTTCAGCGGCGCGTTTTCACGTCTAAAAATATGTGTCTTTAAAACTTCTATATCTGAAAGAGTTTTTTGTTTAGAAATGTATTTCGGTCACTATTGTGTTTATTTATGGCAGGTCTTTACATAGCGACACGAAAAATTTTTAGTCAAGTAGCCGAAATAATTGGCTACTTGACTAAAAATTTTTCGTTTTTACTACTTACATTTTTATTTTTACTATTTTTGACTTATTTCTCCCTTCCGCGCAGCAAATATGAACTTAAAATGAATCCAGCAATAAGCTCGAGAGCTTAATATTATTTTAAATCGCTATTTTCGCGCAAAACTCTCACGATTTGTTTAATTTTAATTAATTTAATTAATTACGTATTTATTTGAACAGTTCTACAAAATATATAAAAATAATGTAGTTATGAATTAATGAATGAATGTATAATGATATTGTAAAATGAAAACAGATGAAAAAAAAAAGAAAAGTAAAAAAGAAAGAAATATAATATAATCATTAATCATACAAAGCCCTTCAGGCGAGTAGGCGACCTATAGTGTTGAAAAGAGTTTCTTTCGGCATTTCTTCTCTGCAGTGGTCGGTTCCGAAATGCTAGTAGTCTGTAGCTTTTGAACAATAATTAGTAAATAAATGCATAATACTTAATAAGATAATTTAAAATGTGATTTGACGTGAAAAAGTGCCTGCAAGGGCCTATTTTCTGAATAAACGTTTTGAATCTTTGAATGCAAAGTAGCACTTTATTTTGACTGGCCTACTTTACGAAAATCGCGGCCAACCATCTAAGGAAGACACAATCCAATCCTGACGACTTCAACATCAGTGATTGTATTTTGGTGTGAAAATGGGCAATAAAAGCCTTAGAGGAAGGCAAATGTCCCGTTTGCGCAAAAGAAGAATAGCTCAAAATAATCTATCTCGGTAAGTAACTACCTACGAATGTTAATTTAATTAGATAATTTCATACTTCATACCTACACTCTTATGCATTTTTCGAGTTGTCATATAGGTAGGTACGGGCATGTGGTCTCAACGCCTTAATCGTACGATTTGTTCTCAAGAGACTCGCATAGATTGCGCCACTCGAAACTACACAACATTGTATCTACCGTATTATGAGAATATAAAAACATGATTCACAAAATATATCTTATAAAAAATAAAAACAATATTTTAGGCATAATATTTTAAAATGACACCGTATATTTAGTAAGTTAAAGGCTAACGCAGATTACCGTCATCTAGTATCGAGTAACACTCTTATGCATTTTTCGAGTTGTCATATAGGTAAGTATGGGCATGTGGTCTCAACGCCTTAATCGTACGATTCGTTCTCAGAGACTCGCATAGATGGCGCCACTCGAAACTACACAACATTGTATCTCTACCGTATTATGAGAATATAAAAACATGATTCACAAAATATATCTTATTAAAAGTAAAAACAATATTTTAGGCATAATATTTTAAAATGACACCGTATATTTAGTAAGTTAAAGGCTAACGCAGATTACCGTCATCTAGTATCGAGTAACACTCTTATGCATTTTTCGAGTTGTCATATAGGTAAGTATGGGCATGTGGTCTCAACGTCTTAATCGTACGATTCGTTCTCAGAGACTCGCATAGATGGCGCCACTCGAAACTACACAACATTGTATCTCTACCGTATTATGAGAATATAAAAACATGATTCACAAAATATATCTTATTAAAAATAAAAACAATATTTTAGGCATAATATTTTAAAATGACACCGTATATTTAGTAAGTTAAAGGCTAACGCAGATTACCGCCATCTAGTATCGAGTAGCAAGCAACTCTCCTGCGCCATACATTCGCCTGCTTTTCGCAACTTTAATTTGGTCCAATATTTTTGTATGAGGTGGGCAGTCTATTACGTTAGTAATATATTGTCTTTGGTATGGGTTAGGGATGAGAATAAAGATCACCGTACATTTGACGGGTATCGGTGTCGGTATTGTCTTGTATCGATACCATTTTTTAACAGACTTCACAAAAGCAGGAGGTTCTCAATTTGCTGGAATCTTTTACTTTTCCTCAATGTTCTCAATTTGCTGGAATCTTTATGTATGTTCCCCAATTTCTCTACCGATTTATGAGATTCTTTTTTTGTTTGATAGGTAATTACATTACAGATGGTCCCACTAATTTTTTATCGCAATGTGTCGAGCGCTTTTTGAAAAAAATTCACAAAAACCAATAAAAATTACACACATGCCGTTCGGTTTACACTTATTTCCATTTTATATGCTTATTCAAGCAAATTGATAGGGTTGAAGTAGGTTTTTGTTGTTTGTTAAAAATATGTTAAATTATTTAGTATGAGCAATGAGTATGAATGGGAATTAAAATAAGGGTCACCGCACACTTGACAGGGTATCGGTATTGTTTCGTATCGATACCAGTGATGAACAATTACTCGAATAGCACATTTGGGGACTCGATTGGAATAGTAATGTGTATCTTATTATATGTGGAAGGCATTTTAACTAACAGCCAATTTTCTTTCTATCAGCCATCGTTTATTATTTTGCTGTGCCCTGACAGGGTTCATGTACTTTATATAGGATTTTATTTTGCATTCACACACAATGCTGTTTTACCTTATTTATTAAATAAAGAAAATAAGAAATGGTGAAAAAACACCACGCGGGCAGGACCTGTCCGCGTGGTGTTGGTGGGTTTTTTCACCATTTCTTATTTTCTTTATTTAATATATATATATATATATAATGAACTTTTTGCGGTAAATGTTGATCCAGTGAGAAGTTAGAACAATTGTTGATCCACCTATTTTACGTGTTTACTCAGATCCGCGTCGCGCAAACTGATATACTCTGATCCGTTCTAGATGCGCGTGTGACGTCGGTGGATCTGCACTTGCAGGTTTTCAACATACTCGTCGGTGATTTCACCAGTATATGTTGATCCATCAACGGTTTAAAAAATCATACTGGATATGACTTTTTAGATCCAGAGTATATTCAAATTATATGCGACATTTACTTAGACAATGTGGATCCGGAGCCAAAATTGACCAATAGGTACTCGAGCACAAAACGGCAACGTCGCGTTCTGCGTGCGACAGTTCACTTGTTCACATTCGCATCGCATCATGCGTAAACCTTATGACTTGTTACAAATAACATCTAAATTAGGACTTCATAGTTCCGGACCTTACCCTATGTCAGTAAAAATATATAATAAACTCCCTAAATGTATAAAGGAAGAAACTAATTACAAAAAGTTTTTGAGCTTGCTCAAACAACATCTTTTAAATAAATCTTATTATTCCGTCAAAGAATATTTACAAGATCCTTAGCTACAGAATATTATCTACCTTCCTCTCGTCCCATTGCAATGCCTGACAAGGTGCATATGTATTTAGACTAAATATTTAATATATTTATGTGTTGAATCATATGTAATGCAATGTTATAAATAATAAATAAATAAATAATAAATCTAAAAATCTACTAAATTACATCGGAAATAAATAACTTTTAGTATTTTTGGAATTACTTTTCATTATTTTGTATTTGATAATTTAAGAGAACTACACATTACCAGCAGGTCTCTTAATTTGAATTGATGAAAAGTTATATTAAAAATACTACAAGTAATGTACTACCGAAGTACTCTCGTAGACCTCTTTCAATTTGATCAAATGACGGAGATGAAGTATTTAAGAGTCTACCTAGTTTCGCTGATGTAAGCCTCATAACAGAGAAACAGTCTAAAAGTATGGTCAAAAGAAAATTGAAAGAAGTATTCTCAACATCAAACTGAGTAACTGAGTCAAGGTCATCTGATCTGATAGGAAAATAAAGAGAGGGGCACAGTAGAGTAGATGGGGATATGAGATAACGGAGGCGGCGTGTAAAGAAAGAGATAGGCAACTGTGAAGACATCATTAGAGCCTTTGCGCAAGAGGCAAGCTGACAAGTAAAACTGTCAGCAAGAGACGCTGCAGTAAGTAAGTAATGGAAATGAGTACTTATATTTATTACAAACTAGACGATGGGGAACACCAGACGTTCACCATACAAACAAAAAGCTTTGATGTCTAACAATCAAATAATTTAAGATATTTTTAACAAAAAAACAAAAACCGACTTCAACCCTATAAATTTTTTTAATAGGCATAAGAAAAAAATAGAAATAAGTGTAATCCGAACGGCATACCTGTAAAAATTTTTTTGGTTTTTGTTTATTTTTTAAAAAAGCGCTCGCCACTGTTCAATAAAAATGCAATGGGACCATCTATAATGAATAACCATCAAACAAAAACGAATTTCTTAAGTCGGTCCAGGCATTCGTCAAAAAAAATTAAAGTAAGTACCAGTACATTGATGGATATTTGAAGTTTATTTTTTACTGAGCATTAAATAAAAGCTTGTTTTAAATTTTTTTTTTACGTTTATGTAATTTTATTTTCTACATTTTAGTCATTTGTATAGGCACTGTATTGCTCTGGTCAAAACAAATTCAATAAGCCCAAACACGATAGGGTTATGTTGTGTAGTTCAGGAGATGTTATGGCCACCTTCAAGAAGCATCATCAGACCCTCGACACTAATAAAAATTAATGCTCTTGTCAAGACAAATCCAACGAGCGCAAACTCGTCTAACGAGCCTAAAGACGATGGATTAAATGTTGTGTAGTTTGGGATAGGGATACAAAACGGCAACGTCGCGGCTGCTTTCAACCAATCAGATCGCTTCCTGTGCTCTGATTGGTTCATTTAAATCGGATCAACATTATCCGTAACTATCGCAAGGTGGATTTGTATATCGGATCAACTTCAGCGAACGCTAGGTAAGAAGTCCGATAGTGCAGATGTTGATCCGGTCGGAGCCACATTTGTTACCAGAGATGCATATTGGATCAACAAAAGGCGCCGGATCAACATGCGTTTTCGGACCAACAAAGTGCTCGCGTGAAGTCGCATCTGATCAACATTTACCGTAAAGGGATATCTATATATATATATATATATATATATATATATATATATATATATATATATATATATATATATATATATATATATATACGGACAAATCACACAGATTGAGCAAGCCCCAAAGTAAGTTCTAATGAAAGACTTGTGTTATGGGATACTAATTCAACGATACTATATTTTATAACAAATGCATATATAGATAAACATCCAAGACCCAGGTCAATCTGAAAAAGATCGTTTTCCATCTTGACCTGACCGGGGATCGAACCCGGGACCATCCGTGTCGCAGGCAGGCGTGATGACCGCTGCGCCACGGAGCTCGTCAATAAATAGGTTCATGTACTTTTTACACCATATGTTACAATCTATGTAAACACATGAGTAGAAGTAAATGATGGCAGTTTGAAAATTTCAAATGAACATGTATACATCATTGACCCCCATAGAAAAAATTGTTCATATTGTCTCATCATCATCATCATCAGGTCTTTGTTAGTCTCCACTGCAGGAGCACGACCCTCTCTGTACTACCAGAGCCATATATTTGCCAGAGCAGTCAGAGGATTAGGCCTACACTCTCCACGATGTCATAAGTTAGTTTTTTTGTAAAAACTGTAAAAAGTCCCATACTTTTGGGCCCCCCAGGAGTAGCACACGGTTAAGTGTTAAACCAACTCGGTTGTAGGCTATTCTTAGTGGTGTCTACAATATATTATAAGAAAATCGCCGATACATGCGCGTTTGCAATGTTTTACGTCGATATTGACTAGCCCAAATGTAATATTATAGCAAACTGTGTTCATTTAAATAAAATTATTTTTTATAGTTTGATGGATCGTTTGAGAAATGCTGTAGTCAGGGAACGGTGTGGAGTGAAAGACGATATAGTGACTAAAATTGAGAAAGGTATGTTGAGATGGTTTGGACATATTGAGAGGATGGATGAAAGGAGACTAACGAAAGGTATATATTCAGCAGATGTGGCTGGGACAGTCGGGCAGGGCCAGCCTCGTCGAACTTATCGCGACCAAATTGCGAACATTCTCGCAAAAGGAGATGTAAGGAGTACCCGAAACCGTCGAGCATGTATGAAAAGAGTAATTAATGTAGATGAAGCGAAAGAGGTTTGTAAGGATCGTAGCAAGTGGAAATCCATAGTTTCTGCCTACCCCTATGGGAAAGAGGCGTGATAATATGTATGTATGTTTATGTATGTATTTTTGATACGGATTGTTACACATAAAAATAATTTTATTTAAATGTGTAACGATCGCGAAAACATAAGAAAACATTAAACTGTGTTCATCATCATCAACATCATAAGGTCTTTTTTAGTCTCCACTGCAGGAGCACGACCCTCTCTGACTATCATAACCATTTATTATCCAAAACAGTCAGAGGATTTGGCCTCTCGGCACTCTCCACGCTGGCCAGACAGGTTGGAGAGGTCTCTTTGATGATTATGTAACTCTATTATGGCATAATTATTTTTAAGCATACATTTCTTACGCATAATGGTTTACGTATAACTATGCGTCACAACTCACAACAAACAAACATTTGACGCATGATGTATCCAAGCATAATCAAGTTTAGGTATAACATCAAATGAGCATAATTTCAACATAATACTATTAATTATTTTATCACGGCATAACATTTCTTTTGGCCGAAAAATTCTTAATCATAAATGAAACCTTAGTTTTATTCTTTAACCTTTAACTATGGACGTCTTATATTTATAACACTACCGTGGACATGTAGTCTGTCAGACTCCGATATAAGAATGCGATTTTTTTTACCATAATTATTCCAAATTGCTTGAACAATATAACTAGATGAAATTGAAGGAAACTAAAAATAAAATGACGTTAGTGCATAATCAACTTCTTTATTTAAAATCTTTAAAAATATTAAAAATAAGAGCATAGTCACCATTTTTGGTAATTTTGACTATAGGTTAGTTTTTAAACATAAAACATTACTTTACTAAAATATTTGGTAATAATCAAATCTTTTTCTTATAATCTACTGTATGAAGAATTAAAAAAAAATTAAATGAACTTCTGATAGAGAAAAACAAAAAAAACCACAACCATCTTTGTAAGACTAATGATTGACAGTCATTACATAGAGAACGGGAACAAAAGATGGATTACTAACTCGTAATATTTTGTTTGCCGGCCTATGAAGTGAACTTTGTCGCTTGCCCTCTGAACGAGAACAACCAGCTTCACATTTTCTGCCATTTTTTACACATAAAACTAAAACAAACAAAAAATTTTTGTAAATGTTTTTATACCGCAACTATGGACATGTAGTCTCACAGGCTCCAGCCAATTTTTCAAAAGGTAATACTCACGTCCTATGCACCGGGCGACGCTACCTCCTTCTTCTCTAGTCGTTTTTGCAATAAAACTGAAGCTACTGGGCGGCTCAGTCACGGGGAGTGGGGGGAAGTGAATGAAACAAAGAAACCAATATTGTCGCGGAGCCTGTGAGACTACATGTCCATACTTAAAGGTTAAGATGAGGAATTGAAGATTTTGGTTGCAAGGATACCCGTTTTTCTCAACAATTACTTAAGCAAGTCAAATCAAATTTTATTGTCAGCATTCATCATGCCTTTGATTTTAATTGGTTCATTGCATAACACGATTGGTCAACTTTTATAAGTTATAACACAAAATAATTTATCGAAGACCTCTTTAAAAGAAAGATTCCAATTTTACCGTCGTTCAGGAGCGATTTAAGGTTCACAAATTTCTACATACTTATATGAAATGGAACTGACACTATGATTGGTACATGTTTTATAGGAAATAAATTTGTAGTTTTTAAATTACACGGCAAAAACCATTTTATCGCATACGCCCTTTATGTTTACGTGGGTTTTCTATGAGAGAGAGATCAGCCCCGCCGTGCACGCGCGTAAAAGTTTATTATGCGAACTATATTTGTGGATTTTATCAGTAAATATTTTAGTTTTTGAGCTTTATTTCTTTTAGTGTAAAACTTATAAACAATATGGGTAGTAAGCGGAAACCAGTAAAAAGAAGCACCAGATGTTCCTATAAGCTACAAGGCAAACAATTAAATGAGAATAAAAGGTAATTTTTTTTCTTATATTTATTTTACATAAAAATTTTAGAACAACATTCATAACATTTTCACAATAAAACTTATCAGCTCCGAACTATTCCCCTATACCCGATTTTTCAACAGTCTATAACGACAGTAATAGTGTAGTTGTGAAGAGCATAGCTTAGTATACTGGAGGCACAGGTTCGAATCCCGCATTAAGTTTCCTTTTTTCTTTGAGTTATTTTATTTTATATTTTCTTCGACATAATATTTGATATGAAATAGAGGTAATATAATATGAATATATATATTTTTTTTCACAGAAAGAGGAAGGTGAAAATATCAACGTAATAGTTCAAACTAGTCCGGAAGTTTTATTTACATAATTTATCAAGTTGGCATAAGTATACGTATAAATCACAGTTTTGACGAAGCGTATTGCGGATGCACTCTTGTAACTATTTTGACGAAGCGTGTTGCAGATACGCTCCTGTAAACTATTTTGATTTCATTTACAAGTTAATAAATGTTATTTGAGATAGAAATAAAACTAAAAAAAAACACAGTTTACATACCATACATATATATTTAGAAATAGGTATCTTAGAACAAGTAACTGACCGAACTATATTATAACTGTGTGAAAGTGTTTCAGTATGCTTTATCAATACATTGACCTTTATTATTTCAGAAAAAGACCGCGACTTGTCATTAATGAATGAGATGAACGAAAACGCTGAAAATTATGATTGATTACTTATTATCACGAGTAAGAGATGTATTTTCCATATATCGTCATTCATCATCATCAGATTTTTTTTCGTCTTCACTGCTGGAGCACGATCCTCTCTGTTTTATATTACCAGAGCCATATACCTAGGTATTTGCCTGAGCAGTCAGGATCAGATTATTTTTACTTGCTTACAATTGAGGATTTGGCCTACACTCTCCACGCTGACCAGACAGGTTGGAGAGGTCTCTTTGATGTTAAATAAATATATACGGACAAATCACACAGATTGAGCTAGCCCCAAAGTAAGTTCTAATGAAAGACTTGTGATATGGGATACTAACTCAACGATACTATATTTTATAACAAATACATATATAGATAAACATCATTTTTGTTAATATGTTTTATTTCCTAAGTAGCAATTGTCCCGTGACTTCGTCCGCGTAAATTATAGCCTATGTCGACCGCAGAGAAATTAGCTTTCTATACGTGAAAGAATTTTGTAAATTGGTTCTGTTGTTTCGGAGCCTCTTCAATGCAAACAAACAATCAAATCTTTGCTATTTATAATATTAGTAAGTTTAGATATAAAATTCATCATCTTTCACGCTGGTCTGGGAGAAGAGAAAGAACTAACTTTCTCTGCCTGCCCCCGTAGCATGGCTCCCGCGACGCCGTTTATATCGCGCGATAAACTATCTACTTCTCGCTCTTCAGTATTGCCAAAGACAATTGGTATTGCGAAAAACAAGATGGCGATAGTCGATAAACGCTGTCGCGCGTGCCATGCTACGGGGGCTGGTATGAATATTTATGAAGTAGGTGTTTTTGTTAAAACGCATATGTATTTATTTACAAAAGCGAATGAATATTTTTCAAGGAATACTAGACGTGGCGACAGGCTGGTTTTAAAAAAGGTACCAAAGACTGCACTATATCAAAATAATTGTATGAATTCCCATTACCCATTTTTAGGGTTCCGTAGTAAACAAGGAACCCTTATAGTTTCGCCATGTCTGTCTGTCTGTCTGTCTGTCTGTCTGTCTGTCTGTCTGTCTGTCTGTCTGTCCGTCCGCGGTTTTACGCAGAGACTATAAGTACTAGAAAGCTGTAATTTAGTATGGGTATGTATATTAATCATGTCAAAAAAGTGGTAAAAGAAAATCTTGAAAAAAATTTTTTTTTAGGGTAGCTCCCATACAAGTAAAGTGGGGGAGTAATTTTTTTTTCTCTATTTACCCATCGTGTGGGGTATTGTTAAATAGGTCTTTAAAAAATATTGTGAGGTTGAGAACACCATTTTTCGATTTAGGGATCCGTTTCCGAAATATTTGGTTTTAAAGTGCGAATTTTTGTTAGACGTAAGTGTCCCCCCCCTCTATCTGCTAAACGGTTATATATAGATACGTGAAAAAAATTACAGCAGTAGTATATATACTGAAGTTGAAAGGAAAACTATCAGAGCTGAGTACTAAGTACAAACTAAAAAGTTATAGGCTACCAACTTATAAACTGTAAAATTTCATACTATTTTCATTGTTACATGTTTTTGGTCGTTAAACTGTAAGGTGCGAGCTTCGAGCAACACGCCTTCACAGAAGCCGTGTTGCGAAGGGTGCAAGTGTGAATAGTGTGAACTCAAAGTTGTCATTCGCCACTACGGAACCCTACACTGCGCGTGGCCCGACACGCACTTGGCCGGTTTTTTAAGAAAAAATTAAAGTCGTGGCTCATTGAAAAAACTTATTATGAAATTGATGACATTTTTGTAAATTATTAATGAATTGAAAATATTGTTATTATTATTGTTTAATGAATTGAATTAAATTATAAATTTATCTTAATGTTGTCATCGTGCGTGCTTTAAAGTCATTTTGTCATGTTAATTTAATTTATTATTATTATTATTACTAACTTATTTATTAATTTCACATGCTTGTTAGGTATAAGCAAAATAGAATAAGGACCATCTCTTAAAAAACTCCAGCGGCGTGAGACCGGTAGCATGCGATGCATCATGGTAGTTATGAGTGCCGCCGTAAGATGGCGTGTTACCGTTTATGTCAATGTGTGCACGCGTTTCTCAAATTCATTTAGCTGATGTAAGCCTCTTAAAGGGTTATTATTTCTTTGTTGCAGTAGTCGGAGGAAGCTCAAGGAAGAAGGTGGCGTGGAAGCACAAATTGGAGAAAGCTCCGCTCAAACTGTAAGTCTTATTTTTTTAGCATGTATTGTGTCCCATTGCTGGGCAAAGGCCTTCCCTCCACACTACACGATTTATGGCAACTTGCTGTATCAAACTTTTAGAAGTAAAAAGATTGGCATTTTAAACAATCATCATCATTTCGTGTAGGTGACACGGTCAGTCGACCATGCACACCCTGGTGTCAGAGTTCTTCAAAACCGCCTCTCGGCTTCTTACGTGGTTCCCTTAACGACTACCAGATGGCAGCCGGGACCAATGGTTAAACGTGCCTTCCGAAGCACGGAATCATCTTTCTTATCAGACAATCAGGTGATTCATGCCTGCAATGTCCTAACCTAACCTAACCTAACACAACAAAGTATGCTTCCCGTGGGAATCGAGCCCACGACCTCCGGGTCAGTAAAGCAAACGCCTTAACCACTGGACCACGGAGGCAGTTTATTTTAAACAATGAAGAATGGAGATTCTAGACCGTTGTCACAAGTTGTGACTCACAACGCGATGTTCTGATGAATAAGATAGTGTTAGGATTAGGACACTATTTTACATGGATGGGCGTTTCATTAGCAAAAATAAATACACAATTCTTTACATTTGGATAGGAAGCGTATAGCCAAAGACAATATAATACTAACGTAATAGACTGCCCACCTCATACAAAAATATTGGACCAAATCAATTAAGGTTGCGAAAAGCAGGCGAATGTATGGCGCAGAAGAGTTGCTTGCTACTCGATACTAGATGGCGGTAATCTGCGTTAGCTTTTAACTTACTAAATATACGGTGTAATTTTAAAATATTATGCCTAAAATGTTGTTATGATTTTTAATAAGATATATTTTGTGAATAATGTTTTTATATTCTCATAATACGGTATATAAATTTTGTGTGGTTTCGAGTGGCGCCATCTATGCGAGTCTCTGATAACAAATCGTACGATTAAGGCGTTGAGACCACATGGTATACCGTTAGTACGACGGTCTATCATTGGTTACGCCACCGTAATGAGCCTAGACCGTAGGCACTTTACTGTATCTGTCTTGACTTGAAAGGTGAAAGAGGTTTCTGTCATCACGTCAATGGGAATCTGGTGACTCAGCCCGTCAATATGAACAAACATCAACACAAAAGTGATAAAATATGTATCTGATATTATCGCCCCCATTTTGACCTACATTATTAATAGATGCATTGAAAAGGGAACTTTTCCAACCGATTAAAATTAACAATAATCAGACTTTTATTCAAAAAGGAAGACAGAAAAAATATGAAATATTATAGGCAACTCGCTATGATACCCGTTTTTTTTTCTAAAATAATTGAAACTGTTTCTTTCTTTCTTCTTTTTAATTATGGCTTCCACCGAGATTTCAGTGATTCTGCCAATGTCCAGTATAATGAGATACTAAGTATCGGTGTTGTACGGCATGTGGCATCAAAGATGGCGTATGTTCTTTGGCAGCCTCGTGGGAGATTTTGGCGACAAATCTGTACGAGTCCATTTAACAGTATACTTTAACTATTTCACAAATTGTCCTTGCACGAGCATTTATAACACCAAACTACACCAATTTCATATTATAAAGTCCACTTAAATCAATTTGCAAAATCGTATAAGGCAAACGACAACTGAACCCCTTGATTTCCCACCAAAAACTCCGAGTTATTAATAAGGCAATATATGACTTTTTTGAGAGCCAAAACCTATTTTGTGAAAAACAAAATGGTTTCAGAAAAAATAAAAAAATTGACATGGCAATTTATGACTTTATAATTAAAATAATAAAAAATGTTGACAATGGTAAGGAAGTGACATCATATTTCATGGATATGACTAGAGCTTATGACTTAGTTGAACACAATATTTTAAAATCAAGTCACGCAGCCCGTGCGCGTGGGTGTGTCATACGTCTTTCTTTTGATGTGCTAATCTACCCTTTAAAAATGGTTCTCAAAAAATGTATAAAGTGCAAGAAAAATATCACAAAAAAATCGCCTGGTTTGGAATGCAGTAGATGTGATATAGTGGTTCATGCTAATCCAGAGTGTGCTAAACTTACAAACAAACAGCTAAGTACCCTGCGGAACTCAACGAGCATCGAGTGGAGCTGTGAAACTTGCCTCCAGAATATGTCTCGCAGGTCTTCATACATTATTCCAGAAGACGATGCTGAGGACGATTCTGATTTGGACTCCGCTCCTAATCCCCAACCACTTATAGATCAGCGAAAATTAGCTAATGATATTAATAGAGAGCTGAAAAAAACTGTTAAAGACGAGGTGGGGAATCTCGAAGCATCAATCGACTTTCTTAGTGATCAAATAAATACACTACAAAACTACATAAAAAGCCAGGACGGTAGAATAAAAGATTTGGAACAAAAGAATACAGATTTGTTCAACAGAAACAAAAATTTAGAACTTCGTGTAGCAGCGCTAGAACAGGGTAAGCAACAATTTGAGCAAATATCTCTCTCAACATGTGTTGAAGTTGCTGGTCTTCCAGATGTTTCTCCTAAAGAAGTCGACAAAGTGATGTCATCAGTTGCTGCCAAACTACAAATGGATGTGCAAGACGTTAGGGCATCCCGTCGCCTAGCAGGCAGCAAGGATAAGCCTGGTCCAATTCTAGTAGCAATGAAAACAAAGACGGCTCATAGACAATGGATTGCGGCTAGCAAGGAGAAGCGGCTGACAGTAGGATCCATCTTACCCGAAGCACCCAGGGAGAAGACAGATAGCAAAATATATGTAAGGGAAGCTTTAACTAAACATATGAAAACCCTTCTGTATAACACTAAGCAAAAGCTAGGTAAATCATACAAGTATATATGGTTCAAAGATGGTAAAATCTGTATTCGAGAAACGAGTGAGAGTAAAATATTTTATGTAAGATCCATGCAGGATATCGAACAGATTGTTAAATGATTTGTATGTTTTTAATTTGGTTGTGCATATCATATATACATCGATCACTCGTACGCTATAAAAAATCATAGTATATTGTATGGAGCCTATAAAACCTACAGAAATCACTAATTGTGTATCTACTAATAACTTTTTCGCACAACTGCCTAGAAATAAACAGTTATTTTTCTACTGTTTGCATATCAATATACGATCGATGATTAAGAACTTCTCTAAATTGTTACAACTAATTGATCAAAGCACGTTCCCAATAGACTTGATTGTAATAACCGAAGCTGGCGTATCCGAAAATATCATTCACTTATTTCATATACCAGGCTACAACATGCACTCACAACTACGTGTTAAGAAAAAGGGTGGTGGCGTTATCGTTTACACAAAAAAATACATAAAATTTACACCAATAACATATAAGAGTTTCACATTCGAAAACCTGACTGGCACTTTAAAAATAGGAAATCAAGACATAGTTGTGTGTGCAGTTTACCGGCCGCCATCTTCTGATGCACGAAAAAAGTTATTTATTAAGGAGCTGGGCAACTACATATCGCGTTTTGATGTCGAACGTAACTCGATTCTGATCGGGGACATGAATATTGATCTTAAAAAATCCTCATCCATCACAGACTCGGTACTTAGAAACACTGAGCGAACGCGGCCTGATGTGTGGGATCACCGAGTATACGAGAATCGAAACTAAATCAAATATTATCACTAAATCATGCATCGATCATGCATTCGGTCGCTTTCCCACGTCAGACACGTTCTCGGCAGCGGTTGATATCGTACTGGCGGATCACCGGGCGATTTTGTTCGCCTGCCTTGGCGACAACTTGCAAAGGCAACATAAACAGGACGTTCACAAAACATGTGTTGATTATAAAGTTTTATCGGACAAATTAGCAAAAGTAAAGTGGACAGACACGGATAATATGAAGTACCCCAAGCAGATTTACGAATTTATAAGAAAGGCTTTTACCAATGCTCGAGAAAATTCGTCAAACGTTAGGAGATATTATAAGAGAGAATCTAAATTGTATAGGGTACCATGGATGAATGACAATATTAACCGGTTATGCGAAAAACGTAACAAATTATTTTATTTATGGAAAAAACAACCTCATGACTCTGAAAAACGATTAGAATATAATAAAATACGTAACAAAGTGCATAAAGTTCTTGAACATAAAAGAAATTCATACTACATTAACAAAATAAAAGATAATTTTAAAAACATCAAAAAGGTTTACCAGGTCGTCAATCAGATGCTGGGCCGTATCAGAACGTCCGTTGACGAAGCAGTTTTAAATGCTTTTCAGTCTCAAGGAATCTCGGTATCGGATATAGCTAATAACTTTGCTACGGAATTCAATAAATCAGTAAAGACGTATTCTTCAAATTGTCAAGTAAAATTACTTGATAAAGACACTTACTTGGTCCCTTGTGATACTAGTATTCTTTATAAAAAAGCTACAGCAGACAATATCGAAGACATCATAAGAAAATTAAATTCCAACAAAGCTCCAGGTCTGGATAACGTGAGAGTATCTGATATAAAAATGGTTAGATCGGGAGTGTCAGTAGCAATAGCCAATTTAGTTAATCAAAGTGTTATTACCGGGATATATCCAGATGAACTTAAAAAAGGATGTGTCAAACCCATAGTAAAAAAAGGTAAATCGACCGATTACGGCAACTATCGCCAAATTACGCTACTCTCAAGTATTGATAAAATTGTCGAAAAATATATTTGTCAACAAATACATAAATACTATATAGATAATGATGTAATATATAAAAACCAATACGGATTCCAAAAAGGCAAGGGTACACAGGACATTATATCGAGGTTTACAGACGAAGTTAACGCACGTATGAATGAAAAAAAACATGTTCTGGTTCTCTTTATAGACTTTTCACGTGCGTTTGACACTCTTGAACATGACCTTCTTCTTGAAAGGCTTAATGCGTGTGGCATCCGCGGGCCAAATTGGAGCAAAGACTATTTAAAAAACCGTTCTTTTGTAGTTCAATTAGGCAATGAAACCAGTAGGACCATGGACGTGACAGAGGGTACATCACAGGGATCGGTGGCTGGGCCCTTGCATTTCTTGTCGTATGTCCATGACATGAGCAATTGTGTTAAGAATAGCATATGTTATCAATTTGCAGATGACACGTGTCTAGTGGTAAGCAACAGGAGCCTTGCGGTAGCTTATGCGCTTCTGCAGTCCGATTTTAACGCTATTTGTAGGTGGTGTCATGATGCGGGTCTCGTGCTAAACGCAAACAAAACCAAAGTGCTACATATAAAGTCGCCGTATCTGAAGTCTGTTACACAGAACAATAACTTAGTTGCACATTCCCATGCGTGCTTACATGGATCTAATGTAGATAGTTGCCAGTGCCCACTTATTGAACTTGTCGACTCTCATACATACCTTGGTCTAGTCATTGACAATAGACTTAATTGGAAACTTCATATTGACCGTGTCTGTAATAAACTTAGATACTTTCAAGCAAGTATGAACATATTGAAAAGACGGATTCCGTACCGAGTCAGACTGCTACTATATAACTCCTTGGCAGAGTCACATGTTATTTACGGTCTAAGTAGCTATGGAAGAACTTATATTACACACTTGAATAACATTTACCGATTGCAATTAAAAATATTGAAGAGTATTGTTTCCAATAAAATTAAATATCAATTTCAGAATAATGAGTTAGGCCTATTCAAACATTGTAAAATACTACCTATTCATTTAAATGTAAAATACAGCTTATTAAAACAAAATTATTTTAACGAAGACTATCATAAGAAAATCGATCATGATGTATATACGCGGGCCGTCGCTCAAAACCGGTTGCACACAGAGTGCGCAAACAATGTGTATGGTCAGCGGACGACGCGTTACTTGATGCCCCGATTAATAAATAATCTTCCGCTCGAGCTAAGAAGCAAGATTACAGCTAAAAACATCAAAGTCAAACTTAAAGAATATTTCTTAGTGAATATCGAAAGTATTAACTTTAGTCAATAGACTTAAGCGTGGTTGCCCAGTATTTATGTATTTATTTATATAAGTATTCTTTTGTGTAGGTAGGTGTATTCGTGCTATTTTATTTTATTTTATTTTTGTGTTTGCCTTCTTTTTCGTATTAAGTATATTCACGTGTTTTCAAATTGGATTATATGTTTGTAGATAAAAAATAAGATGATATGTTACCTTAAGTGGAATCTTGCATTAGTACCTAACAAACCTCCGTGGTTTTCTTTGTAATGCATAATATGTTTATTTGTATATGTTTCTTTAAAAATGGTAATAAAGTATAAATAAAGTATAAAAAAAAAAGTAAAATAATTGACAAACTAAATAAATATGGCGTGAGAGGTAATGTACTCAATCTTGTGAAGTCGTATCTTAGCAATAGGACTCAAGTTACTGAGATAAAGAAACTGTGTATCGACAATAAGACCGAATATACGTACACGTCTGAAATAAAAGAAATTAAACATGGAGTACCTCAAGGGAGCATCCTCGGCCCACTTTTGTTTCTTGTTTATATTAACGACCTACCAAAATCAATTGAATATCCCATGGTTCTCTATGCAGATGACAGTACAATAATTTTTGAATGCAACAACTGTGAGACTTATTTAAGTGAAATAAATACAACTTTGAAACATGTAATTAAATGGTTAAAAGATAACAATTTGAGAGCAAATCTAAATAAAACGAAAGCAATGTCTTTTTGTCAGAGAATCAATAAAAACCACGTGACTCTTAACATTGAAAACTCAGGAGCTCCAATTGAAGTAACTGAAGTCACAAAATTTCTTGGGCTTCATATAAATAGAGATATGACGTGGAAAGCTCACATTGAACACTACCTTTTCATATGCCTTGCATATGCTAAGAAAAGTAAGTAATGAAACAGCGCTTTTAACTGCTTACCACGGGTATGTTGCATCTTTAATCAGATATGGGCTGATATTTTGGGGGAACTCAAGTGGCAAAGAAAAAGCATTTAGGGCTCAAAAAAAGTCCCCCAGAATCCTGTGTGCCGCATTTCAAAATATTAACACTGCCAGCACTGTACATTTTCGAATTAGCTGTATTTGTAAAATCCAATTTACATAGATTTGAATTTCATAATTCAACCCGCGACGGGCTTAAAATTAAACACATGCCACATAAGACAGCTGTGTTCGGCGGCAGTATTTTTGGTATGGCTCCAAAAGTGTATAATAAGATCCTAAAAGAAATTAGAAATTTAAACCTCAATGCTGAGCCTGAATGCATTTAAAAAACAGCTAAATGAATTATTAATTGACAAATGTTATTATACAATAAATGACTACTTGAATGAATCGACACCATACATTTAAGAAATTAATATTTGACTAATCTTTTATTAATTTTGACTAACCTAAATTAATGTAACTAATATAATATAAAAATGTGTAATTTTGCATAGGTCCCTATTAGTAAGGTAAAATGTACGAGGGACATGTATTATAATTAAGATCATTATTATTACGTATACCTACATTTTGCAAATAAAGAATTTGATTGATTGATTGACCATTATTTCGTTGTTAAACTAGAAAACTCGAAAAAGCGCGGGAAACTTCGTTTTTATTACTTGATACTGGCTAAATACGTAACGCGTGAAAGCCAAAAAAAAAATTAAAAAAATCTTAAACTAAATAAATAAATAGGCACATAATTAACCTACCTCTAGCTCTGTAATCTGTAAGAAAACAATTAGTTAATAATTAAAATAATATGCAAGGAGGATACATACAAACACGCATGTATTTACCTACCTATGATTTGCTTATAACACGGGCCTACGCCCCACCTCACTTTAGTTCGGCCCATACGGTCGAGCAACACGCCTTCCGTACCGGAAGGGAGTAGCCATACGTTGCGTTCCCCTCTGTCGAAGTACAAGCCTAATTTTTGCTTGCGCATTGAATAAAACTAGTTGCGCTCGGATGTCAAACTAGACAGAGTCGAGAGTCGAGTTGTGTGCCAGTGAGCGGTGCTGGGTTAAAAATGCCGAATTGTTCAGTTTTCGGCTGTAAGAAGGGATCTGGGACATCCAGTATACAAAAAGATGGTGTTACGTTTCACATGTGAGTAAATTATTATTTAATTTTGTTCATTTAGATATTTAAACACCAAAATCGTTTATTTTACTCTAATATAATTGTTGGATTTGTTTACCAACATTTAGTCCACTCGCCCGTACAATTTCGGATCGGTTGAGCGATAAATCCGGTTTCTCGCCGATGAACTTCTTAGTGATGTTACCTTTACATTGCAAGTATCGATGAATTTGGGTGGCGTGGCAGCGTAATGTAATCATATTTGATCTAATGGTTTTATATAATCATCTATACAAGTAGTTCGTCGCGAACTTTGACCTCGCGAACATATATTTAAATATCTCTTTGAACCGATTTTCATGCCATGACTTGAAATTTGTACTAGTAGTACCTACATACATTTTAAATTTAATCGTATTTGGAGCACCGGTTCGAGAGGAGAGTTACAACAGTTCGCGGAACAAACATATCTCCGTATATTCAAAGGTACTTACATACATGCTTACATAAAATGTGTTTTCACCCTAACTTGACTTGAAGACCTTGCTCGCTTCGCTCTTTCGGCCCATTATATAACTTCTTGGATTCCTGTGACTTCGTCAATATGTTTTCTATAATATTATATCAGATAATTGCTCATCCTATTTTATTTACAGTTTTCCTAAAGATCCCGAATTAAGAAAGGCATGGAACATTTTTTGCAATAGAAAACAAACCTGGTATCCCAAAAGGACCAGTGTAATTTGCTCAACTCATTTTCTTAAATCTGATTTTCAAGTCCTCGCGAACAACAGGAGAAGATTAGTGGAAAATTCTATACCAACAGTTATGCTACACTGCGTTTGTGCCGTAAGTCTGTTTGCTGCTTTCGGTATAAAGAAATTAAATGAGATTTTATAATATTTGACTAATAGAAATGTTCCTTTCACACAGTTATATTTATTTTCCAGAGTCATGTTGTAGCTAACCCACAAGCTAACCGTTCAGCTACGCCTAACTTTGTGACACCACTGGGTGAATCATCATCTGGAGAAAATCAAGTGAGTCTAAATTTTAGTACCCACTGTTACCCTGTACTGCCCATAACTACCTAGTAGGATAGTACTACCTAGGTAGTTATGGGCAGTACAGGGTAACAGTACTACTAAAAAAATCATAACAACCTACAACTAGCCACTAATATCAACTACTACGTACTACTTCTACTTCTGCTTTAAATTTGACATAACTAGTAGTGCCTAGGTATCAGCATCATGCAAAATATTATATTTTGTATTTGTATTAGTAAAACCGGAAATTTAAAATGTATGAAAACCCATATTATCTTGGGCCCGAGCGAGAGAATATGAATTTTCATTAATTTTTACCTCTCGCATATTTAAGGCAGATATCTTGCACTTTGTTTTGTGAATAGTTGGTGAATAGTATAAAACGGAAATGTTGTTCTAATTTTTATTTAGTGACGTGTCATTAGATCCGTATTCTTTCCCCGAGTGCCGTAGGCCATGTAACTTTTTTGCATCTTGACCTTCCTGGAAATCGAACCCTTGACCCTGCGAATCAAAAGGCACTTGGCGGTACCACTGAGTCACAGAGGTCATCGGATTATGTAAAAACGTTTTGCCTTAATGTGTTACCTGTTACTTCAGACCAAAAGATTTTTGTTTTTTTAAGTTCTGCATCAGAAATTAATAATAAAAACTATATTTAATACCGAATCATAATGTTTCGTTTGATTGTCTGATAAGAAAGTTGATTCTATGCTTCGAAGGTACGTTAAGCCGTTGTTTCCGGCTGCCATCTGGTAGTCGTTACAGGGACCACGTCAGAGGCCAATAGGCAATTCCGAAGAACTCTGACACCACAAGGTGAGCATGGTCGACTGACCGTGTCATGTCACATACACGAAATGATGATGATGATGTTTCGTTTTGTTACCTTTATTCCTTCCTACCCTAACTCCTTGTTCCTACCCTACTTAATATGACAAATTCGAAATTTATCGATATTGCACTATCGACAGTTGAGTGCACAGCCCATACACGTCAAAAACATATCAATGTTAGCCGTGTTATATATTATATTGTAATAAAAAACGTATTAGAGTTATGTATTTGAAAGTGAAGGATGGGTAACAAGAAAAAGAATCATTACCTTAGTGGAAAAACTAAAAGAATTTACAGCAAAAATGCTGCGAGAATGTAGTAAGTAGACTCCATTTTGAGGTTATACTTTTGTTTGTGTCATTTTTGGTACATTATTCTGTTTTTTTTTTTAACTGAATCATATTTGTATATCATTGGTTATGCTTGCAGGGAAATTAGAAAATCTGGGAATGTAAAATCATATATCGAGACGAATCCGTCACAGAGTAGTGACAACACAGAGCACGCAGATGCAAATAGGTAAATATCTTATTCAGAGGTGCGGTGTATGTATTAAATTGTTAAAAGATAATTGTCATCATCATCATCAGATCTTTCTTAGTCTCCACTGCAGGAACACGACCCTCTCTGTACTACCAGAGCCATATATTAGCAAGAGCAGTCAGAGGATTTGGCCTACACTCTCCATGCTGGGGGTTGGAGAGGTCTTTCTTTTGTTTATAAGCTTTGTTTAGCTTTTGTTTCCTAAGTCGCCTTTTACGATATCCACGGGAAGACTTGGAGTGGTCCTATTCTACTCTGCCGGGAACCACACGGATAAATTTGTTATTGGAATATGTATTTTGATCAGCAATATAACTATGGCGCCAGTAACTTTTTGGCTTGCGGGCCAAATAGGTTTTTTTTAGCTAAAATAAATCATGTATTGTATTGTACATGTAACATGTATGTATGTAAGGCCAATTATTTTATATTTTTATGGTAAGAGTGATTAATTTAAAATGATTAATAATTGTTTATCATCATTAAAAAGTAGCTGTTACCAGCGGCTTTGCCCGCGTAATATATAGCCTATATCCTTCTCAGTACCCTAACCTATGTGTATGCAAAATATCATGATTATCAGTTCAGTAGATACGGCGTGAAAGTGTAACAAAGGAACAAATAAACAAACAAACTCACTTTCGCATTTATAATATTAGTTAGGATTAGGATAGGATAGGTGCAGTGTGGTTCCCGGCAGAGTAGAATAGGACCATTCCAAGTCCTCCCGTGGATGTCGTAAAATGCGACTAAGGAAACACAAGCTAAACAAAGCTTATTAACATCAAAGAGACCTCTCCAACCCGTCTGGCCAGCATGGAGAGTGTAGGCCAAATCCTCGGACTACTCAGGCTAGTATATGGCTCTGGTAGTACAGAGAGGGTCGTGCTCCTGCAGTGGAGACTAGAAAGTCCTGATGATGATGATGATGAGGATAGGATAAGAAGTTAGGATAAGGATAGAATAATTCTGATAGATAGATTTCTTACTGAGATATAAATCTAGCGAGTTTGCAAAGTGATGGAATGTTGCGAATAGAGTTTTCAATTATTAAAAAAATTTCATTTCATTTCATATCATTGTAAATGCAATTGCGTCTACAATTAAATGACGTCAGTTGCTAGATTTTTTATAAACTTGGGCTGTTTACATCTCTATTCTTTCTTTTATAACAATATTGAACCCTATTTAATCTTATTTCAGGCTACCTTTGGCAGTAATTAAAAAATCATCGGATATTGAAGACAGTAGAAAACTTGTAAACGTAAATATAAATTTATAATATACTAGCTGTTACCCACCGCTTCTCCCGCGTAATATATAGCCTATGTCCTTCTCGGTACCCTAATCTATCTGTATGCAGAATTTCATGATGATCGGTTCAGTAGATACGGCGTGAAAGCGTAACACACAAACTCGCTTTCGCATTTATAATATTAGATGCTATTGGGATGTTTGTTATGTATGTTGCAGTTAGACAGATATAGCCTTAATATACTTTTATCCCTAGGGATATAATTATATGCCGTAACATAGTTATATATAAGAAAGCAATTCATTACTATCATCCTAGGAACATAATTATAATACGGTTCAAGTTAAGTGATCATCATCATTTCCTGTAGGTGACACGGTCAGTCGACCATGCACACCCTGGTGTCAGAGTTCTGCGGAACTGCCTCTTGGCCTCTGACGTGGTGCCTTTAACGACTACCAGATGGCAGCCGGGACCACCAGCTTAACGTGCCTTCCGAAGCACAGAATCATCTTTCTTATCAGACAATCAGGTGATTCATGCCTGCAATGTCCTAACCAAACTGGGAACAACTTAACAAAGTATGCTCCCCGTGGGAATCGAACCACGACCACTGGACCACGGAGGCAGTTTAGTGATATAATCATATTACTAGATTAAGTTTAGTGAAATAATTGTAGAAGTGTTGTGCGGGGTGCAGCGGAGGCGGCAGCGGGGGCTTCGTTGTGTTTGTGCACCCCCCACGTTGTTGTTCGTTGTTCACTGTTGTATTTTTGTGCGTATTCAAAAAGAAAATCACCACTTTGCCTTTATTAGGGTTCCGTAGTAAAACTAGTAAACAAGGAACCCTTATAGTTTCGCCATGTGTGTCTGTCTGTCTGTCTGTCCGTCCGCGGTTTTACTCTGAGACTATAAGTACTAGAAAGCTGTGATTTGGTATGGATATGTATATTAATCATGGCAAAAAAGTCGTAGAAAAAAATCTTGAAAATATTTTTTTTTAGGATAGCTCCCATACAAGTAAACTGGGGGAGTAATTTTTTTTTCTCTACTTACCCATCGTGTGGGGTATCGTTAAATAGGTCTTTAAAAAATATTGTGAGGTTGAGAACACCACTTTCCGATTTAGGGATCCGTTTCCGAAATATTTGGTAAATATTTGCAAATTTTTGTTAGACGTAAGTGTCCCCCCCCTCTATCTGCTAAACGGTTATATATGGATACGTGAAAAAAATTACAGCAGTAGTATGTATACTGAAGTTGAAAGGAAAACTATCAGAGCTGAGTACTAAGTACAAACTCAAAAGTTATAGGCAACGAACTTATAAAATGTACTCGAAATGTAAAATTTCGTACAATTTTGATTGTTTGATGTTTTTGGTCGGTAAACTGTGAGGTGCGAGTGAGAACAGTGTGAACTCAAAGTTGTCATTCGCAACGACGGAACCCTACACTGTGCGTGGCCCAACACGCACTTGGCCGGTTTTTTTATAGGATCACTCGTGCGTCTGTCTGTCCGTCCGTCCGTCTGTCACAGCCGTTTTTCTCCGGATCTACTGAACCAAATTAGATGAAATTTCGGAAGATGGTCTAATCCTATGACCCAAACACGGATGTGCAAAGTAAATAAAGATTTTTTTGTCATTTTCAGGCCCTATTACAAAATTAAAAAAAAAAGTTTGCAAACCTTACTGAGTCTTATATCAAATGAAAGGGCTAATTATGAGGATCTCAAAAATACTTTTTTTTGTTCGGGTAAAATCAATACTTTGATTTTATTCACGAAAGAAGGCAAAAATTGACCATTCCCCCCCCCCCCTGATCTCCGAAACTACTGGGCCGAAAATTTTGAAAAAATTACAAAATGTAGTTCATTCCTTGAAGATTACAGGAAAAATAATAAGAATTCTATCACTTGAAAATAAAGTGGTAAACTCAATAAGTTCACCTAGGGAAATAGTTCACTAAAACGCCACTAGATAGCGCTAGTCAATTGAATAAAACATTTTTGCACATTGTGTGTGTGTAGACGAAGCATATTGTACGGAACCCTCATTGCGCGAGTTTGACTCACACTTGGCCGGTTTTTTCCTTTATGGGTGAATTGCCCAAGCAAGCAAAATACACGCTAATTCTGAGAATGGAAGTGCTATGTACCAATTTATGATTTTTTTTTTCTCTTTATGATGGTAAGTACCATTAACCATTTTACCTTGGAAAAAATATTATTGAGAAAATTAAATGTTCTCTGTTAATTCCATGCTGGTTTGGGAGAAAAGAAAAAACATAGAATATACCAGCTGCTTTTCTTCCCGCGCAGACCGTAAAAGCCGGTCAAGGGATTGGGCGAAAATCTGAGGAATCACATTGATAGGCGATGCGGTTAGCAACCCATCACTATTTTGATTACGCTTTCCACCTTTACGCCCACTAAGATGCTAAACGTGGCCTGTAGGTTTTACGACCTTGGGTTCTGTCTACCCCGCTGCTATTACATACATACTATCACGTCTTTTTCCCTTGCGAGGTAGACAGAGCCCATGTCTGTAAAACCTTGTTCTCTATTACATCACATAAAAATGCAAAATGTCAGTTTATCATTACGGCGACCTGTCCTGAACCCAACATCACTATATACATATTATAAAATTAAGTCCTCTGCCGCGTCTGTCTGTCTGGCTGTTCGCGATAAACTCAAAAACTACTCCACGGATTTTCATACGGTTTTTACCAATAGATAGAGTGATTCACGAGGAAGGTTTAAAGGTATAAAACATGCCCGGGCGCAGCCGGGTAGGGCTGCTAGTCGCTTATAAAATATCTCCCCTGCAAATACAGTCATTATTTGGATTAAAATCAATCTTTCTTAATATCATTAAATTATAAGCTTAGCAAGGGCAGATTTTATGAGCCGAGTTGAGTTCAGAACAGCCGGCCTATGTACTAACTCGGATGACAGGTGTCGATGCCTATCAATCAAGAATTTAGTGTTACAATGCGGTTTTTGTATTTCAAATAAAAAGTTCGAGCAAGCAAAACCCGCATTGTAACAGTAAATTCTAGATTGATAGGCATCGACACCTGTCATCCGAGTTAGTAAATAGGGCAGGACAGGTCACTTCAATGAATTATCATTTTTATTTCATGATAGGGGTTTTCAAAGTGACATTTAAGAAAAAACTATGATAACTATTTTCATCACTAGATGGCGTGAATGCAAGTCAAGTGTCAAATGAGGCCGTAGTTAAAAAATTAAGTCACTATAAAATTTTGTTTTCCATGGCACTGACACTTGCCTTTTTATCAACGCCATCTTGCGAACTCAAAGTGTTTTGTTTTTTAATTTCACTCTGAAAACTCCTCATAGATTTGAGGACATTTGTCAATGATAATTTTTGCCAAGGTAGAAGAGTACCTACCTTACTGAGAAAAATTACGAAATCTAACTAGCTAACGACAACTGAACCCCTTGACTTCCCACCAAAAACAAATCATAAACTTGTGTACATTGAATTTCATTCTCAGGATTGCCGTATAATTTGTTTTTATTATTAGTTTTACCTAACCTCTATACGCGAAAATAACGAAATTAATTTAACGAAACGAAACGAAAGTAATTTATGGAATATTTTTGTGTTGGACCGATTTTATTTGTGCCCATGGACGCTTTATTTAATCTAGTGATTATTTATTTAAGTGGTTTTTGGCTATTGTGTGGTTTATTAGCGAAAGCTACTTTACTTTTACTTTTTTATTTATTCCACCGTTATTATTACTTTACAGTACATTATAGAAATTTTATGTCAATGGGTAGAATTGTAAAAAATGCCCAAAAGAAAGAAAACGAGTTTGAGCGCTGCTGAAAAGGCACGGAAAATGTATCTGGTGTTGTAAGTATTTATTAATTCACATATCTACTATATAGGGTTTAATTATAAAATCGCCCTTTTTTATAGGGAACTAGCTATTACCCGCGGCTCCGCCCGTAATATATAGCCTATGTCCTTATCAGTACCCTGTACGCAAAATTTCATGATGATCGGTTCAGTAGATACGGCGGGAAAGCGTAACAAACAAACAAACAAACTCACTTTCGCATTTATAATATTAGTTGGGATTATGGGTAAATTCAATTTTTCATACTGACGATTTTAGTATTATTTCGGGTTGGATAAATTCTTTAAATTTAACTAAAGTGAAATTTAGCATGTATTTGCGAACAACAGCAAGCTTGATTTACGCATTATAAAATTTACAAAAAGTGACGAGCTCCGTGGCGCAGCGGTCAACACGCCGGCCTGCGACACGGATGGTCCCGGGTTCGATCCCCGGTCAGTTCAAGATGGAAAATGATCTTTTTGAGATTGACCTAGGTCTTGGATGTTTATCTATATATGTATTTGTAATAAAATATAGTATCGTTGAGTTAGTATCCCATAACACAAGTCTCAAGCTTACTTTGGGGCTAGCTCAATATGTGTGATTTGTTTATAAAAAAAAATAATAATAAAGAATGGATTAATGGCTATATCTTTGATCAAATATTTGAGAACATCTGAAACGAGTTCTTTTCATGAGCATTTTTCAATAATAACATTCAGAAAAAAATATTAATGCATGCAGAATGTTAATAATAGAGGTATAGTCTACTTTCATTTTAAATAAAAAAAAAATGTTTAACCGAATATTATAGTCATAGTCAAGCTCCTCCAGTGGAGACTAGAAAGACCTGATGATGATGATGATGATTGTCATTAGGAACAAAATGGCAAGCGTAAAAAACGGCTATATCTGTAAAGACCAAATATATACCATTTATTGATTCTGTTATAGTTGATGTTATATTATAATTAAGAAATGATTTCAGGAAATGTAGGAAGACACTATCTACCTTGGAAGGCGAGAACAATCCTACTATAGCCGCAGAAAATAAAGAACTTCCTAATGAGGTATAAATTAAAATTAATAATGAACGTATTGTAAGGGAGTGAACGCAGCGTTTTTACTTTTCTTGATAATTACTAGTCTCATAACTTTTTCTTAACTTAAAAATAAATATATACGGACAAATCACACAGATTGAGCTAGCCCCAAAGTTAGTACTTGTGTTATGGGATACTTACTCAACGATACATATTTTATAACAAATACATATATAGATAAACATCCAAGACCCAGGTCAATCTGAAAAAGATCATTTTCCATCTTGACCTGCCCGGGGATCGAACCCGGGACCTCCGTGTCGCAGGCTGGCGTGTTGACCACTGCGCCACGGAGCTCGAAAGTTCGTCTCTCTGTCTGTCAAGTCTTTTTCTCGCTGAATTGAAGAATAATTTGGAGTTTTAGGTGGGAAGTCAAGGGTTTCAGTTGTCGTTTGCCTTACACAATTTTGCAAATTGATTTAAGTGGACTTTATAATATGAAATTGGTGTAGTTTCGTGTTGTAAATGCTCGTGCTCGAGAACAATTTGTGAAATAGTTAAAGTGACTGTTAAATGGACTCGTATAGATTTGTCGCCAAAAGCTCCCACGAGGCTGCCAAAGAACATACGCCATCTTTGATGCCACATACCGTACAACACCGATACTTAGTACCTATCTCATTATACTGAACATTGGCAGAATCACTGAAGTCTCGGTGGAAGCCAAAATTAAAAAGAAGAAAGAAAAGAAGAAGAATAATTTCGGGCGTGTTTGGATTTTGTCGGTTCCTTAGCGTAGAGTTCATGGTTCGAATTCCGAAGTCAGCTTTTTTTTTATTTTGTTCACAAAATTTTATTATAACCCTTTTTTTTACTTTCCAAAAAAAATGCAATAATATTTTTTTCTTATTTGTCCCGATTGTCTTCAAAACCAATTTCTACGGGTCCCTGTGGTCTCTTATATTAAATCCATGCTTAAATATGAAAAAAAAATGGCCGCCATTTTGAATTTATTTTTTTGTTTCTGTCCCGATTGTCTTCAAAATCGATATCAAGGGCTCCCTTTGGTCTCTTCTCTTATAATAAATCAATGCTCAAATTTGAAAAAAAAAAAAACCGGCCAAGTGCGTGTCGGGCCACGCGCAGTATAGGGTTCCGTAGTTGCGAATGACAACTTTGAGTACACACTGTTTACACTCGCACCTCACAGTTTAACGACCAAAAACATCTAACAATAAAGATTGTATGAAATTTTACATTTTCCAGTACATTTTATAAGTTGGTTGCCTATAACTTTTTAGTTTGTACTTAGTACTTAGCTCTGATAGTTTTCCTTTCAACTTCAGTATATATACTACTGCTGTAATTTTTTTCACGTATCTATATATAACCGTTTAGGAGATAGAGGGGGGGGGACACGTACCTCTAACAAAAATTTGCACTTTAAAACCAAATATTTCGGAAACGGATCCCTAAATCGAAAAATGGTGTTCTCAACCTCACAATATTTTTCAAAGACCTTTTTAACGATACCCCACAAGATGGGTAAGTAGAGAAAAAAAAATGACTTCCCCACTTTACTTGTATGGGAGCTACCAAAAAAAAATTTTTTTTCAAGATTTTTTTCTACGACTTTTTTGCCATGATTAATATACATACTCATACCAAATTACAGCTTTCTAGTACTTATGGTCTCTGAGTAAAACCGCGGACGGACAGACAGACAGACAGACAGACAGACATGGCGAAACTATAAGGGTTCCTAGTTTACTACGGAACCCTAAAAAATGGCCGCCATTTGGATATTTTTTGTTTTTGTCCCGATTGTCTTCAAAATCGATATCTAGGCTCCCTGTGGTCTCTTTTAATAAATCCATGCTTAAATTTAAAAGAAAATTAGCCGCCATTTTGAACATTTTTGTTTCTGGTCCTATTGCCTTTAAAACCGATATCTAGGGGTTTCTGTGGTGTCTTATAATGAATCCATGCTGAAATTTGAAAAAGAAATGGCCACCACATGAACTTTTTTTTTCTGGCCCGATTGCCTTGAAAATCGGAATCTACAGGTTCCTGTGGTGTCTTATAATAAATCCATGCTAAGATTTGAAAAAAGTAACTGCCATTTTGAACTTTATTGTTTCTGTCCCGTATTGTCTTCGAAATATCTAGAGGTCCTGAATACTGACAACTTAAAAAATGTGGTACTTTAAGCATGCTTTTACGTTACGAAATATGCCCACTGTTACGTAACATTTTATTTTCTATGTGTTTTTTTTTTAAATTTATTTATTCTCAAACTTATATTCTATTGACATATTTGTACTATTGCCAAACTGCTCAGCAGTTTAACGGCAAATTTTTAACACATTTTAAACTTAATTTTATTTTGCCTATTTCTACCCTTCACCAATTATACAACTTATAATAAAGCAGCTAAGTATCACTATTTAAAAAAAGTACAAACAATCGAATAAGAGTAAACAAATAAAAACCGGCCAAGTGTGAGTCAAACTCGCGCAATGAGGGTTCCGTACAATATGCTTCGTGAACACACACACAATGTCCAAAAATGTTTTATTCAATTGACTAGCGCTATCTAGTGGTGTTTTAGTGAACTATTTCCCTAGGTGAACTTATTATAGTGAGTATACCACTTTATTTTCAACTGATAGAATTCTTATTATTTTTCCTGCAATCTTCAAGCAATGAACTATATAATGTAATTTTTTCGAAATTTTAGGCCCAGTACTTTCGGAGATCAGGGTGTGGAATGGTCAAATTTTGCCTTCTTTCGTGAATAAATCAAAAGTATTGATTTTTACCGAACAAAAAAAAAAAATTTATGATCCTCATAACAAGCCCTTTCATTTGATATATAACACGGTAAGGTTTGCAAATTTTTTTTTTAACATTTTATATTTGGACCCCTAAACTGACCCTTATTTAAAAAAAATATATATTTACTTTGCACATCCGTGTTTGGGTCACACATAGCTTTACACCATCTTACCAAATTTCATTTAATTTGGTTCAGTAGATTCGGAGAAAATCGGCTGTGACAGACGGACGGACGGACAGACGAGTGATCCTATAAGGGTTCCGTTTTTCATTTTTTATACGGAACCCTAAAAAACACAATTTACTTCCACTATCCAACTTCCCGTCGACGTGGCTTTGTAAAAGCCATGACGGAAGAACACAACTCCTATAAATAATGTACCTCACTTTTAATAACGGGACAAGCCGTCAAGATAACAGGGACGTGACAAATGAACGGACCTTAGAACAGACATATTTACATACATATCTACACACACCTATATACATAGACACATACATACACGCGAAAAACACTACCGCGCCTCTGGATGGGTCAATCGGGTAAGCACAAAAGCGGCAAAAAATTTATCATAAACAGTGCTTCGGAAGGCACGCTAAGCCGTTCATCATCATCATATCGAGTAGGTGACACGGTCAGCCGACCTTGTACAACCTGGTGTCAGAGTTCTTCGGAACCGCCTCTAGGCCTCCGACGTTTATTCAATTCAATTCATTTATTCATAAAACAATACACACATTGCATTCGAATATTAAAGAGATACATCCAAAGTCCAAAATCAATTACTAAATTATTACAATTGTATTTATACTAGTATAAAATTAAAATAAATAAATTCACATTCAAATTCAAAATTCGTTAATATGCGTACATTAAAAGTCACTAACACTATAACAGCACCTCTCCAGCAATAATGGCCGTAACTTACTTTTGAAGGTAGAAAGTTTACGCTCCGTTTTAAGATCACTTGGCAAATTATTAAATAGGGTTACCGTCTGATTACGCGAACAGTGAGATACAACTTGTAGCGCTGGAGTGAATTTTCGTTTTAAATTTTTTCTTCTAGTGCTTTCACGCAGTAACAATAAATGTCTATTTTTAATAAAGTCAACTAGAATGACAAAGATGTAAAGAGAGGGAACGGTTTTTTGTTCGATTGTTTAGTGTCAAATCCTTACATGAGTATACACTATTATTACAGGATTACCTAAAGCAATAGCGTACAGTCCGTTATGATTATATCCATGTACTTTTCTCGCGTCTAATTATAACACAAGACATACAGTGTGGCTCTTGTGAATTCAGTCAAGGAGCAACAATACATATCAATGCAATACGGTAGTTGCCTAATGTTAAGATTATATAAAATTTGTTTCTAATGAGATTCATTTCTATCTAAAAACACTATAAAGAACACTTTTAATTTGATATCGATTCGTTAAGTGATCTTAAAGCTTCTTTAAAGTTGGGTGAATAGGACCATTTTTTAAAGTATGAAAATCTTTAATTACAATTATACTGTATTTTAGTCTGCAAAATTTATAGCAACTTTTATTATGAAACCATTACCATAAACGAAATATTTCGTATAGCTACCAAACAAAGTTCTCACGCCATCCATACAAAATACAAGCTTGTGACGTCACAAATATGTAGGCATTTCAGCAGCGCGTTTTCACGTCTAAAAATTTACGTCTAAAAACATGTGTCTTTAAAACTTTTATAACTGAAGGAGTTTTTTGTTTAGAAATGTATTTCTGTCACTATTGTTGTTATTTTTGGCAGGTCTTTACATAGCAACATGAAAAAAATTTTAGTCAACATGCCCATTGGCGACCTGGTTCAGGGTGTGTAGTGTTATTGTAAGTGGCGCCTTTTGTAATAGGTTTGTGCGCCCCTGTGGTATCGCAAACATCTGGGGTTGGCGTCGTCGCCAAATGTACCGATCCGGCACGCACAGCCTTGTGCGTGCACGTGGTTCCTTTAACGACTATCAGATGGCAGTACAAATAGTTTATTCATTAGTTTAATAATTTCAGCTAAACGACGAGATCGAAATGGGGAAAAATAAGTACAGGTATCAATGCGTCAGAAAACGCAAAAGAAGAAATATTCTGGCTACGCAAAAAGCAACGGAAGCTAGGTACTTACTACTTTGTGTAATTTATTTTCTGAATTGATGCAGTTAGACAATATTTCTGTATAAATATAATATATTTATGTAAATTTATTATGTATTTTATGTACGTAGAGTTTATTATTATTAAGTTTATATTATATAGTTAATATTAATATTCATAGTTCCACATTACATAATTCTATATCTAGTTAAAAATTTTGTGACCTAGATTAAGTTCTTTGTTTAAATAAAATATTTTTGTATTTTGTATTTTTTTTATTGTATTATGTATATAGTTTTTAATAGGTATTTTTTACTGTTTTAGAATGAAGAAACGAGAAAATCAGAAAAATATCGCTCCATCAACATCTAGCAACATTGTCTTAACAGCGACTATGGTTAGTATGGAGCATCTTTAGCAAAAATTAAAATGGGAGTCGGGTTTAATAGATTTTTGAATTAGTTCACTTCTTACCTTAATAAACGATGTATTATTAGTACCACATTTGTTTCATTTATTTAAGATTATTATCATATTATATCTTGTACCAATATTACTTTTCATTATTTCAATTATTAAGAATTAATAATAACCACATCATACATATACGTATAAACCTCCCCTGGCTTACTTCTTACTTCCTACGGCGCTACAACCCTTTATGGGTCTTGGCCTATTCCACAAGTTTTTCCACCTGTCACGCTCTTTTGCCTTTTTCTTCCAGATTCTATATTTTCCCATCTTCTTCAACGCAATCCATCCATCTCTTCCTTGGTCTGCCTCTAGGTCGTTTCTGCTGCGGCGTCCATTTCGACATAACTTTGGGAGCCCTGTTATCCGGCATACGCTCCAGGTGACCGGCCAATCTCAGCCGTTGCGACTTACAGAACCTGACTATTGTTTCTTTAGACAGAAGTGCGTCGAGTTCATGGTTCATTCGGAGGCGGTATGTGCCATCCGGTTCTCTCCTTGGCTTACATTTTTTTAATCGAAAACTTAGCAAAAATCGGGGATGTATCATTTTAGGAAGAAAGATTAATTTTTGTGACAAGCTTTTATTACGAGCGAATATTCATATGGCACCTATAAAATATGGTCACCGGGCCGATCAACACTGAGGAGTTCTTCATCATCAGATCAGCTCGCTCGTTTCACAATATTGCATTGTCATGCGATATACATATGCATACAAAATTTCAGCTTAATCGGTTGAAAATATCTATTTCAAAATTGAATTTTAAGATTCCACCCGAACATACATACAAAGTTTAATAAGAGCTTGTAAAAATGTATTGATTTAATAGGTACTAACTAAACGTAATTTAAGTAAAACTAAAAGTCTTTACGAAAAAAATTTGAACTACGGATCAATGATTGTTTACACCGTCGTAGAGCGGTAGCTCGCATCGTCGCCGATGAAATACCTAAACTAACGCGGCGCATAAATGTGAAAGTCGTCTTTTATAGGATGCGCTAGTCGTGAACTCGAACTCGTCAGCGCACGTGGCTAAAATGCGTGCTATTTCGCTGAGAAAGGGATAGATTCGGTTTTGAACAGTGCGGAACTATTTACACTGATGTATAAGCACATCGGAACAACAGTCTAGTGTGTGCAAACACAAATATTGTTGAAAATCTAAATCTTCGTCGTCTAAAAATTCGCGAGTATGCGTTTGGGAGAAGTGTTCTTGTGATAAAACAGCTGAATGTTTTTATTTAAAGTAAAATAAGTTATATTTTTTAATAACCAAACTATGCTTGTATGAATTTTGTTTTAGAGATTTAATACTCCTTCCGGTATTTAATTGTGCCCAAAGTTGCGTTAAAATTACGTGTTAAAACGGAATGTTTTGAGACCCATAACTTTTAAAGTACTTACAATTTTACAATTATGATTCCATACAAGCATAGATAACGACAAAACAAAAAGATAGAATTAAAAACTTTAAACAGACGATACCGAACAACGGAGTCATCACCCTACAGAATGTGTATGGCGAAACACCTGACTAGCGTATGTGTGAATCTTTTTGTATGAAAATTATATTTTGGTTTCTTGACTGCTAATACTGTTTAAATTTATTTATTTTTATTTCATCCAAATGTTGCGAACTCCTGAACATTTGTTTACATAATTTATAGCTTCTTATAATGGGGACTTTATTTTATATCCCTTTCGAAGTAAGTGGGGTGTGGGGCGCAGAGGCCAAGGGGTTTGTGCGGGAGCTGGGAAGGCGGTTAAGAAATAAGGGCTTTGACAACCGCGCAGAGTCTTATCTGATGCAACACATATCGCTGGCGATGCTGGCAATACAGCGGGGAAACGGATTATAATGGCTTCTGATGTGTGAATGTACTTCATTTACTATATATAATAACTACAAACTTTGTACTCCGATCGAACTATATATTGATCTATATATATATCTATATATCGAAGCGATTAGTCTGTAGCGCGCTTTTATTTTATAGCCGTTGTGAACATCTCTAGAGAAGACCCCCGATTGATTGTTCGAACTCAGTACTGCGCGAGACCTTGTCGACGGCGGACCTATGCCGAATTTTTCTTTGTCGAAGATCGAGTGCAAAGCGTATAGTGCGACTAACTAGTTTTGACCATGTAAGTATCTTTTCTTACTTCTATATCTTTGACTGTCTTTTGTATGTTACTTGTTATGTTTTTACCACGAAGTCAACGACTCCACGAGTACGCTAGAGTAGGCTTTGGAGGCAGAGCAAAGTGGACGTATTTAGATGAATAACAGAAAAAAGAATAATGCAATCTTATTTCTTTATTCTACCAAAAATGTGTTTTGAAGAATTTAATTATACTGATATTTGTTTTTTAGGGTTTTTTTTATATCTAAAGGATAATAACTAGATACTGATTTTTTTTATTAAACTAGTTTAACATAGATCGAACTGTCTTAGTACAATTCTAGGTATTACTCAAATATTTTTGCTAGTCTTTTGGGGGTAGTATATCAAAAACTGACTTAATTATTGAAATTCAAAATGGCGAACGAGACTTTTCATGGAAAATCGACGTGGGTGTCGTTTTATAGGTTTTTTGGGTGTAGATATCCTTATTGAATTCTAAATATATAAATATATAGGGACATATCACACAAATTAGCTAGCCCCACACTAAGTTGTGAACTTGTGTCGCAGGATACTAACTCAACGATACTATATTTTATAATATATACATGTATAGATAAACATCCAAGACCCAGGTCAATATGAAAAAGATCTTTTTCCATCTTGACCTGACCGGGGATCGAACCCGGGACTCCCGTGTCGCAGGCTAGCGTGTTGACCGCTGCGCCACGGAGCTCGACTGTTCATTGCATGTCGACATTGAAATCGTTGTATAGGTTTTTGAGGTGTTATTAATATCGGTAGTCACGTCAGTTTTTTAAATCTAAGACTGTGGACGCGACTCTTCATGAATAATCGACATTGGAAGATTTGTATGACTTTATCCCGAAACGTTGGCGCGAGAGTAGAGTGCGCCTGTTGCGCGTACTCGTGAACGAGTCGTTGCGATGTTCTTATAGGAATATTCAATAAGAATGTTATGTTTATTTCTAGCATGGGTCGGAAGGGCACCGTGTACAGATGTGTTGCAAAGAGAAGATATACATCTTCACTAAGAAAAGCAAATGAAGCAAGGTAATTAATAGACCTTGTTTGTTGTTTTACTCCTTGTTTTCATGTGTTAGGTACTTTCAGTAATTTATGGGGATGTTTCAGAAAGTATGCCGCCAAGAAATCATTTTTATCTCCGGCAGATATAAAAAACATCAACTTAAAGGATGCGGTAATAAACATTTTACATTACATAAAAAATTGTACATATAATAGCTTGGCAGAAGTATTAATATATAATAATAATATTAAAACTTACGCGAGATAAATTCATTATGAAAACACGGTTTTACTCACGTTTTCACTCTCCCCGATGATGGTCTTCGTAACAGACCGAAACTAGTCGGCAGATCCGACGTAATAAAACGTGAGTAAAGCCGTGTTTTCATAATGTATTAATATATATTTTTTTTACATAATTATGTTTACCCTCACCTTTACCCTCATCCTTTCCCAAATCCAAATAATCCTATCCATATTTATTTACAATCCTATTATATATTATTTTCCTATTTCCTACTCCGCCAATCCAAGGTCTGCCGTGCCGAGGGATGCATGATTAGGGGCGAGCCTAATACCAAGCGAGCCATTTTGCCCTGGGATCGGGCGACCCCAGAACCAGGCTAGCCTTCACCCGGTACAAGGGGCACTGCCGGGTGCGACGGTTTATCCCCTATACTCGTGGGAACGCAATGATTTTTAAAACAATAAAAAATCCAAATGGCGGCGATGCGGTTCGCAACTCATCACGTCTCGTTTCCCGTGGGGGCGAAAAGCGGGCTACGGAGAGTCGCTTTGCTACTTTGAATGTTAGAGGAGGGATGGATGATAAATTAGACGAGGTATGTCAAGTAATGAATGAAAGAAAGATTGATGTTCTATGTGTGAATGAGACAAAGCGGAAAGGATGCGAAACCACAGACTGTGGTTCATTTACTGCATATTGGGCTGGAGTACCGCAAACCGCGCAAGGTCGTCAAGGAGTTGGCCTTATCCTTTCAAAAAGAATGGCAGAATGTGTAAATGAGTACGAGTTTGTGAGCGCTAGGCTTGTTTGGGTGAAGATGAAAGTAGGATTAAATCGATTGTTTGTTTTAGGAGTATATGCGCCTACGGAAGGAACGAGTAAAAGAAACAAAGAAGAACGACAGGAATTTTGGGATAGTGTTAGGGATGTATTACGTGGATGCAAGGAGAATGAAAAAATAGTTATGTTAGGAGATTTTAATAGCTGGGTGGGAGTCAAACGTCATGGTTATGATAAGGTGTTGGGTCCGTTTGGCGACGAAAGAGAGAATGAGAATGGAAAAAGTTTGTTAGAAATTTGTATGGAATATAATCTTTGCGTGACGAACACTATGTTTAGTCACAAAAAGATTCATATGTATACAAGAGAAGAGAATGGAATGAAGAGTATGATTGATTTTGTAATAGTGGATGAAAGACTGCGGAAGAATGTATTTGATACGAGGTCATACCGTGGAGCGGGTATACATACAGACCATTATTTGGTCATATCTAAGATCAAAAACATATTTAAAAGATGGCGACATCACAAAATAAAACCCGCCAATAGGTTAGAAAGGATTAAAGTAGAGAATTTACAAGAGGAGAACGCAAAAGAGGAATACAAAAAATTGTTAATTAAGAAATTTGAGGGAATAGATGACGAAAAGGAAGTAGAAGAAGTGTGGAATATCTTAAAGGAAGGAATTGTTTGTGCGGCAACAGAAGTATGTGGAAAAACGAAAAGAAGAAACTATAATGCCATTAAGAATGTCTGGTGGGATGCAGAAGTTCAGAAAGTTGTTAGTGCAAAGAGAAAAGCATGGAAGGATTGGTTGGCTATGCGAGCTGATCAGAGAAAGCAAAAGGTAGCAGATGATGATGTAAATGCGGCTAAGGAAGTATACAAAAAGTTGAATGTGTGTGTGAAAGAAATCGTAAAGATGAAGAAAGATCAAGAACAGGATGATTTCGATGTTAGGCTGTCCCAGGATTTCAAAAGTAATATTAAATATTTCTGGAAATCAATAAGAAGAGCTAGAGGGAAAGGTCTAACCTCTGAGCTTACTAAGATCAGGGACAAGAATGGGAATATATTGAAAGATGATAAGAGTATTTTAAATAGATGGAGAGAGTATTTTGAAAGTTTATATGAAAAAGATGAAATAAGAATGAATGTGTCTGACAATGGAATGCAAGAGAGTGATAGCGTAGAGAATGATAGCGTAGAGACTGATAATGAAATAAGTATCGAAGAAGTAGTGAAAGGTTTGAAGGGAATGAAGATTGGAAAGAGTGGTGGGTCTGATAGAATTACTGTCGAAATGCTGAAGGCCGGACAGGGCATTGTGGCAACTCAATTGTGTCGCCTTTTCAACTTATGCTTTAAAAGGGGCATTGTACCCACAGATTGGTGCAAAGCGGTTATCGTGCCACTTTATAAGGGGAAAGGCTCACAGCAAGAGTGTAAAAACTACCGAGGCATTAGCCTTCTTAGCGTGGTCGGCAAACTGTATGCAAAGGTGTTGATTGAAAGAGTTATGGAAGAAACTGAGAGTAAGATATGGGATGTTCAAGCAGGATTCAGAAAGGGTATGGGATGTACGGACCAGGTCTTTTCCATGCGATGCATACTAGAGAAATTTTTGGCCAAGGGGCAAAAAGTGTATTGCGTTTTCGTGGATCTGGAAAAGGCCTATGACAGAGTGGTGAGGAATGAACTGTGGTCAACGCTGTCTATGTATGGGTTAAAAGGCAGTCTGATACGAGCGCTGAAATCCCTTTATAAGGATTCCAGCGCTTGCGTTAGAATTAATGCGGACTACACAGACTCGTTTAACATCCATAAAGGCGTTAGGCAAGGATGTGTAGCTTCGCCGTGGCTGTTTAACCTATACATGGACAGTTGTTTAAAATATTTGAAAGATAGTGAATATGGTATTAGAATGAATGAGTTACTCATTAAATGCCTCCTGTATGCGGATGACCAAGTAATTCTTGCGTCGTCTGAGGATGAGCTGCAGAAAATGGTAACAGTTATGAATGACGCGTTAAAGAAGAAAGGAATGAAAGTGAATGTAAGTAAAACTAAACTAATAGTTTTTGAAAGGGGTGAATGTTCAACGGTATGTAATGTTTTCATAAATGGAGAAAGAGTGGAACAAGTGAAAGATTTTGTATACTTAGGTTGTGTGTTTACGAGAGATGGAAGGCACGAGAATGATATAGAAAGAAGGGTGGCTGCAGGCAACCAAGTGAATGGGGCGCTGCATTCCTTTATGAATAGCAGAAAAGTATCTGATAAGGCACGTCTAGCTGTTCATAATGGAGTGTTGCTGCCAACTCTGATGTATGGTAGTGAAAGTTGGGTATGGCAGAAAAAGGATGAAAGTAGAATAAATGCTGTTGAAATGCGAGCACTAAGGAGTATGTGTGGAGTAAGTTTGATGGATCGTTTGAGAAATGCTGTAGTTAGGGAACGGTGTGGAGTGAAAGACGATATAGTGACTAAAATTGAGAAAGGTATGTTGAGATGGTTTGGACATATTGAGAGGATGGATGAAAGGAGACTAACGAAAGGTATATATTCAGCAGATGTGGCTGGGACAGTCGGGCAGGGCCGGCCTCGTCGAACTTATCGCGACCAAATTGCGAACATTCTCGCAAAAGGAGATGTAAGGAGTACCCGAAACCGGCGAGCATGTATGAAAAGAGTAATGAATGTAGATGAAGCGAAAGAGGTTTGTAAGGATCGTAGCAAGTGGAAGTCCATAGTTTCTGCCTACCCCTATGGGAAAGAGGCGTGATAATATGTATGTATGTATGTATGTTTTTTTAGATATCTACAAAACATGTTCCTTCGTCGTCTAAAAAAATTTCTATTATAACAGAGGAACTTCCAATGCCGACACTTGACGAAACAGATACGACAATGACCATAAGGAAATCCAAAAACAGTACCGTAAGTACCTTAATTTTTTATTTCTCAATAAGAAAAATAAGTGACTGTTACTGAGCCAAAGCTCTTGTATATTTTATTGGTATCATAAATAAATAAATGATTTGAAACAGAAGGGACGAGGCAGGGTCGCTGATGATTAGGCTTTTAAATTAAATACAAAACTTGCGCGTAACAACGAGTATTTTAATCCATTATGGACAGCCAGATTAACATTCAGCATAACAATATAGTGGCTAGGCTTATGTTGTGCGGTCGGCTGCTCGGCAAAAAGTGACGCGTTCGCTCGGCGGAGCGCGCAGCGGTGAATACAACGGCGATATGGCGGGCAGAGGGGCGAGCTATGACGTCACGCCCTGTTGCAATTCGTTCGTTGCGTTACAATCGGCCATCCTGCAACAATTGCTCCCGCAATGAGAGCAATAGACCAGATTACTCAAAATTGTCAAAATCCGACAATTTTTAAAGAAATACTCTAATAGACAGAAATAAGATCAAGACTAGGACTCATGGGGACATAACATGGATTTACCGCCTGGCTTAATGGCTTGGGCCATAGGCTTTTCTTAGGCGACACACTTGACTGTGATCCATGACTTGGGTTGGATCCCCGACTTGGCTTGGATCCCTGGCTTGGCTTGGCATGGATCCTTGGCTTGGCTTGGCATAGACCCATGGCTTGGATCCTTGGCTTGGCTTGGCATGGACCCTTGGCTTGAATCCTTGGCTTGGCTTGGCATCGACCCTTGGCTTGGATCATTGGCTTGGCTTGGCATGGAACCTTGGCTTGGATCCTTGGCTTGGCTTGGCATGGATCCTTGGCTAGGCTTGAGCCCTGGCTTGGCTTGAGCCCTGGCTTGGCTTGAGTCCTGGCTTGGCTTGAGCCCTGGCTTGGCTTGAGCCCTGGCATGGCTTGAGCCCTGGCTTGGCCTGAGCCCTGGCTTGGCCTGAGCCCTGGCTTGGCTTGAGTTCTAGCTTCGCTTGAGCTCTTGCTTCGCTTGAGCTCTGGCTTCGCTTAGGCCCTAGCTTCGCTTAGGCTCTGGCTTCACTTGGACTCTGGCTTCACTTGGGCACTGGCTTCACTTGGGCTCTGGCTTCACTTAGGCTATAGCTTCGCTTGGGCCCTGGCTTCACTTGGGCTTTGCATAGGCACTGGCTTAGCTTAGGTCCTGGTTTCACTTGGGCCCTACTTTCGCTTTGGCTCTGGTTTCGCATGGGCCCTGGCTTTGCTTGGGACATGGCTAAGCCTTGGTCCTGGCTTCACTCGAGTCCTGGCTTAGCTTGAGTCCTTACTTGAGCCACAGGCTTAGTATAGCCTACTGGCTTGGCTCAGACCCTGGCTTTACTTGAACTACTAGCTTGGCTTGGACCCTGGCTTTACTTAGACCACTAGCTTGGCTTGGACCCTTGCTTTACTTAGACCACTAGCTTAGCTTGAACCCTGGCGTAACTTGGATCACTAGCTTGCCTTGGGCCACTAGCTTGGATTGGACCATTGACTTGGCTTTATGACTAGGTGCCTATATATATACTGAACGCCTCTTAATTACTTTTTTTTTGCAATAATACTCATCAGGCTGGTAAATAACAAATAGCTAGGAATATAGTCATTAATTTAACGACTAATCTGGCTAGGAATTAGCAACAAAATTGGCTGACCTGATTTAATTGGCTGTTTTCCTGACTCTGCTCTCGTCCAATGCCGTCTGCATGCCAGACAATACATCAACACAGTCAGTGTTCACGTAGTGAAGCTTGTATAACCCTCTCAGCCTCGCAGTTGGAAGCAGTTGCTCGACGATAGCTGGATAGTCCTCGTGGCTCGAAAACTCCAATGCCAGAAGCGAGGTTCATGAAAAGAAACAAATAGTTTATTCGCCGAAAGCAAAAACAAGCAGCACGTAGATATATATCGGTCACTGAATATAAAGCGCACAAAACGTTATTTTTATGGCCTATTATTGAAATGCTAAGCAATCTTACGATTGACAATTTTACCGGAAAATTTTAAACGACATTTTGGATGGAAATTGTGAAACGGAAAACTTTTATTGTGACTACAGAAAATGAGGGTAGAATGGACTAATTGAATCGACGTTTAAGGAAAAATTAAAATAAATTAATAGCATCTCGGCGGCAGTACTTAACCTGTGGTGAAAAATCCATTGGCGTGGTGATGAAAGACGATCCCTTTCATCGTATCCCACTTCTGATTGAAACAGAAGGGACGAGGCAGGGTCGCTGATGATTAGGCTTTTAAATTAAATACAAAACTTGCGCGTAACAACGAGTATTTTAATCCATTATGGACAGCCAGATTAACATTCAGCATAACAATATAGTGGCTAGGCTTATGTTGTGCGGTCGGCTGCTCGGCAAAAAGTGACGCGTTCGCTCGGCGGAGCGCGCAGCGGTGAATACAACGGCGATATAGCGGGCAGTGGGGCGAGCTATGACGTCACGCCCTGTTGCAATTCGTTCGTTGCGTTACATATCATAAATAAATAAATGATTAAATAAATTAATGAATGAATCAATAAATAAATAATTTTAATGTAATGTATTTGATTTTATAAACCTACCGGTAACCTTCCTTCGTCATCTACAAACAATTCAAGTGTAACAGACGAACCACTAACTCCAGCACTTGCCGAGTAGAAATGGACTACGAGAACAATATTGTGAGCAAAAATCTATTGATTTTTATAAAAGTGATAAGTGATTCTTCTCCTCATAAAATAAAAATTGTTTCAGGTTGCAGATCACGAAGTTCAAGGACGAAGAATAATTGATTTCCAGATCTTTTTAAATCAATTGTATGCAATGTTATATAAATCGTCAACAGACATATATGTATACGATTACGATATATTTCAAAAACTTTTTGTAAATGTCTAATTTACCAATAAATATTATACACGTCATACTTTCTTGATCTCTCATCTTCGGGTTACAGACTTATTCGAGTATCGAATTTCAACTTAATCAGTTCAGTAGTTTCGTAGCCATAGAAGTATGAGAGACGAAACATTTTCATTTTTTAAATCTATGTTCGTAGCAAATGGTTATGACAGGGTGACACACCAACTTTACGTTTCGTTTTTACGTTTTAAGGTACTAAACACTAAAAAATATTCCATAATTACACGCAGGTTGTAAGTAAAATGTTGGCAAAAACTAGGCGCTTAGACCAGCGAACTAGCGCTATCCCTCCTTTGATTTCTTTTACTGCTGCCTCCGGGGTCCAATGGGTTAGGCGTTCGCCTTGTAGACCCGGGGTCGTGGGTTCGATTCCCACGGGAAGCATACTTTGTTGTTTCCAGTTTGGTTAGGACATTGCAGGCATGAATAACCTGATTGTCTGATAAGAAAGATGATTCCGTGCTTCGGAAGGCACGTTAAGCGGGTGGTCCAGACTGCCATCTGGTAGTCGTTAAAGGAACCACGTCAGAGGCCGAGAGGCGGTTCCGCAGAACTCTGACACCGGGGTGTGCATGATCGACTGACCGTGTCACCTACACGAAATGATGATATGACTGCTAAATAGGAGCAAATTGTAAAAATCTACGTACGAGTACATAAGACGAGTACAGTTCGCGAGGCCTAAGCTGAGCTTTGCATTTGTGTGAGTGCACATAGATAGTATAGGTGTGACATCGGCTTATAGCGCGGCGCATCTCCGCCGCGCACCTGTCACACTTCACCCTTGTACTGGTAGCAGTGTGACGTATTTAATTCTTAATATTTTGTTCTTGTGTCCGATTTATTAGTGAAATGGCTGCAAACAAAAGTTAACGAAGAATACGAAACCCTTTAAATAGCCATGTAATAGAAATATTTTGTAATTTAAACAATTATTTTAAAAACATGAACGATACAGACGTGTCAAGTGTTAAATTTATTTTTAAGAGTTTTTGGTCTGACTCTACTTTTGGTGATTACTCACACAAATGCAGAGCTCAGCTTACGCCTTCCGGACTGTACGTACTTCGTCAGTAAATGACTTGTAGTATTTTTGTTATAACTTTTTACTATTTTTCATTTAGTAAATTTAAGATAAGTAGTAAATGTAAATACTAGAACTACTAATAACCGGCCACTTTTAGCGGTAATGAGTAGATCTCTCAATCTCAAATGATGATTTTGACAAAAATTCATACTAAAAATACTAAATGTACTTTACTAGTGAATACTTACATAGATTTTTTTCAATTTGTTCTTATTTCAAAGTACAAGAATTTAGTAACGGGTGTCGCTAGTTTCGCTGATATAAGTAACTTAAGCCAACGAAACTTTCACAGCAAATTGTGTAAGCAATATTTTAAATGAAAAAAAAAAATTATTTTTTATAAAATTATCATTTCAGTAGGTAGTAATTTTTTTAAGGAAATAATTTTTTTCCTCAATTATTGAATTATTTGTCATGATTAACAATATTATAAGATTAAAAAATCCAATATCAAAAAAAGAATAGAAAAAGTATCAAAATCGTGTAGCTGTAGCAACAGCATAGCGTCGTGAACTCGTGACCCCAACCGAGTGGTCGCCGTGCGTAAAAACCTAATCTTTCAGAGCACTATTTTGTGATAAGCCTCTTAAAGACCTCCGACAGAATTTTATTGGAGCCGTATACGGTTCTCTGGGCGCTTTGCCCAGCGGGAAGATCTTCCTTTGTTGGGGGTCGAGCATACCACCTCGCTCCCGCTACAGATGGATGGTTTCATAATACGCGTCTGCGTAACTTATCCAGCTAAGATCTACGATTAAAACGGACACACCTGAAACGAGTTCTCCCCATGAGCATTTTTCAATAATTAAGGGGGCACATTAGGCACAGTAGCGACGCCAATCATTTTATTCCTAATACTTTACAAATAGAAAGAAATTCAAGAATGTAAATCATATAAGCCTTAGTAAATAACTTGGAAGTATTTTTGGAATCATGTTTCAATATTATGAGAATCAGTCATTAAGAGAAAACGTGATTACCGCCAAAAACGGCCGTTCTTGGCGGTAATCACGTTTTCTCTGATTCTCAATTCTCACTGATTCTGATAATATTAAACAAGTATTTGTAAAGTATTAGGAATAAAATGATTGGCGTCGCTACTGTGCCTAGTGTGCGGCCTTAAATTCAGAAGTAAAATTATCTAGGGCAAACCCCAACTGCACTTCTTGACTTCCCACCAAAAATCCACACTTCTAGTCCTTAGAGTCCTTTATATTATGGTTCTTATCTTATCTTAATTGGAGCCGATTATAAATCGGAAGCACGTCTAACCTTTGGGTTATTTTGTACTTACCCCATACCTTACTCACCCACACGGTGATTCCTGAAGGACTGCATGAGCTTCAGAATATCACCTGGTGCGTAGTGCCTGTAGTCCTCCAGATCAGGATAAGCTGATCCAAAGAGGTCCAACCACTTACTAGCCAACGAGTCATTCTGCCAATGTTAATGATAGACATTGTTTTTTAATAAGACAGTTATGTAAGTATTTATATTTGTACTTAATGTGTTTTCATGAATTGTTACAGAGTTCCACGGAGCCCCAAGCTGGGCCCAGCAGTGAAGTTATGTTGACATCACAGCCACCTAAAGTACTAGTAAGGCCTTTTATTTTTTAAATCGTGTTTAAGCTGATGTGCCGTGTGGTTCCCGGCAGAGTAGAATAGGACCACTCAAAGTCATTCCGTGGATGTCGTAAAAGGCGACTAAGGAAACACAAGCTAAATAAAGCTTATTAACATCAAAGAGACCTCTCCAACCTGTCTGGCCAGCGTGGAGAGTGTAGGCCAAATCCTCTGACTACTCAGGCTAGTATATGGCTCTGGTAGTACAGAGAGGGTCGTGCTCTTGCAGTAGAGACTAGAAAGACCTGATGATGATGATCTCTCCAACCTGATGATGATGGGTGATGATGACGCTGATGTTGGCATCATCATCATCATCAGGTCTTCTTTAGTCTCCACTGCAGCAATATGGCCCTCTGTCTACCAGAGCCATATATTAGCCAGAGCAGTCACAGAATTTGGCCTTTACAACACGCGGCGTATAAGTTGAACTAAGTGTGAGCGAGACACACCTATATTAATCAGTGGCAATGTATTGCGGTGTCCTACTCACACTTAGTTCAACTTATTTGCCGGGTACTCACTGTACCTAATATATTTTACAGTGACATTTGTAATGTGTCAATCATCATGATCAGGTCTTTTCTAGTCTCCACTGCAGGAGCACGACCCTCTCTGTACTACCAGAGCCATATATTAGCCAGAGCAGTCACAGAATTTGGCCTTTACCAAATATATTTTGCAGTGACATTATTTTAAAGAGCTGATGTAATGTGCAATATAAAATTCAATAAAGAAATTGAAATTAAAAATATGTCCAGGGTCACCATTACCGAAAGAGAAGGTAAATTTTCTCAAATTCGCGCTTTTTTATATAACATTAAAAAAAAAAAAATAATAATAATAATATCATCATCAGGTTTTTTTTTTGTCTCCACTGTAAGAGCTCGACCCTCTCTGTACTACCGAGCCACATGCCAGAGCAGTCAGAGGATTTAGCCTACACTCTCCACGCTGGCCAGACGAGTTGGAGAGGTCTTTGATGTTTGTAAGCTTTGTTTGGCTTGTGTTTCCTAAGTCGCCTTCTACGACATCCACGGGAAGACTTGGAGTGGTCCTATTCTACTCTGCCGGAAACCACACTGCCTTTTTATATAACAAAATGTAAATTTCTTTTCAGAGCGAGCCGACAGGCCTAGAATACTCGGAGCCGGAAGTGAAGCTTGAACCAACGGACGAGGCAACAGTGAGTACACAATGTCTTACACAACTCAATATTCAGTATACGAGTATATATATGTATATGACGAGCTCCGTGGCGCAGCGGTCAACGCGCCAGCCTGCGACACGGGCGTCCCGGGTTCGATCCCCGGTCAGGACATGATTGGATGTTTATCTATACATATAAGTATATATTATAAAATATAGTATCGTTGAGTTAATATAGAAAAATCTGAAAAAGATCATTTTCCATCTTGACCTGACCGGGGATCGAACCCGGACCATCCGTGTCGCAAGCAGTCATGTTGACCGCTGCGCCACGGAGCTCGAAAATTTTCAGATTAATAATTCATTATTACTTATTTTTCGCAGTTCACCATAGTCATCGAAGACCCTCTAACGCAGACGAAAATGGAAGGCTCGTACCGAGATCTGTTCTCACCCCCCGAGACACCCAGCGGCGCCCCGACAGAGGACCCTACTGAGGACATTTCAGGGGACACGGCAGACGACCCGGCAGAGGACCCTAGCGAAGACCCAGATGACAACAGACTAGTGGTACGTATCATGACCTTCATCAGGTCTTTTTTAGTCTCCACTGCAGGAGCACGACCCTCTCTGAACTACCAGCGCTATACATGGCGAAATTTTGATCGTTCCGGACCATTAAAGGGGTGATTCAGCCTGTCAATATAAACAACTTTTCCAATGGGACAAATGCTGTAAACTCGAAAAAAATTTCGACATTCCTATACAAATTGCCCGGGCGGCTGAACACTTTTTTATGAAAATGTCGAAATAAAATTTGAGTTTCCAGCATTGGTCCCATAGGAAAAATGGTTCATATCGATGGGCTGAATCACCCCTTTAAGGGTCCAGAACGATCAAAATTTCGCCATGTATATTAGCCAGATATATAGATAGATATAGATCTCGATGGCGTGCAATTGGGGAGGGCCTATGTCCAGCAGTGGACGAGTATAGGCTGATGATGATGATGACATCAATTAAAGGATCCATTTCTAACGATTTCTTTCAACCCAACCCATTATAATATAATTATAATATAATATCCTAAAAAATATATATAAATTATAAAGTTCTAGTTTTGGCATTTGTGTGATTATAATCATAAATAACGAGTAAGTTTTAGTAAGTTACTAGCAGCCCTACCCGGCTGCGCCCGGGTATGTATTATACCTTAAAACCTTCCTCGCGAATCACTCTATCTTTTGGTGAAAACCGTATGAAAATCCGTGGAGTAGTTTTTGAGTATATCGCGAACAGACAGACAGACAGACAGACGCGGCGGAGGACTTTGTTTTATAATATGTAGTGAAGTAAGTTTTTCTTCAGTTGTAAAATTTATAGGCGGAGACTTGTTGTTAGCATTTTTATTATTTTAGTGTGATTTCATGTTATATAAGTATATTATTGCTGTAAGACTCCCTAACATTAAATAAATAAAAATAAATTAATATATGATGATTTTAGTTAGAGCAGTCAGAGGATTTGGCCTACACTCTGCACGCTGGCCAGACGGATTGGAGAAGTCGCTTTAATGTTTATAAGCTTTGTTTAGCTTGTGTTCCTTTAGTCGCGATATCCATTGATGATGACTTGGAGTGGTCCTAGTCGCCTTCTACTACAACCACGGGAAGATTTGGAGTGGTCCTATTCTACTTTGCCGGAGACCAAACGGCATATTTGTAATCACAAATATGCCGTTCGGAATAATAATTTGACATACCCATTTTAACCATAAAAACAATAAAAATAAATTGATAAATGAATTAATGATTTTATAGGTATTTCTGCGACAGGGGGGTCCCGGGTTCGATCCCCGGTCAAGACATGATTGTGTTGAATGATAAAAATAAATTGACAAATGAATTAATGATTTTATAGTATTTTTTGCATTTATAATGCAATTCTTTTTTGTTATGTTAGGTGACGCTAGCAATAATGCGTATAAGGGGAATAGGATGTGGTGGAAAAATGCTACGTGTAGGACGTAAAGCGCGGTGGTCTATTGGTAAGGCGTTACTCGTACAAAGACTAGACTGCTGGTTCAAGTCCAGCCCGCGTGGAATTTTGTAACCATATTTTATTTCTTAAACTCATCATCATTTCGTGTAGGTGACACGGTCAGTCGACCATGCACACCCTGGTGTCAGAGTTCTTCGGAACCGCCTCTCGGCCTCTGACGTGGTTCCTTTAACGACTACCAGATAGCAGCCGGGACCACCGGCTTAACGTGCCTTCCGAAGCACGGAATCATCTTTCTTATCAGACAATCAGGTGATTCATGCCTGCAATGTCCTAACCAAACTGGAAACAACTTAACAAAGTATGCTTCCCGTAGGAATCGAACCCACGGCTTCCGGGTCAACAAGGCAAACGCCTTAACCACTGGACCACGGAGGCAGTTTCTTAAACTAATAATACTTGTTAACCATTATTTATTTACATGTTAAAACTCCACAGATCGACGAACCTCCACCGGCGAAGAAGTCTCGCCCACCCAAGCCAAAGCCAGTGAAAGACATCAACTATTTCAAGAATGAACTCTCGCGGTACCAAAAGGAAGTGCTCGAACAAATGGCCGAAATACAAGAGCAGCAGAAACAGTTAAAAAACAAAGATGAACAAATAAACCGCCTAAAGAAAAACATCAGTTCTTTGCAAGACAAGAACTTAGCTATCAAGAAAGAAAATTCACAATTGATGCAAGACTTGCAAACGGCATACGCAGATTTGGAAACAGCGTCGCAGAAAATTATAGAATTGAAACGGAAAGAGTATAAAGCGAAAAAATCTGGAGAAGTTCCGAAAAGTAACGAAAAACGCAAAAAGTCTAACGCTGAAAAAGAAGTTCCGATTAGTAACGAAGAACGTAATAATTTGGAGGCGTCCTTAGATACAGAATTGGCGAAACTGGCAACACAGACAGAGGAGCTAGAGCTAGCAACACAGATAATAAAATCAATCAATGATAGTTTAACTGAGTTGGCTACGCAAATCAACAAATCTGAGACGACAGAGACATCAAATGCTAAAGCATTCGTGAATCAATTAATACATTCAATGAACACGCAATTGGCGAATTTGGAAACGCAAATGCGCAAGCAGGAGATGATGCTGGCAACACAGAAGGAAAGGCAAGAGGTGACGATGGCAACACAGACGATATTAGTGGAATCGGTGGATAAAATAGTGTCGAAACCGGTGGAATGTGCTACAGACAACGTGAACCTTGCGGACACAAAAGACTAATAATACCATTCATATTCATTATATTTGTCGTCTCTTTTACGAGGCTTACTGTTAAGTGTAAGACTGGAACTAAAAGTGAAAGATAACATACATTTCTATTGAATTCACAGTGTCAGAGAGTGACTTATAAAAAAAACTGGCTCGATAGTTAACAATAACTTTTTTCCTATGAGTAACAGCGTGTCTAACCTTTGATAATGTCTTGTAAAATTCGTTTGAGATACTCTGATAGCCAGTGGAAAAAACAGGTTCAATTTCTGAGGATAATAGAACTCTGTCTTTTTCCAAAGAGTAACAGTTTCGACGAAGTAATTACAATTTAGAACACATGGTGCTCATATTTTTTTCCCAATAAGTAACAGTGTGACTTAAAGATACCTTGTGCTCGTCTAATACTATAAGTTTGAAATATGCTGTTACTCAGTGGAAAAAACAAGTTGAATTGTTAAGGGTCCCACGTAAAGCCGCAATCCCATACAAACGTAGTTTCGTTTTAGTTTTACAACAGTTAAGCCAATCTCAACCAAATTCCGTACATACGACTGGATAAGGCATATTGATGTTTATAATCAGATTTCAATTTTAAAAACAATACCTATACAAAATTACAGCGATTTGAAGTTTCGTATCGAAAACTTGTACTCGCTGTAATTTTGTATAGGTATTGTTTTTCAGTAATTTTGCGGTAATCACTATTTCGTTCGTTAATCGGAATTTCATAATTCTCACTGATTCTCAATATTAAACATGATTCCAAAAATACTTCAGGTTATTTACTAAGGCTTATACAATTTACATTCTTGAATTATTCTCTATTTGTAGAGTATTAGGAATAAAACTATTGGCGTCGCTAGTGTGCCTAGTGTCGCCTTAAGAATCCAAGTCAATATTTCATCTTGTATAAGAATTAGGTAGGTATAGGGACACCGTGCGTGTCAAAATGTGATTTATTATTATGAAAATGTGCTGTTGATGGGTACTTGCAGGGGCAACTCGGCCCGGCTCTGTGAACAACTTGTTCTATGGATCCAATGCTTTATCGTAGTCATTCACCCATTCAAATTTAATTTTTATTTTTATTTAATTCATTTTTGTATTACAAAGATTTTTTCGAATTAATAGAATAAAATAACAGTGATGGGCAGAGTTACCCATCCAGCAAGCCGATTTGCTAACTCGGTGTACAACGATTTGATTGCCACTTTAGCATCCATTACGGTTTTCATCTCTTAAATAAAAATAGTCATTCATACCGAAGCCGTAATGAATAAAATGATATACACCGTAGCTGTCAAAAGTTAGCAAATAGGCCCGTAGGTAGGTATGTTTCGATCGTATATTTACGACTAGTTTTGTAAGTTTATTAAGTTTTAAGTTTAAGTGTTATGTATGACGGTCAGAAAAATCAATGAATGACAAGTTTTTGAGCCAAAAAAAGGGTTAAATCACACCGAAACGGCGAGCACACACTGTGATATGACTGAGCCTTATCTGCACCAAAGACAATATAATACTAACGTAATAAACTGCCCACCTCATACAAAAATATTGGACCAAATTAAGGTTGCGAAAAGCAGGCGAATGTATGGCGCAGGAGAGTTGCTTGCTACTCGATACTAGATGGCGGTAATCTGCGTTAGCCTTTACCTTACTAAATATACGGTGTCATTTTAAAATATTATGCCTAAAATATTGTTTTGATTTTTAATAAGATATATTTTGTGAATCATATTTTTATATTCTCATAATACAGTAGATACAATGTTGTGTAGTTTCGAGTGACGCCATCTATGCGAGTCTCTGGCTGGCTTAAGGCGTTGAGACCACATGTCTGCACACACACAACGACCAGTATTACGTTAAAAATTCGTCATATCATCCGCTCATGACATTATGCGGCAGCCGGCGATGATTTCCGACATATTCCGTCAGAATTAATTTATAGACGACTTATTTTCTCACGATCAGTGTGAGTGCTCGCCACTTAACGGCCGTTTCAGTGTGTTTTGAGCCTAATTCAAACCTATTAGATTTTTCTGGACTCTGTTTTACTAATTGTTACATTTATATTGTAATAAAACAAGTATCGCAATTTTTGTTTTTATTCCCTTACTCGCCCCAAATAAAGATACTATTCTTAAAGATAATTAATTATTATTATTAATTTTCACTCTAACAACATCATCATCGGGTCTTTGTTAGTCTCCACTGCAAGAGCACGACCCTTTCTGTACTACCAGAGTCCTCCATACAAACGGAAAAAGGGAATTGTGACAATATTTGATAATTTTGGAGTAAAATTGAGCATTTAATCAATTAATCTCATTATAATCTACGTACGTTCCTATACAGCTTGGTTAAAATACAAATGGTTTGAGAATTACAAGCCTTTTTAAATTTGTATGGAAATCTTGAGGCGTATAATTCTCAAACTATTGATAATTTAACCAAACTGTACAGGAACGTACGTAGATTATAAGAAGATTAATTGATTGGATGCTTAATTTTACTCCAAAATTATCAAATTTTGCCATAATTCCCTTTTTCCGTTTGTATGGAGACATTAAGCCAGAGCAGTCAGAGGGTTTGGCCTACACTCTCCACGCTGGCCAGACGGGTTGGAGAAGTATAATAATGTTATCAACTAAATCTAGAGAGTAAAAGCTTTGCGACGGAATCTTACAAAGCTTAAAGCTATAAACACTAGATTGAAACTGCCACAGGTTATCAATTAATAATAATTTAAAACCAAAGCATAAAGCAAATAAAACACAATTTGAAAAAATAATAATTGTATTAATTCAATTTTCTTTGAAAATAAATCAATCATCTTCAACATGAAGTAATATTATCTCCAACATTTACGTGATGAGTGGAAAGTACTAGGTATAGGCCGTGGCAGTTAGCGGAACTCACAAAACCGTTGCCTTGTACTTGCAAACAGGTCCAAGGCTTGGAACTGATACTAAAAGTATTGTTTTTATGGGCTATGTATCCAAGTGTGGTTTTGCTACTTCACCGGACTTTGAGAAGCCCGATGGCCTAGTGGGCGTGAGCGTTATAAGCGCTTCCACATGTTAAGCAACCCCGGCCGCAGTCCCCACTTGGATGGGTGACCGCAAGTGGCATAAAAATATCTCGAGCTCCTCCGTGCTCCGGAAGGCACGTTAAGCCGTTGGTCTCGGCTGTCATCATTGATGGCAGTCGTTAAGCTTTGTCAGATGCCTTTAGGCAGCTTGAAAAGCTGACACCAGTGTTGGCCACTTACACACACAAAAAACAAAACACCGGACTTTTTGAGGTTTTGAGGTCAACCTGTTAGGCGAACATTACCAAAGAGCCCCCAGGAGGGACGGACCTCTGCTTTGGGCGTTGCCTGTGTGCGCAAGGCTAGGAGCTATGGCTTGGAGAGACAGCCAACTCTCATATTACTAACATACTACAGCATAGGATGCTCTCCTGAAGTTTGTCTGCTATGTCACGGACATGGAGGCTGCCGCGAATTCGGGAGTTTGGAAGTGTCTTGCCTCCTCAAAAGCAGGGGTTGAAAACGGTAAAGGTATAAGGGTATGGTACCGGTATAAAATTACGATACACCTTGGATTTAAAGGTAGAACCAAATCGGTTGATAGTTACGGTCGTGATACTACAGCTAAATATAAATAATGGTATTCATACATACATTTACGATATCGTTATGTATCGATACCTTTATAATTACTGGTACCTTAACTGAAATACTTTCAGTATCGAAAAAAAATATGCGACGAAGAACATTTGAGGCGAATCCTCGGCGGTAAAATTCAATAAAAAACCTTTATTTCATAATTCCAATATCTAAAAAAATAACAATACCGCAATATTACAATACCAAAATCGTAGAGGTAACGTTTCTTTAAGGTATAGTAACTTGAAGGTACCATTATTTTAAGGTATCGAAATATAAAGGTATGACGTCATACCTCTTACCGATTTAACCATATTTTTTTCGATTACTCAATCCCTGCTTAAAAGTATGTCTCAAAAATTTCTTCTCGGCTTCATCCTTTTCCTATTTTGTTCATTTACTACACTGAGCTCGTCTGTAAGTTCGCTTACTTGCTCAACAAGCGCTTGGTTTTCTTCAGTAAGGCTTCGAATCTTCGCTAACTCCTTAAAATTAGCTGACTTCCTACCATGGCAACCCTCAATCTTCTCCATAAGGTTCTTATTCTTAAACTTAAGCTCCTCGACGTTATGGTTAGCATCTTGAAGTTTTTTATTCAAATCTTGAATAGTATTAACAAGTTCTGCATTCTTCTGGTTGTGGTCTTGAATTTCTTGTTTAAATTCAGGCAAATTCTGGGGTTTTTCCTTGCATTTACAATTTTCTTTCAACTGTTGTACTTTTTGCTGGAAATTTTTCACTCTATCAAGTAACTGTTGATTCTGCTCCGTTATTTCTAGAATGTTAGCAGTGTGTTTCTTGATTTCATTGTTTAAATAATGAATAGTATTTTTAAGTAGAGCTCGTTCTTTTGTATATGTTACAATGTTATTTCCCTGTTCATAGTTGGTTAATTGGTCTTCGCTCTTCTGAAGGAGTTGGTCAATACCACTTGTTAGATTATAATTTTTATCCTTTAGTCTCCGATTTTCTTCTGCAAGGTGTTGATTTTCATTCATAAGCCGTTGGTTTTCGCTCCTCAACTCTGCCATTTCTTCTTTAATTTTGAATATAGTAGTTTCGTAGTCTTCTATTTTATGTTCCATCTGTGCATCTTCATCTTCTGATTCTTGTTTGATAGCTGATGGGGAAAGCGGCAACGAAATCTGTAACAGAAACATAACATCAAGATTTTTGAATGGAGTTCACTGACAACCTCTGTGGAGCAATGGTTAATACACCAGGCTGTATTATACATAATCACGTCTTTTCCCCTTGCAGGGTAGACAGAGCCCGGGTCTATGAAACCTAAAGGCCACTTAAGCATGTTGTCTAGTAGGTGGTGAACGGATTCAAAATAGTGAAGGGTTGCTAGCCGCATCGCCTATTGATTTGATTCCTGGCGCCCATTCCCTCGATCGGCTTTTACGAGAAGCACCTGGTACATTCTATGTTTTTTCTTTTCTCCCAGACCTGCGTGGAAGAGATATATAGGGGCAAATCAAACAAATTGGGCTAGCCCCACAGTAAGCTGTGAACTTGTGTCGCAGAATACTAACTCAGCTACACTTTATTTATTTTATTAAATACCAAAAGCCAGGTAAATCTAATAAATAGTTTTTTCCATCATGATCTGGCCGGGGATCGAACCCAGGCCTCTCATGTTGCAGGCTGGCATGTTAACTACTGCGCCACAGAGGCTGTATTATTCTACTTCCCATCTATACGCCCACCAATGCGCTTATTGTAGCCTTTAGGCCTAATGGCATTGCAGTAAAACAAAGATCTTGTCTGAAACTTACCTCTTCATGTAAACAGTTCATTTCATCTTCAGTCTTGGAAAAATCTTCATCATTTTCATTTTCATGTGGAGAAGACTTGTACTCTGATCCTGAAAAAAATTACAAAACATTTATTTTTATGTACTTTTTTAACGTATGTTAATTTTGAAATAATTAAAATTCAGAAGGGAATCTCACAGCATCTCTCGCAATATTGTATTGTATCTTTATTGCAACATATGGTTTTATATTAAATCTTAAGCTATAACACAGTCCTCATAAATGAGTCCTGAATGACATTGCCAGCTAATTCAGTTAAGGTAGGTTATTCGGGTGGTTCCCGCCAGAGTAGAATAGTGTGGCATACTCACCTTTATTTATATATACTTACCAAAATTTACCTGTACTTACCAAAATTTACCTGTACTTACCTGTTTTTACTATTTAATTTCATCTTTACCTTTACTTACCTTGCACTCTCATCATTCACTGTTGCATTTATATTCAGACATTTAATACTTATACATATTGTTATATCTATTAAAATGTTAATTTCATTTCATTTCAAGTCATAAAAAGCTATGTTTATATAACTATAAATTAAATATATATTTAATTTATAGTTAGCAAATTATAGCTAATAGCTAATATATAATATATATTATTAGCAAGTTAACAATATGTATAAGTATTAAATGTCTGAATATAAATGCAACAGTGAATGATGAGAGTGCAAGGTAAGTATACAAAGGTAAGTAAAGGTAAAGATGAAATTAAATAGTAAAAACAGGTAAGTAACTACAGGTAAATTTTGGTAAGTACATATAAATAAAGGTGAGTATGCCACAATAGGCCCACTCCAAGTCTTCCCGTGGATGTCGTAGAAGGTGACTTAGGAAACACAAGCGAAACAAAGCTTATAAACATCAAACAGACCTCTCTAACCCATCTGGCCAGCGTGAGGATTGTAGGCCAAATCCTCTGACTGCTCTGGCCAATTCATGGCTCTGGTAGTACACCAAAGGATCATGCTCCTGCAATGGAGACTAAAAAACCTGCTGCTTACTGCTACTGTGGGCTATTTTCCACACTTAGGCCGCCTATTTGGGCCCATTGCATGTGAACAGATGGTGTCCATTTTTCTGTCTTCTGTTGATAGGAGATCTCAGATCGCCTTCCTTGAACTAAAGCAACCCATGCTTTAGTTGTTTTACCTGAGCCAATCCAGATCGTTGAGAAACCGTACAACCGCAGAGGGTGTGCTACTAAGACCTGATGATTATAATGATGAAAAGGATATATCACCTGTACGCTTTCTTTTGCTTGTTTCTGGCGGGGGCTCCTCTGTAGACACTGTGCGCTTTGCTACGGAGGCCTGGCATTCAAATTTGGAAGGCAGGCAGTCTGGTTTCATCCGTATTTGGCGTACTGAGCCCATTATACTGTATTGCATGTAGTTCTCCATGTCATTCGGAAGCTGTAATGTATAATACAATTGCTTACTTACTGCTACCATGGGCTATTTTCAAGATTCAAGATTCAAGTATTTATTTGCATAAATGTAGGTACACTGTAAGTTGACAATAATTATGTTGTTTTACCAGTACATTTTACCTTCACAAGGTGTGCAAATATTAGTTAAGAACATCTTATTAATACTAAAACATCTAAGTAAAAGCTAAATTTCACTTATTCCATGCAAATAATAACATGCATATAAATATTAATAGTCAATGATATGTCAAAGCTAATTATATGATAATAATAACAATGTCAAACAAGTATGTAATTAAAGCAATAAAATAATTATATTATAATGTCAAAATTTACTTATTATATTAACAATGTATTATCTGATAAATATTCATCAATATTATAATAACATTTTTCAATTAAAAGTTTTTGCAATTTAGCTTTGAATTGTTTGCTATTTAGTTCTTTAATAAAGTCTGGTAGTTTATTATACAGTTTTGGTGCTGTTACATATACTGTTCTGTCATATGTTACTATGTTAGAAATATGTTGTGGAAGCACCTGAACTTTATTTCTCGTCGCTCGTGGTCGCTTATTTTTTATAGTTCTAAACTTATTCATATTTTCTTTAACATACAAGCAAGCTTCCAAGATATACATACAGGGCAAGGTTAATATATTTAGTTTTTTGAAATAGGGAGCACAACTGTCTCTCTGACCTCCTCCAAACATGGCTCGAATACACTTCTTCTGCATTTTAAATAAAGGTAATATGTGTATATTGGCAGCATTGCCCCAGTATAATATGCCGTATCTCAAATTAGAGGCTACATATGCATGGTATGCGCAGATAGCAGTTTTTTGTGATATTGTTTTTGTTAACACTCTAAGTACATATACATATTTACTTATCTTTGATATTATATTAGGCTGCCTATTTGAGCCCATTGAATGTGGAATACAATAATACATAATACTCTAATTAAAATAAAGAATTGGACTGAGCCCATTATACTGTATTGCATGTAGTTCTCCATGTCATTCGGAAGATGTAATGTGAAATACAATAATAATATATAATACTCCTATTGGCTTGGATTTAGAATCGTGCGCCCCGATTTTTTTTTATGGTCACCCAGAGCAACTAAGGGCAGAAAAGAAGTTAGGTTCAGGTTTTTTTTTATGACCACCCGGAACGAACGACTAAAGGCAGAAAAGCACACAGGCGCACGATACTAAATTTCAACCCTCCTATTAAAGAAATAGGTAAGATCATCATCATTATTATCAAGTCTGCTAAGTCTCCACTGCAGGAGCATGACCCTCTCTGCACTACCAGAGCCACACATTAGCCGGAGCAGTCAGAGGATTTGGCTTACAGTCTCTAAAGAAATAAGTTATGGGAATAAATTACAAGCAGGCAGGATTCGAACCCTCAGTCTTTACTCTTTGTCCAAGTAACTATCAATTAGGCCACCGCGCTTAATATCCTACACGCCGAATTTCTTCACCACATCCCATTTTATACTAATTAATTATTGCTAATCGGTAAAGACCTGGGCACGGCCCTGATGTGTGGGAAAACTGGGGATAGACCGGGAGTGGCTCGTCCAGCTTTTAGACTTCAAATTCGAGGCGCATGATTCAGAATTTACACCTACTTAATTAACAGTTGATTATTAATGATTTTATATACTTACATAATAATTAATTAATCAAAAGGCGCAAATATGTTAGTATTGGGAATAGCTAAATATTTGAGCCTTTTGGGGTTGAAACCATGGGTCCGTGGGGTCCATCAGCCCATCGTCTCTTTGACAAAAAGTCAAAGTGACGATGGGCTGGCAATTGCTTGGCACAAAGGCTGGCAGCATTGCCATCCAACGTGGCAATGCTGCCAGCCTTTTGGGCACGTTGAGGTGATGGTTTGCAGGGACTATATAATTTGTAAATATTTTGGTTAATTTTAAGTAGTATTAATTATTATAATTATTTATGTGTAATAAATAATTAAGCAAAAGATACTTACATCGAAATGATCTTCACAAAAATACATTCTTGACTTACTTGACAAACTATCAAAATCGGCTCTGCTTGCAAGTTTTAGCCACTTAATCCGTACTTTCGAACTGTTAGGGACATGAATAAATAATTTATCTGGTGTTTTCCGAGTTGTACTTTTACATAGGGGTACCACACAGTACTTGTAAAACGCGGCATTCATATCTAATGATAATTTTTAACACAGATTTTTCAAGAACACGATCAAAACAACATCACAAAATCCGAACCCAAAGCTACTCAAACAAAGATTGTTTTGCACACAGAATGACACAGATTATACAGAATATGTGTTTTGCACGGCGTGACGCAATCATGACGTCAACGTCACTCAACACCTTCTCAACACTCAACTTCGGTCATCAGTCAGTATCGCCAGAAATATATTTCATTTTCCCTAGTACCTACTAGGTACTAGGGAAAATAAAATATATTTCTATATTGCAACATTTTACAACCTAGGTACTACCTAGGTTGTAAAATGTTGCAATATGAGATATGTTACTTTTACCTAGGACCACATTTTAGTTATTTTTGTATTACCATGTGATTTGTTCTCAGGGACTCGCATAGATGGCGCCACTCGAAACTACACAACATTGTATCTACCGTATTATGAGAATATAAAAACATGATTCACAAAATATATCTTATTAAAAATCAAAACAATATTTTAGGATTTTAGGCATATAATATTTTAAAATTGCACCGTATATTTAGTTAGTTAAAGGCTAACGCAGATTACCGCCATCCAGTATCGAGTACCAAGCAACTCTCCTGCGCCATACATTCGCTACCTTCATTTAGTCCAATATTTTTATATGAGGTGGGCAGTCTATTACGTTAGTATTATATTGTCTTTGGTATTACGAGGGTATTACTAATTATTACTTACATATTTTGTGTTTTTGTTCACTGGCCAATGTTAGTACATTTCACTGTACAAAAATAATAATAATTTCAGCCGCTTCCTATCTGTTTCATCTTCGGCAGCTGCTACTGCACCTATAGTACGACCAAGGTGGCTGGCGCTTACAGTGTTGACACAAGTGACAGCCAAGACCACACATCTGCCATGCTTCCAGGGCATAAATTTCAGGCCGTCAGATCTTTTACCATTCGATCTGCCGAGACCCGGTGGCTCCAGGTCAGGAAACTAGAGACGTTTGCAGACACAAAGGCTGGACGTACTATGTCGTTCAGGGCATAGTGACGCGGAAACCTAGACGAACCTATGCAACGACAACAACTTCTGCTTCTGCTTCTTCTCGAGTCGTAATATGTATGTCTAAATTTTATTTCAAGTTATAATATTTTTGACCAATATCCGGCCACAACGACAACATCTGGGGTACTGTTTTTGAACGCGTGCCACTCGTCTTCAAATGATTTTTCCATACAAAAATCGTTAGAAGACGAGTGGCACGCGTTCAAAAATGGCACTCCGGAGCGCGTGGTAACCTTTTGCGTCCACCTGGACCCTCAGATGCATTTATGTGGTTTGTACACGCTACAGCCCAGGCAGAGCCCCACAGCCATGCAGGGAGTCATCATTTAAAGAGGTGGTAAAGTGATGGGATGACGTGGATCCATGCATCTGATATTCCGACCTCGACACAGCCTTTAGGCTATCTCAGTCTGCTCCTGCTGCCACTAACAAGAGTGTATTCTGGGTCCTTTTAGCGCCCACATTATCCTGAGTGCGTTGAACGTAAGAAAATCAAACAAAACAAATCCTCTGACTGCTCTGGCTAATATGTGTCTCTGGCAGTACGTACAGAGAGGGTCGTGCTCCTAATCCTGTGATGATGATGATGACAGATGTCACCACACTCAAGTTTGTTTATTTTAGTATTATTATTTGTATTTCAGTGACCTGTCAAAATTTTAATGCAATGTATTTTTTATAAATAAATTCAAATTGAAAGAAAGTGAAAAATTAAACTGCATTTAGAAAATTAAGTATTTCTTTTAATTTATCATACTAAAACATGTTTGAGAACATATTAATTAGTTAAGCTTCAACATAAAGAAGGCTTACAAGTAAGTACAAATTAAAAAAAAAACAAATATTTCGTTCTTCTAATTAAAAACGTCTCCATTTGTGACAAAAATCCTTAGTAAAAATTAAATAGTATTATGTACTGTCAGAGACAAATAATTCTGACGTAATATGCCAACCTCATACAAAAATATTAGACCACTAATCAACATTCATGTAGGTAGTCACTAATTGAAAACAAATATTACCTTCTGTATTACTAAATAAAAAGTCTCCATTTATAATCAAAATCAAATTTTATGTACTTTCAAAGACAATATGTAAAAAAATTGCGGATCCTCATGCTAAACTTGAGAAATAATTAAACTTGAAAAAAATATACATATCATTCCAAAAATATTGTTTTATTTTTTTAATAAGACAAAATTTCGATGACGCCGCCATCAATGTGCAAATGTTAGAAGAAATCATATGAAGTAGAGGTTGGTAGTATCCAAGCTATACCTATAATAAAGCTTGCAAAGTCATGTTATACAGAAAAGTACAGTATTTCTTTCTCGCTTAAGAATGGAGCCAATTTTGAAAATAAATTGTAAGATTTTTTTATTATTTGCTATCAGCACATTAATTTATTATGAATCGACAGAAACCTGTGGCCGTTCCAATCTAGCATTTACAGCTTTAAGCTTAATAATACTCTTCCTCAAAGCTTTTATAACTCTAGATTTAGTCTCTAACTTATTATTACAATCATTCTTCACTCTTTGAATAAACTTTCTCTGCAATTTATTCTTCATTTTGAAGCTTCGACTTTCTTGAGAATATTTTTGGACAGATTCTGTAAGAGTTGTATTTCTGCAAGATTGCGAATTTTTTCGTTCAAATTCTCAATTTTTTCGATGTAATCGCTGAAAATGTTGACTCTCTCTTTGGTCTTTGATTCTTTATTCTTCTCCGTGAGCTCTTGAATCTTATCCGATAAGTTTTGAATGTTCTCAGCTAAACTCTGATTCTTCTCTGCAAGTTTTTGGTTTTCACTCATGAGTTGTTGCATGTCATTTATATATTTTTGATTTGTCGCGATGAGATTTTCCATTTCTTTTCCTAGACTTTTGTTAGTCTCAATGAGAGCTTGGTTTTCTTTGTAGAGTTGTTGGTTTTTAAGCGCATTCACCTCTTCCAGCAGTTTGTAGTACATGGTTTTGTAGTCTAAGAATTCTTCGTCAATTTCTTCCTTGATTACTAGCTCGGTCGATGTGGAAGGCTGTAAGAGAAAGCAAAAAAAATAGCTCTATTACTTACAATGACACAAATGTTGTGCACATTTTAATTGAGAATTAAAATTGAGGCTAAAAATAAAATTAATTATAAAAAAACAATTGTAAGTCTTTCGTATGTTAATAAAAAATATACGATTCGGTCTTAAGAGTATTATAATCAATCACTTATTGGGTCAAGTTAACTGCCTATAAGAATATTAGTTATGTGTTAGGGCATAGAAAACGCGTCAATAGATTTTGAATTTGTGACCCCCTATCAGTGCCGGTTTTATATTTTTTTTTAGTGTAGGCCACTAAACCTTGAGTAAACCCGTGGACGTGTTTGACTTTTACCCTCTGAAATCAAGTGACCGTCCTCTGAGATCCCGTGTGGTTCCCGGCAGAGAAGAATAGGACCACTCCAAATCTTCCGTGGATGTCGTAGAAGGCGACTTAGGAAACACAAGCTAAACTAAGCTTATAAACATCAAAGAGACCTCTCCAACCCGTCTGGCCAGCGTGGAGAGTGTAGGACAAATCCTCTGACTGCTCTGGCAGTACAGAGTGGGTCGTGCTCCTGCAGTGGAGACTAATAAAGACCTGATGATGATGATGATATATTTGCCACTGCCTTGAAAAGGTTTAAATAAAAACGCTTACTAAATAGATGCAACAAACCTGCACATAAAGCTGGCTGTGGTCGGCCCCAGGCTGGTGGGAATGCAGCTGCTTGAAGGAGCCACTGGCGGTGAGAGACAGCGGATCCTGGATCACTATGGTATACTGCAACAACATCAATTCCTTAATATCACAGAAATGGACTACAATGATGTATTTCTCCCTTGCGGGGTAGACAGGGCCCAGGTCTATAAAACCCAAAGGCCACGTTTAGCATGTTGGTGGGCTTGTAGGTGGAGAACGGAATCAAAATAATAATGGGTTGCTAGCCGCATCGCCTATTGACATGATTCCTCACGCCCATTCCCTCGATCGGCTTTACAATGTGCACGGGAAGAAGCAGCTGGTACATTCTACGTTTTTCTTTTCTCCCAGACCAGCGTGGGAGTGTGGACTTCATGATCCTAAAAACGACACCAACATCCAAGATGGCTGACATAACTAAATCTAACTTACACAAGAAAATAGGCAAAATTAAAAATTTTGCAAGAAACCCACGACACAACATTGTTTTGCACTAATATTGTGGCGCCCCCTAGTGAGTTACAGCCATGACACTGTCTAAGAACATGAAGTCATCAAACACAAACCCGTTATTGAAAACCGCATCAAAATCGAATCATTAGTTTAGAAGATAGGTAGGAACATTACTTTGCACTAGGCCGTGTGGTTCCCGGCAGAGTAGAATAGGACCACTCCAAGTCATCCCGTGGATGTTGTAAAAGGCGACTAAGGAAACAAGCTAAACAAAGCTTAGTAACATCAAAGAGACCTCTCCAACCCGTCTGGCCAGCGTGGAGAGTGTAGGCCAAATCGTCTGACTACTCAGGCTACTATATGGCTCTGGTAGTACAGAGAGGGTCGTGCTCCTGCAGTGGAGACTAGAAAGACCTGATGATGATGATGATTACTTTGCACAAACAAACAAACATCTCTCACCCTAAACACATATACCTGCTCCGTTCCGTCGTGGGTAAAAATGCTTGTAATCAGACATTATCGCGATCAAGTGTTGTAAATGTATGTTTATTATTTATTTTTTAATTATTACTTTTTATGTATTTCAAATATGGAATATTCAATTACATCGTCTTGTATTAATATATGATATTCATTATTATTCCTTAAACCTCTCTCTATCTCTTGCGATCTCTCTCCAATTTTTTTCAAAACAAGACAAGTCATGTGCGTATTTCATTTTAGGTCTGCCCCTTGATCGCTTGCCGTCATTAGGTAGGCAAGAGATAGTGAGAGGTGGAAGCAGAAAGGAGAGGCTCTTGCCCAGCAGTGGGACCTTAATAGCAAAAAAAAATACTCTGTGAAATTAAATATTTTAAATTTCCTTTCTACCCACATCTTTTTGATCGGCAGGCGTGAAAGTCTCTTTCTCCTCTTCATCTTCAGGGTCTGTGATGGGAGTCACACTCCTGTTGTCGTCAGACACGCGCCGTGGTGGCATGACTGCTATGTCGTCACTTGACTGCAAGAGAAAGAAACAAAATGTTAGGTCCGAATTTCGGACCGATTTTTTTTAATCTATGTTTCGGACTCCGAAACATAGATTTAAAAAAATCGTCTTTCTGGTCCGAATAAAACTCGGCGGCTCGGAGCATCGCGCGAGTCGATCCGCATACACTATATCAGGCTAAGGGCCAGACTCCACCAAAGCGGAGATATGTGCTGTGTGCTGTGCGAGAAGAGATGCTTTTCAGCTCGGGTGAATCCACCGAAGCTGTGCGGAAATGTATACTGTGTAGCAGAGATGTGTGCTGGCTAGCCTTGCGAGTGTGCGTGCAAGGCGTTGAGTGTTCTACGCATTCTGACACGAAATGTTGTAGACGATGTCGCTATTATTACAGGGAGGCGCGCGCGGTGAGGCGGGACACGTATTGCGCAGCTCGCAGCTTATATTATTGTGTTTCCACGGAAGACCAGTGTTGCCGACTGTTATATGACAGTCAGCAATGTATGCTGAGTGGAACTCTCTTTCAGTGGTTTAAATATAACTGTTTAATTTTTTTTTTACAAAATTGGTGAACTGTACCAAACTGTACTAACTTTTGTTAACTATTGTTATTGTACTGTACCATTTGTAAATCACCGAATAAAGATTTTTCTCAAACATGCTCGGAAATGTAGGCATTACTGTAGTAAAAAGAAGACCGGAAGTTTGTAATTCTTGGCTCATTCATCGCATTGCCGGCCTAGGCCAGGAAATAAGTATGAAAATTACTTCCCGGCCGCTGCTCAAAACTTTTTAATTAATCTATGTAACGTAAATTATGTCACTTGTCATACAGCCAGTTTACTACCACTGCATTTTTAAAAAATGCATATAATACGTGAATATAACTACAATTTCATTAAAATATCGATATGTGATCATACGAAAATATGCTTAATTTTCGTTGCGAGAGAAGAAAACAATAATCTATGATCTATTAAATTTTTTGTGAAAAATATGACTGGGCTCTATGGGCATTGTTTCCTTTGCTGGAATTGACAACTGAAAATAAAAAAATTAAAAACTCGGGAGATCTGTTATTTTCACTATACCCGTAGTGATTAACGCCACTGCCGAAAAACTGCCTTTACGGATTTTAGGGCATAGAACACACGTCAATTGACTTTGAATTTATGGCCCCCCATAGAAACTCAAAAGGAATTGTATGGCATTTTTTTCATTTTCACCCTCACTCCATTATTTGTCTATGATCCTTATTGCCTAGAGAAAACATATGGCAGTCGGTCGTCTGATACTAGTAATAGTATCTTCTTCGTAGTTTGTGATTAACGCTTTGCAGTAATTGATTGACATTGATTGTTTTCGGTAAATATGTGCAAAGTTGGTTATTTATTCGAAATGAAACGGTTCAAAATGAGTTTTAGTGATGAAAGCAACACTGCAATGGATTTTAAGTACCTACTTCGCCTAATTTGAAACTTGAAAGTGGAAAAATTACTACCGGCAAATACCTAGTAAGGGGAAATATTTAAGGCATGTAAGTTTATGTGTAACTTTAAGTTAAATTTCCTCACATTTATTGAGAAAATCTCTATACTTTCCTCGGCGGGAAAGGGATTGCCGGACTCGTAACTATTGTCAAGGCCTCGCTGACGCTCGGCCTTGAAAACTATACTCGTCCGGCAATCCCTTACTTCCCGGCCTCTGCAGTAATGTACTATTTCAATTCTATTCTATTCTATATCAGAGCCGCCATAAAGTTTTATTCGGACTGTAATAAAAAATCGCCCAAGTGCGAGTCGGACTCGCGCACGTTAGCATACCATTATATATATCTAATACATTAGACTAGCAATAAAAAACGTGGGAAAAATTGATCTTTGTTGTATGCCCGGCTTAAATACTTATTTTTAGTTTTTTTTCTTATAAATGTTAATATACAAGTTAATCCTTGATAGACGCCTATGTCCAGCAGTGGACTTCCTGTAGATGAGATGATGATGATACGACTTAATATTCTGTGAACACTTCAAGCATCTACCTGTTGCCATTATTAATATCGAGCTAAAAACAGCAAAACCTCAGATTACAGAACAAAAGTCAGATAGCGCCGTGCGGAACTCGGTGGTGAGGCCAGTTTTTTAAGTGTGCGTGACGTAGAAATACGCGCCTTAGTGTAATGTTGCCATAATATGAAAAAAGTTACACATTTGTAATTTTTAACCTTCAACTCTTTTAAAATGTTTTTAAGCGATGTATTCATTTTTATAAGTCGCTGAACTTTTTGTCTCAACGTTTTTAACTTTCGTTTGGAAGAGACTAGCTTCTTTATCCTTTTTTTCAAGCAAACTTTTTGAGGCGTATCAAATAGTGAGTCTAGATGGAATTAGATCTATTTGATGATTTAGGTAGTTTATTTAATAATGTTGTATTCGGTAATGTAGGAGTAGTCTGATATACTTCGTCATCCAGACATCTCGACAAATTCTCCGTTGTAGAGCCCGAGGGTCCAGGTGGCGGTGATGCTGGCGTCTCATATAAGTTATATAAAGTATATATATATATAAGTTCAATTTTGGAATCGATTCTTTTTTAATCCATCGGCGGCCTTTAAAAGTGAAAGAAGCGTCGTTCTCGTGAAAATGACAGGAACAGATGACACAAAATTTAGATGGTGCCCAGTTTAGATCTTGTCGACTTTCGCGTACTACGGAAATCCATTTGTCACGTAAAATAGGGTCTGCCGGAAACCTGCAACAAAAATCTTGATCAGCATCAATCAATATGACATTTTTTTTATGTCCTACTTATGCCTCCTCCGGGAGCCTCCTTAAATATTTATTTCATTCAATTTTTTTCATTTGTTGTTATAGTGGCAACAGAATTACATCAGCTGTGAAAATTTCAACTGACTAGCTATCACGGTTTATCATATACAGTGTAAACTCCATATAACGTCACTCGATTAAAAGTCAAACTCCCTAAAGCGTCGAAATCACTTGACTTTGGTTGCTTTAGCTTGTCTTCCATACAATGATACAATCTACATAGCATTACACTCTCAAAAACAGCGCCAGCGTTTCACCGACAGCGCCAGAATAATATGCCTATCTCGGGGCCGCTCGTGAAACCTAAGGCGAAGAACTTTGCTAAAGAACTTAGTTTAACTTCTTTCAAAGCATCAGAAGGATGGTTCGGAAAATTCAAGCAACGTCATCATATTAACTATGGTAAAATAAGTGGGGAAGCACGAAGTGTTGATACAAATGTAACTCATGATTGGATTAATAGTGTGGTCAAATTTCACAGAAAAATACGCCCCAAGTGACATATTCAATGCTGATCTTTGATATCTGAAATATTTTTTTCCATTTAACGGCAACGCTCTATAACGCCAAAAAATGCACAGTCCCTTCAGTGCCGTTATATAGAGTTTACTCTGTATTATACAGCTCGGTGACAGACAGACGGACATCGAAGTCTCAGTAATAGGGCCCGTTTTTACCCTCTGGGTACGGAACGTTAAAAACAAAATATCCTGTCTTCAAACCATAATAAAAAAATATTTTCACTCTTAAAAATTTGGTACATCTTTATTTTAGCACTCTAAATATTTGGTCTGCAGGTATTTACTAAACGTTTTATATACAGGCAAACATGATTTGTAGGTAGGTACTTGTATAACTCATAAATCCATATTTATCCTAAATTGGTACTATTTTGGTACTATTTAAACTGGCAACATCGCACTTCCGCGTTGAGGTTTTGTATCAATCACATTTAATTGGTAACAAATATTATATCAAAACGGTGAAAATATTCTTACTTACTTGTGAAAGGATACTCCATCTTCTTTTTTTTTTGTTTTTGGGAACAATTTTTACAGTGTTTAAAGACACAGGACTGCATATTTTTCACATAAAAATTACAACGCAATAGACGTACTCAACGCGCGATGCTCCGTTTCACTGAGGGAGGTTTCAGGTTGAGTTTGTATTCACCGTTCATATTTTATTCTGTAATTCTGTTTCGGGCCTCACTCACGTGTTGTGAACGCTCTATCTGCCTTTTGCTTTAATAATAATACAATACGTCCACGGTTTTACGCAGAGACTATAAGTACTAGAAAGCTGTAATTTGGTATGGGTATGTATATTAATCATGGCAAAAAAGTGGTAGAATAAAAAGATGAAAAAAAATTTTTTTTAGGGTAGCTCCCATACTAGTAAAGTGGGAGAGTAATTTTTTTTTCTCTATTTAGCCATCGTGTGGGGTATCGTTAAATAGGTCTTTTAAAAATATTGTGAGGTTGAGAACACCATTTTTCGATTTAGGGATCCGTTTCCGAAATATTTGGTTTTAAAGTGCGATTTTTTGTTAGAGGTAAGTGTCCCCCCCCCCCCCTCTATCTGCTAAACGGTTATATATAGATACGTAAAAAAAATTACAACAGTAGTATATATACTGAAGTTTAAAGGAAAACTATCAGAGCTGAGTTCTAAGTACAAACTAAAAAGTTATAGGCAACCAACTTATAAACTGTAAAATTTCATACTATTTTCATTGTTAGATGTTTTGGGTCGTTAAACTGTAAGGTGCGAGTGTGAATAGTGTGAACTCAAAGTTGTCATTCGCAACTACGGAACCCTACACTGCGCGTGGCCGGACACGCACTTGGCCGGTTTTTTGTTTATACCATTCACAAAACAAAGTGCGTGATATCTGCCTTCAATATGTGGGAGGTAAAAATTTATGAAAATCCTTACTCTTTCGCTCGTGCCAGAGAGAATAAGGATTTTCATACATTTTAAATTTCTGTTTTTACTTACGCCTTAATCGTACGATTTGTTCTCAGAGACTCGCATAGATGGCGCCACTCGAAACTACACAACATTGTATCTACCGTATTATGAGAATATAAAAACATGATTCACAAAATATATCTCATTAAAAATCAAAACAATATTTTAGGCTTAATATTTTAAAATGACACCGTATATTTAGTAAGTTAAAGGCTAATGCAGATTACCACCATCTAGTATCAAGTAGCAAGCGAATCTCCTGTGCCATATATTCGCATGCTTTTCGCAACCTTAATTTGGTCCAATATTTCTGTATGAGGTGGGCAGTCTATTACGTTAGTTTTATATTGTCTTTGCTTATACTTAATACAAAATATAATATTTTGCATGATGCTGACCTAGGCACTACTATACAGTATTGTCGAGTTTGAAGCAGTGGTAGTAGGTAGTAGTTGATATTAGTGGCTAGTTATAGGTTGTTGGGATTTTTTGTGAGTATCTAGTACTAATCCTACTAGGTACTTATGGGCAGTACAAGATAACAGTTGGTACTAAAATTTAGTAGAATGTAATTGTGGTTGTTTTGGGCAGTAGAGGGTTGTACAGGGTATTAGTGGGTTTTGTAGTGTGTAGCACGGGGTTTTAATGGGCTTTAGTGGGTTGTTGTGGGTAGTAAAGGATAGTTGTGGTTTCTTTTAGGCAGTAGTGGGTAGTAAAGGGTAGTAGTGTTTAGTATAAACCTTTGACGCGTGTGTTAAATTTATAATAACAACTTTTTCGCCAAACAGAGATAGGAAAGTTCGCGTCTCAATGACATAAATTAAATCGTCTACGACATTTTAGAAATTTACCTCATCAGTGTTGTCATTGCTATATTCCCGTACTCACTTGCTTTTGTAAAGATGATGATTCACCCAGTGTTGTCACAAAGTTAGGCGTAACTGAACGGATAGCTTGTGGGTTAGCTACAACAGTTTTGTAAGACATGGGTAATAGATGACTCTGGAAAATAAAAATAACTGTGTGATAGGAACATTTCTATTAGATAAATATTTTTCTTTATTACTTTTTTTTTAATTAATAACAGTTTTTATTTTTTTAAATTAAGTTTAAGTAAAATGTATTAGTACATTACATACACAAATAAAAAAAATGTTGAATTATTTGAGAAAAGAAAATAAATATTACAAAACTAGCTGCTGCCCGCGACTTCGTTCGCATGGACTTTATGACTCCGGCGTATTAATATACCTTAATACGAACTAATCATACATAAATACTTGTAGCAGTGTTATAAAATTGTATGGCATTGTATTGGCTGTTACTTAATACTGGAGGGATAAAATATAGGATTCTTTTAGACTTTTTGAGCCACCGATACGATAAGAAGAAGACTATGTAGCTAGCTCCGAATGAGCTTGCGCTACTTCACCAAACTTTGAGGTATGGGCAGAGTGCCCTCAACCTATCGCACATCTCCAAAGGGCCTTCGGGAGGGACGGACCTTGGCTTTAGGTGTTGCCTGTGTGTTCAAGGCTTGGAGAGACAGCAAAATCTCATGTTTTGCCGTATGGGCTGAAAACTACGTTGCCAAAAGGGGGACTGCTGGGCGGTCACCAGTAATATGAGTAACTAATCGTACTCTACGCACTACTACTAATCAGGCTGAACAACTTTTGCTACAGCGACATTTTTATATTTCCTATAGTTAACCTGGACCATTATGGTTCTGCGTCAGGTGTTGCAAATCTTCAAATTAAATACCTTTACAAAACTGCTCATCAGGTTGAATAACTTTTGCTAAGGCGTCATTTATATATTTCTTATAGTTTACCTGGACTATTATGGTTCTGCATGAGCTGTTCCAAATCTCAGATTTTTTTACCTCAACAAAAATAATCATCAGGCTTAACAACTTTTGCTAAGGCTTCACTTTTATATTTCCTATACTTCAGCTGGACCATTATGATGCTGCATCAGGTGTTCCATTTTCCAAAATTATTTCTACCCTATATGTTGCCCCGGTTTAATAGCTATATAGAAAATCCGTCCGAGTTTCATTCGAATCCGTCCAATATTGCCGAAGATAAACGTGATACATACAGACAGACAAACAGACAAGAAATTAAATATTTTTTTTTACTTTCTATTATTCTTTTTTAAGTGTCCCTCTATCCATTTCAATCAAAAATACTAAATGTATAGACAAAATGGTTTTACTGTTTTATTATATGTATAGATCTTAGAGTATATAATATAGTTAAATTGATGCTCTAAGGTATAGATAATTAAATATCATTTCATTTCATAATACCGAAAGCATCCAACAGACTTACGGAACAAACGCAGTGAGGTATTAATGTTGGTATTGAATTTTCCACTAATCGTCTCCTGTTGTTCGCAAGGACTTGAAAATCAGATGGAAGGAAATGAATTGAGCAAACTACACTTGTCCTTTTGGGCTCCCAGGTTCGATTGTTATTGCAAAAAAATTTCCATGCTTTCCGTAATTCGGGATGTTTAGGAAAACTGTAAATAAAATAGGATGAGTATTTATCTGCTATTTAATGGATAAATATGAATTATAGTTTATGTATCCCGTAGATGAATTAATTTATAAAGCCCGTCCCTACTAGACGGACTTTATAAATTTATATATGATACATAGGCTATAATTCATGCGGACGAAATCACAAGAATCCAACTAGTTACATAATGGCCCGAAAAAGAGCGAAGCGAGCAAGGTCTTCAAGTCATGTTACGGCGAAAACACAACTTTTGTAAGTATGTACCTATGAATGTATGGAGATAAGTTTGTTCCGCGATAACTCTGAAACCGGTAGTCTAAATACGATTAAATTTAAAACGTATATTGGTACTAATTAGTACATTTTTTTAATTTCATTTCCCAAAGGTAAAGGAGAGAATGCTTTTATCATTAAGTCCATCCTTTGTAGCTTCTAAAGAAGAAAGAAGCTTATTAAATAAATAAATAAATTTTCAAGTCAATGGGCATCAAAATCGGTTCAACAAGATATTTAAATCGACGCGAGCGTTTACCTCACAAACATGTAGTTCGCGAGGTCAACGTTGGCGACGAACTACTTGTATAAAACCATGATAACAAATGTGATTACATTACGCTACCACGCAAGCCACCCAAATTCATCGATACCTACTTATAATGTTAAGGTAACATCACTAAAGTGTTCATCGGCGAGAAGCCGGATTTATCGCTCGACCGATCCGAAATCGTACGGGCGAACGGCCTATATGTCGGTTAACAAATCCAACAATTATATTAGAGTAAAATAAACGATTTTGGTGTTTTAATGGAAACAAATGAACAAAATACAATAATTATTTACTCACATGTGAAATGTAATACCATCTTTTTGTAAACTTGATGTCGCAGATCGCTTTTTACAGCAGAAAACTGAACAATTCGGCATTTTTAACACAATACCGCTCACTGGCGCGACTCGACTCTGTCTAGTTTGAAATCCGAGCGCATCTAGTTTTATTCAATGCGTATGCCGACTTTGGCTTGTACTTTGACGGATGTTACGTTAGTACTATACAAGGAACATAAAATACTCCTTGTAGGTACTATACATATTGTCTTTGACAGAGGGGAACGCAGCATATGGCCAGTATGCCTGCCTACCAGTAGGTATATTATATAATATTCTCTATGATGGCTACTCCCTTCCGTGTTGCTCGAAGGTTCCCAGAAATGACATCATCATCAGGTGATGATGATGATGATGTCAATATCTTCGTGTTACGTGTGTTGAAACTGTTGAAGTGCTGTCTAAGCGTAATGAAAATGAGAATCTATGTATAAGCCGCCTATAGTTTGTGTATAAGCCCACCAATCCCGTCATTGTAAAAACCACGAACCACCACAGATTTGATCCTAAACACAACACTGTTTTATTATATTCTTTGACTCAGAGAAAATACATACTAGCGACATCTAGTAACCAGAAGCGGGATCTGTTCTAAATATGGTACCCAAAAAAACAGCCTCGTTTGCCATTCCTTTGGAGAGAGATGATCCAGAGATGGCAAGCAAAACTAATTTTGCGACAGTTTAAACAAACAAACAAAAATTAGAACAAGAAAGCCAACTTACTAGTGACATCTAGTAACGAATAGCGGAATTACTCTAGCGGTCCTGAGTAAATAGTATTGCCATTCTATAAAATTTAACGTTTCAGTCAATCAATAATTTTAACAAATCAAAATAGGATATATTTATTTAGTAACAAAACAAACAACCCTTGTATACGGCTGTATACCCCAATAAATATTGAGTTTTTAAAAAAGTAGTAAATTGTAATTAATTTCTAAAAGTGTTTAAAATTAACTTCTGCAAACTTCCAGAAGTAAATTTTTAAAAATATTGAAAGAGGCTCTTTTGATTTTCCGTTTGCGAAAAAGTAGCTTTTACCTACTACAATTACAGCCGAAATTCTAAAAATAAATAGACGAGTTGTGTGATTTATTTATTATTCACTGAAATCGCAGTCTTCATCGTCTGTTTTCAATCTTTCCCTGAGATCATCCACCATCGCTTCCAATCTTTTGTTTCTTTTCTTCAAAGTCGTTATTTCTTTATCTTTGTCATAAAAACTAGTTTCCTTCGCATTTTTTTGCAATATTTCTACCTTCTTCTTCAAATTGTAAACTTGTTCAGTTTTCTGTTGTAGCTTTTTCTGACACTTTATTAGCTGCAGTCTATAGTTTTCTTCGTTATTAAGAACTGATTGCACCCGAGTTGTTGGTGATGCCTGTAAAAAGATTTATTCATAAATTAATACATAAAAACACATCATGGTCATCAGGTCTTTATAGGTCTTCACTGCTGGGAGCACAGATAAGGTGTATAGTATCCACCAGAGCCATATATTAGCCGGAGAATCTACCTACACTGTCCACGCTGACCAGAGGGGTTATAGAGTTCTCTTTGATATTTATAAGAATGATTTAGCTTGTGTTTCCTTAGTCATCTTCTAAGACATCCATGGGAAGGCTCGGAGAGGCCCTATTCTACTCTGTCGGGAACCACACGGCAATTTGCCTCTAGCTAGTTCTAGGCCTCTTCAAATTACTTGGTTTTAGTTACAAAAGCAAATTTTCTTACCTTAACATTTTTTAAGTTACTTTCTTCTCCCGGTCGGCGAGCGTGGAGCTCTCTGAACGAACCTTCTAAAGTTGTCTGTGATATGGGATCTTGTATTATTACTGTGTACTGAAACCAAAATGAGATTTTTTCATCATTAGAGAGTATGTATGAGGATACTGATGTGTCGATGAAGCTAGAGAGACTTGTCAGGATCGTAGCAAGTGGAGATCCATAATTTCTTCTACACACATGGAAAATAGGCGTAATAATATGTATTTATGCATGTATCAGTTTAACCTGAAACAAGCGCGGACTTTCAGAAAAGACCAACTCGATTTTGTATGCGTTTACATCATGGGACAATCCCCACAAATAAAGATAAAATAAATATTTTGTGCCCCAATTTCACCCTATATTAAATTTTGTTCTCGCATGACTTTCAAGAATCGAAAGTATACGTTGTACAGGTACTTAACTCTTGAAAATAAACCTATACCTATGTAAAAATACACTCCTATATGAGGTTGTAGAAATGCCTACTATGCCTTCTGTGGTGGATCCACGCCTGCCCCTAAAGAAAAAGCGTTTTATTTTCCACGTGTTAGTCTTTGTATTTGTCTATCCGTGTGATTAATATCAAAACCACCTAACAAAAGAAAGCAACACTTACTTCATCTTCGTCGTATGGCTCCTCCTTCACTCCCTCCATATCTGAACCTTCTTCAATGTGACAAACAGAGTCATTGTCACCATCCAATGAAGACAGGTTTGAATCAAAGAATATATTTTTGGAATTATCCTGTAAAAATACGTAAGAAAAGATACAGACAATATTAACAGGTGTACAATTTGTTGTTAAGGATGCGTGCCAATCGTCTTTCAAACAAGGATGCTGAAGATTGAGCGAAAGGGAGAAGAAAAATCCAGAAAACGGACCTCGAGCTCTGATTCCAGCGGTGCATCCCGATATTACAGCCTAGGATGCAACCGAGAATACTCTCAAATAAAAGAGAATGAGAGAGATAAAATTTTAATACGTTTAAAGTCAGCTACTGACTTTCTTTGTATTGATCCAGAGGACTTACTCAAGATCGGGAGTGAGACTTCGTTGGAAAGTCCCTTATTAAAATACTTGCAACTTACTTTAATGATAGGTATCGCTCCTTTCCTCAAAACCCCACGACCAGTCTTCCCACAATGTATATCCTCAGGTTTGAAATGTTTGGAACATAACCTCGATATGTTCGAAGGGTGCCAATCATCTTGTTTACGCTCTAACTGTACGAACTTTATCCATTTTTCTCGAGTACTGTCATTTTGAGCAGGAAAGCTGCAATAGAAGAACATATGGGAAAATTATTTAGTAACTGACAGCGATTCAATAATAATTTAAAAGTACAAAAATAAAACTATCAATATTTATTCTTTTTACAAAAGTGCGTACCATGATAGGAGTAGTTAAGTATATTTAATGATTTACCGCCCTGTACACCTGCTCTCTTGTAGGAGGCATGTTACGATTATTTAGTGAGTTTTTATGCTGATCATCGTCATCTATTAGTTTTGGTCAGACATTTAAATTTAATAGAGTCTTAAAATTATACCTTTTTAACTCTTTGTGCTCGCCATATTATATCTCACTAAATAGTCTCACTCAATGTTTTATTACTGATCAACAGTGGGCAAAATATTTGTTTCTTCTTAACACAAGATGGCGTTAATTACAATAATGTCAAAAGCTTTTAACTCTAATTTATTATTGATAATAATGGAAACTGATATATACTTACGAAAACAAATTAAAACTTTGCTCTGATTTATGTCCGTAGTACGAGTGGCAATACCGCAAAGCGCAACACGGCATTTTAAAAGATTTATTTACACAACTTTTCAAGTCGGCGTCTAACTCTCCCGGCAGAAAGTTTATTTTTATCACTAATTGCACTTAACCAAGAACTTCAAATGTCCTTTACCTCAGAGTAGAAAAAACTGTCTATGCTTCAATACTTTAATTTCATGTACGCTTTACTTATGGTATTTATTTTTGTAAGAGAATTTAAATTATTTATTTGCCATTAATTCTTTAGCGGATTGAATGCTGGCTAGAGTATGGCTAGGGTATGATAGAAAATTTAATTTTACGCAATATAAATCAACAAGAGGCTAGTACCGCTATTCGATACTAGATGGCGCTGGCAGTACGAACGAAGGAACGAACTCACAAGTTAATTAAATATCAATCTTTAAATCACAAAATTCTAGAAGAATAATCAATGTTAACTGCATTAAATTAATTGTTAAGAATAAAGGAACAACATTTATGTGATGTTTTAAGATCAAATTGTAATCTGAATGAAACGCTCCACTTCATGCACGAAAAACGTCTATGGCGTCACATTATGACGTTTCTTGCCTAGTTGTCGAAAGCAGTCGACTCGCTGTTATTGTTATTAAAAACAGTTACCCATTTACTTTTATTAACTTTGTGTTATATGCTATAAAAGCGCGAGTTTTAAAGTGATTTGTGAATAATAACTCCCAAAACTAAATCCAAATAATTTATTTGCCAACAAATAACCTCAATATACTTATGTACCTAGTAAGTATAGGTTATATTACTTCTGTGACGCCAAAATGCCCAATAATAGATTGCGAAAAAAGACAAGTGATGTGTGGAAGTTATATCGTTGTGTAAGCAGAGTGGAAAAGATTGCTAGATGCATTCTGTGTAACAAAACACTCTCATACAAATCAACAATCACAAATCTAAAACAACATTTGTCGAAAGCCCACGGAGATGGAACTACCAATTCGTTCAGGGTCATCTTGGAAGAAACAGGCGACGGAAACTTGGAGAAAGCATTCTCTGACATTGGTAAGTTTTTAGTTTTTTTTTTAACAGCAGTACTTAGTCAATAAGCGTACAAAAAAATAATTTGTAAACAGGTAGTAGTAAAAGCTGTGTTTAAACGGGCTATTTGCTATCGAAACTTGTTTTTTTTACGGTAATAGGTTTGGTAATAGGTATTTTAATATAACAGATTAGACGCCATGCAAAAATAACATTTCATAAAACTATGTAAAATAAAATTGTTTCGAGTTTTTTACGGATGCTGTTTTTTTTTTTCGATTTACTAGTAAACAACAATTGGTTTGCAAGAAGGTTAATTATATCCGGTTAAATCCGAGTCGGGTGCTTTTTAATTTGACGTCCACTGTCACTTGATTTGACGTATGGCAATAGTGATGCCGTCATGTCAGCCATTTTGTTAGTTTTCTGTAACTTAACCTCGCTACCGCGTTGTGTTATCGAATCGTTACGTTTTCGCGTTAAAAACGTTATTTAGTTTAGTATGGAGGAAAGTACGGAAACTAAGACTTTTTGGGACTTTTATAATAAGTGTATAAGTGATGATGGCGCGAAACGGGCTCAGTGTATAATTTGTAAAAACGTTTACAACTACTCGTCGACTGTATACAACTTAAAAGCGCATTTATCCAATGTTCATAAGGTTGATATTGGCGATGATGTTAGTTTTAGCGGGACACGACCGAAAGTCGTTGAAAAACCGCTGCGATCCAATAGTATGAAGAAATCGAAACTTTGGGAGCATTATGCGTTAGTAGAAGATGAGTATAGGATCGCAGAATGCAACTATTGTCATAAACGCGTTTCATTTCGAAGCACCACGTCAAATTTGAAGGCTCATTTGGCTAGAATCCACCCGTTGGTGAACGTGGAAGGATCTTCGAAAGAACAAGATGCGGATGAAACTAGCGAGGATGAAACAACTGTCCCGTACGGTAAGTCATTTTAGTATAAAACTTCAGTCTTCTTATTAATAGAACACAAACTATCCAGTCTAAGTGGGACCAGGGGTCGTTTGTCAGTAATAATCGAAAATCCAAATAAACTAAGTACCTAACTACATGATTAATTGATTTTGAAAATGAAATCACGTTGCTAAACGCGGCCTTTTATGACCTTGGGCTCTGTCTACCCCGCAAGGGATAAAGACGTGATAGTATGTATGTAAATCACTATGACAACAAAAGCAGATTTTTTATCTACAGCATTGTTTCGTCTCGTGAATAAAACCTTGCAAACTATGTGATAATAATATGCTCTTTGTTGCAATCTTGCTTGCCTTCGCCGAAACATCGCCACCAAGCTATTTATAAAAAAAATATATGCTTTTTCGCACAACAGAGGTCCGTAAATTGGCTGTCTGCGAACTTTTTTTAAAGAATTAACTGATAACGGCGTCTTCCGAAAAATAATATCGCGTTTTTGTATACAACAAGCAGGCATACGGACTACTTTATGGAAAGCGGTGACCGTAGTTTATGGACGCCTGCAACATAGGTGCCACTCGTATATTTTGCCACTATACAATACATATCCATCAATTCTTCACTTTTACCAACGCTCTAAACGTAGCCTTTTGTGTTATGGCTAAAATTTAACCTCTGTATACTCCGTAAGGGATAAAGATATAATATAATAACACCACTAGACAGAAGCTGAATATAATTTTTAAAACGGTTATCAGTCTAGTTTTTTTTTTTCACAGGTAAATTCGTTAGTTTTTTAACGATTAAATTATCGTTTGTCAGAACGGAAATGTTCGTTTCTGTGAAAGTTTTGATAAAACACTATGGGCCAGTCAATATCGACATGAAACATTGCAAACACCCATGTATCGGCGACTTTTTTTATATATTGTAGAGACCACTAAGAATAGTCTAAACCCAAGTTTTGCAACATTCTTAACTCCTGGGGGGCTCGAAAGTAGGTATCGGACCTTTTTCAGTTTTTACGAAAAAACTACTTTAAGGATTCCTTTCTCGATTATCTTTGTGGTACACCGAGTTTATTAAGCGTAGCGAGCTTTGTTAAGCTTATGTTCCCTAAGTCGCCTTTTACGACATCCGCGGGAAGACTTGGAGTGGTCCTATTCTACTCTGCCGGGGACCACACGGCGATTGACAATCGATAAACTATTATTAGAGCGCTCCCTATTGTCCTTTCGTCGTTGTGCAGAGCGTAGGTAAGCAGATGTTCTATAGATTGTATCTATAGATGTAGCGGTCGGTAGTGATGGGCATAGCGTCGTGCGAAACGTCGCAAATGAGTTACATCCGAGGGCTCCCTTGGATGTAACTCACTTTTAATATATATATTTGGTTTTGAGACTAGATAATCGTATAATATTTATCTGTAGTTAGTTTCTAGATATGAAACGACTTTTAGCGTTATATTAATTAATACATAGGTACCACATTTTTGAGCTTGAGGTTTCTGTTTGTAGTATAAATAAATGTTAATGGATTTGTTTTATGTGTGTGTTAGGCCAACAAAAGTCTAGATTTTTCAAACTGCCTAAGGTATCTGACATAGGTTATCAAATACGTAATGATGACAACTGGGAACAACGGCTTTTTTTGGAAGGCACGTAAGTGCCTTCCAAAAAAGGGAAGGAGCTTAAAATATTTTTTGCTACTTGCGGTCCTTTCCAGTCGAAACTGTGCCCGGTATAGACAGGAAACCTATAATAAATAAATATTTACGGAAAAAATCACACAGACATTAATAACGCTTGTGCTGGCTGGGCTATAGACCAATTAGAAAGCTTATTCTTTCAATAAAAATATTATTTCCGATGATATTGTCCGATTACCGGCGTTGGTACATGTACTTCTTAAGAAGACATTGTTATTTTAACATTTGTAATATTATATAATCATCAAACTCATATTTTATTATTAATATATAAATATATTATTACTAATATATACTAATACTAATATACTAATATATATAAAGTAGGCATATATACAAATTAAGAATATGTACATATTTATATGAAGATATCTTACATTTTCAAGTTTCAGCTCTGGAACTGCATCTACAACCAACCTCCGCAGTCCAAACTTGGTTTCGTAAAAGGATGTCGCATCAAAATGCACAGAACAAACGAAACTTCTAATATTAGGCTCCCAGTTTGGCCTTTTTATTGCGGTTACCCATTTACTAGCCATGTCACGGTTTTTCGGAAATCTGAAACAATTTTGTAACCAGTAGAAACATGTACATTGTTGAATTTTAATTTTGTATAATAATCGTAAAGCGGTTCACAGTATACATCTACCTACCAAGTTTCAAGAGTGTAGTTTAATAGTTACGGAATAAAATTACTGTGACATACAGACAGACAGACAAGGGGGATCTATAAGGGTTCCAATTTTTGCCAATCCGCTACAAAACCCTAAAAAGCATCCAAATCAGTTCATCTGCTTAACCGTATGGAGTTAAAAATTAAAAATACATAAAAAAAAATTATCATAATAATTGTAATACATACGAGTAAAACTTCGGATCCGCTGTAGTACAACACTAAATCTAATGCGGGAAGAAGTAAGGCGGGGGGCGTGGAACCACGCGCTGTGTTTACCCGCCCGCGCGCCTCACGCTACACTCTCTCACCCCCTAGTTAATTACAGTAAAATTTGTGTTTTAAGAGACAAAATATAACTTACCGATGAAAAGTAATATCATTATTCTTTTTATTTTGCTTCCGGGAATCATGTTTACAACCCGGCACTGCACATTTCACCATATTTATTGTAAACACGAAAAATAACGGCGGGAGAAACGATCCGTGCGCGTGACGTCGTGTGACTAATCGCGAAGTTCGCACTGTTTTGAAGCTGTTCATACCCGTGCTTACGGTTCATAATCGTAGACGCGCCATAGTTAATATTCATACTCTAAGATTATCGATATTTTCTGGGCGCTATATAAAATTTTGAAATATGTGATCACTGGTCACATATTTCAAATTTTTATATGGTTCGTTTATTTTTCAAATATTTTTTTTTAAATTTAAAAGTTTATTGAATTTGTAACATTGCATAGTAGAATGAATTGGTAGATTTAATTCATTTATTACGAGAAATGGTCCAAGACAAGCGAAGGCTCATATTTAAGAGTCGCCTGGAAGCGCATGTCTCCATACAAACGGAAAAAGGGAATTGTGGCAATATTTGATAATTTTGGAGTAAAATTAATCATATAATCAATAAATCTCATTATAATCTACGTACGTTCCTATACAGCTTGGTTAAAATACCAATGGTTTGAGAATTACAAGCCTTTTCAAATTTGTGTGGAAATCTTAAGAGGCGTTTAATTCTCAAACATTTGATAATTTAACCAAACTGTATAGGAACGTACGTAGATTATAATGAGATTAATTGATTGGATGCTTCATTTTGCTCTAAAATTATCAAATATTGCCAAAATTCCCTTTTTCCGTTTGCATGGAGACATGCGCTTCCAGGCGACTCTTAAGCTTATTTATTGTACCTATTTGTAATATTCTAGAAAATAATTATCAATACTTTAGGTCATAAATTAACATTATAACATTATTTCACACAACATTTTTAAAATAAGATTAAATAAAATATTGAGTACAAACAAACCGTTGCAAAAATAAGGCGTATTTTCACCGTTGGCACAGCCCATTCAAAAAGCCGCCGAGATTTTTTACATGGCTGAAAACACTTTTCTTCAAAATGCACCGAACAAATTGTGCTACATTTTGTTGGAAACCAATTGGGCTCTCTTCCGGTTGAGTTTATCCACTTTTCTTTAATAGTTGTTTCACGTGGAAACCTAGAATAATAAAAAAATCGTTTCAAACAACCTAACAATCTCGACTTTAAATGGAATTAAATGTCCAAAATTATTCTTTTAGTACCACGAAAAATTATTATCGATATTCAATCATGTACGGTTTCTAGTACATCCTTATGTCGCAAGTCGCAACGCCAACCAGCTACCGTACTATATATATGCTATAGTAAGGTACCGCAGCATATGCAGTCCTTCTTCGGGAATCACCGTGTGAGTGAGTAAGGCATGGGGTAAGTACAAAATTACCCAAAGGTTAGACGTGCTTCCGATTTATAATCGGCCCCAATGAAGATAAGATAAGATAAGATAAGAAGGTACCGCAAGTAAGATAGGCGTTACATACATTACGCGGTCAAAACAGTCTCATTACTAGTAATGAAATACTTCACGGGCCGCGTATATTTGATTACATTTTTAAAAGAAGCTGATATGAAATACTTTTTCTCCATTTCAAGTTTTAACTCAAAAATAAATTAAAATACAATATTATCGTACTTACTTATGGAAGGTGATTCGGCGCTGCTTCACAGTCTTATCGGCACTTCTATTTTTGCACACAAGCACTGAACAACCCGGCATTTTAGAAAAAATCCGAACGTACTACGCGCATGCACGTAAACTGCCGACTGACAGCGTGTCAGAGAAGTATGACCATTTTAATCCTATCCGGTTCGCTTGCCACGCCCCCAAGCCCACATACATATGTATACATCCTCCGTCTTCGATCTCTGTGGTAAAACGAGCTGTATGTGCCTTCCCGCGCGCACCGCCTTCCCGCGCGCACCTACCTACCCTATATTGTGTGTGTAGGTACAGTCCGACCCACGGAACAATAAAAAAAACCGGCCAAGTGTGAGTCAAACTCGCGCAATGAGGGTTCCGTACAATATGCTTCGTGAACACACACACAATGTGCAAAAAATATTTTATTCTATTGACTAGCGCCATCTAGTGGTGTTTTAGTGAACTATTTCCCTAGATGAACTTATTATTATACTCAATTTTCAAGTGATAGAATTCTTATTATTTTTCATGTAATCTTCAAGGAATGAACTATATTTTGTAATTTTTTCAAAATTTTCGGCCCAATAGTTTCGGAGATCAGGGGGGGGGGGGGGGATGGTAAATTTTTGCCTTCTTTCGTGAATAAAATCAAAAGTATTGGATTTACCCGAACAAAAAAAATTATTTTTGAGATTCTCATAATGAGCCCTTTCATTTGATATATGACACAGTAAGGTTTGCAAAACTTTCTTTTAAAATTTTGTAATTGGGCCCCTCAAAATGACCCTTAATTCAAAAAAATCTTTATTTACTTTGCACATCCGTGTTTGGGTCATAGGATTACACTATCTTACCAAATTTCATCTAATTTGGTTCAGTAGATTCGGAGAAAATCGGCTGTGACAGACGGACGGACGGACAGACAGACGCTCGAGTGATCGACGAGCTCCGTGGCGCAGCGGTCAACACGCCAGCCTGCGACACGGGGGTCCTGGGTTCGATCCCCGGTCAGGTCATGATGGAAAACGATCTTTTTCATAATGACCTGGGTCTTGGATGTTTATCTATATAAGTATATGTTATAAAATATAGTACCTATCGTTGAGTTAGTATCCTGCGACACAAGTTCACAACTTACTGTGGGGCTAGCTCGATTTGTGTGATATGTCCCTATGTATGTATTTATTTTATTTATGAACATAAGGAACTAAATTAACATAATATTAACGATAACTAAGATAAAAACAAAAACTAATCCTAAAATAAAAACTAACCTATAAAAAAAAAGAAAAACAACATTAAGATAAATAAAAAATTGAAGCCAAATCGCTGTGGTCAGCGGGCAGGGTGCCCAAAAGGCTGGCGGCATTTCCACGCTGGATGGCCAAACTCAGCCTTTGGCCAAAATGCGCGCCTGCCCTTTGGTCACCAGAAACGTCGATTAGGCGTGCGGAGATCTCTTTAAATAACTGTCGGGCTTCCGCACCCCAAGGCCCTAAGGTCTCCACGGCAAAGGGCACAAATATGTAAGGCTCGCCTAGAGCTGCATATTTGCGCCCCTTAATGGCTTCTGCCGCCGTTGCAGCCGCGCCTGCTCGGCGAACGGTCGCTTGTAAGTGGGATGGGGCCACAGTAGTATCCACGCATGTGGCATCCCATACAAGCGACCGCCCGTTTTTCCAAGGAATGAGTGTCATGTATTTATTTATTTATCCTATAAGGGTTCCGTTTTTCAACTTTTGTACGGAACCCTAAAAATATATAAACCCTGATATAAACTGAGGTAGACGTGCCCTACTCCTAGAAACAAACATAAATACAATCCTCGGACTAAATATTGACAATTAAAATCACAATTCACGAATTAAACAATTTACAGACAACAAGAGTGAAAGAGATAGCATTATGGCCGACGGAGCCGAGTACACCCAGCCGGCCTATTTACTAACTCGGATGACAGGTGTCGATGCCTATCATTCAAGAATTTACTGTTACAATGCGGTTTTTGTATTTCAAATTAAAAGTTCGAGCAAACAAAACCCGCAATGTAACAGTAAATTCTAGATTGATAGGCATCGACACCTGTCATCCGAGTTAGTAAATAGGGGGGCAGGTCATGTGATCTCAACGCCTTAATCGTACGATTTGTTCTCAGAGACTCGCATAGATGGCGCCACTCGAAACTACACAACATTGTATCTACCGTATTATGAGAATATAAAAACATAATTCACAAAATATATCTTATTAAAAATCAAAACAATATTTTAGGCATAATATTTTAAAATGACACCGTATATTTAGTAAGTTAAAGGCTAACGCAGATTACCGCCATCTAGTATCGAGTAGCAAGCAACTCTCCTGCGCCATACATTCGCCTGCTTTTCGCAACCTTAATTTGGTCCAATATTTTTGTATGAGGTGGGCAATCTATTACGTTTGTATTATATTGTCTTTGCCCAGGTACACCCAGACATGAACGAAGTCTCCCGAGGCGATGTCACGCGAGATTAGTACTGACTGCACAACAATCTCATAAAACGTAGAATTTTATTTTACCAACTTTCAATGTATTGGTACTGACTTATTATAATCGGCCGTACAACGGCTACGTATCGATCCTAATCCTAAATTCCCAAATAATATTATAAATGCAAAGTGAGTCTGTTTATTTGTTTGTTACGCTTTCACGCGCTATCTACTGAACCGATCATTATGAAATGCATACACATAAGTTAGGGTACTGACAAGGACAGAGGCTAATTATCACGCGGGTGAAGCCGCGGGTAACAGCTTGTACAACATAAGGTAAGGCTTCGAGAAACGGGAAAGAAATCACGTTTGTTGTGTCGGTTAAAAACAATAAAATCAATATTAAGGGCTCTTTTAATATTGATTTTATTGTTTTTAACCGACTTCAAAAAAGGAGGAGTTTCTCAATACGTCTGTATGTTTTTTTTTGTATTTGTTGTTATTATAGTGCGGATATTACACGCACTGTAAGTGGACGTATCTATATGCTGCTTCAGAATAAACATTTAAAGCCAGTGAAAATTTCTATTGGTAGTAACGTAGATCTCTGCTCTTTGTGTACAATCTTTCATGAAAATCTGCAGATTCCTCTTTTAATTGCTGTTCTCTAGAATGTTTATTACTGAACAACAGATCTGCAAATCACTTAAGGCGAAGTGAGTTCACACACTAGCAGCGCCACCCAGCAATTAATTCTATAAGTCCTAAATCATACCAAAATAGCTGAATGCCCTAGTAGAATGAATTATTTGTTCTCTTAAACTTAGATTGTAATAGGTATATATGAAAAGTAATAAAAAGAATACTACAAGTAATATACTAGGGCAATCAGCTATTAGATTTTTTTAATTTGATTTGATTTAGGAGTAAATGAATTAATTGCTGGGTGGCGCTAGTGTGTGAACTCACTTCACCTTAAGAAGTAATGCAACAAAATCTTTTTAAAAAAAGCTAAATTTACCTTTTCACTTGGCATCGCAGTTTTGGTCAACTTGAGGAAACCCTTCTTTGTTGTATAAAACATCTCGTTTTCAAAATGAATAGAGCATATCCGACTATGGGTATTGGGCATCCAACTGCTTTCAGACCTCTCCAGTCTGACGAATTCAACCCATTTTTGCTTTCGTAGCTTATCTTGAGGAAACCTAGTTATCAAGAAATCGTGTACATAATTTACTGACACATTCTGTAAAGATTTGCATACTTAAATAAATAATATTTTTTTTTTATTAAATACAAACCTGTGAAAGGTAATTCCACAAGACTTATTTGTTTTTGATGTGTAATTTTTGCAATATCTTATAACGCAGGACGGCATTTTAATTTTAACTACTTTTATTTGTCTGAAAAGTAAAAATATTTTTTTTGAAATTTATCTTGCTAACCGTACTTGCTAATTGTCGCTACTCGGCAACTTGGTAAGTATTACGCTACCAAAAAACGAAGATTGCCTCATACCATTTGCAAGTTAGATACGTCATGCGTATGTAATTTGGTATTTTAATAATGAAAATAATAATTAAAACAGACATTTTACCTATAAATTATTACTTACGAAATTTATAAATACACTGAACTTGAAAAACGCGTACCTATGATAATAATTTAAGGTTTTCTAATTTAAAACAATACTTTTTTGTTTGACAACCTCACGTGAAACGGCGTCTTCACGGTACAGAGTTTCGATGTGAACTAAGCGCAACGGAGTTAATTACCTCCCTTTGAACGGTTCACTGAAGCGTTCAGCTTCAGAATTTGGTACATACGGCACGTCTACATCAGTTTATATGTATGTATAGATATAGAATATAAGTCTTTGGAACGCGCTCTAGTTGAGGATGAGGAGTGGAGTGACAACTAGTATGTATAATTATTTCGTGGGGATTTTACAGGCCTGCTTATCATGATCATAAGGTCATATTAAATCTCCACTGCAGAGCACGACCCTCTCTATACTACCAGAGTCATACCAGTAAGAGGATTTGGCCTACACTCTCCCTCCAAGTTGGCCAGTCGGGTTGGAGAGGTCTATTTGATGTTTATACGCTTTGTTTGGCTTGAGCTTTAAGAATGTATTGTTTTTAAGATTAGATCAACTATACCAACATCATCATCATTTCGTGTAGGTGACACGGTCAGTCGACCATGCACACCCTGGTGTCAGAGTTCTTCGGAACCGCCTCTCGGCCTCTGACGTGGATCCTTTAACGACTACCAGATGGCATCCGGGACCACCGGCTTAACGTGCCTTCCGAAGCACGGAATCATCTTTCTTATCAGACAATCAGGTGATTCATGCCTGCAATGTCTTAGCCAAACTGGAAACAACTTAACAAAGTATGCTTCCCGTGGGAATCGAACCACGACCCCCGGGTCAACAAGGCAAACGCCTTAACCACTGGACCACGGAGGCAGTTACCAACCAGATTACGCGTTACCAACCAGGAGGCACAATACCAACTAGATTACGCGTCACCTACAAAATCAAAGCAAAATTCTGTCTGCATAAATATAAAGATGTATAGCTACAACTGCTTGCATTGAACAGAGACAAAAGTCTTAAATCCTTTTCAAGATTAACATATTTACAACCATAGCGTTTAACAATAAAGTCGCAATTCCCATAAAAATTACCTTACGCTTATGATTATCCGTCACAAGCTAACTAGCCAACACGTCACCTTTGAAAAAAAAAATAATATTGTCAAATAAAACTCATTCTGAAATAAACCTTATTACATTACTCTTTAAGTGTTTTTGACCTTGACTACATTGCGAGATACATCGTTTCGTTTCGCTCATGTTTGCTTCTTCGAATTTGGCTTCGGGAGATATGGAGTCGTTGCGTCAAACTAAATATTATTTTAGGTAGGGATTTAATTTGTAGAACTTTAAATTCTTAGTTAAAATTAGTGTTTTTCTTTGTTTGTTAGTTATTTATACATTAGTTATTTTGAATAAATTGTTTTTATTTTGAACGTCATATCAGTAAAACAAAAAATATAATTGTTCTTAATAATAGGTACGAATCAAAATATATTTCAAAACAGATTTTTTAATGTTGTTGTAGTCTAGAGGTCGCAGTTTTGATTTAGTGTGACATCCTCCTGAGACCCAGAAGGCCTAAAATTGTTGTATCTTTTTAATTCTTGGTTTGGGTGTTTCGGTAGATGCAAGAAATAAGAAAAAAATACTAAAAAAAATCCTGCCCCCACCACAGCGCCAATATAGGGGGTATCACAGGTGATACTGTGGGTCTGAAGTAGTACAAATCAAACCAAATTTGGACAAATTATAAAAAGTATTTATTCCGAATCATCAATGGTATGAAAATCAAAAAAACAGTTTCTGTTTACATTAAAACATAAGAACACATTACAAGTTGAACATTTCACAAATGTGAGTTGACTACAACCCTTCTTGCGACACTTGGACCTGTTATTTTGATTACCTTTGACACAAATAGGTAAATGACTTGCCTCCTTTGTCCTTTTTGCAATATGCGGAATTGATTCGACGAGTCGACGCTTCCGAGAGGGAGTAGTGGCTTCAACATTTTGGTTATCTGACATTACTAGAGGCGGTGTGCTTTCTTGTAAAAGCGGGCTGTTGCGCGTTATTCGCTCCAAACTGGGACTTGAACACTGAGCATGGGATGATCCAATTGTTCCGCCATAAATAAGGTATTTAGCCAAGTCCATTTTGAAATCTAAGTACTGCATGATATGTTTTCGAGGACGCCCAAGATTCATGCAATCGTGACGGTAATTAATCCATGCTGCAGCAGCAGCAAAGTCAAAGAAGTGGAAGATTGCCCGCACTGTCCATTTTCCAGTTCTTCCACGCATAGCGTATTTTCCAATAATCCTGTCTAACAAATCTATACCTCCCATAAAGGAGTTATAATTTTTAATGGCTATAGGCTGTGGAACATCAAGAAAGCGACTATCCTTTTTGCTCCAGCGTCGACAAGTTCGAAGAGGTTGTACTGCTACTTCTGTGGATGCTACATGGATGGGCTTGCTGTCAAGCCACTTTATGACAGCAATTCTCTTATCTTGCCTGACTATACAGTCATAGCTCCCTCTACCAAGTCTTTGTAAAACTCTGTCTGTCTTGAGTAATGCTTTTGACCCTGTTTGTTTTTTATGAGGCCGCGAGTACTCTGGAACACGATTCTTCATGAGGGTGCCGGTTCCATTCATGTTTCTATCGATTAGAGTGTCCAAAAGTGCAATTGATGTAAAATACCGATCAATATAAATAGACGTATTTTGCGGAAGAGTATCGGCAAGTTTTAAGACAACACGACCCCCTAAGTCTATTTTCTCCGGCATTGGATATATGGCCGACTCAATTGAAGTCCCTTGTCCCTGATAGAGATATAAGTCGAGAGGAAGACCATTAGGGTTAGCCATCACAAAGACTTTTATTCCCTCAGGATTTGGTTTTCCCCTAACTACCTGTTTCTGTTTACATTTACCAGTAAAAGGAATGATTTGCTCGTCTACGGCTACACATCTTTCCCTTCTGTTTTCCCGGCAAGCTCTTTCAATTTGAGACACTATTGGTCGAATTTTCCAAAATCGATCTACCTCCCTCATAGCCGCAGAGACATGAAGGTCATCAACCACTTTGATGCTCGATCTTATATTAAAATATCGATTTCGGGTCATATTTTCGGCCACAAGCTTCATTCTTGTTTCTTCTCCCCAATACATTCTTATTCTAGGCAAACCAAGGATACCAATTAACATTGAGCAACCTATAAAAGATCTTACTTCTTCAGATGTCGTATTTAGTGACTTGCCAGTGCGATGGACACTAGATAAATTAGTACAAGTAGAAATGGTATCAAAAAAAATGGGATGGATATACCTCGAGAAATATTCATAGGTACTTTTTATCGATGGTTGTTCAGCTAGTGGTGGATCACAATCTTGGCTGTTGTCAAAGATTTCTGATCGCACCCAGGACATAGGTCTATTGACAGCTCGCCTTAAAGCTGGCTCCCGAGATGAACGGACAAAGGAGGCAAGGGGCTCTTCATCTGACTCCTCCCACTCACTTTCCAATTCTCGAGGAACCAGGTCTTCCTCGATTTCGCCATAGTGTGCCAGAAGATTTTCCTCCTCTTCATCCTCATCAATATCCTCACAGTCGGAAACGTCGAGGTTGACTAATAAATCTAAAATGCGATCATCTCTCAAACCTGAAAAAAATGGCAATTTTGTAGTCTTGGGTGCCCAAAGTATCATGGGTGATATGAAAAAAAAAACATTTCCAAAAGTTATTTAAAAACATTTTTTTATAATATTTTTATATTAATTTAGGCCTCCAAGATTTACACTATTGAAATATGCCAAAAAGTCACCAAAAGCGTAGTAAAAATTAATATTTACCTTGCTGATTAGCCGCCATATCGGATCACGTACAAACAATTACATTCAAACTAATTTAAAATGTGGTGAAAATGACAAAACTCAGCCGTAGCCACCTGTGTGTTTTAAAGCGTACTATTTTGTTTAAGAATCAATAAAAAGTTTCCCCATTTTTTGCTAGATGGCGCGGAAATAAATAATTTTTTGCAAGTATCATACGTGATACCAGGGGTCTCAAGAGGATATAGCCTATAACCAGGGGACAATCAAAACTCATCTAACAGCTCCGAAATATCGTGTTAAGTAGTAGTAGATAAAAGGGAAAAAGCGAATACATATAAAGCGGCAAAAATCATAAGTTAACCCTCCCTTTGGCTTCACTTTAGCCGGATGAAAAACGGACCAAAGTCGGTTTGGCACAATAGGGTTCCGTAGACGAAAAAAAACAATGCAGTTAAGTTTCAAAACATATATTTACCAAAGTAAAGATAATTTACATGTATTATTTAGAGTAAAAAATATTATTTAGTGTAAAAAATAAAATCTAACTTAAGTAAATCTATACAACAAAAAAACCAAAACTACTGGACCAATTTGTATGCAGCTTTCAAAAATAAATTGAAATCAGTCTGTAGCACGATTTAAACTTTAGTTTGTTAAAATCTGTTGTTAAGTTTATATGTTAGAAAAAATCTAAGCTAAATTTTCAAAAAACTAAATAAAAAACGACTAAACATAACACTAATTTGACAACCAACTTAAATTTGAATCTGTTTTAAAATCAAAAATGTTTGACAAAAATTGCAAACTTTAAATCAGTAATAAGTAATGCCAAAAATGTAATTATATGGAAACTTTTAGAAGAACCGAAAAAACCGGCCAAGTGCGTGTCGGGCCACGCGCAGTGTAGTGTTGTGCACTTACCTCTAACAAAAATTTGCACGGATTCCTAAATCGAAAAATGATGTTCTCAACCTCACAATATTTTTTAAAGACCTATCTAACAATACTTTTAATATTTTTTTCAAGATTTTCTTCTACCACTTTTTTGACATGATTAATATACATGGCGACAGACAGACAGACATGGCGAAACTATAAGGGTTCCTAGTTTACTACGGAACCCTAAAAAATGAGTATTACGAGCGTACCTGTAATTTAGGAACTGCTGTTTTAACCAAGCGCCGTCGTTTAGTATTTCCTGTTATGTCCGATTTATCAAAGTGATCCGAACATATAACTGAATTTTTTGATGGCTTATAAAAGCAGTCTCCGTTTCCTCTGGCAACAATCGATCTCCATTTTTGACATGTGAATGGATTGTTCGGAAAACTAAAAAGTATACATCCAAATAAATTTCATCAATCAAATATAGTGTTAGTCAAAAGTAATATATCCAATTTTAAAATTCAAGTGACCAGAAAGTAGACATGAAATAAACGTAATTAATATTAAATGTTCCAAATCTACTCCATGGGTTTTTTGTTCCGTTGCACAAATGTTTGTGCGTATATTGGACTGCTTGGCCCCAAACATTTCAGCGTGTTTCAGCCGTGTTTTAAAATCGGAAATTATATTACAAATGTTTATAATTTATTAGGGTTAAAATATTACTTATTCTACATTTACTTACCGAAAATAAGAGACTCCGACCGATACATTCCTTTTACGGGCATTATTTTTGCAAGTTTTGAATACACACTGCGGCATTGCGACACTTGTTTACGTTGGCAATGATTGGACCGAACTAAACAAAATAAGAGCTCACTGCGCTCACTGCGGAGTGCGCTCTTATTTGACGTGCCGTTTTTTTTGCGCCGACCCGATGCTTATCTAGTTGGTATTGTTGATCGAAGTTTTTAAGTTCATTTAATAGATGTATCATTGTTAGACGTTGCCACAGAATTAATAATAGTTGACGTTGCCGTGTGGTTCCCAGCAGAGTAAAATAGGACCACTACAACTACAAGTCTTCCCGTGGATGTCGTAGAAGGCGACTTAGGAAACACAAGCTAAACAAAGCTTATAAACATCAAAGAGACCTCTCCAACCCGTCTGGCCAGCGGGGAGATTGAAGACATACAGAGAAAAGACTTAAGTGTTGTACTTAGTAGGTACCTACCTAATCGATAAATTTAAAATCCACTGGGCCGATTATAAAATTCCGTGTCCTTTCAAATGCTACGTAGCTAGGTAGGTTCCTACATTAATCATCATCAGGTCTTCTTTAGTCTCCACTGCAGGAGCATGACCCTCTCTGTACTACCCTGAGCCATATATTTATTAGCCTGAGCAGTCAGATGATTTGGCATACACTCTCTACGCTGGCCAGACAGGTTGGAGAGGTATCTTTGATGTTTATTAGCTTTGTTTAGCTTGTGTTTCCTTAGTCGCCTTTTACGACATCCACGGGAAGATTTGGAGTGGTCCTATTCTACTCTGCCGGGAACCACACGGCATATAAGCCAATTCAGCATCTTTTTTTTAGATTTTGCACCGGATGTAAGTTACACACACGAGATGTCAAGACTTCTTTTTTTTCAGTCAACATCTCGACATCCCGTTATTTTAAAATGGAGGTTTTGCGGATGCAGGTAGGTGCAGGATGTATGTTGTCATTAAAATGCAGACGAAATCGGTTAATGCAAAATAATATATACGAATGTCATTTTGTAAGTTCCCATCCACATAATATTATGCAGTAGTCCTCAGTAATCCTCTAGAAGGTTCGTATGCCACCCAAACAACATCTAAAGACCTACCCAATCTATACTCCCAATCACGTATACCACCTACATGCCACTATAACCCTTAATGCAATTACATAAAATTCAAAATCTGTAAGCACAAAATGTTGTTTACATCCATTTCACAATCCGAATCGTAATAACCACCTAATAACGTTGTGCCAATTTGATTTTTAAGACTGAGAAATACGGGTGATTATAGCGTAATGGTTAACGACGTGTTTTGCATGTTGTCGCGTTCGGTGGAGAGAGAAGTGTTTTCGAAGTCGGAACGGCAACAGCGCGCTGTTTATATTGATCATTCTAAAAATGGAACCGTAGTTACCTGGAGACTGGATGGCCAGGATTTTGAATTTGGAATCTTCGTATTCCTTTTGGGATAGGATAATATTTGAAACGAAGAACATAATATACAACACAGACTTTAAAAAATGCGTCTTCTAAAATACTACTCTAAGTTTGCTAGATAGTCGGAAAATCCAGGATTGGTCCGGATTTTCCGACCATTAAGGTATTTTGTCATTTTTATCCACCGATATTTTTTTCTTTCAACAATGATATTTTACGTTCAGATAACATACATTTTAAGATTCTTTTTAATTAATTTTGCTCTACCATAGGTTCTAGTTATGGTCTTCTACGAAGGTTAGGTACCTACTTTACTTTTTCAGAAAAGTAGGTAGGTAACTAAGATGAAATCATTTTATTTTGTATTGAAATGTATTTTAGCAATAATCTTCGATTTTATCATTTGGTTCATAATATTCTGTACATCTCCCTGTTACATCCATAGATCTTTTTTTATACGTCTTTGGTTACTTTTTTTTTCAGTTTAAAGTGTCAACGTGAAACGAAATTTAGCATTTTAGCCATAGATTAAAGAAAAAAATTCATCTCATATTCACCTAAAGTGACCGATTTTGTGAAAAACGCTTAATCGGTTTATGATATGATTGTGCTTCAAAATTTAGTTGAAATGTTTGACCCAAACAAACAATTTACATAAGCACACATAGCGAGTAAATATTACTTTTTTTTAATAATAAAAGCTAGTTGAAGCTGGGTCATACAGCTAGTTCAATACAGCTGTTATTCAGACGTTCAATTATGCAATGTGATTGCAAACAAAAGTTCAGAAAACTATTAAACCGATAACGTATCGCATTCTTATGTAATTAATGCGATAATTCACTTGAATGAAAGTTGTTATTTTTATTACCAATGATAAGCTTGACGCTTATCCATTTAATAACCCAAAATAAAAGTTTTTTTTTTGTAGAAGTAGATTAAAAGGCCATTTTTGTGTTGAAGTCGGTTTTTGTTTTTTGTTAAAAATATCTTGAATTATAGCGTCTCTTCTTACTTATACTTTTTTCTCTGCTACCTATATTAATAAATAAATAATAAATATATACGGACAAGTCACACAGATTGAGCTAGCCCCAAAGTAAGTACCTACTTAAGAAAGACTTGTGTTATGGGATACTAACTCAACGATACTATATTTTATAACAAATACATATATAGATAAACATCCAAGACCCAGGTCAATCTGAAAAAGATCGTTTTCCATCATGACCTGACCGGGGATCGAACCCGGGACCCCCGTGTCGCAGGCTGGCGTGGTAACCGCTGCGCCACGAAGCTCGTCAATATTAGCCGTGTGGTTCTCGACAGAGTCGAAAACTCCAAGTCTGTGGATGTCGTAGAAGGCGACTTAGGAAATACAAGTTTCACAAAGCTTATAAACATCAAAGAGACCTCCAACCCGTCTGGCGAGCGTGGAGAGTTTAGGCCAAATCCTCTGACTGCTATCATCATTATCTGAGTGTATTTCCCGGTCGCATCCTCAGCTTTGGAGCCCGGGGACCGTTTTTATGTCAGCATTCGTGCTGTAATATAACTTGAAGTAAGTTTTTACGGCCAGCTGCCTGCCTGACTTCAATCCTCCTTAGGAGTTCTAGCGCCGCATACAAATACCAGTGAAAATGAAGTATCGAAGTGTCTGCCCGTGCTGGGCATCGAAACCTGTGCCCCAGTGTCACAGGTTGGCACGTTAACCATAGCGCCTCAGAGGCCGTCAACCATCTTTTATAGTTTACCAAATTTATTTTAAGCTGTCTTATTTAATTTTTCTAAAAACTTATTTTTTTTTCAGTAGTTAATTGTCGGTTTCGTCTTCGTAAATATTTATTCGAACCTTCTAAAGAAATTCTGCTGGAAAAAAGAAATCTGCGCTTTTAAACAATAAGTACCTACCTACTTACTCTAATAAAACCAATTTTCAAAATTCGTTCATCTTAATAGAACGCTCATTTATCTGCGGGTAACTCAAGCTATAATTTACGTGGACGAAGTCGCGGAAAAATTGCTAGTAAGCAACATTTTTACTTGTTGTATGACCTTCTCAGTATTTAAACAATGCCTATATAAATATAGTATACCTATACTCTCTAGACACCGTTATGCCTTTATTTCAATGATTAAAAAATGGGTTATCGGTTTTATCACACGCGTCCCGTCAATGTAGGTATGCCCTCAAAATCCGTCAAATTTGGTAGCTGTGTGTGCGCGTTTCTACGCTTTTAGGCTAATCTAGTCTAGGCTTTTAGTCTATCTAGGATTTATATAGTCATAAATATACTTACTAAAAATACCATAAAACGCATTCCCCTCATTATTATTACCCTGCCCGACAACAAGCCGTCGCAATCACCAACTGCGCGATCAAAACAACTTGTAACCTATTTGACCAGCCGTCAACTCGCTTGCGTCACGCCAAGCACGGAGCGGCAACAGCGCCTTGAGAAATGTAGCCACAGTAGCCAGCCACTTTCTATCTATGGCTCCGTGCTATAGATGCATTTAGTTTTATTTTGGTTTATTTGGCCTTGATTGTTAGCCAGAAGACAATTAGTAAATGGAAGTTTTGTTTTAATTGATGTCGAGCTATGACTTTCTTATGTTCTTTACTCGAAGAAATAATCTCGAGGATATCCCAAGAAATAGTACAAACTGGAAGTATAAAAAAAGACTTTTTTTATACGTCCATGGGTATGAAATTAGGTACCTACTAGTTCAATATTTCAAGTGCTAAATTTAATTTATAAATCCAGTTAAATATACCCAAATGTGTACCATACCCACCCTACACACAGTAGGTACCCACTTTCTACCTATCTATGGATAGAGTTCATGATGCATTTAGTTTTATTTTGGTTTATTTGGCCTTGATAGTTGGCCAGAAGACAATAAATAGAAGTCTTATTTAAATCAACGTCGAGCTATGACTTTCTTTGTTCTTCACTTGGGAAACTAAAATAATCCCAAGAAAAATACAAATTACCTACCTAAGTAAAATTTTTCAAGTGCTTTATCTATAAATTGAGTAAAAAATAACCAAATACTTAGGTAAGTACCTATTTGGTCACGAAACAACTTTCGCAGGCAATATGTCCGTGTAGAACAAGCTAAAAATGGAATAGGATTTCTTGTTAAAACTTCGTTATCAGCTGATTTGTCAATAAGTGTGGGAGGTATATAAATAAATATATAGGGACATATCACACAAATTGAGCTAGCCCCACAGTAAGTTGTGAACTTGTGTCGCAGGATACTAACTCAACGATACTATATTTTATAATATATAAATAAATAAATATAATAAATATATACGGACAAATCACACAGATTGAGCTAGCCCCAAAGTAAGTTCGAAACTTGTGTTATGGGATACTAACTCAACGATACTATATTTTATAATAGATACATATATAGATAAACATCCAAGACCCAGGTCAATATGAAAAAGATCTTTTTCCATCTTGACCTGACCGGGGATCGAACCCGGGACCCCCGTGTCGCAGACTAGCGTGTTGACCGCTGCGCCACGGAGCTCGACAAAAAAAAAATATTGTCGTTGATCATCGAGGTAGGTATGCCTCTTCTATGTTTTACGTAGCTCCTCTAGTACCTATAGAGTAGCTACGTAAAACACGTTTCAGAGCTAGAACCCTCACCATTGCTCCATCGGACTACGAAACGCAGACAGAAATTTCACCCTTTTGTCGTTGAAATACCACAGAGTCATACCTACCAGTTCTTTTAGTTCAAGTAGCTAAGGTGTGGAATGAACTGCCTGCGTCTATGTTCCCAGAAAAGTACAGTCCCGGGACATTCAAAAGTAGAATAAATGGGTATCTCTTGGATAGGCAAGTAACATCCTCGTTTTCATCGACACTTACCATCATGTGAGTTTGGAGACAAATACCTAATTCAATAATTTAAAAAGTGTTCCTTCTTTCGAAATTTAAATTCCAGCGCTGTAGCGCTAAAACAACAAGTCGTTCAACCAAAACTCAATACTTCAGCGCTAGATTTGCTATTGTTTTGTTATGCGTTTCCTTGTCAACCAACATGTCCCGTAGAGACTTATGATGAATGAAGTACAAAGTACAGAATGGACCACTCTAGTATGTATTTTACCTACATAGGTAGTTAGAAAAAAATTATGTTGTGTTGTGTGTAATTTTTTTTATTCAATTTCCTTTAAACAAAAGTTTATTCATCTTTTGCTTTTTTGATGAATAATCGATACTTTGATAATTTGGTAGTATATTTATTAATAATAACCGCCCGAATCAAATGAATTCGGCGATTTAATATGCTTGGTTGGCAAAAAGAATGTTTGATAGAAGTCGTAAATACCTCGGTGTGAATAAAATGTCGTAAAGTATTTACAGTAATATAACTGAAATAGTATTTCATGGAGAGACTTATTCCACCACTTTTCTTTACGTCTTCTGACGAATATGACAATACATTCATGTCTTTACTATAGTTATCGGTTTATTTTTTAAAAGCTTCGTGGCGCAGCGGTAAACACGCCGGCCTGCGACACTGTAGGTTTCGGGTCGATCCCCTATCCCCTAGACGAAAAAAACGCAATTACCAATTAATTTTGGCCGAAATTTGCCGACCCCACATAAGAAAGTGGGATAAGGTAAAAGAAGAAGTTGACCGACTAGGTTCAGTGTTTTTTATGGGTGTAATTTCAACGCTCACCAAAAATTCTTTTAGACCCCAAGCCTAAGTACCATATAAAATAAATGACTTCAAAGAAAGTGCCTTTCTAAAAGAATCCTAAAATGTACTACATAATGGTCAAAAACCATACTATAAGTTCATCGCAATTTTTATATTGGTACTTACATCATCATATGGCACAGCAGACTTCTTTAGATATTGTCTTCCCCCTTTTGTGATATATTTATCATCCGCACGAAAATGCAAAGAACATATATTACTATGTTCGGATGGTAGCCAATACTCTTCACAGCGGTTTTTTTGAACAAATTTAATCCATAATTCTCTTTTTGCATGGCCTGGACGTGGAAATCTAAATAAAAAAGTATATTGGTAATTATAGCTGTATATGTAATTTATTAAATAAATAAACTTAAAATTGTACATTTTATTACATTACAATCAAGCCGTTTACGCTACAGGATGAAACAATAGAACAGACATAATTACATGCCTACCTAAACGCAATAAACATTACCCTCCCTCTGGGTGGGTCAGTCGGGTAAAAATAGATAAATGATATTTTTTGGCCTAATATCAGTCTTATGTACCTACATGGCTTTCTGAATTCTGATGTCAACACTTAGTCTATGACATACAATGAAAAATGGCTCGTAAATGTTATTGTTCGTATTTGTATGCAAAATAATATGAAATTAAATTACTTACCGATGAAACGTTATTCCATTGCACTTCGCAGTGTTCCTTGAGTTATTAGTGCAATACCTCAATACACAGCAAGGCATTTTTTGTTTTCACCGTGTTTTGGTTATTGTCGAAAAGTACCTCCTTTCGCGCGAAAGAGCTAGCAAGCGACTGAGGGAGTTGCGGCGTGGTCGCCGCAGTTGAACGAGACAAAGTTACGAGAACATTTTGACGGGCCGCATCGCGAAAATCCGCATCCGCTTCAATCCACTGAAGCGCTCGTGTGTATTTTGTATGAAAGAGCGACACGAGCGCTTCAGCGCATTTTTGCGATGCGGCCCGTCATTGTGCGCGGTGTCTTCTCTAGGACGTAAGTACTACATATATCTCGATGTCGTTGATGATGTATTATGTATGGTATGACCATACCAAAGACAATATAATACTAACGCATACCCACCGATCACGAGCATCATCATCTGCCGGCCTATTTACTAACTCGGATGACGGGTGTCGATGCCTATCGATCTAGGATTTGCTGTTACAATGCGGTTTTTGTATTTCAAATAAAAAGTTCGAGCAAGCAAAACCCGCATTGTAATTGTAAATTCTAGATTGATAGGCATTGACACCTGTCATCTGAGTTAGTAAATAGGGGGCAGGTCTTTTTTAGTCTCCACTGCAGCAGCAGACTCAGGAGCATGACCCTCTCTGCACTCATCATCATCATCATTTCAGCCGCAGGAAGTCCACACTGCTGGACATAGGCCTCTCCCAAGGATTTCCAAAATGACCGGTTGGAAGAATTTTGTTATAATGGTCAAGATTTGCTGGCGTTCGTGCGCGCTTGTTCGATCAATAAAACAGACAATTTTAGTTTTTAGGGAATATACCAGTGTATTCCAAGTTAATCCACTTACTTCAGCATTAGTAGAAGTCTTCAATACATCAACAGTCGGTATGGCGTATGAAGTCAGACGCCGGAATTTTTTTGCGTATGTAAAGTTGGCTTCAATAAAATGAACAGAGCAAATTCGGCTATGTGCAGTCGGGTACCAATTTTTCTGCCCCGTCGCTGCAATCCATTTCTCTTTTAAAATTGGATCGTTTGGGAATCTGTAATATAATTTTATTAATAACTATTAAAACAGAATCGCTAAATATAAACATAACATTAAAATAAAAAGTTATTTACTTGTAACTAAAAAAACGAATCATTCTTCTGTTTTTAAAATTGTGCAACTGACTTTACCATTCAAAAGAAAAATTGCGAAAACTGAAAATATCGATAATTTTAATTTTCATTGCGTGTTTTTACAAACAAGGCATACAATTTATTATGAAACGGATATATATTGTAATAAATTATGCGACTCACACTCAGTTCCGAAGTTTTCGCTATAAAACTAAAAATAACAATTTCAAAAACTAAAGAATCGGAGATTTTCTTTAAAAAACTAACAATTTAATAACAAAAAGACTTACCGGTGAAATGAAACCTTTCCATTATCTCGTGCCCGTTTATTTGTGCAGTTTTTACAGCTCAACACGGCACAAGTAGGCATTTTTTACGTTTTTATTTTGACGTCTAGCACCGAGCACGTTCTAACGCCGTCTGAATGCATTGGCGCTAAAAGGAGTCATTTTTACTGCCTTTACGCGAAGGACAGTCCGAACATCGCGCGAGTTGATGCGCTGTACACAATATTAGGTTCCGCGGGGCATTAGCTCGCAGCTAATATCCGAACCGCCGTCAAGTTTGATTCGGACTGTACTGGACATTGGCAGAATCACTAAAATCTCGGTGGAAGCCATAATATAAAAGAAGGAAGAAAGAAAAAAAATAAGTATATACTAAAAGTTGACTCAAGAGAGTCTACTACGTTCCTCGTTGTATGTAATGAAAATAACATCGTTTCTAATTAAAGCGGTGATGATGAGCGAGTGACGATGAGTCACCGAGAAAGAAATTTTATTCGTGTCTTGGTAAACAGGGTATTTTTAGACGCCGTGGGCGGGCGGTATGGACTGTTACGTGTGAATGTTTGTTAGATGAAAACGAAACTATTTATATGTTACGGTAAGAGTGATTAATTGAAAATTATTAATAATTGTCTATGATTATTAATAATTACCGAAAGTCGAGGTAAAAGTGAGAAATTAATCACATTTGTCGGTGATTATTAATAATGTAACCTTAATACCGATAAATGTAATATTTTTTTAAAAACAAACGCAAGCACTCTGGCTAATATGGCTCTGGTAGTACAGAGAGTAGTACTCCAGCAGTGGAGACTTAAAAAAACCTGGAGCTCAATTTTTAAACCGGTAGAATCGATCCGCCACTCTTTGTGACGTCAGCAATCATTTCGTATTCACTCGTTCTTGGCTCTGTGGATGGTGCCAAAATGGAACCCACTGGTACCGATGGGACCTAATGGGATCCAATCAGACCCATGGCACCCAATGAGATACATGGAACCCAGTGGGTTCTAATGTGATTCTATGGTTCCCAATGGGACCCATAGAACCCATGACACTCAACGGGACCCAAGAGATCCATGGAACCCAATTATGGGACCCATGAGACCCAATGGGACCAATGGAATCCAATGGGACCCATGGAAACCAATGGGATCTTTGGAAGCTAATGGGACCCTTAGGGACCGATAGGACCCTGGGGTAAAAGGTACCGTTTGGACCCATTGTGACCCTCGGGTACTGCCGCAACCCTTTGGCTGATGACCCATTGATTGATGAAATCCATAGGGCAGGTAGGGTTCTACCTGGAAGTCATGTCACCACGTGTAAGCTTAATAACGAGTGGCGGATCGATACTACGCAAAACGCTAGATGACGGTTTTTCTTTTTTAGGGAACAGTGCAAGTTTCTTCAGAATCGGTTCAGTAATTTTATAAAATAGAGATGTAAGTATGTTTCAGCTATTAGAAAAAATTGCAGTCGGTTTAATTATTTAAAAATACAAGTTGTTGATTAAAAACGCGAATGATATAATATCTCAATTTTTTTAAACAAGTACAAGTGGGTCCTTGTTTTAAAACAAGTTTTAACATTAACTGAACACAAACAAGTGTTTATTTGTGTGATCTGAGACAAGTACAATTATAAGACTGTGTGTGATATTATAAAAAAATCCCTGCTGGACAACAAAACTTGGGGTCTTATTTAATTTTATTACTTTTACCAATGTTTGTAGGTAATTATTAATAATAACTACAAAAAGTAATTAATTTCAATGAATTATTCACATTTCACAAAACACTAGGTTATTATTAATAATGTACGAAAATTATTAATAATTTTTAATTAATCAAATTTACCGTAACATATACACTAAAAAATACAATAGGCACGAGGCGAAGCCGAGTGCTTATAATAAACCGATGACTATAATAGACAGCTTACCGTACGAGCATCATACAAAGTTTATCTATCTATACATTTGTGATTACCATATAAACAAAAACAAGATTGTATTTCAGCAAATAAGGTAATAATAGTAGTAATAAAGATCGATTGACGCGCCAGGCAGTGCTCGTTGATATAACCATCCCGCATGACGAGAATCTCGTGAAGGCCGAGAAGGACAAACTTAGTAAGTACCTTGGCCCACTTGGCCTACTTGGCCCACGAGGTGACCGCCATGTGGGATGTGGATTCAACGATCATTGTCCCAATAGTCGTTTCAGTGAACGGTCTTATAGCGAAGAGTCTCGACCATCATCTTAAGAGACTCTTGCTGGATGGATGGATCAAGGGCCAGATACAGAAGGCGGTACTTCTAGACACGGCACGCATTGTCAGAAGGTTCCTCTCTCTGCAGCCTTAACCGCCGGTAGCTTGAGCCCAGCCCCGCTGCTGGCGGCGAACTAGGTTTAGGTTTTTATAAAGTATTTATGTTTTGTAGTAATAAAATTTATGAATTAAAGCAGTTTGTAAAAATATATTGATTTGCGCTGCCGCCCATATTAGTGCGTTTATTATCATCAGTCGGTACAGCCGCAAAACATCCAACATCCAGGCATATCTTCTCCTGTCTAATAATTTTGTAACGTATATTTTGACTTGAATACCTAAATCAGAGACAAAAACTTGTATAAAAAATATAAAAATATGTAACTTACCAAGTTCAACGCCTGCAGTGCCTGCAGCAGAGTTGCCAACCCAAATTTTAGAAAATTAGTGGTACCACATCAATTTAGAAGATTTTTAAGATTAAAACTGCATGAACTGTTCTTAAAATACTTAAACCCTTGGTATTTTCTTGAAGCCAACCTGCAAATTCCTCGTCTTTCACCCATAATTTCAGGAGCCCGATGGTCCAGTAGGTATGAGCTCTATGAGCGCATGAACTCATGTGTTTTATTTATAAGCATGTTTAAATTTACAGGAAGCATTACAAACTGATCTCAAAATATTGCTTTTTTCAAGCAATAATGATATAAAGTGGTTTGAAATTAAGTAGGCCTTATTTGTATCCAGTACCTTACTTAATTTAATATTACATATTTTTAAGATATCATACCTTCAATTTGGGAATCGCCGTCTTCAACAATCTACGCCTTTGAACATTTCCCTCTATATCAGTTTTATCAAAATGTATCGAACATATTGTAGAATTTTTAAAAGGTCTGTAATTTTCTTTTCTTTCTTGCGCGACAATGGATACCCATTCTGCACAGCGAACCGGATCAGAGGGAAAACTACAATAAAAATGTAAACATACATCTACAACGAAAATAAAAGAACCACAAGCAATACAAATAATTATTTAACATTACAATACAAAATTAACTAGGTACCTACTCCATACATTCTTGTCTCAGGAGTACTATTTTTGAACGCGGAACACTCGTTTCGAACGATTTTTCCATACAAAAATCGTTCGAAGACGAGTGTCTCGCGTTCAAAAATAGTACCCCAGACATATTGTCTTTGCCCAGACCCACCAATGTTGGCGAGATTGTTGGTTATGTGATGTCGAATATTGGCTTACACAATAATGATTTTAAGAACTTTAAAATAGAAGTGACATTGTACCTACTAACCGAAAGAATGACACTCCTTCGGGACTATTACGGTGGTTATTAACACAGTTTTTAAAGGCACACTGAGGCATTCTGGCATGTCTGCACGTTGGCCGTGGTTGGATCAAACTAAACTGTAAAATAAGACCACAAGTTTATTTGTGCTCTTGTGTGTAGGGTTGCCAACTCTTGAAAGGACTTACCCGAGAGACATTTTAGGACGTAAAGAAAATCGTATAATTAAATTTATGTTTATTTGCTTTGTTGGTTCTACATCACAATAGTATTAACATTAGTTATGATAAAATATTGTGTGCAACGGTTTATATTAATAAACCGTTGCACACAATATTTTTTCTACTAATTAAAAAAAACACACCTAGTAAAATTTAAATTTTAAGTTTGACAACGAACTCGCGGGAAATACAATATATATAATATATAATAATAAAACTTTTTTTAAAATTGACGTTGGCTCTCAATAAAAAAACTAAAAAAAAAAAATTTTTTCTTAAGTGGACAGCAATGCATTTAGTTCAAAAAAACTTCTTTTGAAATCACGAAATCTAGGTTTTAATCATTGAGATATGTTTTTATAGTCTTATGGCTGCTATATAAGCGTATCGATAAAGCGATGTAATAGTACGGCTGTGCTTTTATGGAGAATTATAGACTTATTTATGGATATTCTTACGTTTGTGTTCTTGACCATATAAATGACAGAAAAGTACAGGAATAGAAAAAAATATAAAACTAATAACATGCAATATCGAAGTTCCTTAGTACTGTTCTCTGCTTTTACTAAAGAAAAGAGCGATAAAAAAAAAAAAAACAAAAAGAAATACTTATTCGGTTTCTTTCCATGCTCCATACTTTTTCCACTATGATCAGATTTATGAACGTGGTGGTGTGTGTGTGTCATCATCATCAGGTCTTTTTTAATCTCCACTGCAGGAGCATGACCCTCTGTACTGCCAGATGCCAGAGCAGTCAGTGGATTTGGCCTACATTGCCCACGCTGGCTATCTGGCCAGCGTGGACAGTGTAGACCAACCCATCTGGGTTGGAGAGGTCTTTTTGATATTTATAAGCTTTGTTGTTTATCTTGTGTTTCCTAAGTCGCCTTCTACGACATCCACGGAAGACTTGGAGTGGTCCTATTCTACTCTGCCGGGAGCCACACGGCGGAGTGTGTGTGTGTCAGCGATTGAAAAGCTCGCAAAAAGAGCGATCAAGCGAAGGATGCGTATAATTTTTATTAAAACCGGAGAAATTATTGTTCCCCGGCAGGTCGGGAGATTAACCACTAACCCGAGTCTCCCGGGCAATCCGGGAGGGTTGGGCACCCTAACAGATAATAATATTAGATCGGAGACAATTTAAATCCTAATCCTGACTAATATTATAAATGCGAAAGTGAGTTTATTTGTTACGCTTTCACGCCGTCTCTACAGAACCGATCATCATGAAATTTTGCATATACATAGGTTAAGGTACTGATAGGACATAGTCTATAGATCACGCGGGCGAAGCGGCTGGTAACAGCTAGTATTATATATTTTAAATGGTTATGTATGATTGCAGAAAACTTAAAAATCTAAGTTGTATGCATTCTTTTACGAAAGGTCTTAAGTTTTTTCACTATTCTTATGCACTAATTTATTGCTTAAAGGCTAAAAATAAATATATTCATTTGTTAGGGATGAACATATTAGCTAACTGATAAATTAGTACCTAAATAGCTTCTGGTTTGCTGGTTAGGTATATTTAGATGTAGTGGGCGGGCGGTAAGGACTGTTTGCGAGATGAGAATAAAACTATGATACACACTCACTACATGCCGTGGGATGAAATGGATAAACACGTTTACTATGAGAAAATGCCAAGAATGAAGACGGCCCACAACCAGTTTAACGTGAAAGTTTCTGTGGGTGGAAAAGGGCTTCCATGTGTTCGGGATTCTCCCGTTATTTCATATGATGTCCAGCAGGCCTATTTGCTAACTTTTGACAACTACGGTGTACATCATTTTCATGATAACTTATTCATTACGGCTTCGGTATGTAAGACTATTTTTTTCAAGATATGAAAACCGTAATGGGTGCTAAAGTGACAATCAAATTGTTGTACACCGAGTTAGTAAATAGGCCCGCTGACCAGAGTCCCGACGAAATACAAATTATACATCAGTCATACTATTACGTCTTTTTCCCTTGCGGGGATGACAGAGCCTAGGTCTGTAAAACCTTAAGACCACGTAGGTATTATGGTGGGCTTGTAGGTGAGAATGGATACAAAATAGTGCTGGGTTGCTAGCCAAATAAATACAAATTATCTCGAAAAATAACAAACTTTTTTGAATAGTCGAAGTGGGATGACCAATCTTGTTGGGCCGAGTCCTGCTGCCCATAGTTTTCGGAATTATGGTCAACAAAGACAAATATATGGCACAAAAACCCATCTGGCAACCCTAGTATGTAGAATGAAGGTTTTCCATATACTAGCTTACATCCACACGGCTCCATTCGCTTTGGGGCAGAGTGACCCTCAACCTGCTGTATATGCAACATCACCAAAGGGTAGGAAGAAAAAGAATGAAAAAAATTTGTAAGATGGACGACAGTCACATTGATAACAGTCGTTAATGTATGTCAGATGTCTTCAGGCAGCTTAAAAATCTGACTACTAGTGTTGGCCACTTACACACACGAAAAGCAAACAATAAACAAGGGTCTCCAGGTGAGACGGACCTCTGCTGCGGTGTCTGTGTGAGCTAAAGACTAAGGCTTGGTATGCCATGTTATGACGACCGCCCAGGGCGCTGGGTATAGGGGGGCGTATCAAAATTAAGTTGGTCGTGTGATCGGGCGCAAATAGACATCTCAGAGGCAGCAAACTCTTATATGAACGTGTTTTATCAATAATCATCTTATAATGTCTTTTTTAGTCTCCACTGCAGGAGCAGCCCGATGGTCCAGTGGGTGTGAGCTCTATGAGCGCTTACGTATGTTAAGCAACCCCTGGTGCAGTCCCTACTTGGATGGGTGACCGCAAGTGGCATATAAATATCTCGAGCTCCTCCGTGCTTCGGAAGGCACGTTAAGCCGTTGGTCCCGGCTGTCATCGTTGATGGCAGTCGTTAAGCTATGTCAGATGCCTTAAGGCAGCTTGAAAAATCTGACACCAGTTTTGGCCACTTACACATACGAAAAACAACAACAAACTGCAGGAGCATGCATGACCATCTCTGACCACCGGAGCCATATATTACCCAGAGCAGTCAGAGGATTTGGCCTAGGCTCTCCACGCTGGGCAGACAGGTTGGAGAGGGCTCTATGATGTTTATAAACTTAAATAAAACAAAGTAAATCGTAAAAAATATTTTATTTATTAAACTACTTGCTGCGTCTCCACCACATGCTCCTCAACAACATACTGGTGGTCACTAGTATTCTGTTGCTCGTTACCAGTTATCGTAATCGCGTACCCGTTGCTCGGAACAGGTATTTTTTGCTGCGAATCGTACGTCAATTGCGCCGTCATAACTTGTTTAACAAACTCCATTTGCAACTGATTCGACAGCTCTTTCGGCAATTGTCGCATTATTGATACTAGGTATTTCCCGAATTGATCTAAACTATCAGTCTTTTTATGCTTGTACCGCTTTTGGAACGTGATTTCGTCGGAACTGGTATCGTCGCTGTGACCGGTGTCCTGTATTATGATTTTTTTTCGTTTCTTCTCTCTTCTGTCTTTGCTCTTCCTTTTACCTTTGTCTATGACTTCGCCTTCGAAGTCGTCTATGAATACGGAATCTATGTCTATGGTGGGCTGTAAAAAGGGGGAGATGGAATTAAATTATTATATCATTAAAGAAAGAAAAACGTTTGCCATTGCGATCATTTGATATACCAAAGAAATTAAAGACGTAATAAGACGCATCTAACAATATGTCGTGCATCACGTACGTTGGGTCGTTTAGGAGATACAAGGGAACAAACGACATTCATACATACATACATAGCGGCCAAAATCATAACCCTACTTTTAGCTTAGCCGTAGTCGGATAAAAAGTAGCAGGGGGGAATTAAAAATGGTATTTACCACCCAACGTCAAAGGAGCATTAAGATGTAAATTTCTAGTAATTTTCCGCGACTCTGTCCGCGCAAATTAAAGCCTATGTTATTGCACATAAATTAGCTTTATAAAGATGAAAGCATTTTAAAAATCGGTTCAGTAGTTTCGGAGCCTATTTATTGCAAATAAACAACCACATCTTTGCTCTTTTTAATACATTACAGACGTCGACAACTTTTTTTTAGTTTGAAGGTTGTCAATAAATGTAACAATTAAAACATGTTCAAAGAAACCTATACTAAACGTTTGAAATCTTGAAGCATTATGTAAACCTGTTCCGTCGTCTACATACCTGTTCCTCGTCGTCATCATTTTGGATGTGTTCATCTTTCGTCGTCTCCTCTATTTCGAACAGCTGCCCGTCACTCGATATAAGTACGCGTTTGGACTGTAAACAGGTACTTCATTAGCTTTTGATTGGCGATCAAGCATGGTAAGCAACGTCCAGATTGGACTGAGGGGCAATGATTGGTAATTTCAGATCTCATCAGCATAACATGTCTCTTGTTCAAAATAACCAAACAAGTTAACATCTATGGAGCCATTTATTAATACTGTTAACAACACTAACAGAATTATAATATTAGTTGGGACTAGCTGTTACCCGCGGTTTCACCCGCGTAATTTATAGCCTATGTCCTTCTCGGTACCCTAAGCTTATGTATGCAAAATTTCATGATGATCGGTTCAGTAGATACACGCCGAAAGCGTAACAAACAAACAAACAAACAAACTCACTTTCGCATTTATAATATTAGTTAGGATATAGTTGGGATATTTTCAATATAATGAGGGTTTCTCCCGACATTAGTAGTTTTTTTAGGAAACTTGTCTATTATTATTCATCATCATCATCATCTCAGCCACAGGAAATATACTGCTGGACATAGGCCTCCCCCAAGGATTTCCAATACGACCGGTTGGAAGCGGCCTGCATCCAGCGCCTTCCTGCGACTTTATTATTATTATTAAAAATGAAAACAACAGGTATAGATAGAACCTACGAGCAACACGGACTCCATACGGAGGGAGTGGGCAAAGCGACAATTTACAATTACAATTTTTCTGGCGTTTTTTGCGGGGGGGAAATGTGCACACAAGTTTAGTTCCGCACACCTACATACAAAACTTAAACTGTCACTGGATAGTAATTATGACATTGTCACAAAAAATTACATAAAAAAGAAACAATAATTTATGTACAGATGAGTCACACATAGACATGCATATGCCAAATTTGGCTTGTACCTTGACAGAGGGGAACGCAGCGTATGGGTACTCCCTTCCGGTACGGAAGGCCGTGTTGCTGGAAGGATAGAACTTACATCATTCTCAACCTTGATACCAGGATGCTTCCTATAAATATGCCTCTTCAAATTCGTGACTGAGGTCCTATAGGACAGCCGCTTCTTACACACCAGACACATGGCCAGCTTCTCTTCACTGTCCAGTATTCTGAAGTAATTCCAGGCCGTAGAGCGGGTCACGTCTCGCAGCGCGTGCGGGGTCGACAGAGGAGGGCTGTTGGACCTGCCAAAGACCTATAAATATCAATTGTTTTGAGCTACCCCTAAAGTAGGTTCGAGACTTGTGTTTGGATACTAACTTAACGATACTATTTTTTACAAAAACAGTTATATGAAGCACGTACGGGGTAGGCAGGGTCGGACTGTTGGACCTGCCAAAGACATTTAAATATCAAATGTTTTGAGTTTTGAGCTACCCCCAAAGTAGGTTCGAGACTTGTGCTTGGATATTAACTCAACGGTACTATATTTTACAAATACATAGTTAAAAGTAGCGCGTGCGGGGTAGGCAGGGTCGGACTGTTGGACCTGCCAAAGAACTATAAATATCAAATATTTTGAGCTAAAAAGAAAGCTCGAGACTTTAGATACTAAGACAACGATGCTATATTTTGTAACAAACCAGCAATTTTCCTGCGACTTCACCCGCGTAAAATATAGCCTATGTCATCGTTTATAAATTAGCTTTCGATAGATGAAAGAATTTTGAAAATGAAATGAAACAAAAAAAAAAGAATAAAAACAAGTAAGGAACACTATTTACGCGACATAATAAAAATGCAGCATCATTATCATCATCAAATCATTTTACTCTGTATTACCAGAGCCATATTAAGCTAGAGCTGTCAGAGGATTTGCCCCACAATCTACACCTCCTCCACTTGGCCAGACGGGTTAGAGAGGTCTCTTTTGATTTTTTTAAAAGCTTAGTTTAGCTTGTGTTTCCTTAGTCGCCTTTTACGACATCCACGGACTTGGAGTGGTCCTATTCTACTCTGCCGGGAACCACACGGCCAGGATAGAGGCGAGACGTCTGAGGTTTTGCAGTTTTTCATTAACAATGTATAACGAAGAAACTCGAATAAAGACGAGCTCCGTGGCGCAGCGGTCAACACGCCTGCCTGCGACCCGGAAGGTCCCGGGTTCGATCCCCGGTCAGGTCAAGATGGAAAATGATCTTTTTCAGATTGACCTGGGTCTTGGATGTTTATCTATATAAGTATCTATTATAAAATATAGTATCGTTGAGTTAGTATCCCATAACACAAGTCTCGAACTTACTTTGGGGCTAGCTCAATCTGTGTGATTTGTCCGTATATATATATTTATATTATATAAGGTCCTTGGTCTCACCTGTCCTCCTGTTGTCTTCTGGCCATAAGTACCACTCCATGCTTCCTCCTGACATGCTTCATGAGATTGCTCACAGAGCTCCAGTAAGAAGAACGGTACAGAGCTAATATCATCTTCATCATTAGGTCTTTGTTAGTCTCCACTGCAGGAGCACGACCCTCTCTGTACAACCAGAGCCATATATTAGCCAGAGCAGTCGGAGGATTTAGCCTACAATCTCCACCTTGTTCAGTCGTGCTCAAGATGAGATAACAACCCTGTACTGTAACAGATTGGATGGACATCGAAACAATGAATAGTTCTCACCTGTCCTCCTGCTGTCTTCTGGCCATGAGCACGACGCCATGTTTCCTCCGAACATGCTTCATGAGGTTGCTCACGGAACTCCAGTAAGAGCAAACGCAGGAGCACAGCTTGCACGTCGCCACGCGCCGTTTCCTGTCCGTCACCTCGAAGTACTCCCAGGCTGCGCTTTTGTTGGAGCGTTGTGGGGGGCTGGAAGGATATATAGTTAAGTCATGATGGAAGAATATATAGTCTAGGGGCATTGCCAGGGGGGTAGCAGGCATCCGAGGAGGCAGACGAGCTCTGTGGTCAACACCGGTCAGGTCAAGATGAAAAATAATCTTTTTCAGATTGACCTGGGGCTTGGATGTTTATCTATATATGTATTTGTTATAAAATGTAGTGTCATTGAGTTAGTATCTCATAACACAAATCCCGAACTTACTTTGGAGCTAGCTCAATCTGTAGAAGGATTTGTCCGTATATAATTATTTATAAAAAAAAAACTGATGTGGTCTAGGGGCGTTGCCAGGGGGGGGGGGGGGGGGCGGGGGTAGAAGGCAGGGTTATTTTAAAGTCAATATAATTGTCCTGTCTCAGGGATTCAGATGGTCAGGTTCTAGGGGGGCTGCCGACCCATGCCTGAAAGCTGAACATGGGTGGAAGGAAGGGTTATTTTGAAGTTATTTACTTATCCTATATACCAGACATTTAGAAGATGGTCAGGTGTGTCATCCTTAACTGCCTATCCTGTGGTTGCAGTTATGGGGTATCCGTGCCCGGCCTCCGAACTGCTACTAACTCATCCGCAGTCTATTTGAGCAAATAGTATCCCAAATCCCGTTCCTCAGTTCTACAAACTCCTATCCTTCCCTCGCTTAAAAATCGTTTTCGATCAGCACTCAGCGTCGGAACCGAGACAAGCTAAACAAATTGAGAAATAATTTATAAATGCCAAATTATATTAGTCGTGTGGTTCCCGGCAGAGTAGAATAGGACCACTCCAAGTCTCCCCGTGGATGTCGTAGAAGTCGACTAAGGAAACACAAGCTAAACAGAGCTATAAACATCAAAAAAAACCTCTCCAACCCGTCTGGTCAGCGTGGAGAGTGCAGGCCAAATCCTCCAACTGTTCTGGCTAATACATGGCTCTGGTAGTATAGAGAGGGTCGTGCTCCTGTAGTGGAGCTAACGAAGACCTGTTGATGATGATGCCAAAAACATGTGTTTAAATATTAAATATATTTTGTAAATAATGCTTCGATTTTGTCATAATATGGTAGATACAAAGTTCTTCTTTCTTCTTTTTAATTATGGCTTCCACCGAGACTTCAGTGATTCTGCCAATGTCCAGTATATTGAGATACTAAGTATCGGTGTTGTACGGTATGTGGCATCAAAGATGGCGTATGTTCTTTGGCAGCCTCGTGGGAGACTTTTGCGACAAATCTATACGAGTCCATTTAACAGTCTACTTTAACTATTTCACAAATTGTTCTCCAGCACAAGCATTTATAACACAAAACTACACCAATTTCATATTATAAAGTCCACTTAAATCAATTTGCAAAATTGTATAAGGCAAACGACAACTGAACCCCTTGACTTCCCACCAAAAACTTCAGATACAAAGTTGTGACCATCACGCCGATTTACTAACTCGGTGTACAACGATTTGATTGTCACTTTAGCATCCATTACGGTTTTCATATCTTAAATAAAAATAGTCATTCATACCGAAGCCGTAATGAATATTGAAGTTACCATGAAAATTATGTACACCGTAGTTGTCAAAAGTTAGCAAATAGGCCTGCATATGTGCATCTGTCAAAAAAGCTTGTATGTTGGTACATTGTTTAGTGAAGGCATTAGTACAATTACTTATTCTGTGGTGAAGGTTCCTACAACTACAGGCAGATATTTTAATCCAAACATTGTCAATACTCACTCCTCACCTCCCTCCCCATCATGTTTCTCACTCTCCTCTTTGACAAACTCAATGGAATGCTTCCTTTGCAAGTGCTTGCCCAAGTTAGCGGAGGTGGTCCTAAACGATAGATGTTCCTGGCACAGCGTGCACACAGCCACTCGCTGGTCTACGTCAAACACTTCAAAGAACTCCCACACGCCGCTTCGGAGCAGCTTACGTTTGTCTACTTCGAAGCTAAAACAAAAGACATGGCCAATTTTACTGTAGTGCCTTTTTTATTAATGTATGAGGCAACTACTATTCTTTGCATGTTATTTTTTACTTTGTTTGTGTTTATTAATTAATAGCAAGAAAAGAGATGCATTTTAACATAATGTTTGTATTTTGTTATAATGAAACAAAACTATAATGAAGCAAAATTAAACTGCAAATAAGCAAAAAAGTTGAGTTGCAGTTAAAAGTTGGATTCTTTTTTCCAAATTTATATGGGATCTACTTCGAAATAATCCCTTTCCAATAGAAAAGAATTGACAAAATTGGACTATTCTGTAGAAAATTATGCGTGATCACCAGAAAAAGAAATATGCCTCAACTTGAAAACCTCCCTTTTTTTTCATGACGGTTGAAATGCCAAAGTTCACTAACGGTTCATGTGTCTTACTAGAACAGATAGAGGGGTGGACTGTGGAGGCCTAGGATTTAAAAGAAATATTTCCTGGCTGTTCATCATTACAGAGAATGTGTTTTTTACTTCATTGGCAAGAAATATTTACATGAAAAAAATTCTTGCATCAAGTGTAAAACTCAATATAAAGGTAGAACTTTTAATCACATTATCAAACCACCAATTTCGTGGGCATTCACTTAACAATATTTCTACTTAGTATTTGTCCTTGAAGTAATTGTTCCATGTCTTTTGTTTTGAGTGTATACAAGTTCAGTTTTCAAGAGAATAATACCCTTTACAATAGTTACATTAACCTTTTAGCTTGCCTCGGCCTTTACTCTGAATATTAATTAGTGATAGTAAAATAATCCGGGCAATTCCTAAGTTAATAATTTTTTGAGGTTATGTTATAAAAAGTTTAACTCACAGTTTGTCGTCTTGATCATCCAGGAAATCCTCAAAGCCATCCTCGTTGGTAGATTCCTCATCATCTGTTTCCTTGTTCTTCTCCGTAATAGACTCCGCCCTGGCAAAATTCTTCAGTGATTAACACTTTCGTATACATTTTATAGCACAGTAATTGCTAAAGCCGTTCTTAGACAATGAAATATTCACACGCTTCATATCGTAATAGGAAGCCAAATTGTGGTTTCACAAGTAAATATGCACGAATTAAATACGAGAACTTTGATTTATTGAGTTATTTTTGACACCTTTTTGTTTGTAAACAAAGATTAGTACTGGTTTATGATATCACAGGTATTTTAGAACTAGTATTGAATATTTAATATTAGCGTATACGTACCCGTTCGACTCCATTTTGTTCGGCGAGCGAGGCGAGGTTGGGAGGGAAGTTGGAACAGCGACCTCTGCATTGGCGCGTCACGCGATTTTAGTGTTGCCATAATTGCCATGTCGCGATAGTTTTTCATTTTACCACATTTATTGGTACTTTGGTATAACCTTGAATTTACCGCCAGATACATTATTAATATTTTATTTAGTCTTATTCTGAGATTTAGTGTTTACAAAAACCGCAAAGACATTTACATAAAAATTAATACATAAACTGCTTTTTTATTACAACAACATTATAGGTACGGATACACATGCTACTTAATAACATGCTGAGAAGCCCGATGGCGCAGTGGACGCGAGCGTTATTAGCGCTTGCCCTAGTTAAGCAACCCCGGGCGCAGGCTCAACTTGGATGGGTGACCGCAAGTGGTATAATAATATCTTGAGCTCCTCCGTGCTTCGGAAGGCACGATAAGCTGTTAGTCCCGGCTGTCATCATTGATGGCAGTCGTTAAGCTATGTCAGATGCCTTTAAGCAGCTTGAAATACTAACACTACGAAAAACAAAACATGGTAGCCAAATCCTCTAACTGCTCTGGCTAATACGAGTATATGGCTCTGGTAGTACAGAGTGGGTTGTGCTCTTGAAGTGGAAACCAAAAAAGACCTCATGCATGATACTAAATACTAAAGCATGCTTCGAACTAGTATGTGTATCTACTTATGTGTATAACTCTATTCTCGGCAATGCAGAACAGACATGGCTGCTTTATCTTGTTTGCGAAGTGCTATACTATAATTAATTCAGTGACCTTTTAGTTAACCTGCTGTCGACAATGAAAGCGTCGTATTCTAATGTAACAGAGTAACGGCTCGTTCACGAGTACGCGCGTCAGGCGCACGCGGCAGAGGCAGGCGCCTGCGTTTCTGACTAAAGTCATACAAATCTTAGAGGGTGTTCACGAACAAAACGCTTGAGCGGCACGGATGCGCGCAAACACAGCGCGGCAGCCTTGCGCCAAAGTAGAAAGAGATGGCACGATGTGCCCGACCTTGTGTTAGAACGAGTGCGGGAGTGATTAGGTGGATGTATTGGGAAAATAATTTTAAATTATAATAAAATTTATGAATGTTTTCTAATGTACTCATTTTATTATACATTCTAAGTAATTTTCAACCGACTTAAAAAGAAAGAGGTTCTAAATTGAACTGTAAGTTTGTTTGTTTGTACTATATAAATAAAAATAATATTTATTTTGTAATGTACATAATTGAAATTTGATTTTTGATACTTTTTATATTCTTGTTATTTTGTAACCGACTTTAAAAAGGACTGGGTCTTCAATTCGTCTGTATGTTTGTTACCATTTGTTTGGTTTACTACTTTTGTTTGGATGTTAAGTAGGAGTGTTTTTCGGTAGTAGAAACATGGAAGTAGATGGTAGCCCAATGGAATTCAATGGGAAGTTGGGAACTGATGTAACAAGATTGTAGTCGAAGTCGATGGTCTACTTTACGTGCCCTATGGTATCCGATCGTGTTTATTGGTACCTGGTGGTGCCTGGTCGTACCCGGTTGTTTCCGGTGGCGCCCAGTGGTAATGATGACGATGACGATATGACGATGACGATATGACGATGACGATATGACGATGACGATATGACGATGACGATATGACGATGACGATATGACGATGACGATATGACGATGACGATATGACGATGACGATATGACGATGACGATATGACGATGACGATATGACGATGACGATATGACGATGACGATATGACGATGACGATATGACAATGACGATATGACGATGACGATATGACGATATGACGATGACGATATGACGATGACGATATGACGATGACGATATGACGATGACGATATGACGATGACGATATGACGATGACGATATGACGATATGACGATGACGATATGACGATGACGATATGACAATGACGATATGACGATGACGATATGACGATGACGATATGACGATGACGATATGACGATGACGATATGACGATGACGATATTACGATGACGATATGACGATGACGATGACGATGACGATATGACGATATGACGATGACGATGACGATATGACGATGACGATGACGATGACGATGACGATGACGATGACGATGACGATGACGATGACGATGACGATGACGGTGACGATGACGATGACGATGACGATGACGATGACGATGACGATGACGATGACGATGATGATGACGATGACGACAGCGGAGGGTAGGTAGTAGGGTCTCGTTATTATCTTTTGCATACGGAACCCTAAGGGCTTGCAAAGTTTAATTAAAAAACCGAAACCCACGCGGATGAAGTCGCGGGAACTGGTAGATAATACATCTAGACATAAATCAAAATGTTAACCCCAAGCCTAGGTGTGTGTGCACAAAAATGCATAGATTAATATTTTTAATGCAACCCATTTTGTGTTCTGTGCAACCCAAAATAACAATGACATTCTAATACAAATACAATGTTATTGCAAAATAAGAATGTAATTATTATTCTGTGACCTAAATACGTCTACTGTGCTCTGCCGCCCGAGCGCACCGCCCGTTTTCGTGAACACCTTGCCGCGTGCGCCTGCCTCCGCCGCATGCGCCTGCCTCCGAAGCCCGTCGCCGCCGCGCAACGCGCGTTTTCGTGGCCTTGCGGTAATATACAATGCAAACTGATATTAAATGCAGGATAACGATTTATAAATAAGAACCATAATGTGTCTTTGTGCCTTAATATAAATAAAGCTAGGATAGGACTCGCTTTTGTTTGTGAAAGAGGGCAAAGTTGGTACCTATTACTCGTCATCATCGGGTCTTTAGTCGCCACTGCAGGAGCACGACGACTCTCTCTGTACTACCAGAGCGATATATCAGCATTAGCCAGAGCAATCAGAGGAGTTATTACTATTTTTTTTTTAAATCGGTAGAGTAGTTTCGGACCTATTCATTACGATCAAATAAACAAACAAACAAATCTTAAGAGTCGCCTGGAAGCGCATGTCTCCAAACAAACGGAAAAAGGGAATTGTGGCAATAGGTATTCGATATTTTTGGAGTAAAATTAAGCATCCAATCAATTAATCTCATTATAATCTACGTATGTTCCTATACAGCTTGGTTAAAATACCAATGGTTTGAGAATTACAAGCCTTTTCAAATTTGTATGAATATCTTGAGAGGCGTATAATTCTCAAACATTTGATAATTTAACCAAACTGTATAGGAACGTACGTAGATTATAATGAGATTAATTGATTGGATGCTTAATTTTGCCCTAAAATTATCAAATATTGCCACAATTCCCTTTTTCCGTTTGTATGGAGACATGCGCGTCCAGGCGACTCTTAACGCTTTATAATATAAGTAGAGATATATGCAGCTGTGTGTCTACCACTAAGCTAAGCCGGGATAACTGCTCCTTTTCATGGCGCCCGAGTTGACATGCGTTGGTCAGTTCGGCCCTTGAGGTTATGCATGCAATATGAGAGTTGTTGCTTCTCCAAGCCTTGACACAGGTAACGCCCAAAACTGAGGTCCGTCCCTTCTTGAGGCTTTTTGTTGTTGCCTATACAGGTTGAGGGCAATCTGCTCTACCCTCGTCTAAAACGCCCGGTGAAACTGCGAAACTTCGCTTAAAACTAAGTACATAATCCTTAAAAAGCCGCTCTCTCATACGCTCCACACTACGCCACAAGAGCAGTCTAGCGCAACAATAATAAAATCTTGAATAAAATATTCTTGTGGCAATAAATGTACCAGAGAAATACACATTAATAATTACAATATTCTTAGACCACACAATATCACCTAAAATCATTTCTTACAACTTTCTGGCTTATTGGGTGAATTAAAAATGGTCACATTTGTACTTAATATGATTTAAATCAAAAGTTTGATTTGCTATACTCAAACTCGTTGAATTAATCGAACTTCTTCAAGGCTATATTAAGGTATTGAAAATGGTAATTTAATTGAATGTATTTAAATAATGACTAGTAAATAATTAGTATTCATTTTGCGTATGATATTGTATAATGTATATTCACAGGACTTTGTTAGTCTCCAAGGTACACAGAGCAGTCAGGGGATTTGGCCTATACTCTCCACGCTAGCCAGACGGGTTGGAGAGGTCTCTTTGACTTTTTTATGGTTTGTTTAGCTTGTGTTCCTAAGTCGCCTTCTACGACATCCACGGAGGGTCTTGGAGTGGTCCTATTCTATTCTGCCCAAAACCACATGGCAATGTAAAACATTATATTACTTGCGTCTCGCGTTTATACGCGAGACGCAAGTAATATAATGTTTTACACACACACAATGTGCAAAAATGTTTTATTCAATTGAGTAGCGCTATCTAGTGGTGTTTTTATGAACTATTTCCCTAGATGAACTTATTATAGTGAGTTTACCACTTTATTTTCAAGTGATAGAATTCTTATTATTTTTCCTGTAATCTTCAAGGAATGAACTACAATTTGTAATTTTTTCAAAATTTTCGGCCCAGTAGTTTCGGAGATCAGGGGGGGGGGGGGAATGGTCAATTTTTGCCTTCTTTCATGAATAAAATCAAAAGTATTGATTTTACCCGAACAAAAAAAAATGTATTTGAGATCCTCATAATGAGCCCTTTCATTTGATATATGACACAGTAAGGTTTGCAAAACTTTTTTTTTTAATTTTGTAATTGGCCCCCCGAAAATGACCCTTATTTCAAAAAAATCTTTATAAACTTTGCACATCCGTGTTTGGGTCATAGGATTACACAATCTTACCAAATTTCACCTAATTTGGTTCAGTAGATTCGGAGAAAATCGGCTGTGACAGACGGACGGACGGACAGACAGACGCACGAGTGATCCTATAAGGGTTCCGTTTTTCAATTTTTGTACGGAACCCTTATTATGTACGGAACATTACAGGAAAAATAATAAGAATTCTATCACTTGAAAATTAAGTGGTAAACTCACTATAATAAGTTCATCTAGGGAAATAGTTCACTAAAACACCACTAGATGGCGCTAGTCATTTGAATAAAACATTTTTTGCACATTGTGTGTGTGTTCACGAAGCATATTGTACGGAACCCTCATTGCGTGAGTTTGACTTACACTTGGCCGGTTTTTGTATGAAAGAATCGGTTGTCTCGTTAAGTCACGTTTTCAAAATTAGTACCCCAGATCCTCTCATTATCAGTGTAGAGAGTGTAGGCTAAATCTTCTGCTGCTCTGGCTAATATATTGCTCTGGTAGTACAGAGAGGGTCGTGCTCCTGCATTGGAGACAAAAAAGGACCTGATGATGATGATGATGATCCTCTCATTATTTTCATAATTTTACCCTCAACCATACTTTGGACAATAAAGAATATTCAGCAACATGTTAACCTTCTCCTTCCTTAGACTAGGACTGTCCAATGACATAAAAAATGACAACATTTATATTGAAGTTGGGGATTGAAGACATCCCAGCTATCCTTACTTATCCTTACTAATCCCATCCCATCCCAACTAATATCATAAATACGAAAGTGAGTTTGTTTGTTACGCATTCACGCCGAATCTACTGAACCGATCGTCCTGAAATTTTGCATACACATAGGTGAGGGTACTGAGAAAGACATAGGCTATATTTCACGCGGGCGAAGCCGCGGGTAACAGCTAGTAATATTATAAATGCGAAAGTGAGTTTATTTCTTACGCTTTCATGCCCTATCTACCAAACCGATCATCATGAAATTTTGCATACACATTGTCTGGAGTGTGGAGAAGAACATAGGCTACCTTTCATTACTCTAACGCGAGCGCAGCCGTGGGCGAAAGCTAGTACAAATATAACACCGTAGATCCAATAATTGGATTGAAAAAATATTTATTAAAATACTATTTTAAACACCGGCGTACAATCTATTTTTCTGTACGTACTAATAATCATAATGTATGATAATATAATATCTATCTACTTATATAAAAACACGGATATAATCTTGCATTCCGGAAAAGCCCGTTTCCGAGTACCTATACATATGTCATACTTTGTCACGACCGCGTCACGGCTTCACGGAAATCATCATGATATTCGCGTACGTACCTTTACGCATCACGTCACATATACGCGACGAGTATTGATACAAGTGTCGAAATCACTACGTCACCAGTCTCCAAAATTGTTTTGGCGCGGTTTTGTAAATATTTTGCAAAATGTGTTTATTTGGATTTCTTATGACGTAATTACACAGATGGTTTTTACTTTTAATGTTACTGTGTACAAATATTTCATAACAGTTTACGATGTTATTTTCATGTAGTAGGATAACGAATTTCTCTTGAGTTGTGTGTTATTAATTTCTGAATCTACATTGAGATACTTACGGAGAGTGGATACTTAATATAAGGGTGCTTCTACATAAGATGATTAAGCTATGGATACACATGCTAGTTTTGAGCATGCTTCTATAATGAGCATGCTTGTGTCCTGCACACAAACTGCACACACATGCTTAAAATAAGCATGCTTGTTTGCGGTATGCAGCGATATACGCCTCGTAGCATGCTCAAAAATCGTGCTTATTTTATCTATGGCTGTTCACACGTGCTACTAAGAGCACGTACTTACAACTAGCCCGGAAGCATGTTAAGTAGCATGCTTAGAATAATAAATCTCCAGAAACCGCATTGGCGTATAAAACTGAGGAACAAAAAGATACGCTCAAAGGACCTGAGATACGCTCATGGATCGTCAATTGACATTTGTCATGGCGGCCGGCTAACGTGTCGGCGCTCTTCAATTTTAATTTCATTATGCCGTAATGTGCAGTTCCCACATGCAGAATTGCAACTGGACGTAACAACAAAAATGACGAGATCACATTTACGTATAATTAAACATTTACGAGCTATTTAAATCATTTACAGATAAAATTTTACAAATATTATTTTGCCAAAGACAATGTCAAGTCCATATGACGTTCTTTGTAAAGTGTTGCTGCTCTATAAAATATTTTTCCCCAGTATGTTAAACTTTATTTTTAAAAAAAATTATGTTAGTAGTATAACTATTAACTAATTATAACGTTTTGAGGTGCATTTAGTCAAATAAAGTATTTAATAAGGAAAATTTTCAGTAGAGTATATTGAATGATCTGATTTATTGTGTTTGTCTCTCAGGAATAACTCAATATTTATTCAAATGTTTTTAGCAGCTTAAAGGAGTATAGATCACAATAGTGACGTCATTTTTGGAATCCATATTGGCGGACGCGACTTTTCATAAATAATCGACTTGGGTGTCATTTAAAGTTTTTGGGGTGTAGACGTCAAATATGGAATCCAAGACGATGGAGGCGACTTCTCATAAAAAATTTACTTGGGTGTCGTTTTATAGGTTTTTGGGGTGTAGATTTCGAAAATTACTGCTGTTTTGGAAGAATTCCAAACTGGCGCGAAAATCTATTACCTGCAAAACCTGTACAGCGACATCTATGTCGATTTTGCATGAATGATTGCGTCCACCAATATCTTAACTGACATCATTTTCGAAATCTACACCTAAAAATGTACATAACGATACCCATGTTGATTTCGCATGAAAAGTCGCGTCCGCCATCTTGGATGGCAAAACTGACCTCATTTTCTCGAATTACTCACCTTGAAAACCCCATAGAACGACATACATGTTAGTTATTTATCAAAAGTCGCCTTCACCACTTTGGATTACAAAAGTGACGTCACATTTTAAATTTACACCCGGACAAAACCCATACAACGATATTCATGTCGATTTCACAAGAAAAATCTGATCCGCCATCTTGAATTTCAAAAATGAGGTCTCTTTTGTGATCTTTACCAGTAGCTATTCGAAAAAATATTCGTAAGTCAGGCTGTCTTACGCCAGAGTCGTTTGTCCTAAATATTTCAGGACTAACTAGTTTGTCCCGAAATCAGTTTTGGCGTGTAACAAAAAAATGTAAGTATACCATAAGGGAGGTACTAATCAGATATTACGTGGCACAACCACACAAACCACTGGGTACTTATACAAAGTGGAAGGACATACCCGTAATAAATCGAACCACGGGCCAGACTAGATCACTTTAGTATAATGAACTTAAAATAACGGTCAAAAAACAAAAAGAAAATCGACATTCCCATGCAAATCCCCGGGCACCCGCCCGGGGATTTGCACACTTTTGTACGGAAGTGCCGAAATTTATTTTTGTTTTTCGACTGTTATTTTAATTTATGTATACTATAATGAAATATAACCGTAGTTCGATTTATTACGGGTATGTCCCTTCCACGTTGTATAAAAACTACTAACAAATTAACACGAGTGTTGTTAATGTGGTTTCCAGGAAAATGTTGTCACTCTTTTGCAGGTTTTTATAAATATCTAAATGTTATTTTATAGGAATAAGTCGTTATATTCAATTACGTTCAAAAATATCACATTAACTTACTAAAAAAATTACAATTTTTTTTTCCCAAGTAAATGGTAAAAACTTATAGTCTAGCAACACTAAGCGGGTGTGAAACGCGCGGGCGCGGGGGGTTATACCGCGTTTTTGGACTCAGTTTGACGCATTGAAAAATGACAGATGAATCCTTCTGGAGATTTATTATTCTAAGGTAGCATGTATATCCGTACCACTAGCCTAGTTATCACAGCAAGTAAATTAGTCGAGTAGCGAGTATTTTAGTATTCAAACTCTAGCCTCTCTTCAAAATCGTTTGCACTGGTAGAGAAATATTTAGCAGTCACTAATAAATAAACTTTAGTAAATGACCCGTTCAGACATCTTTAGTTATTCAGCGGGCAGGGTGTGACGGTTGTGGGAAGTACTACTCGCCAAAGAAATAGAGTAGATTTTATCAGCTTCGGAATTCCTTACTAATCTACTCGACTAAAATGTTGGTGTTCGGAAAAGGCGAGTCACTTACATACTCGCTACTCTACTAAAATACTAGCCGCGTCCGAATAAGGCTCGTAAGTAAGGGACAGCCGATCATGGTATCTACCAGTAGGTATTACTTTGAATCCTAATCTCTTCTACAAACAACAATACAATAGTTATTATTAGATCTACAGCTTTATTGCTACCAGATATGAAAACTAAAAGGAAGTACTAGATCCTCCTTCCTCTGACTTTCATGAAGTATATGATCTTGTATTTCCACAACACCATCTTCAACCCAGCAAACAGCAACATCTTTTATTTAAATATGGTGCTCGGCCTCATACTAAGCCGACTTGAGTACTCCGCCTATTCTACTCTTCCGAGAACCACACTCTATGAGCTTAGCGACGCATTATTAAAATGTATATTTTCTCGCAGATGACGAATCTGAAGACGAATCGAAGCTGTCCGAAGTCCGTCCGTTCTTCGAGCGCGAGACTGGCGGTCGCGCTCGCTGTCTCATCTGCCGTGAGAGCGTGCCGAATCACCACGCCGATCAGAGGAGACATCTGGAGCAACACCCTAAGCTATTGCATGAACAGCAGGTCTGTCTACCAATGAGAATCTTTATCATCGTCATCTCAGCCACAGGAAGTCCACTGCTGGACGTAGGCCTCGCCCAAGGATTTCCAATACGACCGGTTGAAAGCGGTCTGCATCCAGCGCCTTACTTCGACCTTTATCAGGTCGTCCGACCACCTGGTCGGTGGATGTCCAACACTGCGCTTGCCGGTACGTGGTCGCCATTCAAGGACCTTGCTGTCCCATCTCAGAAATCAGGAAACTAGGTATATTTATATTTTTTATACTACTGAGTAGACAAACTGCATACTTACGTCCACCGTATAGAAAGCCGTATAGAAAGCCGTAGCCTGGACGCCTACAATACCAACACAGAAATATTTTTTACGACCTTTTTAATAGGCTTCATGTTGTAGTCTCTCCAAAACCTCCAAAACCATGGTAGGGAGTTAATTCCACAACTTTAGCGTACGTGAAAGAAATTTCATTTTAAAACGTACTGTGCGCAAAATTTGATGATCTAAGAAATGGGGATGAACTGCTTGTCGCTGGCGTGAAGTACGGTGATACAAAGTATATCTATAAGTTCAGTATTAACCTGGGATCGATGTGAACTGTAAGGATGTATGGGGACATAGAGGAAGGTCTAGGGAAGCGTGTCTTGTCAAAAATTATAAATAACATCTATAGATTTTAAAATCCTATCGAGTTTTATAAAAATGATTGTGTTTTTATAGGATTCCGACGCCCACATTCTGAACGATGAAGACGACGAACAGGAAACCTATACAGAAGTAGTCTACCTTGAAGACACCAACCCTAAAGAAGCCAAGAAGACTGAAAAGAAAAAATGGCAAAACGAGACGCCAGTAAAAAAATGGCGGGTAGAAGAAAGCGCGGCAAAATCGTTCAAGAAAAAGAAACCGAAATATAGACACGCAAGTACTTCCTCAAATGAACCCATTATTAAAAGAAAGAAAGAAGACGAAGAAATAAGAAAATTTGGCGAATACATAATTTGCTTACTACAAAAATTACCGCGGGATGTCTGTATGAAAATTCAAATGAATATCGTCAATATGATTATGAACGCTAGTTTGGCGGAAACTAGTACAGAAAATATTCCAATTGTTCAACCTGTGACAGGAACAGTTCCACTGGTTCAACCTGTTCCAGCAAGTGTTTCACTGGTTAAACCTGTTCCAGCAAATGTTCCAATCGTACAATCTGTGCCGGGAACTGTTCCAGTGACTATTCAACCTATTACACCTGGGTATTACGTGCTAGGAAAGAGTACAAGAGAAAAAACGCTGTTACAAAATAACAGTACTGAAAAAGTTCCTACTACGAGTAATTTGGAGGAGAATCACAGCTATTCAATAACTATAGAGTCTAGTCCTGCTGTTGTTACAACTAATGACGCTGAAAGTGAGAAACAAAATGACTTTACATCTGAAAATGGGTCTTGAAAAATGCTGTGAACTTTCTCTATCTTCGAGAGTCACTAGAACCCAGCAGAATTGATGTAGTTGCTAATGTTTATGACTTTTTATACTTGATTGTCATGTTTATACTTTTCGTACAGTATTTATTAATGGTAAGAAGATTATAAAGAAAATGAGAGAGGAGCACGCTTTCTCTGATCACCTTTTTCATCCATGTAAAACTGTATTTATGTTTTTTTTTAATTAAAACTAACGTGAGATGTTAACATTATTAATATGTAAAATACGGGTCACTCACGTATGAAGTCGGCCTGTAGCTGACTTCATACGTGAGTGACCCGTATTTTACATAATAATAATGTATTTATGTTATGTATGACACTTGCATATAGTGTTGGTTACAATACAATGAATACCTTCATTAGAGCTAAGATCACTGATATAATAAAATTACAATTTTGAGGGCTTCAGATTTTTATTTATTTCGCTAGTCAGATCGAAGAGATTATTAATTTTTTACAGTGTACGATTGCTCTTAAAGCTCTTCGTGGGTTCTGTCAAAAAGTATTATTTATCAGCCTTTTTAAGAGAGACATTGACATTATAATTACTGAATGTTAAATAATTCAAAGCAATACCTATTGATATGTAAGTAAGTTTCTTAGCTCCGATTACTGGTGACCTGCTGGCGGTCCATGGTCCCAGATGACTTGCATCGAGAATAGGTCCTTCTGTCAACATAGCTTTCAGCCCATTGGGTAAACATGAGAATTGCTGTTCTCCAAAGGCTTTCCCATTGTTTCTCAGTTCGGCCCTTCTGGCTATTTATGCAACCGCGGCCCATCAAGCATATGAGAGTTTGCCGCCTCTCTAAACCTTGCGCACACATCAACCCCTAAATCCGAGGTTCATTCCTCCTGGGGTATTATATTGTCTTTGTCCTAGGGTACTTTTGGTAATGTCATACAGGTTAAGAGCGCTTGGTTCTGGCCTTAAATGGTCGATAAAGTAGCACACTTGTAGCTATATAGTCCACTTTATATCTCCCTACTCGTAAATGCCAGAATAGATTAGAATGTATTAGGTAGGTACGTATAGCTGGAATCGTTACATTACCTCTTGCTACCCCAAGTGACACTGTTTTGAATTTTAATGGCAAGGCTGCCGATTTATTATTATTTTATTATAAATAAGCCGTTATTGATTAAGTTTGATAAAGATGTGTTGTTTTCAAATACTTATTGGAAATAATACCATATATTTTGCTATGGCCGACAGGATTCACAATTTAATGTGACTTAGTAGTATGCTAATTATTACCTGTATTGAATAGAATAGAATAGAATAGAAAAATCTTTATTCAGTGATTTACAAACGGTACAGTACAATAACAATAGTTAACACTAAGTTAGTTCAGTTCACCAATTTTGTAAAAATAAAAATTAAACAGTTATATTTAAACCACTGAAAGTGAGTTCCACTCAGCATACATTGCTAACTGTCATACAACAGTCGGCAAGACTGGTCTTCCGTGGAAGCACAATAAAATAAAAATAATTTTTTAGAGGTGCTGTTGGCAACGTCTACAAGTTTAGCGTGAAATATAAGTACCCACAGTTCTTACAAACTCACAACTAGGTGTGTAATCAATCATATTAGATATACATAAAGTAAAAATATATACTCGAGAATTAACATAGAGAATAGAAAGAAAGAATAGGGGAAATTTAGATAAAGTATTTCTGTCCGGAGTAATATCAAAGTTGCGAAACAGCAATAAATAAATTGAAATGAATTGATACTCGTTCGAGGCCCTTCTGCGGCATTCTATCTTTGTCACAGCTTCCGAGAAAGTAGTCTATGGCGCCGCGCAGTCGCCCTCGGGATGTACACTCCCACTCGTTTCTAACTCGAAACGCGCATAATGACGTCGAATGGAAGGCTTAGATGCAGTTAGTAACAGTGCAGACATGAAAATAACGCATAGATTTTGCGTTGCGCCGTGTGGTTCCCAGCAGAGTATATTCGGGCCAGGCATACGCACTACATATTATAAAATAAAGTCACAAACTACTGCACGAATTTTCATGCGCTTTAAACCAATAAATAGAGGTTTATGAAGAAGGTTTTGGTATATTTGTCCAGATTTTGCTGAAATTGGTTGAATGTATCGAAAAAATTCAATGCACCTTGGATTTGATAGGGTTTTACAAATGTGTAAAGAATTTTGCCGGGAAGGTTTAAAAGTATAAAATCTAATCTAACTAACATTATAAATGCGAAAGTGAGTTTGTTTGTTTGTTACGCTTTCACGCCCAACCTACTGAACCGATCGTCATGAAATTTTGCATACTTATAAGTTAGGGTACTGAGAAGGACATAGGCTATATATTATGCGGGCGAACAGCCGCGGGTAACAGCTAGTTATAAAATAAAGTCACAAAGTACTGCACGGATTTTCATGCGCTACCAATAAATTACTTAGATTACTTATATATAGATAAACATCCAAGTCCCAGGTCAATCTGAAAAAGATCATTTTCCATCTTGACCTGACCGGGGATCGAACCCGGGACCTTCCGTGTCGCAACTCGCAGGCAGGCGTGTTGACCGCTTTGCCACGGAGCTCGTCAATTCGGAGCCTATTCAATGCAAACATACAAAGAATAAAATGTTTCTTCTTTATAATATTAGCATAGACTCCCGCGCATATCATTTCTGCAGTACATCGACGGAGAGTTTTCTAATCTTCTAGTATAATCGCGAACTCGCTCGACATGACGGAACTGATACTGATGTAACAAACAACGTAAGTTTTTATGTTTATGTAGGTTACCGCCTGACCTTGGCGCGTTGGGCAACGGTGGAGGCCCGAATTCGCAAGGATCCGTGTAAACAACTAATGTTAGTTTTACGACGTAGATTTTTTATTACCTGACTAGTTTTTGCATTTGTGACGTTATGGGGGACTTAATGATCGTTTTGGACCTAAACGGGGATTTCCTTTAAGGTATTACGCAAGTTTAAATTTAAAAATCTAAAATCCAATGCGATTACCGTCTACTCTTATACAAAAGTGTCATTTTTCTTCCTTTTCGTTAGGCGTTTTAAGCCCATAAAATCAATGTTTCGCTGAACAAGTATTAAAATAAGAAAAACGCCTAAGTAAATATATTCTTAATTTTCAAGAATTCCATTTTGTGACTCGTCTTAGCAAGACAAATTAAAAATGCCCATAGCCACCTTCCGACTTCAATATTAGATCATCTATGATACCGTAACTTACATAAGTTCACAAATATGCTCAATTAATTGAGAATAAGTGCACCAAAATTTAGTTGCAGGATTTGACCCCTCAGATAAACGACAGAGGGAATGTCACAAAAACTTCTTTCTTTATTTTCATTCGGATATATTTTATAGACTCCACGTTTCTCCTATTGATTTCTCAAATAGCCTTCCATATACTGGCAAAAATCATCATCATTCATAAGTTGCATCGGCATTTTCAAAATTTAAACATTTGGAATATCTCATTGTGCCTTCGAGCAACACGGAAGGGAGTAGCCATACGCTGCATTCCCCTCTGTCAAGGTACAAGCAAAATTAGGCATATGCATGTCTATGTGTTAGTTGTGTGTGACTCATCTGTACACAAATTATTTTTTCTTTTTTATGTCATTTTTTGTGACAGTGTCATAATTACTATCAAGTGACAGTTTAAGTTTTGTATGTACTCGTAGGTGTGCGGAACTAAACTTGTGTGCACATTTCCCCCCGCAAAAAACGCCAGAAAAATTGTCATAGTAAATTGTCGCTTTGCCCACTCCCTCCGTCCGGTACGGAGGCCGTGTTGCTCGAAGCATTGTGCCTAATAGAAAGTCATCAAACAAAAGACGATCATGCTCCATACTAAAATATCTCAAACCCTAATACCTATGCATTCTTAAATCTATTTTATTTATTCAGACATTAATCAGGAATATTTTTTTAACTTACCTATACATAAGTAAAATAAACTCAACATTCAACTTAAAGTTTTTTTGCACTGAGTGCTGACTCACGTATATTGGAGTTTAGAAACGTGATTTTCAATGACTGGCTGTTGCTAGGCGTGGTTCAGATGATTTGATGACTACCATGCTAAAGTAACAGTCATTCATTGTCAATATCGTGTCTGTGAAATTGGCTTGAATTAATTCTGCGCCGGATTAGGTATCTACTGGTGATAACTGAATTTCATGCAAATCAACTTTTTAAAAATAACCTGAAGAGGACGGTAGAATAAAAACTACATACATCAAAATTTCTTGAGAAAAAAAAAACAATTTCCAGGGGAATTTCGTAATGGATTTCTAAACTGGTAATAGTAGGTAGTTAGGTACATAATATAGAACATTGTGTAGGAAAGGCGGTAAAGAAGACATAACGAACGAGTGACTGACTACTGAAAAGCACGAGGCGAAGCCATTTGTAATGTAAACTTTACCGCCCACGAAACACGCAAAGTATCACAATGAGTATAAATATTTTACCTGAAAAATGAATCATAAATGGCAAAACTGCAGTACGCACGCAGTATCAAACTACCAAATTTAAACAAAAAAAAAGTGCCTAACGTGCCTCTCGGGAGTAATGGAATTTGTATGGAATCTTATAGCCCACGGTCGTAAATAGTCAAGAGACCATATAGCCCACTTCTATTTAAAAGTAGATGTGATGAAAACAATTAGCCGAGGATATAGAAATCTGACTCCAAAATATGAAGAAGAAGACATACTAGGTATCTTCACACGGATTTAAACTTGAGCAGAAACTAATGTATTATTTATTTGTTTCGCTTTCACTTCCTAACTACACAATCGAGCATAAAACACGATAGTGAAACAGAAGGGACGAAGCAGGGTCACTGGTGATTAGGCTTTTAAATGAAATACAGAACTTGTGCGTAACAACAAGTATTTTAATCCATTATGGACAGTCAGATTAACACTCAGCATAACAATATAGTGGCTAGGCTTATGTTGTGCGGTCGGCTGCTCGGCAAAAAGTGACGCGTTCGCTCGGCGGAGCGCGCAGCGGTGAATAAATACAACGGCGATATGGCGGGCAGTGGGGCGAGCTATGACGTCACGCCCTGTTGCAATTCGTTCGTTGCGTTACAATAGATAAACATTGTCGTGGGACACAAAATGACATCGTTCATAACAATAACGCGAGCAAAGCCGCGGGCAATGCTTTTACATACATATGTGTAGTAATGTTTATAAATTGGGTCTTTATTTTAATAATAAACCGATAAACATTGATACCGATAACCGCAGGGCGCTGGGTGGAAAACAACTGATAAACTGTGAGGTAACGGCTGACTGTGCTATATGCTAAACCAAAGAGAAATCAATACTAGTAATAACCCCTGGCGTGGCTCCTATTAGGCTGGGTGACTATAAGTGGCACAATTTTTATCCGTGCCTTGGAAGGCTCGTTAAGCAGTTGGTTCCAGCTGTTATCGATAATGGCAATCACATAACTATGTCAGATGTATTTGCTGACTTGAAAAAATCTGACACCTGTATTGGCCACATACACACTCAAAAAACAAAAAATATAATAATAGGTAGAACAAGGTATCTGAAGAGATCAAGTATCTCTGTAGATACCTTGTACGTATCTTTGACGAGCTCCGTGGCGCAGCGGTCAACACGCCGGCCTGCGACACGGATGGTCCCGGGTTCGATCCCCAGTCAGGTCAAGGTAAAAAATGATCTTTTTCAAATTTACCTGGGTCTTGGATGTTTATCTATATATGTATTTGTCATAAAATATTGTATCGTTGAGTTAGTATGCCATAACACAAGTCTCGAACTTACTTTGGGGCTAGCTCAATCTGTGTGATTTGTCCGTATACCTATATTTATTTATTTATCTTTTGACAACTACGGTACCTATGTACCTTATTCAACTTATTCGTCCATGGTACAAAATAAGGCTATAAAATAAGCAAGGAACAGTTTGCATAAATTACGAGTATTATTGGAACAGGTTAAATTAATGCTGTCACAGGGAAAAGAAGTATTTCCAGTTGAAGTTTAGGGTGCATGTTGTGTAAATCAAATTAAACCCGTTGTAAAATTATTAACAAAATATTAAGTACACTCGAAATATTTTATATATAGGATAATATTTCTAAAATTAATAATCTGTCATTGTGACCTGCTTGTAATGTGATATAAATAAGTAAGTATATAGATACTTACCTAGTTCTTGTATTTGTGGTATTTGTACAACTTACGTACTTATTTAGTGCTTATAATAAATTCTTACGTATTTTGTGCTAATTATAAATTAAAGTTCAATTAGTACTATTATTAATTTTATGGTTCTGTTATGTTACAGTTATTCTTTTTAACAAATGTATTCCATATTGTTTGACATTATCAGATTTCGGGAGCGAAACGAATACAAGAACAGCCTAGATGTGCCCGTTTCAAAGAATTCACAGTTTGCTTGAAAACTATTATTTCTGCTCTGCAAGACGCCCTCATTTCCTGACGTAGCCGCAAGATGTCACAAAAAATGAGCACAGCATCAAGTGTTTTCACGTCACCCGATTTAGCATGATATATCATGCCAGTAACGGAAATATAATATACCTATATGTTACGGTAAATTTGATTAATTAAAAATTATTAATAAGTTTCTTACACTATTAATAATAACCTAGTGTTTTGTGAAATGTGAATAATTCATTGAAATTAATTACTTTTTGTAGTTATTATTAATAATTAACTACAAACATTAGTAAAAGTAATAAAATTAAATAAGACCCTAAGTTTTGTTGTCCAACAGGGATTTTCTTATAATATCACACACAGTCTTATAATTGTACTTGTCTCAGATTACACAAATAAACACTTGTTTGAGTTCAGTTAATGTTAAAACTTGTTTTAAAACAAGGACCCACTTGTACTTGTTTAAAAAAATAGAGATATTATATCATTCGCGTTCTTATTCAACAAGTTGTAATTTTAAATAATTAAACCGACTGCAATTTTTTCTAATAGCTGAAACATACTTACATCTCTATTTTATAAAATTACTGAACCGATTCTGAAAAAATTTGCTATGCTGTTCCCTAAAAAAGAATAACCGTCATCCAGCGTTTTGCGTAGTATCGATCCGCCACTCGTTATTAAGCTTACGCTTGGTGACATAACTTCCAGGTAGAACCCTACCTGCCCTATGGATTTCATCAATCAATGGGTCATCAGCCAAAGGGTTCCGGCAGTACCCGAGGGTTACAATGGGTCCAAACGGTACCATTTACCCCAGGGTTCTATCGGTCCCTAAGGGTCCCATTAGCTTCCAAAGATCCCATTGGTTTCCATGGGTCCCATTGGATTCTTTGGGTCCCATTGGGTCTCATGGGTTACATTGGGTTCCATGGGTCTCTTGGGTCCCGTTGAGTGTCATGGGTTCCATGGGTCCCATTGGGAACCATGGAACCGGTTCGGTTCTAGAGCACTATTTGATTAGAAGATTTGAATGCATAACAGTTCTGCAGCTAATATTGCGTAAAGCGTTGCACAATATCGTACGAGGTACGCAACGGTAGGAAGTGGCAGCCACAACGCGGTTCAGAGATAAGCTTAAGTGTAGGTATGTGTGAAACCATGTAAGACAGAGAAAGCAGTAGACTTATATGCCCACCATTGATTCGGCCCATACGGCAAAACATAACAGTTGCTATTCTAGGTTTTACCATTGTATCTCAGTTCGGCCCTTCGGGCTATGCATGCAAATCGCGGCCCATGAGAGTTTGCTGTCTCTCCAAACCTTGCGTACACAGGCAACGCCAAAAGCAGAGGTTCGTCCCTCCTGGGGACCCTTTGGTGATGTTTGCCTTACAGGTTGAGGGCACTCTGCTCTCACCTCAAAAGTCCGGTGAAGTAGCGAAAGCTTACTTGAAGCTAGCTACGTAGACCTTTCAAAAAAAAAAACCCCGAACGCCGTACAAACGGAAAAAAGGAACTGTGGCAATATTTGATAATTTTGGTATAAAATTAATCCTTCAATCAATTAATCTCATTACAATCTACGTACGTTCCTATACAGTTTAGTTAAATAAAATATTATTGGTTTGAGAATTATCCTATCCTTGTCCTAACTAATATTATAAACGCGAAAGTGAGTATGTTTGTTACGCTTTCACGCCCTATCTACTGAACGAAGAATATATAGGTAACAAAAACCTCGGGCCTTGAAGTGTAATAGTGGCCTCATTGGTAGTTTTTCCTCGTTCGACAACTCAGTGCGAACAATCCATATCCATCCATACTATCCATACTTCCATACTTCCATACTAATATTATAAATGCGAAAGTAACTCTGTCTGTCTGTCTGTCTGTCTGTCTGTCTGTCTGTCTCGCTTTCACGCTAAAACGGCTGAACCGATTAAAACGAAATTTGGCACACAGATAGGCTATAGCCCGAGAAAGGACATAGGCTACTTTTGATTTCGATAACGTAGGTTAAGCAACTCTAACCATGGTTCTAATTAGGATAGGTGGCCAAAACTAAAACGGCTGAACAGATAAAAACGAAATTTGGCACACAGATAGGCTAAAGCTTAAGAAAGGACGTGGGCTACTTTTAATTACGATAACGCAGGTTAAGCAACTCTAACCATGGTTCTAATTAGGATGGGTGGCCAAAACTAAAACGGCTGAACCGATTAAAACGAAATTTGGCACACAGATAGGCTATAGCCCGAGAAAGGACATAGGCTACTTTTGATTTCGATAACGTAGGTAAAGCAACTCTAACCATGGTTCTAATTAGGATAGGTGGCCAAAACTAAAACGGCTGAACAGATAAAAACGAAATTTGGCACACAGATAGGCTATAGCTTAAGAAAGGACGTGGGCTACTTTTAATTACGATAACGCAGGTTAAGCAACTCTAACCATGGTTCTAATTAGGATGGGTGGCCAAAACTAAAACGGCTGAACCGATTAAAACGAAATTTGGCACACAGATAGGCTATAGCCTAAGCAAGGACGTGGGCTACTTTTAATTACGATAACGCAGGTTAAGCAACTCTAACCATGGTTCTAATTAGGATGGGTGGCCAAAACTAAAACGGCTGAACCGATTAAAATGAAATTTGGCACACAGAGAGGCTATAGCCTAAGAAAGGACGTAGGCTACTTTTAGTTACTATAATGCAGGTTAAGCAACTCTAAGCATGGTTCTAATTAGGATGGGTGGCCAAAACTAAAACGGCTGAACAGATTAAAACGAAATTTGGCACACAGATAGGCTATAGCCTAAGAAAGGACGTGGGATACTTTTAATTACGATAATGCAGGTTAAGCAACTCTAACCATGGTTCTAATTAGGATGGGTGGCCAAAACTAAAACGGCTGAACAGATTAAAACGAAATTTGGCACACAGATAGGCTATAGCCCGAGAAAGGGCATTGGCTACTTTTGATTTCGATAACGTAGGTTAAGCAACTCTAACCATGGTTCTAATAAGGATGGGTGGCCAAAACTAAAACGGCTGAACAGATAAAAACGAAATTTGGCACACAGATAGGCTATAGTCTAAGAAAGGACGTGGGCTACTTTTAATTACAATAACGCAGGTTAAGCAACTCTAACCATGGTTCTAATTAGGATGGGTGGCCAAAACTAAAACGGCTGAACAGATTAAAACGAAATTTGCCACACAGAGAGGCTATAGCCTAAGAAAGGACGTGGGCTACTTTTAATTACGATAACGCAAGTTAAGCAACTCTAACCATGGTTCTAATTAGGATGGATGGCCAAAACTAAAACGGCTGAACCGATTAAAACGAAATTTGGCACACAGATAGGCTATAGCCTAAGAAAGGACGTGGGCTACTTTTAATTACGATAACGCAGGTTAAGCAACTCTAACCATGGTTCTAATTAGGATGGGTGGCCAAAACTAAAACGGCTGAACCGATTAAAATGAAATTTGGCACACAGAGAGGCTATAGCCTAAGAAAGGACGTAGGCTACTTTTAGTTACGATAATGCAGGTTAAGCAACTCTAACCATGGTTCTAATTAGAATGGGTGGCCAAAACTAAAACGGCTGAACAGATAAAAACGAAATTTGGCACACAGATAGGTTATAGTCTAAGAAAGGACGTGGGCTACTTTTAATTACAATAACGCAGGTTAAGCAACTCTAACCATGGTTCTAATTAGGATGGGTGGCCAACACTAAAACGGCTGAACAGATTAAAACGAAATTTGCCACACAGAGAGGCTATAGCCTAAGAAAGGACGTGGGCTACTTTTAATTACGATAACGCAAGTTAAGCAACTCTAACCATGGTTCTAATTAGGATGGATGGCCAAAACTAAAACGGCTGAACAGATTAAAACGAAATTTGGCACACAGATAGGCTATAGCCTAAGAAAGGACGTGGGCTACTTTTAATTACGATAACGCAGGTTAAGCAACTCTAACCATGGTTCTAATTAGGATGGGTGGCCAAAACTAAAACGGCTGAACCGATTAAAATGAAATTTGGCACACAGAGAGGCTATAGCCTAAGAAAGGACGTAGGCTGCTTTTAGTTACGATAATGCAGGTTAAGCAACTCTAAGCATGGTTCTAATTAGGATGGGTGGCCAAAACTAAAACGGCTGAACAGATTAAAACGAAATTTGGCACACAGATAGGCTATAGCCTAAGAAAGGACGTGGGATACTTTTAATTACGATAATGCAGGTTAAGCAACTCTAACCATGGTTCTAATTAGGATGGGTGGCCAAAACTAAAACGGCTGAACAGATTAAAACGAAATTTGCCACACAGAGAGGCTATAGCCTAAGAAAGGACGTAGGCTACTTTTAGTTACGATAATGCAGGTTAAGCAACTCTTACCATGGTTCTAATAAGAATGGGTGGCCAAAACTAAAACGGCTGAACAGATTAAAACGAAATTTGGCACACAGAGAGGCTATAGCCTAAGAAAGGAGGTGAGCTACTTTTAATTACGATAACGCAGGTTAAGCAACTCTAACCATGGTTCTAATTAGGATGGGTGGCCAAAACTAAAACGGCTGAACAGATTAAAACGAAATTTGGCACACAGAGAGGCTATAGCCTGAGGAAGAACATAGGCTACTTTTGATTTCAATAGCGCAGGTAAGGAGCGGCCGCATATTATCAGAAATTTCTGTTAGAAAAATTCTGACGCTCGCCGGAAGGCACTCCGTGATACATTTTGTATTAGCTCCCGCACACTGTTAGAAAAATTCTAACGGGTCGTCCGTTTCTGATGCCCGCCAGATGGCACTTCAGCCGGACGTCAGAATTTTTTCTGATAGAAATTGCGGAAGGCGTGTTTTCCATACATTTTGTACTAGGCCCCCCCGCACACTATCAGAAATTCGCGTCAGTTTACCGTCCGCCGCCGTACGCTTCACACGTATTTGTTGTATTTTAGGAACGTACGTTCTTGACGAAAATGAGTTAAATCAATATTTAAGTGCCGATGTGGAAAAATATCTATGTTTGTGGAACGCGATGTTGAAAATGACCAGAATAAAATACACAGAGACTTAGCTAGGAAGCGAATATGCCAAATATTAATTGAGAATTGAAATCCATATTTCAATATCAAGGTTTTTAGGGTTCCATGTCCAAAGCGTAAAAACGGGATCCTATTTACGAGATTTCAATGTCCGTGTGTCACCATCATACATAAACCGTTGTTTGTTTGGTTATTCGTATGTGTAAGTAGCCAACACTGGTGTCAGCGATATTTCAAGCTGCCTTAAGGCATCTGACATAGCTAAACGACTGACATCAATGATGACAGCCGCTACCAACGGCTTAACGTGCCTTCCGAAGCACGGAGGAGCTCGAGATATTTTTATGCCACTTGCGGTCACCCATCCAAGTAGGGACTGCACCAGGGGTTGCTTAACATACGTAAGCGCTCATAGAGCTCACACCCACTGGACCATCGGGCTCCTCAAATACCTCTCCTCATAAACCGTGATTACTATACAGTTAAAATTTTCATAGATGATGAACTTATTTGCTTTTGCCGTAAACACTAGAATCAGAATAAAATCCTAATACAATATTATACGAGTAAATGCGAAAGTGAGTTTGTTTCTTTGTTACGCTTTCACGCCCTACGAGTATCTACTTAACCGATCATCATGAAATTTTGCATACACATAGGTTAGAGTACTGAGAAGGACATAGGCTATAATTCACGCGGGCGAAGCCGCGGGTAACAGCTAGTCAGAAATAATAATAACACTACTGCGACTTATTTGTAGAATTTTGCGGTAAATTATTCATTTACGGATACAGTTTGCTTTAGACCCTGGATTTTACCATTGATGGGTAGGAATTATTACTACCAGAGATTTTTAAGACAATGCAAAGTCTTTATTGTTTTGTAAGTAACAAAAAACATTAGATTTGGCCTAGTCTCCAAGCTGGTCAGACATTGGCGAGGTCTCTTTGATGTTCATTAGCTTTGTTTAACTTGTGCTTCCTAAGTCGTCTTCTACGACATCCACAGGAACACTTGAGAGTGGTCCTATTTTATTCTGCCGGGAACCACACAGAAACACAAAGCGGCACAAAAAATTGGCGGAATGTAGCCCTTCACCTGAGCATAAAGAAGCAGAAAGGAGAGGCCTTTGCCCAGCTGTGGGAGTGAGACATACGACACAGATTAATTTAAAAAGATGAAGGTGTCACTAATCAAAGAACGGAAGCATTTGATATTGCAATATCAATTGTTAAATTAATTTCGCTGATTATTATTAGTATCTGCACAGAACACAGAAAGACATGACATGTCTTTGTGTGTTCTGTGAGTAACTGTCCGCGTACTGCACAAGGTAGACCTGGAGAAGACGCTTATGGTAGACTATGCCTTAACCTAAAAACCTGGATTTTTATAAACATATATAGGTATATATTTAGTTAATAATTACACTATACAGTATACCAATAGGTAGAGGCAGCGGGAAATAAAATAGGGAGAGATGTGTCTGCCCCTACCACCGACGTGGACGCCTCATGTGACCACGACCACGACCGCTCTGTCAAGAGCGAAACGACAAAAAATAATTAATAATTGTAAATTAACTAATTGACGAGCTCCGTGGCGCAGCGGTCAACACGCCAGCCTGCGACACGGGGGTCCCGGGTTCGATCCCCGGTCAGGTCATGATGGAAAACTATCTTTTTCAGAATGACCTGGGTCTTGGATGTTTATCTATATAAGTATATGTTATAAAATATAGTATCGTTGAGTTAGTATCCTGCGACACAAGTTCACAACTTACTGTGGGGCTAGCTCAATTTGTGTGATATGTATGTCCCTATATCTTTATTTATTTATTTAATTCATTGTAAAAGCGCACGCGGACGAAGTTACGAGCAAAAGACAGCTGACTAATTTTTGTAACGCTATCAAAAATTCAGTATGTATTTAATAATGACGATATTGAGTAATGACTAATGCGAATCAGTGAGTCATTTGAACAGAACAGGTTCATTCCCCGTTAGGTATCGTGCTTTAGACCAACACGTGGTGAAATTACCACATGGTTAACAACTACGACATAGAGGTTTTTACAACAGTACATACATTGTGTTGACGAGCTCCGTGGCGCAGCGGTCAACACGCCGGCCTGTGACACGGATGGTCCCGGGTTCGATCCCCGGTCAGGTCAAGATGAAAAATGATCTTTTTAGATTGACCTGGGTCTTGGATATTTATCTATATATGTATTTGTTATAAAATATAGTATCGTTGAGTTAGTATCCCATAACACAAGTCTTACATAAGAACTTACTTTGGGGCTACCTCAATCTGTGTGATTTGTCCGTATATATTTATTTATTTATTATTTATTTATTTATACGAATATTGGGGATCTCCTGGCCTGAGATGTCAAATAGTTAACTGGCCCCTCTGTGGGGAAACGCCATCGTCATCAGGTCTTTTTTGGTCTCCACTGCAGGAGCACGACCCTCTTTGTACTATCAGAGCCATGTAAAGCCAGAGCAGTCAGAGGATTTGGCCTACACTCTCTACGCTAGCCTGGCGGGTTGGCGAAATGGTTTTTTTTTTTTTTCGAGGCTTCAGTACACTTGATGTGACTATGCCAGCCTCATAAGGGACCTCTAGTATAAAATTTATCTCAGATGTTTATAAGCTTTGTTTAGTTGTGTTTCCTAAGTCCTTTCCTCCGACATCCACGGAAGGTCTTGGACTGGTCCTATTCTACTCTGCCGGGAACCACACGGCTTCCGTCCATCATGTGACACTTGAACATGACCATACTTCAAACAAAAACACCACCTCACGGGCTGCTTGCAACCCACGCAGGAGCTAAAATGACTAAATTAACAAAAAGACCAAAGTTGCAAAATGACCAATGCTTTTGTTACAAGTGTTATTTTACATAACGTTGGAAATACGGTATAAATATCATAATACTAATAATGCACTTAGAGATTGTAATCCTTGCATGGCCAGGGGGCGGGCCCTAATTAGCTCGCCCAATTTGGCAATAAGCCGCCTATACTTTCAATGTATGACCTATAGTTTTATTTTTCTACAATAAAGACTTTCAATGTTTTACCTACCTCATTATTCATGACTGTACTCTGTCCAGTTGCTAATACATCCACCTGAGAATTTGTCCAGTTACGAATCTGTCCACTTGCTATGTAAGCTTCTTGCTCATCGTTTATAATGTCGCGTTGGGAGCGGGAACGTCATTCTCGTCCACTATCTTGTAAACACAAGTTGTTTGTAAAGGAATAAATCTATTGGCAGTGATCTACGACTTATCCTTAAGCCCACACTTCGGACCTCGTAAAATTTTAATGAACAATTAAGGGAAAGCTTGTGAGGTACCTACCTCTAAGAAGCTAGCAAAATATTATGTTGTATGGTAGGACTTGAGCAAAGTTATTACTGAAACCAGTCAAAGACATCTAGAGAAAGCAGTTTGACCAGTAGCCAACTAAATCGCTGTTCACACATTTCCGTCCCTGACTGGAACCCGGCCCCATATTGTAAAATACCCAATGCGTTGGCCACTCGGGAAGTTTAGGCTGCCCACTCAAGCACTCTTATTTTCTACTAGCTGTTACCCTATGTGTACGCAAAATTTCATAATGATCGGTTCATTAGATAGGACGTGAAAGCGTAACAAACATACAAACAAACTCACTTTCGCATTGATAATATATTAGGATACTCTTACTACTATAGTCAACACCTTAAGGAACATTAGAATCTGGGGACCGGGAGCCGGGGTCGGCCCGGATAGAGAACCGAACTCCACGCGGACGAAGTCGCGGGAAACATTTTATATTTCAATATAATTATGTAAAGCTAGAACTCGATATTGAAATTGGTCTTCCGGATGATTCCTTTTTCTGGCCAGTCGAGCAGTTAAAGTAGGTTCCTGTTAGTATGTCAATTTGAGGGCATCAACCTCTACCCATCACTTTTCAACACCGTCACTGCCACCCTACTCGCTCACCCATATCGGCACAAAAAATGTGTTACATAAACATAACAGAATCAAAGAACAGATACAAGTCGGGGATCAACTGAAAAAAGACAAGTCACATTTAGATAAATGAGTGTTAATATTACTCAGCCTCTTATTTTTCTATTGTTAAAAATTTCCTTCTTGCCGGAGTGTTATCTGATTTTTATATATCTTCATCATAATCCAAGTTCTTAGTTGTCAATTACAGGTCTTCAACTCTTCAGTCCTCAGCCTGTCTTTTTCACCTTTTAATACCACCCACTCTCACTAAGTTTGAGAGGGGTTGGCAGCCTGCAATATAAATTAGTAGTGACAGTCCTTTAGTCACATACGGCTTACTTTATCAAATCGTCCATTGTATCAAAATGTCCATTTATTGGGCAGAAGTGGCGGGACCTCCATTAACATGGCACCTAGCATCTAGAATTTCTTATTAAACTGTTTTTTTTTGATTACAAGTTGTATTATTTAAAAGAAAACCAACTTTCCTTTTGCCAAGGAGAATACAAGATGCTCTTTGCCTTTTTGATGATGTCATATAGCCTATGACACTCCGGAAAAGAAAACAAATCTAACGACTTCCACACTTAAATCGGTTGACAAGACTATGGATGAAACAGACATACTTACATAGGATTGTTAATTTTCTTCGTTTCTTAGCTTTCCAACTGGATTCTTATTTGATAATTCTTTCAAATCTTGGTGTTATACTAGATACCAGATTACAGTCAACTATAGGACATTGACCTACCAATCCTTCCACTTTTGTCACATTTGTAATGCTGCCAAGTCCTTATAGGAATAAGTTCTTTTTGGTCTGTCATTTGCGAAACAAGTCGTTTTGAGAATTAGTCATTTTACAGGAATAGGGCTCGTACTAATAGCCCTGTGCTCACACAACAGGTAAGCAGTTGAAGTTATTAGTTGGAGAGCCAATGCATTTGATTATGGCACTAAAAATAAGGTGTCAATGACCTCTTTTGACAAATCACCTGGTACCTAGAATATAGTCTCGATTGTTGCTGCAAAAATAATTGATTATAGGTATATTGATATTTAGAATACATACAAAATGTCTTCTGATACCTTTGATGGTTGTTGCTTCTTGTTTCAGTCTTCATAAGGTCCCACTTAAAGTTCAAGTTATTCCATGTGACATTAGATTAAAGACATTGATCCTCTGCCTTCTCTTTTCACAACACTTAATACCACCCTGCTCACACACCAATTGGGCCAAAATTTGGTGTAAGAGACCGGGTCGGTACTAAAATATGTTGTGATTGAAACAGGAATAGATCAATGACCTTTATCAAAATTCAACTGGCATGTAGTATACTTGATTGTTGCTGAAAGAGAAAAGTCAGCTCCACTCATGAAGAGTGACAAGCAGGAACGGTTGACGTTTGCCAGAAACTCAAGAAACATTTGTCGGGCTCCGAAGAGCCCTGGGATGGGAAGGATCAAGGATGGGAAAGGTTGGGAACAGGATTGCTGCGGATCGTCTCGACGGCTGGCCGCCGCCACGCATCTTCACTTAAAGTATACTTTACAAAACTAATATAAAAACTTGTAAAATTCCAAATATACTCGTTTTTGTACATCACAGAAGCTCCTACTGTACCGGGCCAGACGCCCGCAGCTGAGATCATATACTATTTTTCTCTTTATAATATAAACATATATATCCAATTTCAACAGTCACCTACCTCGGCGTATCGTTTTCTAATCTACGACCCGAAAACCACCAATTTTATTTTTTTAAAGCTCTGGACGGCGAGGTCGTGCGCGTGACGGGCGCGGGTTGGGTTCTCTCGCCTGGTGGCCCCGGGTTTACAAATAAAAATTAATTGGTCTCATAAATAAAACGATACGACTAGCGCCCCGCGCGCCTCTCCGATCGCAAATACAAAATATAATAATAACGCGTCATTTATAAAAGAAATGCAACGTTCGCGCCTAGCAACGTCAAGTTTCGGCCTTTTTTAACAATAATAAATGGGTGGCGATGCCTGCGCGCTGGCGGCCGCCCCGTCCGGTAAGTAGGCGAGGGATCGGCAACGGCCGAGGCTTCGGACGAGGGGGCGGCCACCAGCGGGGCTGCGGGCTTCGCCGGCCGCTTGCCGGTGCCAGACGAACCGACGAGGCGCGCGAGGCTTCGGAACTCGCAAAACCACCACCGTCCCCCAGCCCCGCAATTTTTTTGTGTTTTTCTCATGTTTTAAAGGGACTCCTGGCGACGACGGCGGCTCCCCGAGCCCCGGAGACGCTTACCACTAAAATTTTCACAAAATAATACCTAACGCCGGAATTTAGTCGACGCCGGAGCGCCGTCGCGGCGCGCGCGCGCTGCGGCGGCGTCCCGGTCGCGCGGCGTTCTCACGTCGCGTTACAAAATAAAAACTTAGCACGATAGAGACGAGAGCGCACCTCAACAGCGTCGGGCTGCGCCCCCGTGAACTAACACTAAAACGTTAGAGTCCGTACGCGTCGGCGGCGGCCTATGCCACGTTGAGAAGTAGTTTGAGGGGCAATGCGCGGTCAGGCTCGGGCCGGCAGCGGCCGTCGCGGCGCCAGTGCGTGGGCGGCGGAGGCAGCGCGGCCGCGGCGGGGGCTGCGCCCCACTTGCTGCCAGCATAGCGCTCTTCGCGCCGCTCGCGCTCGCGCCGCGCGCCCAGCGCGGGCAGCGGCGTCCGCACCGAGCGGCGGCGCCGCCCTTGCGCCTGCCCTTGGAGTTGTTGCTGGCAGTTCATGTCGCCGCCTTTCGGCTCGCGACGGTTCACAGATCTCGTAAAATAAAACTACGGACGACAAATATCAGATATCAGGTTATCACTTATCGCTTTAGCGGTGGCTGCGGAGTCGAGCGCGGCGTTAACAAAATGGTCGCCCGATGGTCACGCGGTGTGGGTCCGCGATCCGCCGATTCTTGCCTCGAACCGCTGTCTATCTACGCGGATGACACGTCGAAACACTGCACTGCTTCACTTTCACGACACACTGTCGGCGGACGCGCTGCTAGCTCCGGTGATAATCGATTATTAGAACGTAATACGGACGCCACCTCTCCATTATTCATACCTTCACCTCTCGATTTCGACTACGTGACGTCGGCGGCGCTCCAAGTATTTATACGGCAATGGCGGCTGCGCGATAAAACTGCGCAGTGGGGATCTAAAGCTGTCCATGCACGAAGTTAATTTACTTTCGTATTTTTTAGTAGATGCGATTAATCGCTTAATTTTTTTAATGATTTAGTATTGTTTGACTCATTAGCTTATTATTTAATTAATTACTTCTATTAAACGTAATTATGAGTTTTGATTAATAATCTCTTGATACACTCTATCGTGTCAGCTTTAGTAATAAATAAGTAGGTAGCAACATCATCACCATAAAGTAAATGTTTACTGATTCACAAATATACACACATACAAATAATCAATATTTGAAATATGAAATATTGTATTAAACTAGTTCGTCATCATCATCATCTCAGCCCATCATCCGCACTCTGCTGAGTATAGGCAGGCCTCTCTTCGTGTCCACCATCCGTCCCGATCCTGTGCACATCTTATCCAAGTTCGACCCACGACCTTGACTCTATCGTCCACCCATTGAATAGGAGGACATCCAATACTTCTTTCACCTGTTCTAGGTCACCATTCGGTTATTTTTTGATCCACCTGCCATCGTTCCGTATAGCCAGGTGCTGTCCAGTTCCATTTTAGGTTCATCACCGTATCTTCGATTTCCCGTACATCTGTACTTTTTTTGAATTACGGTGTTTGGAACCCGATCTAGGATGGAGATGCCGAGCACGACTCGTTCCATGGCTCTCTGTGAAATTCTTAATTTATGCACTGTCTCCTTACTGAGCGTCCATATCTCATTGCCATAATTCATAGTGAGCAAGACACACTGGTTGTATAAGCGGAGCTTTAAGCATCGTGGAGTGTCGGTTGATCTTAATACGTCGTCAAGTCAAGTCTATTAAATGCCACCCAGCCTAATTGTATTCTCCTATCGATCTCGTTGTTTTTATTCCTATCCATGTTCATAATATTTTTCCTATTCTTCCTGTTCTTCCTTGTCTCTATTTTCCCTAAAGATAAATGATGCCCGAGATATACATACTGATCGACTATCTCTAGCCTCTCGTCTCCAACTGAAACAATTGGATTTAAGACGCTAGGGATGATCCATATAACCTTCGACATATTCATTCTTAGCCTTCATAGACGCCTCGTGAAGATATTGTAATATTTCACTGAGATCTTCTGGGTTTCCAGCAAGCAGCTCCAAGTCATCTGCGAATCCTAAGTGAGACAAGTGTGCACCATTGATATTGATTACTTAACTAGTTATTTGGGAAATTAGATTTTTACATGATAAACATGTCGGCCTGTAGCCGACTTCATACGTGAGTAACCCGTAATTACATATTAATTACATGATAAAGTTTGGGTTATTCTGATTCGATGCTAAAAAGTCAAAAAATGCTTCCTAGATCCTAAAAATCAATCATAACCTCTTTCAATTCGCTTGAAGCGTGGTTTTATTTTTATATAGTAATTTTATGATTAATTGTTATCTTTGTTTGACATTTCGAGTCCGAACTTTACGTGAGTCGAAGCGCAAAACACAATATTAGGTTAGGCGGGGCGTGCGCGGGAAGCCGGGCCGCGTACTGCGCAGCTCGCAGCTAATATCCGACTTGCAATAAAGTTTGGCGCAGCCTGTACAATAGTCAAATAATAGTGCGAAGGCCGTGTACTTATTTAAGTATTAAAAATGAGTTATTCGTAAGTCGTAAGTAATCTTTACTGTAATCGCTACAACAGAAAAAGCTTATTTAGAATTTGTTGAACACCTAATAATCCCAGAAGATTAACAATTGACATCCGCGTGGTCATTACGAGAATATTCGTATTATTAATTGAATTATTCCAAAACAACATTCTTTTTGTTTAATTTTTTAACTGTTTTTTATCTTATTATTAATTTTAACTTTATTATTCGAATTGGAGTAAAATCGCAGCTACAAAAAAGTCCCGTGTATGGCCATCTTTATTTATAACAGGGGCACCAATCGGCTAGCAACGTCGAAAAAAAAACATTGAAAACAAGGAGGTTGATTGCAACCCGACCGAATAAAAGAGGATCGTAATACAAAGACTATGATCACGTTGCCAATGCTACAAAATTTAGCCGGGTTTTTACAAAATGGTTGCATGATCGACGTGCGTATGTGTATATGTATGTAACAAACATGGTTGCCTGCATTTGTTTTCATCAATAATACAGATATGTATGTAGGTATATTGAAGTTATCACCGGCTATTCATTCATTTTCATGATATGAACTATTGCGCAGTTAAGTGCCTAGCAACTGGATGGGTTAATTATTTCAATACGAAGTAAATACCTACAATAATGTTGATTTATTTAGCTGGTCCGCACAATGCAGCCCAAGCCCAACCTCGATTTATGTCTACTTACGTAGGCAGAATTGCAGTTAATGCATACAAATGGCTCATGAATAGGTCTATGACCCCAAGGGCTTTGTTTTGTTTACATTAAGTCTAGGTATCTACTTGAGTCAGTCAGATAGGTATTGGTTCTTCTCATCTTGTGTTTTACTGGTTTTACCTGGTTTTACCTACGTGGGCTATAGGTACTAGGCTTAGGTACTAGGTATATATCCATAATGAGCCATTATCTTAACTTTTAGGACAAATCGGTAAGACCTAAATAAATGATGGATGGAAACTTAGTAGTAAAAAATGGTCCTTATGCGTAAAGGTAACGTTAGGCTAGGAGAGCTTACTAGCTAGCTAGTGATAAATACAGGTGAAAAAGACTGATTCCTTCGATAGGGCTTGAAAAATGACAGCGACACATTTTTAAATATTAGCGGTAGACAGCGTAGGGTAGACACTAGACAGGTCTGGTAGATTTTTATTTCTTCTACAAAAGCCGGGGTTCGAACCCGTAGCCCTGCGATGGTGATCTAGCATGCTTTCAATGCTGCAGAAGCCTTCAGATTAGTTTTTGGTGACTCACGGAGCTGAGTTAAATGTGTACGTGACCAACTGCGCAGAAGCAAAATATCAGCGTGACGGCTACCTACCGTGACCGACAGACACCCTTTACTTCCCGCTTCGTAGGGTCATTGCTAGAATGGCTAGAATAGACGAGGGATACTTTGTGTTACCGTTGCACAGTGGTTGACTGACACTCCAGTCTGCTACACGAGAGACTGCTAGAATGGCTAGAATAGACGAGGGACACTTTGTGTTGCCGTGGCACAGTGGTTGACACGCCAGTCTGCTACACGAGAGGCTCCGGCTACTATTTTCTAACGCGTGCCACTCGTTTTCGAACGAGTTTCCCATACAAAAATCGTTCGTAGACAAGTGGCACGGCATGGCACTCCAGGTTTGATTCCCGAGGCGGGCAAAGACCTACTTTCCAGCGACTTCAAAAATAAGTTAAGCATTTTTTTCATGAACCGACTTAAAAAAGGAAGGTCTCAGATATATGAACCAATATATTATTAAAATTGCGTAAAAATGGTTTGGTGTAGTGGGCTTTATTTTTATTATAGAAACATTAAATTAAGTTAGCTTATATTAAAATTGCGTAAAAATTGTTTGTTGAAAGGGGTTTTATTTTAGAAAAATTAAATTAGTTCAACAATAACTGCGGAGATTTTGCATTATTTACAATAGTAAATTTAAAATGCTTTATGTATTTTGTTTGTAATTACTCACATAAATACCCTTACACGTACATATTTATAAGTAAGAAATACATATAATGGAAATATGCATGCGAGTTATAAACACATATTTCCTCCTCCTTCAAAATGCACTTTATGTTGATAGCTGTCAAGTTCATAATTGCATGGTATTAGCGGACGTGACTTTATAATAGTATGTTTTTCAAACAATATTGCGTCTCATTTTGTAATTTATACCTACCTAGTTAGTTGTTGATAACATTAAAATTCTATTTATAAACGATTTGAATTTAAGTTCTATTTTATAACAATAAATGCAAAACTAATATTCGCAAAGTTCGGTTGGTGTTTTATTTTTTTGAGCGACTATGTTGAGGTTTTACTTCATCACCGGACTTTTTGAGATGAGGGCTGTGTCGTCAACCTGTAAGGCGAAAAGGGCCTCTAGAATGGTCGGGTCTTGGCTTTGTGCCTTGCCATTTTTTTTTTATTATTGAAGATCATTCTAATAAAAACCAAATAGAACTTTACATGCGTTTCGGTCAACTATTGATTTTATTTCATAATAGCTGAATTTTTCATTACACTTTCATAATAAACCTTGATTGATACGTCGACACGGCGTAGGTATCTGCCAATGCAGAAGTACATTGGCAGATACCTAAATATAAATGAAATGGGTACCTACCATTTAATTTAATTTAATTAATATGATAATAATTAAGTCACCTAACCCACGTCTTCATGGCACCAGCTGAAAATCAGCGCTGTAGCACTCCGCTAGCAGCATAAAGCTGAGCTGGCCACCTTTTCGACAATTTTTATTTTTAATTTGCTTAATATTGCTAATGATTCATTTGTTGTTAGATATGTATTTTGTCGAATAAAGATTTTCTTTCTTTCTTTCTTTTCTTTCTTACCATATTCTGAGTGTTACGCGGATTTGTTGTTCTGTGAACGCGGACTACAGCTCAATCAATAAATGTCTAAAAGGGCGACGTCAAACGAGCCCTTTGTCCACTCTTTGAATGCTTCAGTGACGTCAGCAGGCACCCCTATAGTATAGTATGAATGAATGCGGGCCTGTTATTCGTCCCCTTTGGTATTATTACTAGTTTTGAACCGGTTTCAAACTTGCTATTCTGGTGTAGCAACTTTGTTGAATACAGTTTTATTTTTATAAATTAATATGTGAAAAGGATTGTAAGTATTTATGGGACAACGAAGTGAAAAACAAAAGAGAGGGATGTGTGAGGAATGATATGAAGGAACGGGGAGCTGGTAACGATCAAAAATTGTTATTATTTTATTTTATTAAATTAAAACAATCGTTTATTGTTAATTGTTTATTGATTATCTAGATAACATTAGTTAAATGTCAACTCTTCACAATTATTACATTATATTAAATTATAAATCACATTAAACCATTTCATTACATTAATTAAATCATTTGACTTAAAAAAAAAAAACAAACTTATTAAAATATTATTAGATAACAAACTTATTAGATAACATTAGTTAAATGTCAACTCTTCACAATTATTACATTATATTAAATTATAAATCACATTAAACCATTTCATTACATTAATTAAATCATTTGACTTAAAAAAAAAACCAAACTTATTAAAATAAATTTTACAACTTTAAACCTACATTTGACAAAAATTCCTCGTATGAGTAGGTACCTATTATGGTGCCAAATCAATGAGCCAGTTTTTCAGCTTTAATTTAAATAATAAATAATTTCACATTTCTGGCCGATTTGATCTCCTGTGGGATGCGGTTGTACACTGTCGGCCCCATGATGTGCGTTAATTTGCCAGAGTCTTCTAACGTGCATGGAGTAGAAGCTAATTTGTCAGCGTTTCTCGTTTTCATGGTCAAGTTATTGTCACCTCTTTTTGGGAACGTCAATCAAATTTTTTTTCAGAAAATAGGCCTTTGCAGGCATTTTTCAAATCATATCATATTTAAAATTGTCTCATTAGATAATATGTATTTAGTTAATTGTTCAAAAGCTACAGACTACTAGCGTTTCGGAACCGACCACTGCAGAGAAGAAACGCCGAAAGAAACTATTTTCATCAGATATAACTGGGAACGGATCTTTGAAAAGAGTTGATAAACAGAGTACAGAGTCAACCGAGAGAGAGAATATGTGTGGCGAGAAATAATCAGTGCCAATCTGAAGGAACTTGAAAAAAAGAAAAGCATGTAGGTATGCTGCTTTTGTAGTTTCATTCTTCTTCTTCTTTCTACTAAGTAGGTAAATTAGAATAACCATGCAGAAAGCAAAGATAGAAATGATTCAAAGGATTGCCATAGGATTGCCTTTTCAAAAGTTTACACTACACCTGAGACCTGAGCACTACTACACCGCGACAAAATACAGTCTTATAGAGCCTGGATACCGTATTCAAAACACGGTGCTGTCTTGAAAAGTAAAATGTTCCAAAAATATGAAAGAAGTCATCGCAAGGTGATAAACAAACCCTCAGCTGTGAACCTGTCTTCAAGAAAAAAACTGGAAACAGCTGATGGGTCCACTCCATGTTTTTGTTTGCGCGCTATCTCTTTCTTTTGCGCAGGAGCGAGCGAGAGGTCCGAGGATGGAGTGAAGGCTGTGTAAACGGGAGACGTTCAGGAATGCTGTCAAAAAAAATAGTCAAGGCTGAACAGGTTATAAGGTTGGGGTTCAGTAGACTTTTATTCTTAGTTAAAGGATAGTGGTGTCTTTTAACCGATTACAAAAAAAGTTCTTGTATTGAAACTGTTCTTTTAATATCGAATTTATGTATTTTTCGTAATCTGCGATGCATAGGTACCTATCCTTTTCAGACTAGGTACTTTCAGTATTTGTTTTGTTTTTCGTATGTGTAAGTGGCTAACACTGGTGTCAGATTTTTCAAGCTGCCTTAAGGCATCTGACATAGCTTAACGACTGCCATCAATGATGACAGCCGGGACCAACGGCTTAACGTGCCTTCCGAAGCACGGAGGAGCTCGAGATATTTTTATGCCACTTGCGGTCACCCATCCAAGTAGGGACTGCACCAGGGGTTCCTTAACATACGTAAGCGCTCATAGAGCTTACACTCACTAGACCATCGGGCTCCTCAAACTTTCAGTATTTCAGAAGCTCTTACTATAAGTTTGAATATACATTTTTCTCCCTTTCGTGCGACGCCAAGAAGAAAATGAAATGAAACATTGCAATATTAGGTGAAGTATTCATAGTTTTCTATGTTACCCGCTGCTAATAGTTCAATACTTACTTACTTACTTCGCTGGCTCAGCGACCCGAAGTGGATCTTGGCCTCCGACATTAAAGTGCGCCATTCTTCCCTATTCTGTGCCAAATCTGACCAGTTTTCAATAGTTAACAGAATTTTATAAATTGTTTAGACGCTATTTATCCATTACAGCCTTTTTCGTGGACTTCATCCACATATAATTGATGAATAAATAACTTTTGAAAATGAGTTCCGCAGGTATTTTAAAATTTCTAACAAACAATCAAAACATTCCTCTTTCTAATATTGGTATAAATTAATTGTTATGTTAGTTTACATGCGTAGGCTTGCGCTCAGTTAAAAAGCTGTTATCTTTAAATGTTTTTTTTTGTTATCCTAGTTAAGACTACTTCTTCATCTAGTTTTACTGTAAGCACAATAGATTTATGAAGAAAAACAAGAAAAATCTAGATTTATGCTCTGATATCAAAGCTTTGCTGCAGTTATCTCGTTTTATCGAATTAAAAACATAATTTAGCGCGATAAAGTATATATGCGAAAAACAACTCTGTGCTAATTTATTTTATCTTATCGTCGAGTCGTATATAAAATGAGATTAAAATATTTTTCTGCGATATTTCAGAAGCTGGATGTTTTCTTTTTATTTTAATAACATTGGATTGTAAACAATAATAAACGTTACGTCAATTTTTATACAAGATCATCGCAACTTAGTAACACAATGGTTTTGAAGATTACAAAGGTTTGCATTTGGAACATTTTTTATCTTTGCGTTCGTATCCTCAGCCACTAGGCTTTCATAAAGTTTAATATTTGCAAAAAATCAAGCTAATATAAATTATCTCATTTAAGCAGACAACTGATAGCTATAGTAATCGTCTACATCAATACTTTTTAGTATAACAAATTACGGTTTTTCTTGCCCAATTTCACATCCCACGCAGATTTTCAAAAGTCAATCTAGTGTAATGTATTGAAATTTTGAATACAAAGGGGATAGATTATCCAGAATAGGCTCGGACTATTATTATTCAATCGGTCTCGGTCTCGCTTAGCTCTATCTACTATAGGTAAGAAATAAATACTATATTTCTTATTATACTTAGTTTGTTTGTTTTGTTTTTCGTATATGTAAGTAGCCAACACTGGTGTCAAATTTTCCAAACTGCCTTATTACAGTAAATTCTAACGATATCGATATAAAAATAATAGTTACAAGTAAATGACGCACTTACTTTTATAACCATAGAAATAACAATGTTACATGGCCGTTTGCATTATGAGAGACTCGCATATCCACTAACTAGTTCCAAGGGACGGCTACAGAAAGAAAGGAAGACCAAGAACAAGCTGATCAGACGACTTGCAAGCATTTGACAAGCATTGGATGGAAAATACAAAGGATAGAGGAAGGAAAGACAAAAGGCTTTTGCCCAGGACCCAGACACAAATGGCTACTAAAAAAAGTAATATGGACATTCCTTGTACGTGGTACATATATATCTCCATGAACATCCTTCTACACCATAGTTCTACCCAATTTTTTAAATTAAAATTTGATTTATCGAAAACTTATTGTATCTTGATTTCACGTAACCCTAACGCCCACATGGCTACGGCAAGGCGAGGTAAATGTGTAAAGATGATTTTTTTTTCTACAACTATCATATGCTCTCCTGCTGAGCATGGAATTTAATAACGGTCGTATCATATACTAGCAATTTAGCGCGACTTCGTCCGCGTATATAGCAGAAATTGAGAGAATATGTGAAAGAATTGTGAAAATCAGTCAATGTGCAAACAAATAAATAATCAATATTTACTCTTTATTATATTCGTGTGGATAAATCTGTGTTCTTTTTCAGCATTATGCTATTAATTAATTATTATCACCATCAAATTGCGATGAAGTCGCAAGATAAAACAAACATTCATACGTCTCAAATACATAGATCCTCTTTTTTAAAGTCGGTGAAATATAATGACAGTCAGTCTGTCGCAATGTTTGTCAGCGGAAACTCTTATCCTCTATAACAATAATGATTTCATTGATAACAGTGATAACATTATCAAGTGCTATCAAACATGACGTAGGTACATACGATTAGAGTGGTAATAACAATGATATTGCTTTAACTTGGCTTTAGCTCATATAAATATAGATACCAACCTAGTTGACTAATAGCACGTTAGCACTATTATTAATTCTGTGCTAATAGTACAATATGGACGATTGAATGATATAAAATGCTTTCCATAGTGCCAACTCGTACAAGGGGAAATAGGTAAAAAGCTAGAGATGGTTGATAGGTGGGATAATCTGCATCTAAAGTATACTAAGGTAGAACAATTTTTGATCAGATAAATAATAAAATAAGATCTATTCTCAAAGGTTAAGGGGATACAGGAGTGCAGTGCTGGTGCATTTGAAATTAATCTTTTGAAATAAAACAGCGAAATCATTTGAAATTTTGATCTGCGAGGCCCTAAATAATTTTAAACTAGGAACTTTATGAACTACTGCTTACAGTTTAAAGTGCGAACGTGAAGTTTTACTTTGGCAAATATGGCCATGCATATTTGTAAAGCCTTACTTTTATTTTGTGAACAATAAATAGCTCATAATTTTTTATTACCGATTTGAATTGTTTTCTGTAACCTAATGCTATGAATATTATTATAAGTAAGAACTTTTGGCATATTTTTGCGGATAACAAAAACAATCGAAATCATAATTAGTATTCACTTTTAATGACCTCATACCATACATTTACAGTGTTTGCTAACCGGTTATTTATTTCGAAGGATCACGTCTCACGTGTTCCTCCATGCTTGTAGATTCATGCTGAAGCACATGAAGAAACATGTGTTTCAGTTCAGAGGAGCTAAGTAACAAGAAGATTAAATTTCACAGATAATGTGGCTTTGTTTGTTTATTTCGCTCGCAGGACGCTAATCTAATGCTAAGAACAAATAATATTAGTATGATGTAAAATACTCAGTTGCGCCGTGTGGTTCCCGGCAGAGTAGAATAGGACCACTCCAAGTCATCTCGTGGATTTCGTAAAAGGCGACTAAGGAAACACAAGCTAAACAAAGCTTATTAATATCGAAGAGACCTCTCCAACCCGTCTGGCCAGCGTGGAGAGTGTAGGCCAAATCTTCTGACTACTCAGGCTAGTATATGGCTCTGGTAGTACAGAGAGGGTCGTGCTCCTGCAGTGGAGACTAGAAAGACCTGATGATGATGATGATAATACTCAGGTGACGAATGATCCCACTTTTAAAAATGGTTTTCTTTGATTGTATTGTATGGAACTCTAAAATTTATTTAAGTACCTACTTTCTCTACTTTTTATTATGAGTAATTTCGAAAATCATCTCTTGAGATATTTCGACAGGTAATTTCTGAACGAAAACGCAATAATCAAGATTTATGAAACAAACTTTCAATGTCATTAACAATCTGTCAAATCGGTCGAATAACCACTGCTTTTCCCATAGGGCTTTTCCGTAATATTACTGCCAATAAAAACCGAATTTAACGATAATGCGTCGCGAATTTATCATTGTTTTCCTTGGAATCATTTGTATATCGACTTTGTCGTCGTTGCTGAATGGCTATGTGCAGATCGAGACGGATAAAGTGTTGTTAGACACCGTGGTAGGTGCTGTGGGCGCTGGTAACTTTTCTTACTGGCAATTAGGGCATACTGGGCCTTTGCTGGTAGAACTAACATCCTTAACTGGTGATGCAGACCTTTATGTATCAGATACTGTAAGGTTCGTACCAATTTTTTGCCAGTTAGCCTCAAAATAAGGTATTAAGAAAGAAAGGTTAAGTCGGATTTTTTTTAGATGATAATCGCTTTTTCTTCTTAGGCCGAGCTATGAGACGGACAGGAACAACTTCAGCTCGGCTACCTGCGGCCCTGATATGGTTAATATCCCTGCGGACTTCCCTAGACCCGTTGGTGAGTAAATATTTCCCATTTTTGGAGCTCCTATAAGCATGTGTGTACAAGGTATCTAATGCTTTAGTTTGTTCTGCTAAGTTCTATGGCTGCCACTACAAGCAGCAGTGGTGGAACTGCAGTGCACTTCCTACTCTTCACTAGATGGCATAATCTTATACTTGACAAACTGATAGTTATAGCTAACAATATTATTATTTATTTTTAAATACATTTGCTAATAATACGGTTCTTATGACATCGAAACCTGTATCGTAATGATGTATTTTACAGCACTAGTGCTTTTTACTTTACACCAATCACAACCGCTCAATAGTGCAATGCCACAGATGCAAAATTTAATAATTTTCATAGAATCCGAGCAAAGAGTTTCAAGTTCAGCATGAAAACTTTTTTCTGATTCGTGAGATGTGATTTTTTAACTAAATTCGAAAGGAGAAGGTTATCAATGTACTTTTTGGAGAAAATAAACCTGAGTCAATGTACCTGATTATTATAAATATATTTTTATGAACTGCTTTAGTTCCAGACTTTTATAAATTCCTTATTTGCTGAACATAAATCTTACGTATGATACTTATATGGTAAGCTGTCTATTATAGTCGTTGGTTTATTATAATAAACCAACGACTATAATAGACAGCTTACCTCTGCTTCGCCTTGTGCCTATAAACACCTCGACTATAATATCTAGCTTACGGTACTTGTATCATAATGTACTATTAAAGAAGACGTAGAGTAGATTAGTTCTTTTTCTTATTATATGGTGAAAACATTCTTGTGAAGAATCCTACGGAATATCTATTTCTCATTACAAATTGTATGCTGTATGAGTTGGGCCACATGCATTAAGACAACTGGTGCGTTACTATCACAATGTTTCGTGTAATCAAATTGCCTCTTCCTTCTGGGAAATTGAAATAAAGGTGTATAGGAGATAAGTAACATAACTTAACACTTTTTAGGGTTCCGTACAAAAAATTAAAAACGGAACCCTTATAGGATCACTTGTGCGTCTGTCTGTCCGTCCGTCCATCTGACACAGTCGATTTTCTCCGAATCTACTGAACCAAATTAAATGAAATTTGGTAAGATGGTGTAAACCTATGACCCAAACACGAATGTGCAAAGTAAATATATTTTTTCTTTAAATAAGGGTCAGTTTAGGGGGTCCAAATAGAAAATGTTAAAAACAAGTTTTGCAAACCTTACCATGTTACATATCAAATATGTTATGAGGATCTCAAAAATATTTTTTTTTGTTCGGTAAAAATCAATACTTTTGATTTTATTCACGAAAGGAGGCATAATTTGACCCCTGATCTCAGAAACTACTGAGCCTAAAATTTCGAAAAAAATTACATTGCTTGAAAATTACAGGAAAAATAATAAGAATTCTATCAGTTGAAAATAAAGTGGTAAACTCACTATTATAAGTTCACCTAGGGAAATAGTTCACTAAAACACCACTAGATAGCGCTAGTCAATTGAAAAAACATTTTTGCACATTGTGTGTGTTCACGAAGCATAATGTACGGAACCCTCATTGCGCGAGTTTAACTCACACTTGGCCGGTTTTTTTATTACACTTTAGGGGTGGTAATAACATTGACTCCAGGAAAAAAAATTCTTTAGCCTCAAAGAATTTTTACATACATATGTAATAGAGAATATGCACATATTTTTTTTAATTGCTTAGTATAATCCCTAATAACCACAGTAAAAGAATATGAGAGAACTTTTAAAATAACTTCATTAGCGACGAAGATGTGATACTTTTAAGTTTAAATAAGAAAGAGAAGTCCGATATGGACTAGTGACATCAAAGTCTATATCATGTATTCATTTGCCATATAAAACAGTGTTTTCGCGAGTGAGATAGACATATTTTCGTAAAATCATTTTGTCTCGTTTGTTTTTCAGCCAAATTTTATTCTGTTTTCACATTCAGTACTTTACTATTGAATATTTTTGGATAAACTGGTAAGATAACACTTATTTTTTTCATGCATATTCCCTATTTTTCGTAGTTCTATGTAAAGATCTGCCAAAAATAAACACAATAGTGAGCAAAAACTCTTTCAGATATTGAAGTTTTAAAGACTCATGTTTTTAGATGTGAAAACGCACTGCAGATTTGCCTACATATTTGTGAAGTCACAACTTTGTATTTTGTATGGGTGGCGTGAGAACTTTGGTAGCTATACGAAATATTTCGTTTGTGGTAATGGTTTCATAATAAGTGTAGTGCGATGCGCGATCCGTAACGCACGCGCCCCAGTACACACTGCACTATACGAATATTTATATTCGCGATTTGCGCGGCTTTAGCCGCTGCACGATTTTGTCACTATGGCTTCCAAGCAAGTCATAGTTAACGAGCTGTTGGCATTCGTGTATCATGCCATAGACACGATGGACGAGATCAGCATCATGCAGATATGCAAGTCAAACTTCAGCATGGAGGAGATTTGCAGCGGCAAGGTGCTGCTCTATGAGGTGCTCGGCAAGTCCGCGCAGATGCCATCTCGCCGGAGAGATGAGAACGGCGAGCGAAGTCTCCAGGATGTTATCGCCCTGATGAAGGTGACCGATCCGGACGACATGCCAGCGCTATGCGCTGCGAATCTAGCGAAACTGCCCCCGGTTTCGTTCGATCATGTCGATGTGACCAGGCTGCTGAAAGACATCACAGCCCTGAAAACCAGCCTGGCACAGGTGCAGTGGAGATTGGAGGCCTCGGAAAATACGATCACCGAGTTGCGTACCGAATTGTTATCAATAAAAGGTAACAATTCGGTATGTAGGTCATCCGAGGCCGCGAACGTCAACACACGTCGCGGAGCGCAGAATACATCGGTATGCAGTTTTGAGTCAGCAAAATTGGACACAACGCCATCAGCTGTCGTCACAAGCGATACACCGCGCCCCGCCGCCCGCTCTTCCCCCCGCAATGAGCTGACATCACTGCCGAGCACGTCAACCCCGACACGTGCCTACGCAGTCGTAGCCGCCGTCCCTGTTGCTGCGCCAGCGCAGCGACCTGCCTTGAAGGGGAATAAACAGGCAAGCTCTCGCAAGCCTGTGACGTCGGGTCAACATAAAGATCAGTGCGATAAGGAGGGCTTCACTTTAGCTAAGCGGAGGAAAACGAAGCCTGCCAGCCGTAACCATCTTGGCACCGCACCGACTGGACCCAATCAGTTGCGTTCAGAGGTCAAGTGTACGCAACTGTATGTGTCCCGACTGCACTGGAATACGACGGTTCAAGACGTCGTAACCTACGTGCTGAAGAAATCCAAACTGACATTGAGGGTCGAACGGTTGGCATCTCGCCATAGAGTAAACTTTAGTTCCTTTGTGGTAGGAGTGCCGACCCAACATCTCGAGACCTTCATGAAGGAGGACTTCTGGCCGCAGGGAGTCGTGTTCCGGAAATTCCGAGGACGGTTACCTGCTGAAGCCCCGCGCCTCACGTCGCCGACACAACGTGTGACCTAGTTTTAAGTTATATTGTATTATATGTATGTTAGTCTAAGGTATATATGATATGGGCCTCTGATATTGTACGTAATTGTAGGTACAATATTATTGCCTGAAATAAAGGATTATTATTATTATTTGGTTTTTATCACAATTTGTGCTCAGGCGTAGCCTGGTACTTTTGTAATAACACGGGTTGGTAGCCAAGTGTTATCACAATTTAACTATTGGGTCCATTGGTTGGAGTCTCGGAGTCCAACTGGAGAAATTTCCGCACAGTTCTGCAAGTGTTCAGTATGGCCGCTTTTTGTAAAGTTATGTATGTGAATTTTGGCAAGTCTAATTGTTCTAGGCGTCGCCAGATATCAATAGGGATAAAACCAGTGGTAGATATAACTATTGGTACAATTGATACTGAACTCATCCTCCACATTCTTTTTATTTCCTCCTGTAATTCTGTATATTTTCTAATTTTTTCTGAAATTGAAGCCTGTATATTGTGTGTGTTTGGTATTGCAATGTCTATTATGAATGTATGTTTTTTGTGTTTATCTACTAATGTTATGTCTGGTCTATTGTTGTGAACGGTATGGTCGGTAAGTATGGTTCGGTCATAGTATAATTTAAAAGAATTGTTTTCTAATACTATCTGGGGTGTGTACTTATAGTATGGTGTATTAGATTCTGTGATGAGTTTATATTTGAGGGCTAATTTTTGATGGATTATATTAACTAATTGGTTATGTCTGTGAGTGTAGTCGTTTTGAGCCAGTTTGCTGCACGCGCCAGTGATATGTTGAATGGTTTCCGGTTTATGATTGCATTGTCTACATAGGTCACTTGTAATGTTCCTGTCTTTTAAAATAAATTTTCTATAATTTTTTGTTGCTATTATTTGATCCTGTATGGCAATAAGGAATCCTTCTGTTTCTGGAAAAAGATCTCCTGTATCAAGCCATTTATTAGATGCTATTTTATCTACATGAGGTTGATCTAAGTCCTTTGGGTGTCGTCCGTGCAATTCTTTATGGCGCCATGTGGAATGTTTCTTTTGGGTATAATTTATTATTATTATTAATAAAAGTTGCTATAAAAGCGGACTACAATACAGTATAATAGTAATGAAAGATTTTCATACTTTTAAAAATGGTCCTATTCACCCAAAGCTTTAACATCACTTAACGAATCTATATCTAGTAAAAAGTGTTCTTTATGATGTTTTTAGATAGAAATTAGTATAATTGGAAACAAATTTTTTATAATTTTAACATTAGGCAACTACCAAATTCAATTTTTTTTTATACCAGTCTAAGTTGTGTACGAAAAATTGTTCAATTTCATGGGTTGAGTCGCCCCTTTCAAGATCAGATAGGGTGTTATTATCATATTGTATACCCAGGTATGTCATATGCATGACACAGCCAATACTAAATTTTATTTTATTTATTTATTTATATACGGACAAATCACACAGATTGAGCTAGGCCCCAAGTAAGTTCGAGACATGCGTTATGAAATACTAACTCAACGATACTATATATTTTATAAAAATACTCATATAGATAAACATCCAAGATCCAGGCCAATCTGAAAAAGATCATTTTCCATCTTGGCCTAGGATCGAACCCGAGACCCCCGTGTCGCAGGCTGGCGTGTGGACCGCTGCTCCACAGAGCTCGTCAATATGGTTGCATACAGTCTATTTTGAAAGGATCTTTCTTGCACATATGCTGAAGTTCAGGTATGGAAACCATGGCAGGGAGTGCCATGGTGTTAAGAGTCGCCTGGAAGCGCATATCTCCATACAAACGGAAAAAGGGAATTGTGGCAATATTTGATAATTTTGGAGTAAAATTAAGCATCCAATCAATTAATCTCATTATTATCTACGTACGTTCCTATACAGCTTGGTTAAAATACCAATGGTTTGAGAATTACAAGCCTTTTTAAATTTGTATGGAAATCTTGAGAAGCGCATAATTCTCAAACTATCGATAATTTAACCAAACTGTATAGGAACGTACGTAGATTATACAGAGATTAATTGATTAAATGCTTAACTTTACTCCAAAATTATCAAATATAGCCACAATTCCCTTTTTCCGTTTGTATGGAGATATACGCGTCCAGGCGACTCTTAACGCCCATCACTAGTGCCGATGCGTCCCCCTATCCGTCCCGATATCTCATTCCTTTTTCACACTTCTTCAGGTATTGGTGTCTTCGGCCACTGGTCGCACAGCCTATCAGAATACAGCATCCAAGTGTTCCTGGACACCACAGCGGTGCTAAGCGAGGAGCAAGTGCTGGCCATTGAACGGGCACATCTGGGCACTGCCGAGAAGCATGGTTAGTTCCTTGCTTTTTACGCCGTGAGGTTCCCGGCAAAGTAGAATAGGACCACTTCAAGTCTTCCCGTGGATGTCGTAGAAGGCGACTTAAGAATCACGAGCTAAACAAAGCTAAATTATTATATGACTAGCTGACCCGGCGAACTTCGTACCGCCTAACAGTCAATGATTAAGTTTTCATTACACATATCGAGTTTTCATTGTTTTTAAGATGTATTCTGCTATTCGGGGCGGAGACAAATTCAACGAATCAATAACCATGAAAATTGGTTCAGCAGCCCCCGTAGCATGGCTCCCGCGACGCCGTTTATATCGCGCGATAAACTATCTACTTCTCGCTCTTCAGTATTGCGAAAAACAAGACGGCGATAGTCGATAAACGTTGTCGCGCGTGCCATGCTACGGGGGCTGATCTCGAGTTATAAGTGTTGTAACAAACCCGTCCTTTTTAGGGTTCCGTAGTAAACAAGGAACCCTTATAGTTTCGCCATGTCTGTCTGTCTGTCTGTCTGTCTGTCTGTCTGTCTGTCCGTCCGCGGTTTTACGCAGAGACTATAAGTACTAGAAAGCTGTAATTTGGTATAAGTATGTATATTAATCATGGCAAAAAAGTGGTAGAATAAAATCTTGAAAAAAAAATTTTTTTAGGGTAGCTCCCATACAAGTAAAGTGGGGTAGTATTTTTTTTTCTCTATTTACCCATCGTGTGGTGTATCGTTAAATAGGTCTTTCAAAAATATTGTGAGGTTAAAAACACTATTTTTCGATTTAGGGATCCGTATCCGAAATATTTTGTTTTAAAGTGCGAATTTTTGTTAGAGGTAAGTGTCCCCCCCCTCTATCTGCTAAACGGTTATATATAGATACGTGAAAAAAATTACAGCAGTAGTATATATACTGAAGTTTAAAGGAAAACTATCAGAGCTGAGTACTAAGTTCAAACTAAAAAGTTATAGGCAACCAACTTATAAAGTGTAAAATTTCATACTATTTTCATTGTTAGATGTTTTTGGTCGTTAAACTGTAAGGTGCGAGTGTGAATAGTGTGAACTCAAAGTTGTCATTTGCAACTACGGAACCCTACACTGCGCGTGGCCCGACACGCACTTGGCCGGTTTTTTTTATTATATATAGATAATGTAAGCTCACGTCCACATATTAGTTCTAAGTAGGTACATCTTCTGAACTTTCTTCTAAATTATTGACATCAACAATAACATAACATTGTAAACCAATTGTAAATGTAAATTGACGTTCACCAAATGATATTGAAAATATCTCAAGATGAATAAAATTTTTGATTATTGACTTAAAAACATCAAAGAGACCTCTCTAATCCGTCTAACAAGCGTGGAGAGTGTAGGCCAAATCCTCTGTGGCTAATATATGAGCACAGAGAGGGTCATGCTCCTGCAGTGGAGATTAAAAAGGACCTGATGAAGATGACGTGACTCTTTGTTACTGAATGCTGTTGTTTTTATGCTACTGAGTCGGCAAACAGGGACAGACCTAGAGCTAGGGGCTCTAAGCTAATCTACATTTGTTTGGTGTTTTAAAAAATAACTTTAATTAAATAACTATTGTTATCATAATGTTTTCTTATGTTTTCGCGATTGTTACACATTTAAATAAAATTATTTTAATACGGTTTTTATCGCGTTTATTACCTGCGATCACGAACACTGTAAAGTGCTCGAAACGTTAGGTGTATAAATAATGTAATAAACGCGATAAAAACCGTATTAAAATAATTTTATTTAAATATTGTTATAATTTTCAGAAATAGACAAGCGGAGAGAGAAAGCTGTTCCACGGAAAACGGATGAAGAGAAACCGAGGTTCTTGAAGCTGCTGAATATCCTGGATATGATCTTCGAAGCTTTTGTGCTTTAAAAGTTTACTTATACTGGAGAGAATCATCATCATCATCATTATTTCAGCTGCAGGAAGTCCACTGCTGGACATAGGTCTTTCCTAAGGTTTTCCAAAATGACCGGTTGGAAGCGGCCTGCATCCAGCGTTTTCCTGCGACCTTGATCAGGTCGTCCGACCACCTGGTCGTTGAGTGTCCGACACTGCGCTTGCCGGTACGTGGTCGCCATTCGAGGACCTCTGTGCCCCATCGGCCATCGGTTCTTCGCGCTATGTGCCCCGCCCACTGCCACTTCAAAGAGCTAATCCGCTGAGCTATGTCGGTGACTGAAGAGCATCATAATGTTTAAACCCATATGTTTACTATCTACCCCACTAGGGATGAAGATGTATCTTCATCTTGCAGGGTAGACAGAGTCAAGGTCTGCCGAGGTATGATAGAAGGGTTAATATCAAGTGCTTTGAGATAAACGTATATTTCTTCGTGGTGTGGTGAAGCAGGTTCCAAAAGAGAACTCAATTTTTTTATGAACTGTGTCGCTAGCTCCAACTGAGCTTTTGCTACTTCACCGGAGTTTTTAAAGTGAGCGCAGAGTGCCCTCAACCTGTAAGTCGGACATCACCTAAAGGCCTCCAGGAGGGACGGACCTCGGCTTTGGGCGTTGCCTGGGTGCGCAAGGCTTGGAGAGACAGCAAGCTCTCATATGCCTGATGGATTTGCATGCATAGCCTGAAGGGCTGAGGAGGGCTCAGATGGTACCCGTATCGGTTTTATAAAGCCAAGAAAGCGTTATCTCTTCATATGTGATGATTGAAACTGCCAAATGAATATGTGCTTGTAATTGAATGCTGAAAGACCAGTGATCATAGCTGGGCACCGTTAATCAAATAGTTAACTTCGTTAATCGTTAATCCGCTACAAAAAAAGTAAGCTTCGTTAAACGATAAAGCGTTACATTTCAGAAGAATTAACGGAAGTTAACGTTAACCGTTAATCCGTTAGTAAGTATGTGTAAAATTGCATCTTTATATCGTTGCGTTAGTGAACTTATAAAACCTGTTGGTTTAGGTTCTGGAAGTTAACAGGTTAGGAACAAAACAAACTACATGTATGATTCAAATGTGTAATTTAATCGGCGATTTTTTAGGGTTCCGTAGTAAACTAGGAACCCTTATAGTTTCGCCATGTCTGTCTGTCTGTCCGTACGCGGTTTTACTTAGAGACTATAAGTACTAGACAGCTGTAATTTGGTATGGGTATGTATATTAATCATGCCAAAAAAGGGGTAGAACAAAATCTTGAAACAAAATTTTTTTAGGGTAGCTCTCATACAAGTAAAAAGGGAGTAATATTTTTTTTTTCTATACAAACCCATCCTTTTGGGTATCGTTAAATAGGTCTTTGAAAAATATAGTGAGGTTGAGAACACCATTTTTCAATTTAGGGATCCGTTTCCATGCAAATTTTTGTTAGAGGTAAGTGTCCCGGGTCCCCCACCCTCTATCTGCTAAACGGTTATATGGATACGTGAAAAAAATTACAGCAGTAGTATATATACTGAAGTTGAAAAGAAAACTATCAGAGCTGAGTATTTAGTACGAACTAAAAAGTCATAGACATCAAACTTATAAAATGTACTCGAAAATGTAAAATTTCATACAATTTTCATTGTTAGATGTTTTTGGTCGTTAAACTATGAGGTGCGAGTGTGAACAGTGTGAACTCAAAGTTGTCATTCGCAACTACGGAACCCTACACTGCGCGTGGCCCGACACGCACTTGACGGTTATTGTTAATAAAAAATGTGTAATCAAATGTAATGAAATAATCAAACGAAACAAATCTCTTCGCAGTTTTCTTTCTCACTCGCACGCGCCGGCAAATATATCTAGTTTTGTTTTTGTTTCACTCGCTGCCACGCGCCGCCCGGCACTTGTCGTTTCATACTAGACTAAACCTGTTTTTCGCGCCGCGCCGCGGTGCCGTGCGGTAACGATTAGGTATTGGATTAACGATTAACGGACTTCTGCATAAAGTTAACGGAAGTTAACGTGTCCGTTAACACTTTTGAAAGTTAACTTGAAAGTTAATCCATTAATCAAAATGTTAACTTCGTTAATTAACGATTAACGGATTAACGAGTTAATGCCCAGCTATGCCAGTGATTAATGTAGCATGTGAAGAACAGATATCGCTTTTTACAATTTTAAGAAGGTCATAAATCGCAAAGGCCGTGTTTTATAAATTGTAATGATATAATCTACTTGAAGCCGAATATTTTCAAAGTTGAAACTCTGGCATAGCTACAGTGGGGAAGCCGAATATTTTCAAAGTTGAAACTCTGGCATAGCTACAGAGGGGAAGCCGAATATTTTCAAAGTTGAAACTCTGGCGTAGCTACAGAGGGGCAGTGGGGCATGCCATGAGCAGAAGAGCTAGGTTAATAAGTAGCCATGCTAGCAAGGTATTAAATCATCATCATTTTGAGTAGGTGACACGGTCAGTCGACTTTGTACACCCTGGTGTCAGAGTTCTTCGGAACTGCCTCTCGGCCTCTGACGTGGTTCCTTTAACGACTACCAGATGGCAGCCGGGACCAACAGTTATCAAATACCCTATTGTATGAGTTTGACTCGCCTGAGTGTTATAGTAGTACCACTTAGTCGAAGGGATTTGTTGTAGTGAAGAATTAGTGTGACCAACTAAACTTTTAACGAGGCGTCGTATCCCACTTCTGACAGCAAAATGTCAGCTTGCCAACAAGAAGTGATTCCTTATAGTCTTCCTTCATGGTCTGGGTTAAAACAAAATCAGTTTTTGAATAAAGTTTCGTGTATGAAAAGGCTTCCTTTAGACTTACTTATACATTTTGTAGATTTAGTTATAACTACGTCCTCCATCTCCACGCCTACTACAAGGCTAAACGTGGCTTATAGCCCTGGGTTCTGTCTACCCCGCAAGGGAAGAAGACGTGACATATATGTTTTTTAGGCACGGTTATTGTACGCCGAAAAACATTAGCGAAATATTGAAAGCAACACTACAAGTGAAATATTTTTTTGGACGCTTTAAGGGATGATTCAGCCTTTCAAATTGAACAACTTTAATTATGGGAACAATTCTGGTAACTCAATTATTTTTTTGCATTTCCATACAAATATATTGACTCGCCCGGTCATTTTGTATGGGACTGTCAAATGTTTTTTTTTAATTCCTAGCGTTGGTCCCAAAGGAAAAGTTGTTCAATTGGCAGACTGGAACATCTCTTAAAGAGTCCATCAATATTTCACAGGGTATGTAGGTGATTATGATATTTAGAACAATGTTATAGCACAAGTATATACTCTGTGCTAATCAGCGGCGGATAAGGAAAGTTAAGAAAAAAGGGGGGGGGGGGGTAGGTCGCAATACTTATGACCTTAAGGGCGCGCACTAGGCACACTAGCGACGCCAATAATTTTATTCCTAATACTTTATAAATAGAAAGAAATTCAAGAATGTAAATCATATAAGCACTAGTTAATAACCTAAAGTATTTTTGGAATCATGTTTAATATTATCAGAATCAGTGAGAACTATGAGAGATTTTTGGCGGTAATCACGTTTTCTCTTAATGACTGATTCTCATAATATTAAAACATGATTCCAAAAATACTTCAAGTTATTTACTAGTGCTTTATGATTTACATTCTTGAATTTCTTTCTATTTGTAAAGTATTAGGAATAAAATGATTGGCGTCGCTACTGTGCCTAGGGTGGCACCAGTTAACTAGATAATTGTTATTTTTTTAGTTATTATGAATTTATGTATAAAAGGTGAAATCCCCCTCTGCCCATTCTTCGACAATCCTGGATGCGCCTCTGGTGCTAATAGTTAAAAACTATTAAAGTATGTAGCCTATGTGCATTTTATTTATATAATTGATCTGATAATGTAAGTAGTCTCGGATATTTAATTCTATTATGTATATGTTTGTGGTAATTAGGAATTGTATCTAGTCAATAAAATTGTTTTTATTAAAATGGTTTTTACTTCTAGATTTTTGGGGATCAACTGGGGACCACAACCCTCAGATATTCAATGGGCCCCCAGAGAGGTTTTAAATTTAGTAATGCAGTAGGTACTTTTTACTAATTGTAATAATTAGTGGGTACTCCTATTCATTTATGTGCGTCCTCCTCTAATCTAATATTGCTGTGCCCGACAGGGTCCATAAATGGTCTAACCTTGTAATTTGTCATCCTATGTCTATGGTTTGCAATAAATATTGAGTATTGAGGTGGACCTCCATTTTTAGGTTTAGCCCTCAAAAGTTCTAAAACTAACGCCAGTCCACAAATAAAGCATTTTTAATACTTTTTTTTTATGTAGGTACCTACCTGTGGTACCTACCGACATACGTACTTACTGACAGTCTAGGTAAAAAAATACGACACGACACTATGTAGTATAGTCCGTATCACACTTTATGACGGCTTGGAACATCGCGCGAGGCGGTGCGCGTACACAATACTAGGTTCAGCGGGGAGGCGGGGCGCGTTCTGCGCAACTCGCAGCTATATCCGAGCCGCCATAACTCAGACCAACGCCATAACGTTTGATTCAGACTGTACCTACTTATTGTAACTGGCTGTATAGATACTCGTTACATACGTAGGTAGACAAGTTATACATAAGAGTTCTTAGCGGGAATTTGAGCTGACTACACGGTGTTTGTTTTGGATTGTTTTGCAAATTGTTTCTAGTGGACTTTATAATGTGAAATCGGTGTAGTTTAGTGTTATAAAAGCCCATGTCAAGGAACAATGTATGGGATAACTAAAATAAACAGTCATTGTGCAGCTGTAGTGAGATTTACATAGCGGGCTGGTGGTTGTCCGCCTTGCTGCGTTGGCTATGATTGAACCAGTGGGTTCGTGAAGGATTGTCGCCAGGGGCTCCATAGAATCAACGAAATGAATTTACACCATCATTTCGTTGATAACAAGAAAACTCGAAAAAGCGCGGGAAAATTTTTACTTGATACTGGCTAAATACGTAATGCGTGAAAGCCATAACACAACACAAAAAAAAAAGTTATACATATTTATTGAACTAGAACTAGTAAGGCGAACCTTGAACACTTCTAATGGAGTTGTGATGAGATGTGACATGTGACCTAGTTTAGCAATTAGTATCAGCGTGTTTTGTGAGCTACAGTCGCAAATGTTTGTAATTTTATGACTTAGCCAGACATACAGACAGATAGACTTAAAAGAACACTATAATCTATATCCATAGTAATATATAAAGATTGATAATATGTATATAAAGCTGAAGACTGTTTGTTTGGTTGAACGCGCCAATCTCAGGAACTATTGGACCGATTTCAAAAATTCTTTCACCGTTAGATGTACCGTACGATAACAATGAGTGTCATAGACTAGGTATGTAGGGTCGACTGCTAGTATTGGTATATTTGCCATTTGAGAAGAAAATACCCTCTTGAAACTAGAAGCACGGCGACGTGGAAATGTCCGAGTCTAAAATGTTACTAAGCACCTAATAAGCAATCGTTTTAAAAATATTTATGCAGTTTAATTTCTGAACGATACGCTGAACTGTCATTGAGACAATACAATACAAATGTCAGTTGATCAAAAACTGTCAGCGCGGTCGTGCTGCAGTGAAACGAGATTATAATTTTAATGGAAATATAAATTAAAACAATGAGTTTCAAAAAAGATTTGCACCAATTACTAAAGCCGTACTACTGGGTTAATATCCTATTGAGTATCTCGTACGTTACGTGCAAGCGTACGGCCGTAATATGCAATTTTCTCTTCCCCAATGCCGACTGTGAATTGGACAGCCGAGAAACGGAAATCTTGTTTTTCCTAATTATCGTCGTGATGCTAAGGACCCGCAAGGCGGGAAGTGTGACGATGGTCAACTACCTATCAGCCTCCTTCGTTTATACGAAGATAGCCAACCTAATTCTGTGGTTTTACGCTGATATAAGGTTAGTACCGAGACCCTTTATTGTTTCCTTGTATTATTTTTAGTTTTATCTGCAACCCTGGACTCTGTCTACCCCGCAAGGGATGAAGACGTGGAAGTATTTATGTTTGTGTATGTTCACTGTTACGTCTATGTGTCAAAAGACATTATTCATATTTTCTATAGAGAAACAAAAAAAATAATGACGCGTGGGATTCTCTTCAATTTGTGAGGCTAAGTGAATCGCGTAGATTCTCTCTATGCTTCAGTTTAAACGTGGCTTTATCCTAGTACAGGAAGCAGCTATCATTTCTATCTTGTTATATCATCCACTTTCCATAATTTTACACACACATTACAGGACAGTGAACGGCTATAGCAGTCAAAACAATAAAACTTCTATTGTGTCTCATTTAGTCCAGTAATGCATTAATCATACACTATTTGCGGTGTGTTCAATGATAATAAAGTTTCAAGTAAGTTTTCATATCATTTAACTTCTGCTTTATTACAACTCCACAGATACGGTCTTCCCTACGGAGCACTGATCATCCTCGTAGCCCTTGTCCTGCCAGAGCCGACCTACATGGGCCCAGAGCTAGTCACATACTTCCGCGGCACTCAAACCTTAGACGAGGAGCTCAAGCACCACAAGAACACGACGTGGCTGGTCTGTCTGTACGCTGCGTGGCATCCAGCGTGTGTGAACTTTGCACCGGTGTTTGCTGAGCTGTCTGCGAGTTACAGCTTGGACAATCTCAAGTTTGGGAAGCTTGATGTTGGAAGGTGAGTTATAGTTTTTTATTTATCTTTACTGGAGCCGACGTCGCGCCAGTAACAGAAAAGCTCAATAGTCATCACATTTCGTGTAGGTTCTTCGGAACCGCCTCTCGGCCTCTGACGTGGTTCCTTTAACGACTACCAGATGGCAGCCGGGACCAACGGCTTATAGTCATAGACTGAGTTGGTATGGGCATGTGATGAGGAGAAAAGAAAGTCATATTACAAGGTATAAGATTTGTAAGTAGATGGAACGCGGAACAGAGGGAGACCTAAGAAACAATGGATTGATTGTGTCAAGGAGAGAATGAACAGGAAGAGAGTGACAAAGGCTATGGTGGATGACAGATCAAGGTGGAGAGAACTGACATACTGTGCCGACCCCACATAAAAGGTAAAGGAAGAAGACTGGCTCCGATTAAGAATAGGAAGCATGTCTAGCCTTTGGGTTATTTTGTACCTACCTCACAACTAACTCATTCTTTTAATCTATTTTTTTTCGAGGCTTCAGTACACTTGATGTGCTATGCCAGCCTCATCATCATCATCATCATAGGGATAAATTTTTAAAATAAAATATACCTTCGAAAAAGTCTGTAATAAACAAAAATCCATTTATTACTCAAAATCACTTAGTTATGCTCTAAAATGGTACTTTCAGATACCCTGACGCTGCAGCCAAGTTCAGAGTGCAAGACGGGCCAACGAGCCGTCAGCTACCAACTGTTTTGCTCTTCAAAGAGGGACAGGAACACATGAGGAGACCACAGGCTGACCACACTGGGAAGCTGCAGAAGTATGTATATCTTGACTTTTGTAAAGAATTAATAATTATATAGGGCCAAAATAACACGTTGAGAAAGCCCTACAGAAAGTTGTGAACTTGTGAGGCCAAACTGGAAAAATATTTTTCCCTCATGATCTAATCCGGGACCGAACTCAGGATACTGTTATTTAAAAGCAACAACTAGAGGAGGCCAAAAGCAAGGCAGAATTTTTACCCTTTATAGTGAGACAATTATTTTATTTATGTTTGTTTGACGGCAAACGATCCACCTGATGGAAAGTAATCATTGCCACCCATGCACGTCATATCTGCAACACCAAAAGAGATGCTGATGCGTTGCCGACTCTTATGATACCTGTAAACACGCCTTTTGAAGGACTAAGACTTGTTGGTTGCTCTTTTCAATAGACCTCCATATAAGATAGTTCTTCTTGCATCTACCCTCCATTCCTATATCCGCAGGTTCCTGTTCTCCAAAGACAACGTGAAGGCAGCCTTCGACATCGACGGGCTCTACCAGGAGTGCAAGGAGAGGCTCAAAGCAGCCAAGAACACCAAGAAGACCGAGTAGACTTAAGGTTATAGATCACAAAATCATCATTAATATGTAAAATACGGGTCATTCACGTATGAAGTCAGCTACAGGGCGACATGTTCCGACCTCTTCCGGAGGACTTGGTGCGCGCGTCTCGGTTCACATTCGCCCTGAGGAAGACCTCCGGATGAGGTTGAAACATGTCGGCCTGTAGCTGACTTCATACGTGAGTGACCCGTATTTTACATATTAAGAGTCGCCTGGACGCGCATGTCTCCATACAAACGGAAAAAGGGAATTGTGGCAATATTTGATAATTTTGAAGTAAAATTAAGCATCCATTCAATTAATCTCATTATAATCTACGTACGTTCCTATACAGTTTGGTTAAATTATCAATAGTTTGAGAACTATACGCCTCTCAAGATTTCCATACAAATTTGAAAAGGCTTGTAATTCTCAAACCATTGGTATTTTAACCAAGCTGTATAGGAACGTACGTAGATTATAATAAAATTAATTGATTAAATGCTTAATTTTACTCCAAAATTATCAAATATTGCCACAATTCCCTTTTTCCGTTTGTATGAAGACATGCGAGTCCAGGCGACTCTTAATAATGTTAGTATCTTACGTTAGTTTTCGTCACAAAATTATTATCTAAGCCGCAATAAGTTCACTGTTAGATATGGCCTCCCCAAAGATTTAGAATACAACCAGTTGAATCTAGTACAGGGTGTCCGCTGGCAGATTTTACACTTTAAATTGAGCTCATGGCGCGTTGCAAGTCAGCAGCAAAGAAATTGGGTTATGGTTCAACGCGGAAGTGTTGCGGATTATTTACTAGCTATAAGACGATATAAAAACCACCTTAAATAGTCACAATTATGTTAAGTCATTCTGTAACAATTTTCTATGCCCACGCGATTATTGAACATCTTTTTAGTAATGCGGCACATTTTTACATTGGAGGGTACTTTAATAAACAGAATATGCATTATTGGAGTGCCAGGAATCCATTACAAGGACATTAAAGGTCTCTTCATGGCCTCAAAACCATAGTTGGGTTCGCCATTTCTGGCAATTTTTTTAGCAGAGACGGAACCGTAAAAACATAAATTTAAGTTTGCGGATAGAAAGACGCCAATTCAATAAAATGACATTTAAAAATAAAATCCGCGTTATTCTTTTCTAAGAATATAAATAAATAATTTTCATTGTAATCATATTCAGTTATATTTAATTTTATGAAGTACAAAATCTGCCGGCGGACACCCTGTACTTTCAAAAATAAAGTTCTCAGCTTACAACTATCTAAAGACATAGTTTTTGAGACGAACCTAACAATACCTTATTGTCGAAATCCATCCAGCCGTTGGAAGATGTCGTCCCCGTAGGTATAAATCAGATGTGTCGTACGGTTACCGGGACACTGACGGCCCGGCTCTGAACTGCTTTGATCGAGTTCATACAAAGGGAGCATTTAAGTATTAGCAGAAAAATAGCTATTCCCCATAGGGGGCAGCCTATTGTGAGCTAAAGTAGTATGAGTAGCGTAAGGTATCATTTTCATAAAAAATGTTAGTGTACTTTGCGTCACTATGTCAGCCCCAACCCCCCCCCCCGGCCCCTATGTCATCAAAAATAAGCCAAGCCTAGGACCCCCCCCCCCACCCCCTTTCACTGCTTACGTAATATTTGAATGAAGTAAGTAATAGTAATTTAATTACCGGTGTTACTACCAGTAGTTAAATTGGTATTAACTGGTATGGTAGACGAGCTCTGTGGCGCAGCGGTCAACACGCCGGCCTGTGACACGGATGGTCCCGGGTTCGATCCCTGGTCAGGTCAAGATGAAAAACGATCTTTTTCAGATTGACCTGGGTCTTGGATGTTTATCCATATATGTGTTTCTTATAAAATATAGTATCGTTGAGTTAGTATCCCAAAACACAAGTCTTAAGAACTTACTTTGGGGCTAGCTCAATCTGTGTGATTTGTCTGTATATATTTATTTATTTATTATTTAACACAGGCAATAAAGTCGTTGCAGGATGCATAGCCAAAACGGATTCAGCAATAAATCACCAGCCCCCTATTTACTAACTCGGATGACAGGTGTCGATGCCTATCAATCTAGAATTTACAGTTACAATGCGGGTTTTGCTTGCTCGACATTCTTATTTGGAATACAAAAACGGCATTGTAACAGCAAATCCTAGATTGATATAGGCATCGACACCTGTCATCCGAGTTAGTAAATAGGGGGGCAGGTCTTTGTTAGTCTCCACTGCAGGAGCACTGCTCTCTCTGTACTACCAGAGCCATATATTAGCCAGCAATTAAGAGGATTTGGCCTACACTCTCCAATAAATATAAAATAATACATACATTTAACAATTAATATTTGAAAACAATTTTCAACGTAGATTTAATAATAAGTAGAAATTATAAAGACAATTCAAGTTATGACTGCTTATAACATTAATTTGTAAGTACTAAGATCTGAGTAGTTGCCATGTTAGTTTCGTATATCTTTTTTTATTAAGAATGTAAAATAAAGAACTAGTTGATACACCAAAGTATATTTCGCAACACTACAAATATGTTGCATTTATTAATTAGCAAGCTTTCCACGAAGTTGAAATAATAATTTTTATTCCATACGCACAATGCTTCATTTTTCAATCATGACCATTACGTTGCATTATTTAAAAATAAACCTTTTTTGACAGTTTACGTTCGCCTTATCGATTTGTGCTGTCGTTATATAGCCTATGACATTTAAGAATACGAATCTATAACACCTCAACTTCAAAATCGGTGAAGCCGTTTTTGAAGCTGAGGCAACAGACATACATACATGAATACATACGCGCGAAAAACATTACCCTCTTTCTGAGTAGGTCAGTCGGGTAAGAAGAGGCTTGTTACAAGATTAGTCGTGATTGTGTCTGGTAGTCTATCTGTCCAAAATGTATATGTGAAAAACGGATTACCATAAGTGTCTGAAGCTGTTAAAACGACTTTGGGTGCAAATGATTTGTTTTCTGTGTAAGTGGCCAACACGGGCATTTTATATCTACTTTTGTGGAAAGCTGCGTTGTGTTCAAGTGTGAAATGAGTATTTATTATGTAAATAAACGTTTATGTTAAAAAACTTTTCTTTATTTTTTTTAACCTTTAACAATCATCATTGATACATTATATCATGGATTATGTAAAATTATTAAGATTTATTTAATCATCATGCAAGGCAAACGCGATTATGATGTTTACCCTTAAAAATCACCACCATACAAGGCACTGTAAGCCGTCTGATTCGGCTGTTATCGTGTCGCTATGCTGCGCTTGAAAATTTCTAGAATAACACATAAATTTTATATTTATTCTATTTTTTTTTTTATTTTATTATTTTTTTTTAACGGATTATCTTGAAAGTTAATCCGTTAATCAAAATGTTAACTTCGTTAATTAACGATTAACGGATTAACGAGTTAATGCCCAGCTATGCCAGTGATTAATGTAGCATGTGAAGAACAGATATCGCTTTTTACAATTTTAAGAAGGTCATAAATCGCAAAGGCCGTGTTTTATAAATTGTAATGATATAATCTACTTGAAGCCGAATATTTTCAAAGTTGAAACTCTGGCATAGCTACAGTGGGGAAGCCGAATATTTTCAAAGTTGAAACTCTGGCATAGCTACAGAGGGGAAGCCGAATATTTTCAAAGTTGAAACTCTGGCGTAGCTACAGAGGGGCAGTGGGGCATGCCATGAGCAGAAGAGCTAGGTTAATAAGTAGCCATGCTAGCAAGGTATTAAATCATCATCATTTTGAGTAGGTGACACGGTCAGTCGACTTTGTACACCCTGGTGTCAGAGTTCTTCGGAACTGCCTCTCGGCCTCTGACGTGGTTCCTTTAACGACTACCAGATGGCAGCCGGGACCAACAGTTATCAAATACCCTATTGTATGAGTTTGACTCGCCTGAGTGTTATAGTAGTACCACTTAGTCGAAGGGATTTGTTGTAGTGAAGAATTAGTGTGACCAACTAAACTTTTAACGAGGCGTCGTATCCCACTTCTGACAGCAAAATGTCAGCTTGCCAACAAGAAGTGATTCCTTATAGTCTTCCTTCATGGTCTGGGTTAAAACAAAATCAGTTTTTGAATAAAGTTTCGTGTATGAAAAGGCTTCCTTTAGACTTACTTATACATTTTGTAGATTTAGTTATAACTACGTCCTCCATCTCCACGCCTACTACAAGGCTAAACGTGGCTTATAGCCCTGGGTTCTGTCTACCCCGCAAGGGAAGAAGACGTGACATATATGTTTTTTAGGCACGGTTATTGTACGCCGAAAAACATTAGCGAAATATTGAAAGCAACACTACAAGTGAAATATTTTTTTGGACGCTTTAAGGGATGATTCAGCCTTTCAAATTGAACAACTTTAATTATGGGAACAATTCTGGTAACTCAATTATTTTTTTGCATTTCCATACAAATATATTGACTCGCCCGGTCATTTTGTATGGGACTGTCAAATGTTTTTTTTTAATTCCTAGCGTTGGTCCCAAAGGAAAAGTTGTTCAATTGGCAGACTGGAACATCTCTTAAAGAGTCCATCAATATTTCACAGGGTATGTAGGTGATTATGATATTTAGAACAATGTTATAGCACAAGTATATACTCTGTGCTAATCAGCGGCGGATAAGGAAAGTTAAGAAAAAAGGGGGGGGGGGGGGGGGTAGGTCGCAATACTTATGACCTTAAGGGCGCGCACTAGGCACACTAGCGACGCCAATAATTTTATTCCTAATACTTTATAAATAGAAAGAAATTCAAGAATGTAAATCATATAAGCACTAGTTAATAACCTAAAGTATTTTTGGAATCATGTTTAATATTATCAGAATCAGTGAGAACTATGAGAGATTTTTGGCGGTAATCACGTTTTCTCTTAATGACTGATTCTCATAATATTAAAACATGATTCCAAAAATACTTCAAGTTATTTACTAGTGCTTTATGATTTACATTCTTGAATTTCTTTCTATTTGTAAAGTATTAGGAATAAAATGATTGGCGTCGCTACTGTGCCTAGGGTGGCACCAGTTAACTAGATAATTGTTATTTTTTTAGTTATTATGAATTTATGTATAAAAGGTGAAATCCCCCTCTGCCCATTCTTCGACAATCCTGGATGCGCCTCTGGTGCTAATAGTTAAAAACTATTAAAGTATGTAGCCTATGTGCATTTTATTTATATAATTGATCTGATAATGTAAGTAGTCTCGGATATTTAATTCTATTATGTATATGTTTGTGGTAATTAGGAATTGTATCTAGTCAATAAAATTGTTTTTATTAAAATGGTTTTTACTTCTAGATTTTTGGGGATCAACTGGGGACCACAACCCTCAGATATTCAATGGGCCCCCAGAGAGGTTTTAAATTTAGTAATGCAGTAGGTACTTTTTACTAATTGTAATAATTAGTGGGTACTCCTATTCATTTATGTGCGTCCTCCTCTAATCTAATATTGCTGTGCCCGACAGGGTCCATAAATGGTCTAACCTTGTAATTTGTCATCCTATGTCTATGGTTTGCAATAAATATTGAGTATTGAGGTGGACCTCCATTTTTAGGTTTAGCCCTCAAAAGTTCTAAAACTAACGCCAGTCCACAAATAAAGCATTTTTAATACTTTTTTTTTATGTAGGTACCTACCTGTGGTACCTACCGACATACGTACTTACTGACAGTCTAGGTAAAAAAATACGACACGACACTATGTAGTATAGTCCGTATCACACTTTATGACGGCTTGGAACATCGCGCGAGGCGGTGCGCGTACACAATACTAGGTTCAGCGGGGAGGCGGGGCGCGTTCTGCGCAACTCGCAGCTATATCCGAGCCGCCATAACTCAGACCAACGCCATAACGTTTGATTCAGACTGTACCTACTTATTGTAACTGGCTGTATAGATACTCGTTACATACGTAGGTAGACAAGTTATACATAAGAGTTCTTAGCGGGAATTTGAGCTGACTACACGGTGTTTGTTTTGGATTGTTTTGCAAATTGTTTCTAGTGGACTTTATAATGTGAAATCGGTGTAGTTTAGTGTTATAAAAGCCCATGTCAAGGAACAATGTATGGGATAACTAAAATAAACAGTCATTGTGCAGCTGTAGTGAGATTTACATAGCGGGCTGGTGGTTGTCCGCCTTGCTGCGTTGGCTATGATTGAACCAGTGGGTTCGTGAAGGATTGTCGCCAGGGGCTCCATAGAATCAACGAAATGAATTTACACCATCATTTCGTTGATAACAAGAAAACTCGAAAAAGCGCGGGAAAATTTTTACTTGATACTGGCTAAATACGTAATGCGTGAAAGCCATAACACAACACAAAAAAAAAAGTTATACATATTTATTGAACTAGAACTAGTAAGGCGAACCTTGAACACTTCTAATGGAGTTGTGATGAGATGTGACATGTGACCTAGTTTAGCAATTAGTATCAGCGTGTTTTGTGAGCTACAGTCGCAAATGTTTGTAATTTTATGACTTAGCCAGACATACAGACAGATAGACTTAAAAGAACACTATAATCTATATCCATAGTAATATATAAAGATTGATAATATGTATATAAAGCTGAAGACTGTTTGTTTGGTTGAACGCGCCAATCTCAGGAACTATTGGACCGATTTCAAAAATTCTTTCACCGTTAGATGTACCGTACGATAACAATGAGTGTCATAGACTAGGTATGTAGGGTCGACTGCTAGTATTGGTATATTTGCCATTTGAGAAGAAAATACCCTCTTGAAACTAGAAGCACGGCGACGTGGAAATGTCCGAGTCTAAAATGTTACTAAGCACCTAATAAGCAATCGTTTTAAAAATATTTATGCAGTTTAATTTCTGAACGATACGCTGAACTGTCATTGAGACAATACAATACAAATGTCAGTTGATCAAAAACTGTCAGCGCGGTCGTGCTGCAGTGAAACGAGATTATAATTTTAATGGAAATATAAATTAAAACAATGAGTTTCAAAAAAGATTTGCACCAATTACTAAAGCCGTACTACTGGGTTAATATCCTATTGAGTATCTCGTACGTTACGTGCAAGCGTACGGCCGTAATATGCAATTTTCTCTTCCCCAATGCCGACTGTGAATTGGACAGCCGAGAAACGGAAATCTTGTTTTTCCTAATTATCGTCGTGATGCTAAGGACCCGCAAGGCGGGAAGTGTGACGATGGTCAACTACCTATCAGCCTCCTTCGTTTATACGAAGATAGCCAACCTAATTCTGTGGTTTTACGCTGATATAAGGTTAGTACCGAGACCCTTTATTGTTTCCTTGTATTATTTTTAGTTTTATCTGCAACCCTGGACTCTGTCTACCCCGCAAGGGATGAAGACGTGGAAGTATTTATGTTTGTGTATGTTCACTGTTACGTCTATGTGTCAAAAGACATTATTCATATTTTCTATAGAGAAACAAAAAAAATAATGACGCGTGGGATTCTCTTCAATTTGTGAGGCTAAGTGAATCGCGTAGATTCTCTCTATGCTTCAGTTTAAACGTGGCTTTATCCTAGTACAGGAAGCAGCTATCATTTCTATCTTGTTATATCATCCACTTTCCATAATTTTACACACACATTACAGGACAGTGAACGGCTATAGCAGTCAAAACAATAAAACTTCTATTGTGTCTCATTTAGTCCAGTAATGCATTAATCATACACTATTTGCGGTGTGTTCAATGATAATAAAGTTTCAAGTAAGTTTTCATATCATTTAACTTCTGCTTTATTACAACTCCACAGATACGGTCTTCCCTACGGAGCACTGATCATCCTCGTAGCCCTTGTCCTGCCAGAGCCGACCTACATGGGCCCAGAGCTAGTCACATACTTCCGCGGCACTCAAACCTTAGACGAGGAGCTCAAGCACCACAAGAACACGACGTGGCTGGTCTGTCTGTACGCTGCGTGGCATCCAGCGTGTGTGAACTTTGCACCGGTGTTTGCTGAGCTGTCTGCGAGTTACAGCTTGGACAATCTCAAGTTTGGGAAGCTTGATGTTGGAAGGTGAGTTATAGTTTTTTATTTATCTTTACTGGAGCCGACGTCGCGCCAGTAACAGAAAAGCTCAATAGTCATCACATTTCGTGTAGGTTCTTCGGAACCGCCTCTCGGCCTCTGACGTGGTTCCTTTAACGACTACCAGATGGCAGCCGGGACCAACGGCTTATAGTCATAGACTGAGTTGGTATGGGCATGTGATGAGGAGAAAAGAAAGTCATATTACAAGGTATAAGATTTGTAAGTAGATGGAACGCGGAACAGAGGGAGACCTAAGAAACAATGGATTGATTGTGTCAAGGAGAGAATGAACAGGAAGAGAGTGACAAAGGCTATGGTGGATGACAGATCAAGGTGGAGAGAACTGACATACTGTGCCGACCCCACATAAAAGGTAAAGGAAGAAGACTGGCTCCGATTAAGAATAGGAAGCATGTCTAGCCTTTGGGTTATTTTGTACCTACCTCACAACTAACTCATTCTTTTAATCTATTTTTTTTCGAGGCTTCAGTACACTTGATGTGCTATGCCAGCCTCATCATCATCATCATCATAGGGATAAATTTTTAAAATAAAATATACCTTCGAAAAAGTCTGTAATAAACAAAAATCCATTTATTACTCAAAATCACTTAGTTATGCTCTAAAATGGTACTTTCAGATACCCTGACGCTGCAGCCAAGTTCAGAGTGCAAGACGGGCCAACGAGCCGTCAGCTACCAACTGTTTTGCTCTTCAAAGAGGGACAGGAACACATGAGGAGACCACAGGCTGACCACACTGGGAAGCTGCAGAAGTATGTATATCTTGACTTTTGTAAAGAATTAATAATTATATAGGGCCAAAATAACACGTTGAGAAAGCCCTACAGAAAGTTGTGAACTTGTGAGGCCAAACTGGAAAAATATTTTTCCCTCATGATCTAATCCGGGACCGAACTCAGGATACTGTTATTTAAAAGCAACAACTAGAGGAGGCCAAAAGCAAGGCAGAATTTTTACCCTTTATAGTGAGACAATTATTTTATTTATGTTTGTTTGACGGCAAACGATCCACCTGATGGAAAGTAATCATTGCCACCCATGCACGTCATATCTGCAACACCAAAAGAGATGCTGATGCGTTGCCGACTCTTATGATACCTGTAAACACGCCTTTTGAAGGACTAAGACTTGTTGGTTGCTCTTTTCAATAGACCTCCATATAAGATAGTTCTTCTTGCATCTACCCTCCATTCCTATATCCGCAGGTTCCTGTTCTCCAAAGACAACGTGAAGGCAGCCTTCGACATCGACGGGCTCTACCAGGAGTGCAAGGAGAGGCTCAAAGCAGCCAAGAACACCAAGAAGACCGAGTAGACTTAAGGTTATAGATCACAAAATCATCATTAATATGTAAAATACGGGTCATTCACGTATGAAGTCAGCTACAGGGCGACATGTTCCGACCTCTTCCGGAGGACTTGGTGCGCGCGTCTCGGTTCACATTCGCCCTGAGGAAGACCTCCGGATGAGGTTGAAACATGTCGGCCTGTAGCTGACTTCATACGTGAGTGACCCGTATTTTACATATTAAGAGTCGCCTGGACGCGCATGTCTCCATACAAACGGAAAAAGGGAATTGTGGCAATATTTGATAATTTTGAAGTAAAATTAAGCATCCATTCAATTAATCTCATTATAATCTACGTACGTTCCTATACAGTTTGGTTAAATTATCAATAGTTTGAGAACTATACGCCTCTCAAGATTTCCATACAAATTTGAAAAGGCTTGTAATTCTCAAACCATTGGTATTTTAACCAAGCTGTATAGGAACGTACGTAGATTATAATAAAATTAATTGATTAAATGCTTAATTTTACTCCAAAATTATCAAATATTGCCACAATTCCCTTTTTCCGTTTGTATGAAGACATGCGAGTCCAGGCGACTCTTAATAATGTTAGTATCTTACGTTAGTTTTCGTCACAAAATTATTATCTAAGCCGCAATAAGTTCACTGTTAGATATGGCCTCCCCAAAGATTTAGAATACAACCAGTTGAATCTAGTACAGGGTGTCCGCTGGCAGATTTTACACTTTAAATTGAGCTCATGGCGCGTTGCAAGTCAGCAGCAAAGAAATTGGGTTATGGTTCAACGCGGAAGTGTTGCGGATTATTTACTAGCTATAAGACGATATAAAAACCACCTTAAATAGTCACAATTATGTTAAGTCATTCTGTAACAATTTTCTATGCCCACGCGATTATTGAACATCTTTTTAGTAATGCGGCACATTTTTACATTGGAGGGTACTTTAATAAACAGAATATGCATTATTGGAGTGCCAGGAATCCATTACAAGGACATTAAAGGTCTCTTCATGGCCTCAAAACCATAGTTGGGTTCGCCATTTCTGGCAATTTTTTTAGCAGAGACGGAACCGTAAAAACATAAATTTAAGTTTGCGGATAGAAAGACGCCAATTCAATAAAATGACATTTAAAAATAAAATCCGCGTTATTCTTTTCTAAGAATATAAATAAATAATTTTCATTGTAATCATATTCAGTTATATTTAATTTTATGAAGTACAAAATCTGCCGGCGGACACCCTGTACTTTCAAAAATAAAGTTCTCAGCTTACAACTATCTAAAGACATAGTTTTTGAGACGAACCTAACAATACCTTATTGTCGAAATCCATCCAGCCGTTGGAAGATGTCGTCCCCGTAGGTATAAATCAGATGTGTCGTACGGTTACCGGGACACTGACGGCCCGGCTCTGAACTGCTTTGATCGAGTTCATACAAAGGGAGCATTTAAGTATTAGCAGAAAAATAGCTATTCCCCATAGGGGGCAGCCTATTGTGAGCTAAAGTAGTATGAGTAGCGTAAGGTATCATTTTCATAAAAAATGTTAGTGTACTTTGCGTCACTATGTCAGCCCCAACCCCCCCCCCCGGCCCCTATGTCATCAAAAATAAGCCAAGCCTAGGACCCCCCCCCCCACCCCCTTTCACTGCTTACGTAATATTTGAATGAAGTAAGTAATAGTAATTTAATTACCGGTGTTACTACCAGTAGTTAAATTGGTATTAACTGGTATGGTAGACGAGCTCTGTGGCGCAGCGGTCAACACGCCGGCCTGTGACACGGATGGTCCCGGGTTCGATCCCTGGTCAGGTCAAGATGAAAAACGATCTTTTTCAGATTGACCTGGGTCTTGGATGTTTATCCATATATGTGTTTCTTATAAAATATAGTATCGTTGAGTTAGTATCCCAAAACACAAGTCTTAAGAACTTACTTTGGGGCTAGCTCAATCTGTGTGATTTGTCTGTATATATTTATTTATTTATTATTTAACACAGGCAATAAAGTCGTTGCAGGATGCATAGCCAAAACGGATTCAGCAATAAATCACCAGCCCCCTATTTACTAACTCGGATGACAGGTGTCGATGCCTATCAATCTAGAATTTACAGTTACAATGCGGGTTTTGCTTGCTCGACATTCTTATTTGGAATACAAAAACGGCATTGTAACAGCAAATCCTAGATTGATATAGGCATCGACACCTGTCATCCGAGTTAGTAAATAGGGGGGCAGGTCTTTGTTAGTCTCCACTGCAGGAGCACTGCTCTCTCTGTACTACCAGAGCCATATATTAGCCAGCAATTAAGAGGATTTGGCCTACACTCTCCAATAAATATAAAATAATACATACATTTAACAATTAATATTTGAAAACAATTTTCAACGTAGATTTAATAATAAGTAGAAATTATAAAGACAATTCAAGTTATGACTGCTTATAACATTAATTTGTAAGTACTAAGATCTGAGTAGTTGCCATGTTAGTTTCGTATATCTTTTTTTATTAAGAATGTAAAATAAAGAACTAGTTGATACACCAAAGTATATTTCGCAACACTACAAATATGTTGCATTTATTAATTAGCAAGCTTTCCACGAAGTTGAAATAATAATTTTTATTCCATACGCACAATGCTTCATTTTTCAATCATGACCATTACGTTGCATTATTTAAAAATAAACCTTTTTTGACAGTTTACGTTCGCCTTATCGATTTGTGCTGTCGTTATATAGCCTATGACATTTAAGAATACGAATCTATAACACCTCAACTTCAAAATCGGTGAAGCCGTTTTTGAAGCTGAGGCAACAGACATACATACATGAATACATACGCGCGAAAAACATTACCCTCTTTCTGAGTAGGTCAGTCGGGTAAGAAGAGGCTTGTTACAAGATTAGTCGTGATTGTGTCTGGTAGTCTATCTGTCCAAAATGTATATGTGAAAAACGGATTACCATAAGTGTCTGAAGCTGTTAAAACGACTTTGGGTGCAAATGATTTGTTTTCTGTGTAAGTGGCCAACACGGGCATTTTATATCTACTTTTGTGGAAAGCTGCGTTGTGTTCAAGTGTGAAATGAGTATTTATTATGTAAATAAACGTTTATGTTAAAAAACTTTTCTTTATTTTTTTTAACCTTTAACAATCATCATTGATACATTATATCATGGATTATGTAAAATTATTAAGATTTATTTAATCATCATGCAAGGCAAACGCGATTATGATGTTTACCCTTAAAAATCACCACCATACAAGGCACTGTAAGCCGTCTGATTCGGCTGTTATCGTGTCGCTATGCTGCGCTTGAAAATTTCTAGAATAACACATAAATTTTATATTTATTCATTAATGTAGCTACGTAGGTCAACTACGACCTTTGTCAGAGGGTGTGCATTTCCCCAGCGGAAAAGTGTTGAATAATAAATGTTGAATAAGGCACTTAGAACTTAGTTATAAACCGACCAATTTCGGATGGCTATGAAAAAGTGACCGCTCAGTACAAGTATCTTACTTCTGAAATTTGCAATATTACTGACGTTATTTGGTACAGACGCATACTCAATACATAAGCGTTTAGTTAAAATAGATGCTTAAATACATATTGCTTATTATTTAGATTTACTCTTTTAAAATAAGTATTTAGTAAATAAGTATTCGTGCGTATAGGGTAAAACAGTACTCTATTACTAAGACTCCACTGTCTTTCCAACCGTTTGCCTGTTTTTCACCAGGCTGTTTTTTATGAACCGTTATAAGTAGGCTGTTGAAATTTTCACAGATGATGTAGGCACCTATATCTGTTGCCGCAAACAACATTTACTAAAAACGGAATAACGTAATTATTTAAGGAACGGCTCCAATGTCAGAAACCTGATTTTTGTCGCTTTTTTGCCTGATATTTTATAATAATACAGTACGGAACACATCGTACGCGAGTACAACTAGCTCTTTGCCGGTTTCTATCATTCGTAAGCATTCTAGTTTGTATATAAGTTCTTATGGTACCTATTTTGTATCTTTCTATTATTACTGATACCGAGCAACCGGTAAACGTGTAAAATATTACTGAGCTGTAAAAATTTTTTTTTTACCAGAAGGTTATTTCTGTATGGTAGAAAAATCCTGCATTTATCATCTAAGTACTTATAAAAGAATATATTAACCGTCTAACAGACCTTAGCTTTTCATATTAGCAAATTTCCTGGGACTTTGTGCTCGTATTTTATGGCCTATGTGACCCGCAGCTAAATGAGCTTTATATAATTGAAAGAACTTTGAAAATCGGTCCAGTTTTAAAGTCAATTGTATGCATACATAAAAACAATCAAATCTTTTCTCTTTATAGTATTATAGTAATAGTATACATAACAGATTGACGTTTTAAATTTGTATCATTATTGAAAGTTAAAGTGAGGTATATACAGTCTCCCATCTACTCAGAAATAACACAAATAACTACAAACCATTTATAGATTAATACTGTAAATAAGACTTGTGTCCGCGCCTGTACCTCATTTATAGTGGTATTACATAGTAATGTTTGGAATGACAGCAATTTATATGAAATGGTCGCTTTTTCATAGCCATCCGAAATTGGTCGGTTTATAACCAAGATTTAAGTGTCACTGGTTTTTTTACGATATTACTTTTATTACTAATTGGATTAAGCTAATTATTAGAATGCGTATAGATGAATAAATAAACAAACCATTGAAATTAGTTACAACTTGCCACATGATATAAAACTCCTACAATAGACGGATTCAAAATCATGATGTCCGTGAGACATTATTTTTGTTCTATCTTTTTTTATACTTACTCTATTACAAACATACTTTCGCAGATGTTGGAGGCAGTTCTAATATATAAATAGACGTTTAAAACTTTCCATTAGGTCCTTTAGTTCAGCTACTAGAACCAAAATACCTACTTTTATGTATATATTTTTTAATCATAAGTGGCTGTGTTTTATTGGATTCTGTTTTTATAGGCGTTATAAACAAATTAATAGCAATGTGTGTAAAAAAATCCAGGACCGTATTCCAAACCGTTTATGAGATCCAGCAAAAGGCCGAACATTTCCCCAGCGGCATTTTGAATAACTTCGGAGGCCTATGACACACAAATTCCATTTATGCATAAACATTTCTCTCTCATGATTAACTAATTGCTCTACTAATTAAATTTTGGATCCCTGACAAAATTCCGCCAGGGAAACGTTTCTCTGGCGTAATATGTTTTTGACGAATTTCTCAAAAATTACTGAATACACGAATTTCATTCATCGATAAACATTCGAAGGCAGCTTTGAACTAACGATCTAGTATATTCAACATTTATTATTCAATACTTTTCCGCTGGGGAAATGCACACTGTCAGAGGAATCACGACTGTCCAGGGTTCGATCCCTGGTAAGGTCAACAATATTTTCAGATTGGCACGGGTCTTGGATGTTTATCTATTACAAAGTATAGTATCGTTGAGTTAGTATCCCATAGCACAAGTCTCGAACTTTGAGGCTAGCTCAATCTGTGTGATTTGTCCCTACATACATATTTAACTGCCTCCTTGTGATAGGAACTGTGACCAATGGCTTTACGTCGAATTATTCTGCTAACCTTTTGGTGCGTTTCTTTTAATAAATAAATATCTAGGTTACAATTGTAAACGTGTTTCGTAGGATATCAACGATACTATATTAAACATCCAATGCCAATCTGAAAAAGATTGTTTTCGATCATGACCTGACCGGGGATCGAACCAGGAACCACTTGTATCGCAAGCTAGCGTGTTGACCGCTGCGCCAGGGAAGTCGTCAAAATATTTTTTGGCGTAGAATATTGAGTGGTTTAGTAAGCCTTCTCACACTAATGGACAAAAGCCATTGGTAGGTATTCTCCAAACATGGCGGTCGTTCTATCCATTTGGTGCCAGAAGTGGGATCAACAAGCTGTAGTCCCACTTCTGACACCAAATGGACGTTTAGCTAAACGTCCATTTGGTGTCAGAAGTGGGTGGCTAAATTCGAGATCTTGAAACACCCGACACAAGTAAAGCTAAGAGAAAGTAAAAGACAGAACTTATAAAAATTAAAATACATTGTATTTAACGTGTCAAATCTCAACAATCATCCTTCCACTGCCACCATATAGTTCGGCGGCTGGCTGTGATACTTTTCAACATGTTTCCTCAATTCAATAGTCCTAACAAAATTGGCCGGACACACTGAACATTGATGCCTCACTCCTTTCCCATGCCTCCTTTTAGCGTGTTCCGACCTTCTCGAAGCCGACAAAAATTTCTCTCCACAATCTACGCATTCATACGGCTTTTCGCCAGTATGCCTTCGTCTATGGTAAACGGCGGCCATTTTGGAAACCAATTTCGCGCCACAAATATCACATTCGAAATTCCTTTCGCGCGTGTGGACAATCGTGTGCTCTGCCAACCTAGCGGACGTGTAGAACTTTTTTTGGCAGTACGTGCATTGGTACGGGCGTACGTCCATGTGAATCCAGATAATGTGATTCTTCAGTTGCGGTCTAGATGTGTAAGTCTTATCACAGTAGTCACATATAAAGTACGCCGGATCTCTGACGTTGCAGCGTTTGCTTCGCGGCAATGATTTTACGTCCGGTTTCGCGTCCGGCTCGCATTTAGACCTATGTTCTCTATAGCACGCTCTATTGGTAAATTGAACACCGCACGCTCTGCAAGTCCGTACTGCATGCATTTGCGAATGAGCTTCGAAGGATCCTTTTCTTGGGAAACTCCGTCCGCAATCGCTACACGTTAAGGCACCAACTTTATGCGCATTTTTGACATGCTTTTTCAACAGAAATTTACTTTTGAGCAACAAGGGACAGTTTTTGCAAAGAAACAGGTTCTGTCCGTGAACTTCCGCCATATGTTTCTTCATATGTTTCCCTCTAAATATAACAGATCCGCAGATACTACACACTTCTTTTTGTCCGCTGTTGCTAAAATGCGCGCTTAAATAATGTGGACTGAGGAAGTTTTTGCCGCAATCCGGGCAGTCGCAGGGCGGGCCGGTCCGAACGACGCGTTTTTTCTTAGTTAGACGAGTTTTTATTTTACTTAATACAGTTTTGGTGTCTCCTCCAGTGTAATTCTTATACGTGTGTAAAGCTAATGTGTCGGGTTTGATGAAGGCGCATAGGGTTTTGACGGGCGGGGCTGCCGCTTCCGGGAGGTCGTCTAGGGAGGTCAGGGCTTTGGCCCATATCCTCTGGGAGTTCCTGACGAAGATCCGAAACTCCTGGGCGGCGAGCGCGTTCGACACGCACGTGATGCAGGTGCCAAGTGGACACAGCGGCTCGTCGGCCACCTGAAATCAAAGACAGTTGTTGAAAATAATATTTGGTGGGTAAACCATTAGTGCTATGAAAATGCTTTCGATTAGGGCCCTTTCGACAGTTTACCTTTTGCACGGGGCCAATAGCAAGCCAGTCCAGTAGGCTAATCCAAGAGCCAGATTTATTTTGGTTGGTTAGTGTTTACATGAAGCCAATCGACTGGCTCGGCTATTGGCGTCGTGTAAACGGCATATTAGAAATTCACATGCGGTGAGAATCCCCTTACTGCTTTGGCTAATATATGGCTCTGGTAGTACAGAGAGGGTCGTGCTCCTGCAGTGGAGACTATTAAAGACCTGATGAAGAAGAAGAGAATCTTATAGAATATCTCTCCTTATAGAATCAGCAAAAAGGATTTTTAAATGGGTTCAGAAATTACTCAGTTATGGCGTTATAAACATACAATAAACAGAATGACATACAGTCTTATTAGAACCTCGTTTTTAAAGCCTGTTGAAATTAGGATCGAAAACAATTACAAAACTGTTTTTATCTCTAAAGTTTTGATACCTAGAATTCGTAATTAAAATTAGCAAAAAAGTACAAATTGTTTGGACTTCCGAGTGAAGAAAAAAACCGTTGAAAAAGTTACTCCCTACACTTATAGAAGAAAGAAATTATAAACAAAAAGAAAATGTTAAACGCTTTTGTTACTACACTATTTGTCTTTTTGTACGCTTTCACGCCTTCTGGCATGTAATTGGCATCATCATCATCAGGTCTTTCTAGTCTCCACTGCAGGAGCACGACCCTCTCTAATTAATTAATTCTTCTCTCTAAGTAATTGGCATGTTGCCTAAAAATGTTTTCGTGTTGCTATGTAAAGACCAGCCAAAAATAAACACAATAGTGACAGTAATACAGTTCTAAGCAAAAAGCTTTTTCAGATATAAAAGTTTTAAGGACACATGTTTTTAGACGTTAATTTTTAGACGTGAAAACGCGCTGCAGATTTGCCTACATATTAGTGACGTCACAACTTTGTATTTTGTATGGGTGGCGTGAGAACTTTGTTCGGTAGCTATACGAAATATTTCGTTTGTGGTAATGGTTTCATAATAAAAGTTGCTATAAATTTAGCGGACTACAATACAGTATAATTTTGTAACGAAAGATTTTCATACTTTTAAAAATGGTCCTATTCACCTAACTTTAAAGAAGCTTTAACATCACTTAACTAATCGATATCAAATAAAAAGTGTTCTTTATGGTGTTTTTAGATAGAAATTAGTATAATTGGAAACAAATTTTATATAATCTTAACATTAGGCAACTACCGAATTGTATGTACCTATTGGTGGTTATGGCTTATTTCATGTAGGAAGTAACTTTCCTAGACGCTTTTCCAAGGGAAGTACATTAGCTCGAGCGTAAACGTATGGCTTAAAAGAACGTAGTGAACGCGTTAAAGAGACTGTATCAAAAATAATTATTACCATTTCACATAGCAGACTTGAGTACCAATTGTTTATTCCTTCTCACAGCTCGCGGCGCGGGCGCTACTTCTATCTGCAAGTAGTGTACTGTCAAATAATGCTTCTTCAACTCAAACGGCCTGACGAATCTCGCTGGACACTTGTCACATCCATGCGGCATATCCTTAGTGCTCCTATGCCTACGCTTTATATGATCCAACCTTCTAGAAGCCGATAGAAACTTATCACCGCACTCTTGACATTCGTAAGGCTTTTCACCCGTATGTATACGTTGATGCATTTGAAATCCGAACTCTGTTCGCATCCGAGCACCGCAGTAGCATTCGAATATCTTCCTCTTTTGCGTATGAACTGCTTCGTGTGATCTTAAATGTGCGATCGTAGACGTTCTCTTCCCGCAAGTTTCGCAAACGTAAGGTAAGACGTGTAAATGTTTTTGGATGATATGGATACGTAGCGACGGCTTTTTGTCGTAGGATGATCCGCAATAATCACAGATAAACTTATCTTCGTCTTCTACGTCACGGGATTTGCTATTATTGCACTGGCCCTGATGGTATCTGTAACATTTTAGGTTATCGAAGCTTTTTGAGCAACTGCTGCAGTGGAACAACGAGTGGGAGTACATATGCGCGTTTAGAGACCTCGATGAGTCGAAGCCACTTTTACAAACATGACACTGAGTATTTTTATTGCTGTGACTTTTTTTTGAGTGCTGAATTAACTTGGCGTTATCACTGAACTGTTTGTGGCACACACTGCAGTCGTATACGATAGTGTTGTGGTATTTGGACATATGCATCGCCAGTTTTGCTTTCGGCATAACCTTGCCGCATTCAGTGCAGACTCGCTTTAACGTATTCCTTAGATGCCTGTTTAAATATAACGGTCCGTTGAAGGTCTTCCCGCAGTCAGGACAGGAGCAGCTGAAGTTCACAGCCTTTTTGGTCCTTCGAGGTTTGTCAAACTCAAATAGTCTTTGCAGCGCCTCGTCTTTAGATTTGACGGTTTGCGCTTGATCTTTGAATACGGTTATAGATTTATCATCTGCTGGATAGAAGACGTAATAAGACTTGTCTTCTTCTGTGGGTTGGTGTAGTTGGGTGAGTAGTGTGGCGGCATTTTCCCAGTGCTCAGCGGAGGCTCGTGAGAGCTGCCTGAAGTGATAGGCGGCCAGTGCGTCCTGCAGACAAGTCTTGCAGATCCCTCTTGGCACTCCGCACTCCTCGGCCACCTGAAACGAGTCTGGAATCAGTCCGTTCCTCTTGGCGTATCATTTTAATTGTATCTTCAAGTTTAAAGTGATGATCACGTCTCTATATTGTACGGCATAAACTATACACCAGTGCCAGAGCCCAGAACACTTATATTTAGCAATATATGTAAAGTTGTTGTTTTATATCATGTGAAACGGTTACCTATCCGCTGTTTAATAATAGGAAATGCATTATTTGAATACTTTTGAAATGGCCAATAGTTGCAGCGCAAATCTAGGTTGTTCGTGAAAACGTCAAAGATGCTATTATCTTATGATTGGAGTATGAATAAGTTTGCATTAACGATCAAATCTCTTTTGAAATACATATTTTGAAATTTGTAATGAAAAAAACTAGCTTCCACCAAATTAAATTTTATTCATCGATATCTTATCCAAGCAGTTCCATTCCTCTATCCTGTGTTTCAACTTCATATGCTGTCGTAATCTCTTCTTGTACGCGAACGTCTGGAAGCACACTGAACATTGCAGCTTGCAGTCATATCTCCCCGGGATTTCTGCTGGCACTTTTACTTCCACCTTCCCCTCATCAGACAGATGCGGTAAGTGATGTCCTTTATTCGTCAAATGCTTTTGGTAACCACGGCGAGAGCTAAACTTCGCTTCGCAGACTTCACAAACGAACCTATCATCGATTTTTATATGCGTATTCTCATGTTCGCCTAAATGCTGGCGACTGGAAAACTTTTTCCCGCATATTTCGCATTGGTATTTCAAGCCCGACATATGAGTGTGGATTATATGGAGGCTTAAAACTGACTTACAGTCGTATTCTTTCGAGCAGTAATCGCAAATGTATTTTTTGAGAGACACCGATTGCTTCGATTTTTTATTACAAAGTCTCGAGTGGTATTCGAAGCAGGCTTTATTTGAAAACATTTTGAGACAACCTGAGCAAGTTTTGGCGTGATGAACCGGTAGATGATAAACAAGTTGTTCTGATGAAGAAAAAGAGTAAATACAGTCGATGCAGGCATGTGAATACTTCTTGCAGCGTTTTTTATGCTTCAAAAACCGATCTACATTCTCAAATGTTCTGTAACATGTCCGACAAGAGGATACAATTACTCCATGAGACTTTACATGATCTTCAAAATCTTTGATATGGCATATTTCCTTACAATAACTACACATTTTTTTATTGACGACACGCATATGTATATTAAGTTTGTATATCTTTGTGAATAACTTGTTACACTCAGGACATCCAACTAGCACGTTCATGCATTTCTTGCCGCCCGTTTTCGACCTATTTAAAGTCTTCTTCAAGTTTTTCAGTCTTTGCGGCGTCGGTGCTTCTTTGTACCTCAAGGATACGTGTGTTTGTATATCGTCTCCAATTTGGACGTAAACGTTCTTTCGCTTTTTCAGCTCTCGTTTAGGATTCGTGCCTTCTAAGGTGAAAAGGTAGTCGGTTATTTGATGCCAGCGCTTGGAGGAGTCTTTGGCGAGGCGTATGAAGGGAATGACGCCAGTGGCGCTTTTGGCGCACCCTGTACAGAGCTGGTTTGGCAGGGTGTCGGCAATCGCCATCTGGAATAGGTAGGGCCTGGTCAGTGCTTCACTTGCTCGTGTAAGATGGATAGGGCAGTTCAGATCGAAAGATTCTTAACGTCAAACGGGCAATAATCATCCGTCAGAATTTTGTATCCACGAGACCCACCCGCGTTCTTAATTAACATATATCATCGAGTTTTCATTGACGAAGTAAGGAGTAGCGATATCCGAAACTTCTTGGTCTTACATAACTGTGTTTATCCGCAGTACAATCCCTTTAGACCTTTTGAAGATGGGGATAAGGGTTCGTCTACCAAATCATAAATTTATTATTTGATTATGGCATTCTCGGCTCATTTAGCGCCAGTATACACATCGGTACGTTATATAACAGTGAAATATGAAATGTGAGAAAAATTCACCAGTGAAACATTTGATGCTCGCCACGTACAAATAATTTTGATATATTTTTTTTTTTCGAAAAAATTTTGATATTATTTAAGTTTTTATTACAAAATATAGGCATAGTATAACACCGACGATACAAAGTGTTAAGGTTTAACTAACCACCTCAGCATTTTTATGCAATCAAACCAATTTTCTGTTGTTGTTCTATCGTTCTACAAAGGAAGATGCACCGTAAGCGAGATTCAACTTTTCATACCACGATTGATAGTTATTCATAGGTAAATATAACAAATAAAGTTTGATGATGCTTAACGATGTTATCATACCTACCACAAGAGCTAGGCATGTCTAGTAGTATTATTGCAAAACTTAAAATTCCCGACTGCGCTCCCTTGTTAGGGTTCCGTACCACAATGGCAAAAAAGGGCCGTATTACTAACACTTAAGAGCGTATACTAGCAGTATTTTTTCAATATGGTTTCCATACAAATGTATTTCTCTATTTTCTCGCTGAAAACTGATTCTGCCACAATTCTTTTTACATAAAATCTAGTACTAAAATAGGAATGCCCCTATTTTTTATTTTTCCAAAAAAACTGTTTTTGTACATTTTTTTTTCTTTTAAACAGGTTTTTAGAAAAAAATAATACATAGGGACATACCTATTTTAGTAATAGATTTTATGTAAAAGAATTGTGCCTCTAGAAGCAGTTTTCAGCAAGAAAATAGAGAAATACGTTTGTATGGAAAACGCACTGCTAGTATACCTCTTAATGTCCGTCTGTCTGGTCGTCTGTCACCAGGCTTATCTCATAAACCGTGATACCTAATTATCGAAATCCTTCCAGCCGTGTAGAAGAAAACGAGGTACTAAAGAAACTTACAAACATACACGATATGCGCAATACATACAATTCTTAGAAGTTGGGTAAAAAGTTAAAACAAGAATAAATTATAAAGTACTTATACATATTATTCCTTGCCGTAATGCTTTCATTCGTTTCTGCATCGTAGTTTTAGAATTAAGTTCATAACTTCTTTAGATTTGTTAAGACAAAGTATTTTTTTTATGTATGGCTTGTGTTCAGTATACCCCTATTTTGCCTGATGGGTAGCAACAAGAGCTACTAAGTTCGTACACACGTACAGTTTTGAACAGTGCGGAACTATTTACACTGATGTATAAGCACATCGGAACAACAGTCTAGTGTGTGCAAACACAAATATTGTTGAAAATCTAAATCTTCGTCGTCTAAAAATTCGCGAGTATGCGTTTGGGAGAAGTGTTCTTGTGATAAAACAGCTGAATGTTTTTATTAAAAGTAAAATAATTTATATTTTTTAATAACCAAACTATGCTTGTATGAATTTTGTTTTAGAGATTTTATACTCCTTCCGGTATTTAATTGTGCCCAAAGTTGCGTTAAAATTACGTGTTAAAACGGAATGTTTTGAGACTCATAACTTTTAAAGTACTTATAATTTTACAATTATGATTCCATACAAGCATAGATAACGACAAAACAAATCGATAGAATTAAAAACTTTAAACAGACGATACCGAACAACGGAGTCATCACCCTACAGAATTTGTATGGCGAAACACCTGACTAGCGCACCCTTAATGCCTCTTGCCTTGACAGGAAACAGCGACGCGGGGAGGGAATTCCATTCCTTAGCGGTTCGCATAGTGAACGAGGCGACGCTACCGTAGTCGCGGCAAACAACGCGGGTGTAAATGAGTAGTAGGGCTGCTGCATTTTACACTGGCATGGGCTATACCAGGGGCCCTAGCCAATTCCCTGGTTTGCCTTACGCAAAATCCGGAGCAGAATTCGTTCAATCTTAGCGCCATTTATCGGCAAATCAAATAAAGACAATAAGACAGCAACACCATCTTCTATAATTCTCCAACAATAGGTGTAAAAACAAGTTTTGCAAAATCTTGTGTTTTCAAAGCTTACTCAAATACCAGTCAATTTAAAAGCCTTGATGTCTCTTTAAACTATGGCATTGGCTGAACCACTAAAGAGGCTATAAAATAATAAGAAGAAAAATAAGTTTAAAAGCCTTTTAACATCTTACATGATGTCCTTAGACAAAAAATTGTAAATAAAACATTATCTTCCACAGCACAACCTTTATTATAATCAGTCCATTTCAACAATCACCTCTCTATCTATGCTTTTCTCAACGATTTTTTGATGTTTCCTGCTGTGGTGGAGCAAGCCTCGGCAACTGCTAAACTTCTCATGGCATATGTTGCATTCAAACAAAATCATTGAATCATCTTGATCATGGACAGAGGCCATGTGTCTTCGCAACTTGTATGGGAGATTGAATTTAGCGGGACACAACTCACAGGCATGTTTGAGGACAATTTCTGCAGTATGAGTCTTACGGATATGCTCAGATCTTCTTGATGATGCTGAGAATGTTTCTCCACAGTGTTTACATGCATACGGTTTCTCTCCAGTGTGTAATCGTAGATGCTGAATGTAACCTAACTTACTTTTAAGAACGAAAGAGCAATGCTCACATTTGTATGACCGATTTGATTCATGAATTTTAACATGTTCTGTCATATGAGCAGCTGCGAGGAGCTTTCCGCAGTAGATACAAGGTTTGTGTGTATTCTTCAAGTGAACTATTTGGATATGTGCACAAACAAATTTCTTTCCAGCAAATTTTTTGCCACAGTAGTCACATATACATTGCGTATCAGCACTGCCTCTCATACCAACCCTTACTTTCCTCTTGCTCTTTTCATTTTTAACTTCTACAGTAACTTTGTGTTTTGTACGATAAGTATCTTTTCGGTTTTTATCTAGATTGCAGCATGTTTTTACATGGTGCAAGTAGCAAGAGCGGTTACGGAATGGACTGTCACATCCAGGGCATGTTTTTAAAATGTGAACTGTGAGGTGAGCATGAAACGCATGACTTGAATGAAAGCTACGTCCACATTCGCCACAGGTGCAAACACCATGGGAATGAGCTTGTTCTAGATGCCTCACATATTGGTAACTAGTCCGAAATAAAGCTGGGCATTTCTTGCAATCATACGCTTCCCGTTCATGGACATCTACAAGATGACTGACCAGTTCATCTCTGGTCATGATCTGTGCACAGATATGACAAGCCCTTTGCATATCTGAGCTCTCTTTTAAATGTTGAAACAAGTTCTGTGCGTATTGGAATTTTTTACCACAGTTTGGACATTGGCAAATGTGACTTTTGGCATATTTCTCTCTATGCCTTACATCTAGTTCTGTTTTCTTTGCTAGTTGTTCTGTCAATCTTTTCGCTGCCGTTCTAACCTTCTTTGGTTTATCTTCTACGCAAACAATTTTTCCTTCATCGATCAGAAGGAATATAGACTGTTTGGATATATTCTTTTTGGGAAGTAATTTCTCAAATTTTAAAGTGATGTTTTCCCAATTCCGGGCAGAGTTTCGACAGAACATAATGAAGGTAGCAGCTTCAATGGCTGAGTGTGAGCATTCTGAGCACAGGCTAGATGGCAGCTCGCTCTGCTGCTGTACCTGCAACCACCGTACTGGTCAAACAGCCACACATATTGCCAATGTCTTTAAAAAATTAAAAATATTTAGTAAATTTTGCAAAATAAGTATCTCCATTCCTTGCCAAAGAATCCTTAATGTATGGAAGATTCAAATTATTTGAAGGACCATAATTTGATAAACATTTATAGAGACTGTTACACATAAAATTCAAATAAACCTATTAAGAACTTTATCTGTTTTAAAATCTTAAATTAAAGAAAATTAAAAATCACTTAAAAAGTACCTACCATTGAAATAAAATATTTAGGTATTGTATAATAACCTATAAAATTGCGTCATTGATGCAACAATGCAACGCCATCTCCGTAAACGTTTACGCTAATGTCTTGCAGAAATAATAGGTTACAGTACCTACTAATATTCTAGATTTTTCTAAACTATAGAGTAATAGCTTATATCTAAGGTGAAGTAAATACCTACGATTTCTACATAAAACGATATAAATCATACACAAATATTCTACGGCAGCCATTTTGTTGGACTGACCAAGGCGGGAATGACGCCGTTCCGTTTTTCACAAAAACAATCACATCGTTTGATGTAGCAGTCGCGAAAAGAAGTTTTATGCTCACCTCGACTCCTGTGATGATTTCTAGGAGTTCAGCAAGCGTTACGGGCTTGTCGCCGTCCGTCATAACTGTATCTCCAAGATGCACCTGGCCTTCCGTAGTGTCGCCCATGCATATCCTACATTTGTCCATTCCATTGCCAAGTACAATATGCGAGACCAAAGCTTTCACGTCCACTTCTCTCGGCATTTTTGATTCTAATTATAAAATTGTACAAATTAAATTACAAATGATAAAATAAAACGCGAAGAAGCCACCCGGCTCGTCTGTCTTGCTTGCTTGGCTCATTTGACTTGACAGTTATAGTGATGTGTGTGTGTTGTATGCTCCGTTGTGGATTGTGTCTTTGAATCGATTTATGTTCTAGTTAGATTTCTAATCGCTTGCTGTTAATCGAAGGGGGGGCAGTGAGTGAAAAGAGGAAAAAAAAAAGAAAGAAAGAAATTTATCTGGTGCATAAAGAGTTTATAAGCGTGAGCTTTAAAGGCTATCCACATATTTCTATGCTAGGGCTATCCGTGTCCATTTTCTCTTGACCCGTGTGTATCTCTATCTCAGAATAGAAAATCTCATCTCTATATAGTTTGTGACCCGCGTTCACACATACCTGTGAAATCAGTATTTTAGTTCGTCGGCTATTATAGTGTAGTGTATGTAAGTCACAGGTTTGTCTGGCAACGGTCCCATACTTAAAAATCTGATGGTCCTGTCCTGCCTGACGGGCCGTTGCAGCGTCCGGGACTTCACCGAGACTTAAAGGACTCCCGAGGACCTTGAGCACTGAGCTGTGTGATCGCGTTCATACAAATCTTATTATTATATCTAATCTGAACCGTACCGTAACTTACATATAAAGAATGTAAACTAACATGAGATACTATCTCGCGTTAGGTTTAATCAAAAAATTTATACAAATCTTATATAATCAATTTTTCTTTGACTCGGCTTTCAGTTTCACGGATGGTATGTGTGAATAAGTTTGTAATTTGTAGTTTAGCAGGCGGCAGCCATAATAATAGGTCTTAGTGTGACTAAGGAAAGATAAAGATAAAAAGGTACTTTATTAAAAATAAAACAAATTACATAAATTATGAAAAAATAACAAATTAAACTAAAACTAAAGCGATAGAAAAAGTAATTTAAATAACATTTAAATTTTGCTGGCTAATCGAATAGACCACACCTGAGAGTGCCTGGCTCAAATTTCCCATCACACCATCCGCGCTGCCATTATTTATTTAGTTAAGGGTGGCCAACCCGTCTATCTTTTCATACAAACGCTCGTACGTGATTTTGGCGGTGTAACAAATCTTTCATAAAAGCTTTTCAACTAATTGGTATCTTGTGCACTATATCTAGATTTCTATCAAAACGCGAAATTAAAATTTGGAGAAACAACTACAGTATCAGCCTCCAAAAATCCGCTTTTTAGCACAAATTTTATCTGAACTTTGGCCGTTTATAATGTACTCATTAATTGTAACAGAAAAGAAAATATTTATTTAGAAACCTTGCAAATGTAATGGAGATTCTAAATATTAAACGTTTTTTTCATAAACTTGAACTTGTAAGGCTTATCAATAAACACGTATTTCTTGAACCAAGTTTAATGAAATTTCCGCACACTATTTTTCGTTCAATGTCTTCGGCTTGCGTTGACGATAGTTGGTTGGGGAACGGCTTTTAGTAGGGAAGGAAAAGGAGGGAAGCAGAAGGGTTTTTATTCCTTCGATTTTATTCTTTGTTTTTATGTGAAAGGGTTTTTATTCATATTTGAAATTAATCGATTAATAGAATCTAAAAAGTACGTAATGTAAAACATCTCTAGCTACTGATATGACTAGGTCATGACAAAGCTCTAGTATAGCCATTATCACTTTTAAAATTATGTTTTTAATGTATTTGATTTTTTTTTAAACAGGCTTTTAAGTGCCTTAATCTACTTTTGAATAGACTTGAAGCGGAGCAATGCCTTTGCCAATGGGTTCCACACGGGTGCGGCTCGGCCATGCATGCCTTCGAGCAACACGGCCTCCGTACCGGACGATGCATGCTATTGCCACCAATGGCCACCCACAGGTTAATTATTTTTAAGTATGGTAATTTCTCACAACTGTCAAAAAGAAGTCACGAACCACGAACTGAGTGTCACTGTCAGCATCGATTTAAGAAATAAAGAGTGTCAGTCACCATCGCTCGTCCTATCTGTCACTTTCAGAATTTTGCCCAAAATAAATTCAAAATGGTAATTTAATTTGATATTTTCCTACTAATCTTTTGTGATTTTACTTCTTATCCATGATATTAAAAATTTGTAAGGTGTAAAGTTTCTTGTCGTGTGCATATTTTATGCGTTCAAAGTGTATTTTTTGTGTAAAAGTGAATTGTTTTTATAGGTTATCATTCGAGAAGTAATCGGTTTTTGTTTATTTGTATTATGCGTAATATTGGTGGTTTTTGAAAGAAAATGGGTTTAAAAATCCTAACTGGTAATATTAATATGGCTATGTATGAAAGTTTGGTTCATAATGACTAGATTATACACAACAAAATACGCCGTCTTTTCCTAGTCACTTGACCAAATGGTTATAGTTTTGTCTTTTGGTCACCTAAAAATTTATCACGTGATGAATCATTTTGTACAATCTTGCTCTATATGTCGTAAACTTCTATATTACTTGGGAATTTCAATACTTCATCTTGTATTTACATGAATTTTGAATGTCATTGATACAATGTATAGAGTTTCATGTCCTTTGAACTAACCTTCTTTATCCCTAGACAAGATTTTATAACTTTAATGTATATTTATTTATTTATTTAAGAGGTAGAACCCTCTTATCTTTATTTGAACCCATGTTTGTATCTTCATGTCCATGAAGTTTCATTGGGACTAGAGTTGCACCCCAACTATACACAGTTGGCGCTACATTCTACATTTACTCGACTGAACCACACAGAAGAAGGGTACTGTTTTGCGGGCATTTGTATGTATGTCTGTTTCGTTCGTACATCCAGTAGCCTAAATGGCATGATCGATTATGAAATGTGAGATTTGTATTCTTCACCAGAATGTCAAAGGCAGATGTAAACTGTTTAAAAGGCAGTTAAAGCCTTTTACAACTATAAAAAGCATTCTCAATGTTTGCATTTATTTCAAAATCACATTTATACCTATTTCAAATAAATAAATACTATCCGTTGTAAGTTTGTAAATTTAAACATCTGATTAGTTTACTAGCAATAAACCTACTGCTATCTAACAGTAATGTTTTGAAACTCTACTTGCCAGTGTATTTACCAGAACACTGCCTCCGAATGGGGTATATATATTCCTATAGAACTACAATATCTAGAAAGAAAGAAATAAATACATATGTATATTTATTTGGTGCATAAAATCAAAACATATATCGATGGTTTTTACTTCCAGCAACCTCAAATCCTAGTTCTCAAGGAGGGGACGGACCAGTCGCAGGGCAAACCGCAGCTTATATCCAACATCAATGCTTGCCAGCTCGTCGTTGATGCCGTAAGTAATCAAACAACTTATTTCTTGCATGCATTTTTTGCTAACTTTTGTCAACTTGTATGTTATATATGACGGTCACTTCAACATCATTAGGTGTTTTTTAGTCTCCACTGAAGGAGCACGACCCTCTCTGTACAACCAGAGTCTATTAGCAAGAGCAGGCTGTGTGTGGCGACACTAAGGCTGGTTTTTTTCATACAATGACTGTTGGCTTATGGTCATAAAGTAGTGTGTAGATTGCAACACAGTATGGCTCCTGGCAGAGTAGAATAGGACCACTCCAAGTCTTCCCGTGGATGTTGTAGAAGGCGACTAAGGAAACAGAAGCTAAACAAAACTAGTAAACACCAAAGAGACCTCTCTTACCAGTCGCGCCAGCGTGGAGAGTGTAGGCCAAATCCACTGACTGATCTGGCTAATATATGGCTCAGGTAGTACAGAGAGGGTCATGCTCCTGCAGTGGAGACTGACAAAGACCTGATGATGATGATGATTGGGAAGTATTAAGGATAATTTTAGGAAATATTGGTAGTTTGTGGCTAGTTCCATATAAAATGTATGGAAACAACAGGAAAGTGGTCGGTTGGTGGCTGCGTTTTATGCTTGTGATTTTTGGCCCGTGCAACAACTATATCTTGGATGGAACTGGAAATTTTTGAGACATCAATGCCAATGATTATTCCTAATATCGTTCCAATTGTTGATCTCATGATGACACTTCTAATATGAGGCGTGCACACCAGGCTTGGGCATTAAGCAAATGTAGGCATGTGTCAGTTCATCATCATCAGCAGGAAGTTCCCTGCTGATGATGAACCATCAACCCCATGATGATAAAGGCCACCCCCAAAGCAAAGGCAATACTATTGTATAGAATGCCAACCTCAAACAAAAATGTTAGACCAAATTAACAACTGCTACTAGGCAGGCAGCTATAGTTAGACGACTGCAAAGACAATAAAATACTAACGTAATAGACTGCCCACCTCATACAAAAATATTAGACCATATTAATGTTGCGAAAAGCAGGCGAATGTATGGCGCAGGAGAGTTGTTTGCTACTCGATACTAGATGGCGGTAATCTGCGTTAGCCTTTAAGATACTAGATGGCGGTAATCTGCGTTAGCCTTTAACTTACTAAATATATGATGTCATCTTAAAATATTTTGCCAAAAATATTTGTTTTGATTTTTAATAAGATATATTTTATGAATCATGTTTTTATATTCTCAAAATACGGTAGATACAATGTTGTGTAGTTTCGAGTGGCGCCATCTATGCGAGACTCTGAGAACAAATCGTACGATTAAGGCGTTGAGACCACATGACGACAGTGTTGTAGAGTTGTTTTCCATTTGATACTAGATGGCGTTATACCCGCGTTTAGAGGTTGGGATCACATGCCCAAGTTCCAATATGACTGGTTGTAAGCAGCCTGCATCCAGCGCTTTTCAGCGACCTTGGTCAGGTCGTCTGTCCACCTAGTCGGTGGGTAAAGTTGAAATGTTTAAGAGAATCTTCTGTCCAACAGTGTGCTGAAGTGAAAGCAATAATTTGTGTTATTTTTTTCCAAGAAGAATTGACTTCTGGGAAGACATTTCTTCTTGAAAAATGGAGGCAATTTTTTGTATTTTATTTTGGCTTGTAAATCCCTACTGTAACACTACTTATGGGTCGATTACACCTAACGAGTACAGTAGTGAGTCAGTAAATAAGCTCTCGGCCGAGAGAGTTGCCGAACCGAGTGGGTGTTTACACATATTTACACCAATGGCGAGTCAGTTCAGTTTTGATCACGACGTCTGCAATGGATCGAAAAAAAAAAGAATTTAAACGGGTTTTAAATCGGCTGTAACCAGATATTATTAACGAATTGTGGGATTTATTAGAAGAGGAAGATCAACGAATTTGGACCAGAAAATGGATTTTAAGGCGAAATGCCCTTGGAGCTTTGATTTTGTTCTTTACTTCTGTGACTCCAAAGTCGTTGATGTTCATCTCATTTACTATTGAAATTAGTGCTGCATTACGCTTGTCTCTGCTTTTGTAATCTGGTAATGAAAAATTCCATAAACATTCATGTATTTTGTAACACTGTATAAATTTTAATGTCGTTTCCAAGCTCCATTTGTTATTAGCGGCCATTGTAATTGAGATTTTGATAAATTGTTTGAAAAAATACACAAACACGCACACTGCTTGATGACGAATAACGAACGAGTGGCGAGTGGCCGAGTGACAAGCGAGTGCGTGTTTATACGTGCCGAGCGGGATAGCGAGTCGCTGCGGGGGTAGAAGAATGAAGCGGGGTGGTGTGTACTCGGCCTAGTAAACAAATTGGGATTCTAGTGACTCTTTTGCCTCTCTTCTCGACCGAGTACTCTGCCGAGCACTCGTTAAAGTGTTTATACCAACCGAGCACTCGGCCGAGGATACTGACTCGCCACTGTACTCATTAGGTGTAATCGACCCATTACATTTGCGATGTCCTGAAGCTATCACCATATTGGCCTCCCACGTTCCTATATAAACTCGATCATCCAAATCTAACAACAAGTTCTTTCCAGGTCCGCACAACGCTGGGCCCTCGCGGTATGGACAAGCTCATTGTGGACCACAGTGGTAAAGCTGTCATCTCCAATGATGGAGCTACCATCATGAAGGTATGTCAACTTACAGTTGCTTTTGTTCGTATGGGATCAACCTTATTTTTTTGAAACCGGTACCAAGAGTACAGGTTCTATAACGATGCTTTTCACCGGTACTGGTATTTGCCTCAAAAGTATTGGTACGTTAATTAGGGACTGGGCGGTAAAATACGACGCATCACCCATTACTTATATTTACGTCTATTACGTCGTCTACAACCTCGTCCGAGTTTATTTTATGTTATGTTATGACTGATGAAGTTAGGCTCTTTGGTGATGTTCGCCTTACAGGTTGAGGGCACTCTTCCCTCATCTCAAAAAGTCCGGTGAAGTAGTAAAAACTCACTTGGAGCTAGCAACAAAAAAACCATGGTACAACTCAAAGGTGACAACTGGAATTTTCCTCTGCTATGATTAAAAATGTGACAATTACCCTGAATATACAATGTGGGCTTTGATAGTAGACATGAGAGCACGCATCCTCTCCACCACGCAACACGCATACTCGATAGTATACTTATGCAGTGTATGTTTCAGCTGCTAGACATCGTCCACCCCGCTGCCAAGACCTTGGTTGATATCGCCAAGTCACAGGATGCTGAGGTAAGTTTAATTAACTGTTTTTTATACTATTTATTTTATTTTGCCGTGTGATTTCTGGCAGAGTAGAATAGGACCACTCCAAGTCTTCCCGTGGATGTTGTAGAAGGCGACAGGAAACAAGCTAAACAAAGCTTATACACACCAAAGAGACCTCTCCAACCCCTCTGGCCAGCGTGGAGAGTGTAGGCCAAATCCTAAGACTGCTCTGGCTGATATATGGCACTGGTAGTACAAAGTGGGTCGTGCTCCTGCAGAGACTAAAAAGACCTGATGATGATGGTGATAACATTAGCTATCATGGTGGTCCCATCCCATGGTAGTAGGGCGGTTCAACTGCAACTAAATTTATGCTATGATCAAAGACAATATAATACTAACGTAATAGACTGCCCACCTCATACAAAAATATTGGACTAAATTAAGGTTGCGAAGTAGGCGAATGTATGGCGCAGGAGAGTTGCTTGCTACTCGATACTAGATGGCGGTAATCTGCGTTAGCCTTTAACTTACTAAATATACGGTACGGTGTCATTTTAAAATATCATGCCTAAAATATTGTTAAGATATATATTGTGAATCATGTTTTTATATTCTCATAATAGGGTAGATACAATGTTGTGTAGTTTCGAGTGGCGCGATCTATGCGAGTCTCTGAGAACAAATCGTACGATTAAGGCGTTGAGACCACATGCTATGATTAAAAACAACGGATCCAATTTCCGATATGCATTGCGGACAACACATCTATATGAGTTCTTCATCTTCACCACTTCTCATAAAGAGAACAGAGCTATGTTATTAAGCACAGACTGGTTTTAGGTGGGCGACGGCACCACGTCTGTGGTGATCCTAGCTGGGGAGCTCCTGAAGAGGCTTAAGCCTTTCGTTGAGGAGGGTAAGTGTTAATATTAAATAAAAATAAATAAATATAATGTCTGCCTATGTCCAGCAGTGGACTTCTTGCGGCTGAGATGATGATGATGATGATGATGATGAAATAAATATATATTGACACATTGAGTTGGTCCCGAAGTAAGTTTGAGACTTGGGGTATTACCTCAACGATACTTAATTTTATAATAGATACTTATATAGATAAACATCCAAGACACAGGTCAATCTGTAAAAAATCAATTTCCATATTGACCTGTCCGGAGATCGAACCCGGGACCATCCGTGTCGCAGGCTGACGTGTTAACCGCTGCGCCACGGAGGATCGTTCAAGCTATAGCTCCGTGGCGCAGCGGTCAACACGCCAGCAGTCCCGGGTTCGATCCCCGGTCAGGTCATGATGGAAAACGAGATTGGCCTCGGTGTTTGTTTGTTTATCTATATTTGTATCTATTACATTAAAAGTATCGCTAAGTTAGTATCCTACAATACTAAGGGTCAGTTCACACCGAAACGCGACGCGACGCGCACTTTTTACACTGTGATAGGATTTTAACTCTTATTTGCACACTTATAAGACTAAAATTGCTAGAAAAACTTGATAGACAGTGGCCGCAAGATACAAGAGGAGGAGGCGAATTTTTGATGCGAAATTGGTCGTTTTGATTATGCGTATAAGGGTTAAAATCTTATCACAGTGTAAAAAGTGCGCGTCGCGTCGCGTGACCTGACCCTTAAGTCCCTTTCATAAGAAGCTATAAGTTATGTAAACAAATGTTCAGGGGTTCGCAACATTTGCAAGAAATAAAAATAATATTGTTGATTTTTGTGTAAATAAATAAACCAAAGAAGAGATGGTTAGAAATATTTTTCCATAAAGAATGGAGGTAGTTTGCAGGTGAGGTGATTATTTGGCAACGTAAAAAATCTTTTGCCCTGCATTGAGACTCAATAGCTAATAAAAAAAAAACAATTTATAGCAAAAACTGTTACAGAAACTTTATTATAAATCAGTAAGACTCAATAGCTAATAAAAAAACAACTTATAGCAAAAACTGCTACAGAAACTTTATTATATCTCAGAAATGCGCCAAATGTTTACATTCACGGAGTCGGACTCGTTCCTGTACCAAAAAACATTGAGTGACAGCGTTTTGTATCGAATTCAAATTCAAATTCAATCGTTTATTTAATATAGGTTTCTTTGAACACTTATTAATTGTCATATTTGTGTTTACAATTTTTACAACAAAAAAATTTTGTTGACGTCAATAATTACTTATGGCTAAGTTTAGGCCGCTTCCAAAGCGGAGTGCAGAAGAAGCGGCAACAAACTGCACAGCGCATTTTCTCCAAGCGACGTCAACTCACAATTCTAGTTAGACCTTATAAACTATTTATATATATGTGGACTGAGTGTGCATTGTTTTAATTAAATGTCATGATAAAAATTGAATTGGAAAAAATTTATGTCATCATTGAAATGTTAAATAGGTAAAATTTAAATAGCAAAATGTCAAATTATTGAAATTAAATAATAATGTCATATTATAAAATATTATGTACCGAACGTACCAAACGTAATATTTCTGTGCATACAGAATTACGAGGCGTCTGCGCCAAGCTCAATCCAAATATTGCCATCAGTAAGGTAATCTTCAGTCCTGTAATATGCCTTTTTACATAATAATCGTTTCACATAACTTTTGAATTTACTATCAGACATATCAAGGACTGACTTTGGCAATTTGTTATAATAGCGTATACAGTTCCCCATGAACGAATCACTAACTCTGCTTAGCCGAAACCGCGGAAGAAATAATCTATGATTGTTACGCAAGGGTCTATCAATTAAATCACTTACTTTCTTAAACTTAGAAATATTTTTTCTTGCGTACATTATATTGTCAAATATATACTGTGAGGCTACAGTTAAAATATTTATGTCCTTAAACAACTCCCTGAGTGAGTCCCTCGATCCTAAGCCGTAAATGGCACGAATTGCCCTTTTTTGTAAAATAAAAATAGTTTTAATGTCGGCTGCCTTTCCCCACAGAAGTAATCCATATGACATTAAGCTATGAAAATAACTAAAGTATACGAGCCTAGCAGTTGCCTCATCTGTCAATTGTCTTATCCTCCTCACAGCATATGCTGCAGAACTAAGCCTATTGGAAAGTTTAGAAATATGGGCACCCCATTGTAGTTTAGAGTCGATTGTGATCCCTAGGAAGGTAGTATCATTTACAAAACCTAGTTTTTGACCGTCTACTAGAATATCAACGTTGGTCTGCCTCACGTTCGGGAGAGTAAATTTAATGCATTGGGTCTTAAGAGCATTTAGCAATAGATTATTGGCTGAAAACCAGTAAGAAATTTTAGTCAAAATGTTATTTGCTGCGACAGCGTCTTCGCTTTGTCGATCTAACTTGAATATAAGAGACGTGTCATCAGCAAACAACACAATGCCCGCCTCATTCTCAACCATGTAAGGCAGGTCATTGATATAAGCTAGAAAAAGAAATGGTCCTAAGATCGATCCTTGGGGCACGCCAATTTTTAAATTAGTACCGTTTGACTTGACACCGTTAATTTCTACAGTCTGAGGCCTATTTTTTAAATACGATTCAATCAAATCTAAAGATTTATTTTCAAACCCGTACTGACTGAGTTTGAGCAAAAGTGTTTGATGATCAACGCAATCAAATGCTTTAGACAAATCACAAAATACTCCAATAGCATCTTGTGAACCCTCCCATGTAGTGATGTACCGTGCCCGGGAATATTGCCAGGGACTGGAAATTTTGCTGGAATCGTTGCCGGCAGCGTTCCCAAAGTGGGAATTTACTGGGATAATTGATTCATTCTTCATTAAATTAGGTTCAGATATATTGAATTAACTTTAGTGTTAGATCGCTTATATACTGGAAATATAAGTTATCCATATAATATCGAATATACGAAAATTCCCAGTACATTGGCAATATTCCCGGCAAAATTTCCAGTAATCTGCCGGCAATATTCCCAAGAGATTGCCCGTTTACTTTATTATACGATTTTTAATAAGATTTTATTGAAAATTCTATCCTAATGCTAATGAAATAAATTACTAAACAGATATAAGATAAAGAAAGAGACAAAGAAATGAAAGACAGCTGTTATCTAATCAAGTTTATTCTAAAATCAACAGTAATACTTGTAACGGTTTTTTTTTATAATTAAACTATAATATTTAGCAAGTCATATATTAAAAAATGTAAATAACACACTATGAAACAGGTTAACGGTTAACACCTTAAATTAAAATAAAGGTGAAGAAAAAAAACTCGAGATAATAAGCAATCTTAAAACATGCCCTAATTTTACTTTGGTCATAACTTTCGTATTTGCTATAAAATACAATACGAATATGAAATATTTAAATTATTTTCACAATATCCTTATTATACCATATAATTATATCTTAAAGTGATATTAAATACAATAACTTCCATGACACCGAAATTATCTATTCTAAATTAAGGGGATCATCATCATCAGTGACTGCAAATTGGTCAGAGTAGGGATCTTCATCCATTATTTCCGTCACTTACCTAAAATCCACTGGTTCAAAATCAAAATCATCGTCTGATCCACTTATTGAATTTACTTCTATGGTGTTGTTTTGTGGTACATTGGCGTCAGCTATCGTCATGTTGCTGAACTCAGCTCTTTCATCATGCTCATGTAACATTCTGCCACATTTCACCATATTAGCAGCGTTATCAGAAATTATAACGAAAAATTTATGTAGTCCTATCTCTTCAAGTACTTCTGATACTTTCTCACAAATGTATTCAGCTGTATGTCTGTTGGTTTTTGTGTCGATGAACTTGTAAAAAAACGGCTTCGGAGTATATATAATGATGTTCATGATCGACTCGTTCCTCAGGTTTGACCAACCATCAATAGCCAAGTGAAGAACTGCAGCATTTTAGATTTTCTCCATGATTTCAGCCTTAGTTTCTTCAAACTCAGAAGTTAATAATGATGATGCCAGTATGCGCCTAGTTGGTGGTTGGTATTTAGCCTTTAGATACTGCAGACCTTCTCCCCATAACGGATGCTCAAGTAAGCTCAGAGGCTGCCCAGTCACATAAATTGCTTTCGCAAATTTGCGATGCGCTGTTTCCTATAAAAAAAAAAAAGCTAGCCAACTTGCTAGATTATTATTAAAAATAAGTAGGGAAAGTAATTTGGGCAAAAATTCAAAGTGTTTAAGCTTATTGAAAAGATCCTTAATAAGAAAAAGTGCTCAATTGTGTTGTAAAAATCATTACGGGTGGCAAATTAACTACCTAAGAAAGGATAGCAGGGCATTTCATTGGTTTGCAGGACGAGAAACAAGTGTTGTGCTTAATTAGCGAGTTTTTAGTTATGTACAAAAAAGTCTAGATATTAGTTTGTACAATGAATTTGCTCACACTCATATTCCTATCTCGAAAGTGTAAATACTGTATATCTATTCTATTTATAAACTCAAATATACCATGATGGCAAAAGAACTACAACAAAATTTACTTACTGGATTAAATCCTGTGCTTGTATTTTCTTCAAATGTTGAACCATGAGTTTGTGGCGGTATGTTCTCTTTTAAAAGGTATTTACTGTATTCTCCCTTTTTTTTTAAATTCAGATGATACCGTGACTGGACATTGTTTGCACGCATTTACAAGATGTCGCGCAAATTTTGTGGCGTTTTTTAAAGCAAAACTGTGACCACAGAAACAACACTTATACAATTTTCGCTCATCATTGTCTGCGACTTCTTCAAAGTATTCGTGTACTTTTGATTTTTCACGCATTTTCACAAAATATAATAATGCGCTTGCACAATAACGACACGTTTTCAAGGCAACACAAACGGAGCGACTAAAACAACGCACGTGGTGCTTAGAGTACGCGAGTGATGTGCGCGCGTGGAGGGGAGAGTGACGCGAAAGGTCATGCTAGCTAAGTAGGGATAGCTACATGACGGGACAGCGATTTAACGTTAATAATAATCATTATTAAATATCAAAAATTCGGTTGGGAATTTTGAGCAATATTCCCAATGTGCCCGGAAAACTTCCGGGCAGATTGGGAGTGGAATATTTCCGGCAGTGGGAATATTCCCAGACGTACATCACTACTCCCATGCATCGTAAATATGAGTAATCAGTGCTACTCCTGCATCGGTGGTCGATTTTCCGCCAGTGAACCCGAATTGTTGGCTATGGAAAAGGTTGTTAGTTTTAAAGTAAAGTTGCATTTGGTTGAGCATTATCTTTTCAAACACTTTGCTCAAAACTGGCAGTATAGAAATAGGCCTATAATTTCCAGGGTCTGTTTTTTCTCCTTTCTTAAATAATGGTATTAGCTTACTAACTTTCATTAAATTAGGAAATATGCCTTCATCAATGCATTCATTAAATATAAAAGCCAAATCAGCGGCAATAACATTTATAATATGACTCACTACAGTAACAGACATACCCCAGTAATCTTCAGATTTTTTTGAGTTAAGCTGTTTGAATGCATCGATTATGTCACTGGGGTTAATATGATTAAATTTAAATTTGGAACTGCAAGGGGGGATATTATTTTTTAGTAGCTCCTTAGACCGCTTTGGACAAGAGTTAGTATTGGATGTTATTTTTAAAGGAGTGTTGGTAAAAAAATCCTCAAATGTATTTGCTATATCTTTAGTTGAGGTATTAATCTTATCTCCGCATTTAATTTTAGTAATGTTGTCTCTAGGTTTAATTTTACCGGTTTCCTTATTTATGACGCTCCAGGTTTCCTTAATTTTGTTTTGAGCGCTATTTATAGTCTATTAGTACCAATTCTAATTAGTCGGGTTATTATCGTTAAAATATAACCCGACTAATTAGAATTGGTCTTTAGTTTCGTATTGCGTATAGCAATTTAAGACGATTGTATTTGGTCAACTCATAATATTGTCGCTAGGTAAATAATAAATAAATATATAGGGACATATCACACAAATTGAGCTAGCCCCACAGTAAGTTGTGAACTTGTGTCGCAGGATACTAACTCAACGATACTATATTTTATTATATATACTTATATAGATAAACATCCAAGACCCAGGTCAATATGAAAAAGATCTTTTTCCATCTTGACCTGACCGGGGATCGAACCCGAGACCCCCGTGTCGCAGGCTAGCGTGTTGACCGCTGCGCCACGGAGCTCGACCAGGTAACTCTAACTCAGTAGAAGTTTATTGACGTACTTAATTTATAGCTTCTCGTGTTAATTTTAAATACTTTTTGTAATTATTTTCATCCTTTATACAGGGTTATTTGAAAAACACCGGCATCCTCGCGGGACGGCATGACTAACATAATAAACAACAACATTAAGTGTACCACTTTTCACATAACTCAATAGTTTTATTAAAAATTACTTTTTGAGTCTTTTATGTATTGTCGTAATATTTGTAAGTCTATGCCTATGCTTCATTCATAAAAGTAGGTAGGTACTCGTAGGCAACGAGACGGTGGCGAGCGCGCTATCGCTGCCGATAATAGGTAGGTACCTACTAACTTTTGTAGGCAGTATGTATCTACACTGAGTCAACAATCCCTTCGTACTTTACCAGGCTTAGGAGTGGTTGCATTAAACAATAATTAAAACAGTAAAGAAATCGTATTACGTAAACAAGATTAGGTGGGTTTCTAAACGTACCTACAAGAAATGTTTAAATTAAACATCTATCAATCTTTTACCTGTTCTTAAGTTGAATCAATACAAATAAAATTGTAGGTAAGTTTTATTCGCGGTTCATTGTTTAAAGCAGGCGTATTTAAAAAGTGGAATCAGCGTATTTACAATAATTAAATTTTTAATTGGCGATTAAAATTATTTACAAATTATTACCTCGCAGGTTCAGGTCACGCGCATGACGGTGAGTATCGCGCACATAGCGTTCAAAATAGTCACCTTCACACCAACACAAAGACCACATCTAAAAATCAACTGTTCATTCACTCTTCCCAACACTTCCGAATCATCTTCCCAAACATTTCACGGCTCGCGATTTCACCACCAGTGTACACCATAGTATTCGGTATTTGAATACTGGTACGCCATGATAATAACACAGGTAGATCGCACAATCCAAAAAACATCGATCGATCAATATGGCCGGCGACGAAAGAAAGCGGTACACAAGGACGCGCGTGACTCACGCGCATCAAAGCCTCGCCGACGACTGCGGCGGCTAGATAAATAGGTCAAGTTCACAGGCGACAGCGCCGCCCCGCCCCCTTCCCGCGTTTCGCACGGGTTTGTTTGTTTACCTACTTTTTGCGATAGCGCGTAGCGCGTAGTGTTAATAACATTCCAACAGGAAAATAAATTAATATTGTTTTTTGTATGAAAATAAAACATAACAAATTATAAAATGTCGTTGGTCGAAAGTTGTTGTTTATGATGGTAGCTATCAAGGCCAGCGAGGATGCTGGTGTTTTTCAAATAACCCTGTATATGATGAATAACAGGCAACCGAGCACGCTACCTTGCGGGATGGAATCTCTGAGTACCTGTTTATCGGAGTGGATTGTAGTTATTTCGCGCGACCGGTCGTCAGTGTGTTCGATCTCAACATATTGTTCCCGTCGGTGTAAGTACGACGCAAACAATTTGTGCGGCATACCTCGTACTCCTATGTCATGTAGTTTTTTTATAAGTATGTTAAATTTTACTTTTTCATAGGCTTTTTTCATGTCAAAAAACAGACCTATGGCATAATTCTTTTGGTTTAATATATTCAAAACTTTGTCCATGAATTTAAAACATGCCAGGGACGTCGATCGATGTTTTCGAAATCCGTTTTGTGCTTCGTCAAAGATTTTATACTTTTCGCAGAATGAATATAATCGTATACACATCGCCTTCTCGTATCCACGCCAGTTATGTACAAGACAGCGGCTGTTGGGTTGGGTCCGCCAGTATTTATATATTTCCTATCATCCTCTTCCTCATCTGCTTCCTCTTACGCTTCCTCATCCGCATCCTGCTCCTCGAAAAAAAAATATCCACTTTCTCAACCGCATCCTCTAAATTTGCGCTTGACACTTCCTCTTCCTCCTTCTCTTCCACATAATCACTTCCTCAACAACCCTAGGTAACCCTTATTTTCATTCTTTGGAGCGTGATGACCCCATATAACAGTGTGAGAAAGCCTTACAAACTCCTCTCTTACATATCCAATGTGAATAAAACCCTGTCCCACTCTAAAAGGGGCGACTCAACCCGTCAAAATGAACATCTTCTCGTATGGGACTAATGCTGAAAATTCTACATTTTCATAAATATTAAACGTTATGATTGACCAATGATTATAAACTTACGGATCCAATTACTGAATTTCTGTGTGGATCATACAAGTCTATGAGGTCAAATCATTTCTAGGAAAGCTGTACTGTTTCACTGCTGGACAGCGCATTCTCCCATTACTTCTACAATACTGTTCTTAGACTAGATTTAACTTTCCTTTGCCACAAGCTAGAGATGGTCAAAAAAGATGTATTAAGAGCAAATAAACGATTGTTCTTCTAGTCATTATGAAAAACATTTCCTATGCGATCAATGCTGGCAACTCGAAAAAAGATCAACATATTTATGGAATTATATAATACATAAGAATGGAAAAGTCGAAACATAATTATAGGAAAAGTGAAAAATTAATAATTCTTCTGCACTCCGCCTTGGAAGCGGTGTAAACTTAGCTTTAAGTAAATTATTGACGTCAACAATAACATAACATTGTAAACCAATAGGGGTGGCAGCGCAAAGCTAATTGTAGATGTCGCTGCGTCCTTCCTCAACAAAAATATAAATATCTTTATTTTTAGATTTTGATGCAATTAATTAGTGCATAAGAATAGTGACAAAACATTAAACCTTTCGTAAAAAAATGTATAAAACGCATAATGTTCCCTTATCAAAAGATTTTTAAGTATTTTGCAAACATAACCTACAATAATATTTTTTGTTATAGTAACAATAAAATATATATGCCAATTTGAGGGAATCTAGCTAGTATAAACAATTTAATAGTTTATTTCACGAGATTTGGTCTGATTATGAAGAAAAATATTGATTAGTGTAAAAGTCCATTCATTTGACAGTTGTATCGGAACAACCCTACTAAACTGTAACGTGACAGTTGCCATCCCCATTGTAAATGTAAATTGACATTCACCAAATGATATTTAAAATATCTTAAGATGAATAAAATTTTTCACTATTGACTATAATGACGCAGACTGTCAATATGAACATGACAGTCTGAGTCATTCATTTGCCATCAGAGGTGACTCAGACCGTCAATATGTCGATTCCCTAATGTCGAAGGTCAATGCGCATGCTGTATAAGATCAACATAGAATAGAAGGTTAGGGACAAAGGATGGCGCAGTCAAATGGAGGCTTAAACCCATCATTGCGTCATGGAAAGCTCATGATGATGATGACTGTCTATTCCAGGTGTTCACCCCCGCATCATCGTGCGCGCCGTGCGAACTGCGTCCAGGATCCTAGTGGAGAAGGTGAAGGAACTGGCTGTCACCATCGACAACAAGTCTCCTGAAGAGAGAAGGTAAGTCTCATCATCATCAGGTCTTAGTTAGTCTCCACTGCAGGAGCACGACCCTCACTGTACTACTAGAGCCATATATATGACATAGCAGTCAGAGGATTTCCTCAACATACTTTATGCTGGCCACTGGAAGTCTTCATCAATACAAGTCTCCTGGAGAGAGGAGGTGAGTCTCATTATCATCATCATCATCAGGTCTATAGTCTCCACTGCAGGAGCACGACGTCAGCAGCTGTCAGAGGATTTTGCCTACTCTCTCCATGCTGCCCGGACGGTTGGAGAAGTCTCTTTGATATTTATAAGCTTGTGTTTCCTAAGTCGCCTTCTACGTCATCCATGGGAAGTTGAGTTGTCCTATTCTACTCTACCGGGGGCATGAGCTTCGTGAGGATCTCATTAAGTATTTTATTTCTTAGTCTTCATTGTTGTCTCAGCCCCAAGGAGTCCACTGCTGGACATGGGCCTTCCCTAGGGTTTTTCATCATATTGGGTTTTGCCATACTCACCACAGTTTGCACTGTGCTTCCGTCTGTTCAATGTAGTTCCAGCGTGTTAAATTATTCCTGAATCGTCCTACCTCAGTAGTAAGTTTGTATCCAGTGGTAATGAAGATGGTGCGATTGTGAAAACGCTGCGGGTACCTATGTCCAAACTCCCCGCCACGAGAAGCTATAAATTAAGTACATCAATAAACGTCTACTGAGTTGGAGTTACCTAGCGACAATAAATATAATTGACTTAAATTACTATAATGGGTAATACGAAACTAAAGATCAATTCTAATTAGTCGGGTTATATTTTAACGATACAAAACGCTGTCGCTCAATGTTTTTTGGTACAGGAACGAGTCCGATTCCGTGAATGTAAACATTTGGCGCATTTCTAAGATTTAATAAAGTTTCTGTAATAGTTTTTGTTATAAGTTGTTTTTTTTAATTAGCTATTGAGTCTCAATGCAGGGCAAAAGATTTTTCACGTTGCCAAGTAATTACTTCACTTGCAAACTCCCTCCATTCTTTATGGAAAAATAATTCTAACCATCTCTTCTTTGATTTATTTTTTACACAAAAAACAAAAATATTATTTTTTATTTCATCCAAATGTTGCGGACCCCTGAACATTTGTTTACATAATTTATAGCTTCTTATGATGGGGACTTTACAACGTAATGTGTGAGATGGCATAGGAAGTAAAATGGAATTGTCTATTCTAAATCGAAAAGAATTTTTAAATCGATTTTTTTATATTTAAGGGACCTCCTGCAAAAGTGTGCGGCCACGGCGATGTCGTCGAAGCTGATCCACCAGCAAAAGGACCACTTCTCCAAGATGGTGGTCGATGCTGTACTCTCGCTCGATGCTCCCCTGCTGCCTCTGGACATGATCGGTGAGTTGTTAACTTATTTTTTAGGGTTCCGCACCCAAAGGGTGGCAAATAGCCGTGTGGTTTCCGGCCCAGGGTAGAATAGGACCACTCCAAGTCTTCCCGTGGATGTCTTTGAAGGCGACTAACGGAACACAAGCAAAAAACAGCTTATAAACGTCAAAGAGACCTGTCCAACCCGTCTGGCCAGCATGGAGAGTGTAGGCCAAATCCTCTGACTGCTCTGGCTAATATATGGCTCTGGTAGTACAGAGAGGGTCGTGCTCCTGCAGTGGAGACTAATAAAGACCTGATTAGGATAAGGAAGGAAGGTGGTAATCCTAATGACCAACACAGATGTGAGAAGAAAATATATATTTTTTTTGTCTGTAATCACCTGCCTTGTCATGATGGTCTTGACATGACGCCTTAGATTTCCTCTCATTCCTGTGACCAGCTTTTAAAAAGCTGCTGGTATATTCTATGTTTTTCCTTTTCTCCCAGACCAGTATTTCAGAGATAGGAACTATTGATTTATTTATTTTCGGCCAATGATTATAAACAAACGGATCCAATTGCTGAATTGCTGTGAGGAGCTCAACAACATATGAGGCCATTATCATTAATATTTAATTATCGTCATCAATACCACCTCATCCGGAGACTTCGTGCGCGCGTCTCGGTTCACATTCGCCCTGAGAAAGACCTCCGGACGAGGTCGAAACATGTCGGCCCCTAGCTGACCTCATACGTGAGTGACCCGTATTTTGCATATTAATAAATTAATAATGTTAGTATTTTACGTTAGTTTTAATCCAAAGATGATGATAATGATGATGAATATGTCTGTTAAATTTTAATATACATTGAATTTCTTACAGGCATCAAGAAAGTGTCCGGTGGAGCTCTAGAGGACTCGTTCTTGGTAGCCGGAGTGGCCTTCAAGAAGACATTCTCGTACGCTGGCTTCGAGATGCAGCCAAAAAGCTACAACGACTGCAAGATTGCGCTGCTCAATATCGAGCTGGAGTTGAAAGCGGAGAGGGACAATGCTGAGGTTAGTAGTATAAATAAAAACAGGGGACCAATTGAGCTAACCTCACATTATGTTGTGAACTTGTGTCGTAAGATACTAACTCGATACGATAAGGAGCCCGATGGCCTAGTGGGTGTAAGCTTTATAGCGCTTCCGCATGTTAAGCAACTCCGGTTGCAGTCCCCACTTGGATGGGTGACCGAAAGTGGTATAAAAATGTCTTGAGCTCCTCCGTGCTTCGGAAAGCACGTTAAGCCATTGGTCCCGGCTGTCATCGTTGATGGCAGTCATTAAGGTATGTCAGAAGCCTGTAGGCCTGACACCAGTGTTGGCCACTTACACGAAAAACAAAACAAACTCAACAATACTATATTTTATAATACATACATATATAGAAAGATCATAGACCCAGGCCAATCTGAAAAAGATCATTTTCCATCATGACCTGACCGGGGCTCGAACTCTGAACCACTCATTGTCGTGCACATTACTGTTAGAGGTCAAAAAGGTATGGACGAATATGAGAATGTGGGCCGAGGCGAAGCCAAGGCACATATACGTCCATAATTGCCCATATTGTAGATGTAATATTGTTGTTATTTTCTCATTGTTTGTTGTTTTACGTGTGTGTAAGTGGCCAACACTGGTGTTCGATTTTTCAAGTTGCCTAAAGGTAGCAGACATAGCTTATCGACTGCCACCAATGATGACAGCCGGGACCAAAGGCTTAAAGTGTCTTCCGAAGCACGGTCACGATTTATGCCACTGTTGGTCTCCCATCCAAGTGAGGACCGCGGCTGGCGTTGCTTGACATGCGTAATCGCTTACAGTGCTTACGCCCACTGGGCCATCAAGGTCCCCATTTTCTCATTACTATGAGTGCACATAACGAGTGAGGAATGCTATGACGCCATCTATGCACCATTATAAGAACTAATCGTATGGGAGTTGAGACTGTATAACGATATGTGTACGTACATATACATTATTATGTTAAGATATATAATAAATAAATAAATTATAAAAAGCGGTTGCACTCACGTTATATTTAGTCGGTATTGCCGACCGGGTTTCGGCCAATTCAGATGGCCATCTTCAGGGCGAGTATCAAGGGCGTCGCGACACGGCCGTTCCTTTTTTAATAACCGTTTTTAATAATAATAATTATGTCTCGCGTAACATTTAATAATTTAAACGTACATATATACCTTCTACTTCGAGCTCCGTGGCGCAGCGGTCAACACGCTAGTCTGCGACACGGGGGTCCCGGGTTCGATCCCCGGTCAGGTCAAGATGGAAAAATATCTTTTTCATATTGACCTGGGTCTTGGATGTTTATCTATATAAGTATATATAATAAAATATAGTATCGTTGAGTTAGTATCCTGCGACACAAGTTCACAACTTACTGTGGGGCTAGCTCAATTTGTGTGATATGTCCCTATATATTTATTTATTATTTATTATTTGCCGATGATTATAAAACACGGATCCAATTACTGACTCACTCTGAGGATCATTAGTTTTATGAGGCACTGTAAGAAATTGTTTTAGAAAACAGTAGTATTGTTACCACTCCCACGCTGGTCTTGGGAGTATAGAAAAAACTTAGAATGTACCAGCTGCTTTTCTTCCCGTGCAGATCGTAAAAACCGATCGAGGGAATGGACTTCAGGAATCATGTCAATAGGCGATGCGGCTAGCAACCCATCACTATTTTGATTCCGTTCTCACCTACAAGCCCACCAACATGCTAAACGTGGTCCTAAGTATAAAAGACGTCATAGTATGTATGTATGTATTTTTACTCTAAAAACTGGTAGTACCTAAAATTATTATTTTCAGGTGCGAGTGGACAACGTAAAGGAGTACCAAAAAGTGGTGGACGCTGAATGGCAGATCCTATACGAGAAGCTAGCGGCCCTCCACGCCAGCGGCGCGAACGTCGTGCTCAGCAAACTGCCCATAGGAGACGTGGCTACGCAGTACTTCGCTGACCGGTGAGTGAGCTATTCATCATCATCATCAGGTCTTTGTTAGTCTCCACTGCAGGAGCACAATGCGACGCTAATATATGGCTCTGTAGACCAGATCCATATATTGTATTAGCCAGAGCAGTCAGAGTATTTGGCCTACACTTTCCACGCTGGCGAGACGGTTTGGAGAGGTCTCTTTGATGTATATGTAGTGCTCAGCAAACTGCCTATAGGTGACGTGGCTACTCAGTACTTCGCTGACCGGTGAGTGTGTTGCTACTGCCATTTTCATCATCATCACCTGATCTTAAGTCTCCACTGCGGGAGCACGACCCTCTCTGTATCTAGATTCTAGTGCAGAAGTTGAGAGGAGGTGAGTCTCATCATTATTAGTATCCACTGCAGGAGCACGATTCTCTCTGTGCTACTAGAGCCATTAGCCAGGATTTGGCCTCCATGCTGGCCAGACGAGACGAGAGGTCTCTTTGATGTATATACATGTCGTGATAGGCGACGTGGCCACGCAATACTTCGCTGACCGGTGAGTGAACTCTTCATCATCATCATCAGGTCTTTGTTAGTCTCTACTGCAGAAGCACGACCCTCTCTGTACTAGCAGAGCTATATCTTAGCCAGAGCAGTCAGAGGATTTGGCCTACACTCTCCACGCTGGCTAGTCGGGTTGGAGAGGTCTGACCGGTGAGTATGTAGATACTGCCATTTACATCATCATCATCAGGTCTTTTATAGCAGCAAACTGCCGTAGGCGACGTGGCTACACAGTACTTCACTGATCGGTGAGTGAGCTATTCATCGTCATCATCAGGTCTTTGTTGGTCTCCATGGGAGCACGATCCTCTGCGTCTGGAACCTAGTGGAGAAGGTGAAGAAACATGCTGACGCCATCGACAACAAGTGAGTCTCATCATCATCAGTTCTTTTTAAGTCTAAATCTCTCTGTATGTACTGCCAGAGCCACAGCAGTCAGAGGATTTGGCCTACTAAGTATTAGTTGGGGCGTATGAGGTTTTTCGCTTTTTCATTAACACATCCAACTGCCTCCGTGGTCCAGTGGTTAAGGCTTTCGCCTTGTTGACCCGGAGGTCGTGGGTTCGATTCCCACGGGAAGCATACTTTGTGAAGTTGTTTCCAGTTTGGTTAGGACATTGCAGGCATGAATCATCTGATTGTCTGATAAAAAAGATTATTCCGTGCTTCGGAAGGCACGTTAAGCCGTTGGTCCCGGCTGCCATTTGGTAGTCGTTATATTCGAACCACGTCAGAAGCCGAGAGGCGGTTCCGAAGAACTCTGACACCAGGGAGTGCATGGTCGACTGACCGTGTCACCTACACGAACTGATGATCGTGTAGGTGACACGGTCAGTCGACACGTCGCCTGTTATATTATTACATTGTTGCCTGATTGAAATAAACAAATGTTATATTTCTCCCTTAGCGACATGTTCTGCGCCGGTCGCGTGCCGGACGAGGACCTGAAGCGCACGCAGCGCGCCTGCGGCGGCGCCGTGCTCTCCTCCGTCCGGGACCTCAAGCCGGAGGCGCTAGGCTCCTGCAAACACTTCACTGAGAAACAAGTGGGAGGGGAGAGGTACAACATCTTCACTGGTGAGTTTCGTCTTTTGATCATCATCATCATTTCGTGTAGGTGACACGGTCAGTCGACCATGCACACCCTGGCGTCAGAGTTCGGACCCGCCTCTCGGCCTCTGACGTGGTTCCTTTAACGACTACCAGATGGCAGCCGGGACCAACGGCTTAACGTACCTTCCGAAGCACGGAACCATCTTTCTTATCAGACAATCAGGTGATTCATGCCTGCAATGTAATCTTTTGATGAATGTTGTATAACCTTAGCGACAGCTCCCGCTATCACAGCATCTCCCTCCTGGTCATGATCTACTTTGACCGACATGGAAGTCCTTAAACAGACTACGGACCCAAGTCGGCCGAAGTAAGGAAAATATGAACAGGACTGATTCTTTTTTAATTTTAAAGTGAAATCTTGTTCATTGGGCATTATTGAGACGGGGAAAAAAACATTGAACCGTTACAAAAAGATACTGATACCCTCAATGTAATATTTTAACGGCCCCTACCCAACCCAAATTCTACCCTGCTTTGAACCAGTTTGTTTCTTGTCTTATTTATCCCTTGCTTTTTTAGAGTTCCGTAGTAAACTAGGAACCCTTATAGTTTCGCCATGTCTGTCGGTCTGTCTGTCCGTCCGCGGTTTTACTCAGAGACTATAAGTACTAGAAAGCTGTAATTTGGTATGAGTGTGTATATTAATCATGGCAAAAAAGTGGTAGAAAAAAGTTTTGAAAAAAATTATTTTTTTTTGGTAGCTCCCACACAAGTAAAGTCCCCACTTTACTTGTGTGTAATTTTTTTTCTCTATTTACCCATCGTGTGGGGTATCGTTAAAAAAGGTCTTTGAAAAATATTGTGAGGTTGAGAACACCATTTTTCGATTTAATCCGTTTCCGAAATATTTGGTTTTAAAGTGCAAAAATTTGTTAGAGGTACGTGTCCCCCCCCTCTATCTGCTAAACGGTTATATATGGATACGTGAAAAAAATTACAGCAGTAGTATATATACTGAAGTTGAAAGGAAAACTATCACAGCTGGGTACTAAGTGCAAACTAAAAAGTTATAGGCAACCAACTTATAAAATGTAATGGAAAATGTAAAATTTCATACAATCTTCATTGTTAGATGTTTTTGGTCGTTAAACTGTGAGGTGCGAGTGTAAACAGTGTGAACTCAAAGTTGTCATTCGCAACTACGGAACCCTACACTGCGCGTGGCCCGACACGCACTTGGCCGCTTTTTATTTAATTTGTTTATCCTTTGTTTCTTTGTTCCTTTTATCCTGAAAATTAATACTTACATTATTTCCGTGCATGTTTAGCGTATAACAGAGAAGAAGCACCGAATGGTGAGAATTTTGTAAAGAAAATTAGCCTAGAATTTGTAGTATCTGATAAAATCATTGTTTAAAGGTAACATAGATAAGTAATAAAGGTTATATTATGGGTTAGTAAGTATCTAGTAACAATTAAAAAAAACTTATTACGTATTATTAAGACGTCTGTTAGTATAGAGACATACTTCGTACCATTAATCATCTTAGAAAAAATTACATACGTATTACATTTAAAATTGAAAGAATATATAATTTCGAAGAGAAGTAATTATGTGTTGAAACTTTTAATGTTTGTTGTAGTGTAGTTGTTTCGAGTAGAAATTGATTTTAATAGTTTAAACTTGCGCGTGATAAATCAGAATATAAACCAGGCTTTACTTCCGTATTCGATTCGTCGGTATTGCCGACTAGTTCGGTCTTTTACCGTGACCATCTTCAGGCCACATGTTAGGTTTCACTTTATTCAAAGCACTGAGGGCCGCCTGGCTGCCGTTAATTTCTCGGTTTCAATGATAAACAAATTCGTTCGTTTCTCATCGAGGAATTGGTTACAAGAATACTTTCTGAAAACGCCTAATACTTCTGCCCGCACATCGAGCAAACGATGGTAGAAGGGGCGAATTGACGAATAAAATACGTGAGTAAAGCCGAGCTTCTGCAATATGTTAATAAAAACCTGATCCAATACTGAGGGGGGACATTACGTCAATATGAACAATTTTTCCTAAGGGACATTTTCATGCTCGAACGGCTTTCATATTGAGGGGCTGAGTCGCCACTTTAGGGATCGGACAAGGTTTTATTAAATTAATGATAATGAAGATTTTTTGTGTAAAAACATTGCACGAAGTATATCGCAACATTGGAACTCTCTTCCAGGGTGTCCGGCCGCCAAGACCTGTACCCTGGTGCTGCGAGGTGGCGCAGAGCAGTTCCTGGAGGAGACAGAGCGTTCTCTCCACGACGCCATCATGATTGTGCGCCGCACTATCCGGAACGACGCTGTGGTCGCAGGTAACGGTCACTTTCCTCATCATCATCATCATCATCATCAGGTCTTTGTTAGTCTCCACTGCAGGAGTACGACCCTCTCTGTACTACCAGAGCCATATATTAGCCAGAGCAGTCAGAGGATTTGGTCTACACTCTCCGCGCTGACCAGACGGGTTGGAGAGGTCTCCTTGATGTTTATAAGCTGTGTTTAGCTTGTGCTTTCCAAGTCGCCTTCAATGACATCGACAGGAAGACTTGGAGTGGTCCTAATTCTACTGTGCCGGGAACCACAGTGCTTTTTTAACAAAAGTTTAAGTAAAACTAAACTTTTTAACTATTTGACATTTGTCTATTATTTTATCTGATGCAAAAATTACTACTACTAAGTTTCCGCATAGATTTTATAAAATAATAGGTAAATGTCAACCTAGTCTACCTGTAAACTTGAAAAGGGAAGCAGCTGGTACATTCTACATATTTATTTTGAGAATTCTAATTTTTTTTAAGGATTCTGTAGAAAAATAGTGGCATAGAACTAATACCTATCTAGAATCTGATTCCAATAAAATACCGCAATTCTTTATTTTATGAATATCCATTGTTCAGGTGGCGGCGCGATTGACATGGAGCTATCAAAGCACCTCCGAGAATACTCCAAGACTGTCGCTGGCAAGGAGCAGCTGCTACTAGGAGCCATCGCACGCGCTTTAGAGGCCATCCCCCGCCAACTGTGTGACAACGCTGGGTTCGACGCCACGACATTGCTTAACAAGCTCCGGCAAAAGCACCATCAAGGTGAGTTCACAGTAAGCTAAGTTTTTAACAGTCATCATTAGATATAATAGGTCCGCTGCGATTTAAAAGCCATCGCGAACAATTTGGAAGCTATTCCCCGCCAACTGTGTGACAACGTTAGCTTTAATGCCACGACACTGCTGAACAAGCTCCAACGAAAGCACCATCAAGGTGAGTTCACAGCAAGCTAAGTTTTCAACAGTCACCATTAGATATAATAGGTCCGCTGCGATTTAAAAGCCATCGCGAACGCTTTGGAAGCTATTCCCCGCCAGCTGTGCGACAACGCTGGCTTCGACGCCACAACGCTGCTGAACAAACTCCGGCAAAAGCACCATCAAGGTGAGTTATATCGTCAAGCTAAGTTTTCGACAGTTACCTTTAGATAAAATAGGTAGCCATCGCGGACAACGCTGGCTTTGACGCTACGACACTGCTGAACAAGCTTAGGCAAATAGCCCAGTCAATATCGACATCAACATTGCAAACGCGCATGTATCGACGATTTTTTTATATATTGTAGAGAGTCTCTACAATATACTCTCTACTAGAGACCACTAAGAATAGCCTACACCCCAGATTGCAACTTAACCCTGTGCTACTCCTGGGGGGCCCGAAAGCAGTGGCGGCTCGTGACTTCAAGGAGTGGTGGTTCACCTGTTTACCTACTGTCTCTCAAAAGCAAAACGACCTATTGAAATGCCGTACGTTCGTCAATTATTTGTAGTCGACTGCCCCTATGCACCTACTTAATAATATTTGTACAGTATACATAATCAGTTACTCTAGGTACAATTCTTGTTAATATTAATGCATATTGTAAAACCATTTCTGTATAAAAAGTATCACTTACTTATGTACCTACATGCAGTGAAATATCTCATCATCTTGACTTACCATTGGTTTAGTGAGAGGAGCTGCGCGCTAATAAATATTCTAATAACTAGGTAGGTACTTAACCATAGATTTAAAAAAAAAATTTTTCGTCACTCTGAATAGATGTCGCATAAAGCCATTTTTGTATGAAAACCTAGTATGTCAAGCCGGGGGGGTGTGAAAAAGAGGAAAGGGGGACGGGTTTATAGGGCTGCTATTTTTGAACGGGTGATATCATGAAGACGTACAAAAATTTACATAGAAATCGTTCGTATGATTTTTCAAACAACCGAAATTCAAACCAGCGTACTTAGTCGCCAGTTTGAAAATAGCACTCATGACTTTTGACACTGCTGTCACAAGTGATGTATCAACACCGCGTAATATCGATATCGAAAACACAAAACAAACCATTTTGTTGCAATCACAGATTTAATGTAGGTATACAGATCTGCGGTTGCAATTTAGAAAACAATGGTTTTTGAATGTGAAATTATGTTTTCTATTATCATTGCGTAGCTACCTAAGAGTGCAAATACCATCAAAATTAGTTTATTAGTCATCATTGTCTGAGCTATTTCCTAATAGCATCATAAGCTTTGTTGTTCCGCTATTATGACCGTATTTATGCGGTAATGAGAATTGGCAAAGTTTTGCGGCACGGCTGTTATGGGACAAATGAAAAAGATGTAGAATGTAAGTGAAAGTAAAAGCCGGCAAAGGGAAAGGGCGAAAATATATTAAACAATATCAATAGATGATGCGGCTAGCAACTTATTACTATTTTAATTCCGTTTTCATAACCTAGTTTGACCCAGGACAAACTGACTTTGAATATCAAAATTGTGTAAGTGAATCTCCAAAAATCCATGAAAATTCGGCATGGTTGACCGAATATTCATGGAAAGTGGTGTCCACCATCTTGGTTCCAAAGGTTTTCATCATATCTGCGATGTATACCATACCTCTAAAACTACACCCCTATCGAATTTTCATAGGCGGTGTCCGTAATCTTGGATCCCAAAATTGAAGTTATGTATTTGTAAATCACACCCATCCAAACATTAGAAACAAACTTTTTTATCTTGGCACTTTAAGGACAAACAAGTTTGACTGGTAACATGTTGTATAGATATATTATCATAATCTGAGCGTATTAAGGCATTCATGCCAATATATAATTTGGCAAATATATGAAGAAGAAGTACTGTCTATAAAGAAGTTTACTAAAAGGCCGGTTAGGATTTTAAAAATAAAATTACTTTTACTTTGATTATTTGACATTGTCAAAAAAAGGAGAAATAAGAAAAATTAAATATATGTTTCTAAGAAAAAAGAATAATGAAAACTAGCAAAAATTAAAGGCATTGCATTAGAAATATTTTGAAATCAAGGATTGACAGGATATAGAGGTAAGACATGGTCTGTTATATGAGTTAGTAGAATCGGATCACAATTATACTTCTGGTACGCTCCTTTGTACTCATGTCGTATTCATGTACATTGTTTATCGATATATTGTAAGAGTAAGTAGGGGCATCACTATTCGTACTATCTTCTCTTATTTACTAAGGATTTTGACATTTAAAATGGCGTATAAATACATTTAATTTTTTTAAATAAAACATACATTGCCTTACTTACATGTGAAAAGTAACAGGTCGGGATAACATTGTAATATTTCTGTCAGTATTTTTGCAGGATTTCACTGCACAACTAGGCATGTTTACGGCTATAAACAATTAATTTCGTTCTGATATTTGCACTTCGACAGACGTCAGATGACTGAGGTCGCGAGAAAGCCGCGTGTATGTTTTACGAGTATAAGTCGTAGGACAGATCAAGCAATATTCACATTCTAGAGAGTATTCATACTTCTATGTACTTAACTAATTCAGGTTGAAAAGCACGAGAAGATAGTTTCAAAAAACAGATTAGGCGGCATACCGCCTAAATAAGCCATAGCCTATTTTCTTTTTTAGTTCTTGTTCAAATAATCCCATTAACAACACACTTTGAAGCCACTTTCAACCACTACACTTTGAAGCACACACAAAGTAGAAAACCATAACTATGAATAATTATTGGGTAATTTCGCGCGCGTTATCTATCACACCGTGTCACAGGTGCGAAATAAAACAAACAAACTGATTTGAGTAAAGGTCAAGGACACGCCGTCGCAACAAAAATCTTCAACGAGCGAGCGAGACACCCCGGCCGATGCCGCCCGAGCGAGCCCGTTCGGGAGTATTCGGGACTCGTGCGGCGATCCGATTTTTCAATTTTTCTCATACATTGAGTACGGATCATCTTCCGTTTCACCTGCCGGAGCATTTCTGTCTCATTCCATATAGTTTCTATGGAGACGCTTCGTGCGCACTTTGAAAGCGCTCGCCCAATTTTTGGTTTAGCTAAATTGAGTCTTAAATTTTAGGTAATAAAGATCAAGCTTGTTTGAAAATATTTTCTTTTTCAGTGTGTAATTAAAGTTACATACTTTTGGATAAATAATAATTGTGTCGAAAAAAAAAATAGGGAAATACATAAAAATCTGGTAGTGCAGTGCACGAGTGCACTGAAGGAGCGGCCGCCACTGCCCGAAAGTATGGGACTTTTTCAGTTTTTACGGAAAAACTCCCTTAAGGATGCCTTTTTCGGTTTTTTTTGTATGCTTTTATAAAATACACTAAATTATCTACCGTTTGAGTATAATTTGAACTCTCTGTGACTTATAGTTATTGAGTCATACCTTGTCACACCATACCCATTTTTTCCCAAATTTGACACAATATGGGGTAGTTTGGTAAATAAAATAAATAAATAAATAAATATATATGGCAATTGGGGGCCTCCCCAATTGCACGCCATCGAGATCTACACTACATCATGTCCAGTAGTGGACAAGTATAGGCTGATGTTGATGCTAGTAGTCTGTAGCTTTTGAACAATTAATAATACATATTATCTAATAAGATAATTTTAAATATGATATGACGTGAAAAAGTGCCTGCAAAGGCCTATTTTCTTTATAAACGTTTTGATTTTGATTTGGGGTAGTTTTGCTTTTCGGGCCCGTACCAAGGAAACTAAAGATCTTACAGGAAAGTTGAAATAAAAGAAAGAAGACTATATTAGCTTTTGTGGCCTAAAAATATCTCGAGCTCCTCCGTGCTTCGGAAGGCACGTTAAGCCGTTAGTCCCGGCTGTCATCGTTGATGGCAGTCGTTAAGCTATGTCAGATGCCTTAAGGCAGCTTGAAAAATCTGACACCAGTGTTGGCCACTTACACATACGAAAAACAAACAGCTTATAGCTTTGAAATGAGTGTAATTTTATCTCTCTAAGTTTTTTTAACTGTAGAGAAACAGACTCTCAAAAATGGTCCTTTCGACGTAACACTCTTTTCTTTTTTATTGTTTTATTTATTATCAAAAATCCACTGCTCTTATAAACACTACATAAAAATCTTATTTTAAGTAAAAATGATTTATCCATGATTTAAGATTGTGTGAAACTGGTGTTTGAACTAAGCAGAGCTTCTATATTCACATTTTTTTTTTATTTAATACATTATACACTTGACATTTTTAAATATTTAACTTGACAAATGTTATTTTCGCAGGCGACGTGTGGTACGGCGTGGATATCCAAAAGGAGGACATAGCGGACAACTACGCGAGCTGCGTGTGGGAGCCCGCCATTATCAAAACCAACGCTATCACAGCTGCGTGTGAGGCTGCAGCCCAGGTACTTGCTATTTTTATAACTCATCATCATCAATTCTTCTTTAATCTCCACTGCAGGAGCACGACCCTCTGTACTACTTGAGCCATATATTAGCCAGAGCAATCAGAGGATTTGGCCTACACTCTCCACGCTGGCCAAAGGTTTCTTTGATGTTTATAAGCTTCTTTTAGCTTGTGTTTCCTAAGTCGCCTTCTAAGTCATCCGCGGGAAGACTTGGAGTGGTCCTATTCTACTCTGCCGGGAACCACACGCAGTAATAAAACAATTTCAGTAGGTAACCACATATTCTAAGCATTATGGCACAAACTCTTCGCTTTCTTCTCCCGCTTCCTCTGTTCGCGTTTCTTCTTCGTCTTCTCCGTTTGGCGGAGGTTAACCAAATAAGGATACCTCTTATCTAACCTATAATTAAACTATAATGGTTCTTATTAGGTATCTTATTATACATGGCGAAATTTTGATCGTTCTGGACCCTTAAAGGGGTGATTCAGCCCGTCGATATGAACCATTTTTCCTATGGGACCAATGCTGGAAACTCAAATTTTATTTCGACATTTTCATACAAAAGTGTTCAGCCGCCCGGGCAATTTGTATAGGAATGTCGAATTTTTCTTCGAGTTTACAGCATTTGTCCCATAGGAAAAGTTGTTTATATTGACAGGCTGAATCACCCCTTTAATGGTCCGGAACGATCAAAATTTCGCCATGTATATTTTAGGGAACCTGATATTTTTATAACAACCTCTCGCCCGCGGCTACGCTCACGTTTGTATCGATCCCTCATCATCATCATTTCGTGTGGGTGACACGGTCAGTCGACCTACTAGCACCAACATGCTAAACGTGGCCTCAAGGCTGCACAGAACTGGGCTCTGTCTACTTCGCAAGGGAAAAAGACTTGATAGTATGTATGTGTCACTGCAAAGACAATATAATACTAACGTAATAGGCTGCCCACCTCATACAAAAATATTGGACCAAATTAAGGTTGCGAAAAGCAGGCGAATGTATGGCGCAGGAGAGTTGCTTGCTACTCGATACTATTTGCGGTAATCTGCGTTAGCCTTTAACTTACTAAATAAACTGTGTCATTTTAAAATATTATGCCTAAAATGTTGTTTTGATTTTTAATAAGATATATTTTGTGAATCATGTTTTTACATTCTCATAATACGGTAGTTACAATGTTGTGTAGTTTCGAGTGGCGCCATCTATGCGAGTCTCTGAGAACAAATCGTACGATTAAGGCGTTGAGACCACATGGTCACTGTAACACTGTCGGGTCCTAAATCATCCAGATCATCATTTAGACCAACGCAATCACAGCTGCATGCGAGGCTGCAGCCCTGGTACTTGTTTATAATGCACTAGCAGCCTTCCCCGACTGCGCCCGGGCATGTATTACACCTATAAACGTTCCTCATTAATCACTGTATCTATTGGTGAAAACCACATGGAATCCGTTAGGATTACGGATAGGCGCGGTGGGAGACTTTCATAATATGTAGTGATACATAGCATCACGTCTTCATAACTATGATTATTTTTTAATAATATTTAATTTCTAATGGGTATTTTTTTTTCTCGTTTCAGATTCTGTCGGTGGACGAGACGATAAAGAACGTGAAGAGCAGCGGCGACCAGCCCATGGCGGGCGCGCCGGGCCGCGGGATGGGTCGCCCCATGATGGGGTAGTTCCAAGACATACCGTACTGATGTATTCATATAATTATATTAATGCTGTTCTTGATTGTCGGCACAAACTTTCAATGACGTAACATAGGTCACTCCTGGGCAGGACCTAGTATAAAATAGGTGTAGCGGGAGCGAGGTGGTATGCTCAACCGCCACAAAGGGAAGATCTTTCCGCTGGGCAAGGTGTGCGCCCAGGGAACCTCTGACCGGATCGAAGAAACTCTGATTGCGCGTTTCAGAATCGTTCAGCGCTATCTTGTGAGAAGACTTGTACTTATTTGATAGTATACATAGGAGTTTTAGGTCAAGAGCTCAGTTGGGATTTGGATACCATACAACACCGATACTTTGTATCTCTGGCAGAATCACCGAAATATCGGTGGAAGCCATAAAATGAAAAAAATAGAATAGAAGTAAACGTCTTGTTTTGTTTTTTCCTTTCCGACTGCGCCAATTTCTCCACTAAAACGGTATTATTCAAATCTAGATAGTTATTGCTGACAATCACGAAGCTTAACTTCGAGTATTTAATGTGAGCGACGTTCAACTCTACGACTATGTTATCAAATAGAGGGCACCACTGAGTTTGGCCCGAGTTTCATTATGTAGCGTAAAACTCAGATAAGACGCACGGCGATATGAAACACTGTAATAAAATTTTAAGCCTTATTGTCATACTCAAAACGACCAAAAATGGCGAGAAAAAACGCTACCGCAAGAGGCCACGTGCGGGCAGTTGAGGTCAATTTCTTGCGATATTGGTCGTTTTGAATATGACAATAAGACTTAAAATTCTATCATAATGTCCCACGCTTGAATCGCGCCTTCGCCTTTCTGTGTGTTTTATGCCTTAGCATCGTCAATTTAACCCTAGGAGGGTTTGTGTCAGACAGATGATGATATTTTCATCTTAAGTCTGTTATAAGTATTTTGAATATGCATTTAAAGCATTTTTACTTTACAAGAGTTTTGTTTTTAGTTAAAATAGTGACGGCATATGACGTCATGCCGTAATCATAGTCGTAGCGTTAACGTTGTAATGAGTACGCCTTAACGCTTTCACAAACGCTAGTGCTAAGTTATTTTAGATGTTACAATAATTATTATATTAATTACTAAACACCTATTTGTTGGTTTTATTTCAATTTTGCAAAATTTTGGTCCTGGGATAGTCACAACTGTAAAACTTGGGATGTAGGATAGTCACGGGAGGGACAGTCACAACTGTAAAACTTGGGATGTAGGATAGTCACGGGAGGGACAGTCACAACTGTAAAACTTGGGATGTAGGATAGTCACGGGAGGGACAGTCACAACTGTAAAACTTGGGATGTAGGATAGTCACGGGAGGGACAGTCACAACTGTAAAACTTGGGATGTAGGATAGTCATGGTAGGGACAGTCACAACTGTAAAACTTGGGATGTAGGATAGTCACGGGAGGGACAGTCACAACTGTAAAACTTGGGATGTAGGATAGTCACGGGAGGGACAGTCACAACTGTAAAACTTGGGATGTAGGATAGTCATGGTAGGGACAGTCACAACTGTAAAACTTGGGATGTAGGATAGTCACGGGAGGGACAGTCACAACTGTAAAACTTGGGATGTGGGATAGTCACGGGAGGGACAGTCACAACTGTAAAACTTGGGATGTGGAATAATCACTGGAAAATCCAAACTCATATTATAGATGCGGAAGTTTGTTTGTTACGCTTTCACGCCGTATCTACGGAACCGATCATCATGACATTTTGTATACGAAGGACACAGGCTACCTTTCATCCTAGAGAAAAGTACTGTTCGAGAATATTAAGACTGTTTGAAAATCTCACCTTCATACAACAATTAAGAACACTAAGTTATATAACTTCGTTGTGAATGAAGACGCGTCTGCCAAAATAACTTTGTTTTTCCTAGTGTTCGTATGAATGACAAAGTTCTATTTGCGGTTTATGAAAATGTTTTGTATATCAAAAACTGCTAAATGTATCTCGTTCAAACCATATACACGTAACGTAAATGTATATTTTAGTTTTTTACTCTCTTTGATAATGTCATTTTTAAAAACCTATCTATGTATATCCCCGCTAATAATGTTGATGAAAAAATAATAAAAAGTTTCAATTCAATGTATGGGGAGACTAAATTTTTCAATTTTACCTTTAGGTGAGATGGGAGACAAATGCCTAATTCAATAATTAATATAAAATAAAATATCTTTAGATTAATAATTTAGGCCTGTAGCTGACTTCATACGTGAGTGACCCGTATTTTATATATTAATAATGTTAGTACCTATCTCACGTTAGTTTTAATCAAAAAATAGTATAGCTGTTTACAGAATATTTATTTATTATAATTTATTTCTGTTAGAAAGATTATCAACTAAATAACAATATAGAAGAAAAGGGTAAAAACATTCAGTCATTTACAAATCTCCACTTATAACTATTACATAAGCAATAAAAGGAATCGACAAGTTAGCAACAGTTTAACACATTACACAAGCAAACAAAACATATGCACCATTACACAATGCAGCAGCGGGATAAGTGAGAGGTGAAGCTGAGAGAAAGGACCACAAGTACCAAATGAATAAAAGGGACTAACCTTACCCTGGTCGGGAAACAGTCTGTTGATAAAGGCTTTTTTAATGCCACTGTATTTGATCCTAAGATGTCCATATAAGTGTCAGAGGAGCACTAATTACAGTTATGAGTTATGACAAGCTTTACGAAAGAAAGAATTTTGTCGATAATTTTTTTTTTTATATAGGGACATATCACACAAATTGAGCTAGCCCCACAGTAAGTTGTGAACTTGTGTCGCAGGATACTAACTCAACGATACTATATTTTATAATATATACTTATATAGATAAACATCCAAGACCCAGGTCAATATGAAAAAGATCTTTTTCCATAGTGACCTGACCGGGGATCGAACCCGGGACCCCCGTGTCGCAGGCTAGCGTGTTGACCGCTGCGCCACGGAATGCCACGGGCGTAACGAATGTAATACATCTACAGAGTAAGTTTCAACTGTGTAGTCTACATTATTTCGGAATAAAATGACGACAGACAGACATGACGAATCTATAAGGGTTCCGGTTTTCGCCGATCAGCTACGGAACCCTAAAAAGGTTCCTTGGTAAGGTAAGGAATATGAGCAATTTCTATCCATTTAGAAACGTGTAGTTGTTTGGTAACCTCTCCAACCAGTCTGACCAGCGTGGAGAGTAGGCTAAATCCTCCGACTGCTCGGGCTAATTTATGGCTCTGGTAGTACAGAGAAGGTCGTGCTCCTGCAGTGGAGACTACAATAGACCTGATGATGAAGATGAGTTATTTGAGTAAGTTTTTTTCCCACGCCAGGCTACGAACTAAGAGTGTTTCCGGCAAGGTCGCGTCACGTAGAAGCACACAGTCCTTGAAGAAAATCCTCACAGCCATTCATGAAATTTTCACACAGCCGAAAGTAAAAATTAAGAAACAAAACAATGTCTAGCAAAAACATTGATTAATTAATTCTCATATAAATTATAGATATTAAATTCAATTTGTATTTGCATATAATGAACACGCGAGAAACGGCCTTAACTCTAGCGTATTGTGTTGTAACATGCGTGTAACAATAAATATTAAAAAATAAACTGACTTCAATGTTTCCTTGTGACTCATTCATACTTAACTCTCTATTCAAAAACTACTGAACCGATTTTGATGGGAATTGCCCAAGTTGAATTATACCAAGTCCAACAAAACAAAATTAAACAATCTGACTTATAGTTTCTGAGATATGCACACAAATACACATATACTTATGAAAATTGGTACACATCTATAGATGCTGATAAAGACTAACATAAATATAAAAAATCTTAATATTCTGATTCTGACATACATACGGGTCAAATTGATAACCTACTTTTTTGAAGTCGGTTTAATATGTTGCAGACATATTCCAATTATGTATGACCATCGGCAATTCCGTTCTTACCACGGCAAGGGGCCTGCGCCCAGGGTCCCATCCTCACGGGGCCCTGAAAACCGTCAATTTCTCATTCATTCTAAGAACTTTCTTTTTCGGGGACATTACACTATAATAGGGAGGCGGCACACTTGGGGTCTTATATATAACTAGCAGCTTAACTAAATTTACATACAATATGAAAATACATATGATAAATATTATTCTAACTATCAACTAATTATTTTTATAACATAAATTACTAACTAAACTAAAAATTAAAAAAAAATACAATAAAATATTATAACTATACCTACTTAATTATACAAAATAAAATTAAAAATCTAATATTAAATTTTGTCCATGTGGCAAAGTGCCTAGAACGCTGGCTGCATTACCTCGTTGGATGGCGATTGCAATCCTTTGTCCGAGGTAAGAGCCAGCCTTTCCGTCACCTGCAGCGTCGACAAGCTTAGGCGCTAAAACTTTGAATAACTTTTTTGTACCAGGGCCCCATGGACCAAACGTTTCAACGCCAAGCGGAACAAATATGTCGAAAGTGAGGCATACTTGCGCCGCTTGGCGTCTTCTGCAGCCTCCGCCGCGGCCCCGGCCTTAGGACTGTCCCCCCCAGGCGAGAAGGGACAACGTGTCGACACAAGTAGCATCCCACACGAGGGCCCTCCCCCGCTTCCAGGGGACTAGTGTTAGGCCGTCGGGACGCTTGCCATCATCGCGTGCTATCCCCGGAGGTTCTAACACACTAGGGATATCGATGGTGGCAAGCGCCCTCTTGATAATATCATTGAGGGAGCCGTGGCGAGAGAGCCTGCCTGCACTGCGTTGGCAGTGCAGTTCATGGAGCCCTCGCCTGTCAACGTAGCTGCCACATGGACACTGATGATGTTCGACAATGGCAGCACCTAACCTCAGACCGATAGCGATCCGGAAACTGCCATTGTCGAAAAGTGTTCCTAGATTGACTGATGGAAGAGCGTGTAGCCAAAGACCAGATTCGCGTTCTGATACTGCTAAAAGCCTTGCGCGGTCAGAATCACTGATAGAATTTTGAACCAGAATATCACGATCTCTTTGTACCAGTGAATCATCCCAAAGTTTTTGACGAGTTGCTGCCTCCGGGATGTTTTCATTGGGACAAAGAGTCTTCCAGGCTTCGATTGCGTCCTTTGCACAGTGTATCTCGGGAGAAGGCATTTTCAATATTCTAGCACACAAATTAGACACACTGTGCACCGAAGAAAGAAACGCCGGAAGAGCTACACTAGTAATTTTCCTTACTCCGATGCCACCAAATTTAATCGGTAAAGAAGCTTGAATCCAACAATTTCCCTCGAGGTTTAAATTTAGAATTTTTTCTAATGCGTTCTTTAGGGTGGCATCTAAGTTTTCCAAAAGATATACGTGTTTCCAGACTGGGCATGCTCTTAAGATATAAGTAAACTTAGGGACGAAAAGGCAATACTTTAATATGGTATATGCGATATGGGAATTTAGAAGGCCCAGTCAGTTAATATTTTTCGAAAGTGTTGCAGTTTTAACATCTAAAAGAGGCCTAAGAGCTAAAGTGTTTCTTTTTCTAAAATTTTAATACCGGGTGCAATATTTTGTAAATTTTGTATACCTAATAGAATTCCGATCATTTTCATCAAATTTGGTCGAAACGTAGAGCTCACATTTGTTCAAGCTTAGATCTAAATTTATTTTCCTGAAATTATTTAGGACTCTGATAAGGTCATTTTTGACCGTATCCACTTTTCCTCCTAAACAAGCGTCATCTAGGACCCATGCATTTAATTTTGAATTTAAGTTGGCAACTATGGGGTGTATTCCTAAACTAAAAAGTGCTGGTCCTAGAGGGTCACCCTGTTGAACGCCTACTTCTGATGAGATAATTTTATCGTTGAAAAATAATTCTGTAGGAGAACTGTACGATTGCCAAATGTAGTTGTAGATATTGGGAGTGTGGTTAGAGGCCTCATTCAACAGGGTTGACCTATCGATGCTGTTAAAGGCATTTTAACATCAATTTTGAGCAATACATCCGCTTCGTTGTCATGTGTTAAAAAAGTACGAACCGAATGTACTACTGCTTCACAACCTCCACGACTGCCAAATCCTAATTGCGTTGGTTCAAACAAAGTCCGTAGTGCAGTGGAATTCTTTCTGCAGGCTATCTTTGACGCCAGCCTGCGGAGAGTGCTTCCAACTGCAATGGGGCGAATGCCTCCATCCTTTTTGTTAAAAGCGCAAAGGCGCGCCCCAAAAAATAATTTCCTAAAATTTTAGCAGCCCTCCCCGGCTGCGTCCGGGCATGTATAAAACCTATAAACCTTCCTCATGAATCACTGTATCTATTGGTGAAAACCACATGAAAATCCTTTTCATGTGGTTTTCACCAACCAGTTTATCGCGAACAGACAGATAGACAAACGTGCTGGAGGACTTTGTTTTATAATAATTATGTAGTGATGTTTTGATGTTTACAGGATTAAGGCAAAATTTCAAACCATTTCGACGCAAGGTAAAAAGGCCTACCTTACCATACGTAATGCGGAAGCAGTAATGTTTCATAAAATAAGATAGGAAGTGCATGTAGGGCCTCCACACACTTGATAACTGTAGTCGAGCTATTCGGAGACAATAAATATTTACTTATGTAAAAAGCAGTATACCTACTACAGTATAGGCCCGGTTTTACAGGATTATCTTTATTTAAGAAGTAGTGTTTAACCACAGACATTCAATACAATTGTATTGAATGTCTGTGTGTTTAACGGCAGATTCGATGTACATTCCATGTTACAAATATCTATTATTAGATATATATTATAAGTATAAAATTATAATTTTTAAGATAGTCCTAACAGGATTATTTATTTTTTCCTAACTAGCGATGCAAACTAGATTTTTTTGTAATTCCATTTATGTAGCCATAATACAGGCTCTGCCTAGTATGGATACGCAAGAAAATGTGTTACGGATTATATAATATTAAATATGTTAACATGTGTTTAAAAAAACAGCTGTATCAAAATTTTTTTTGGAAAATAAATATATTTTCATTTTCAATCATTGTACCTGAGCATTGTACCTACCTATGTTTTTTTTTATTGATAATAGCTAACACTCGTGACCGATGTTATGAGCTGATTATATACATCTTAGGTAGCAAATGACTGCCTAGTGTCTTCTACTCCAATGAGTAGAAATGACTGCTAAAATTATTAGTGTAATGAACAATTGTCAACTAATTATTTTGCAGGTTCCACGTGATATTTCCCTTCATAGGAAACAAGTAGTGATCGGGCGACCCGACACCTTTAGTTATGTATGAGTTGTGAACTATGCACAATCTACTGATAAGAATAAGAAACTCACGCAGGAATTCCGCTGCAGTATCTCATAGGATGAAGTGCACAAACACTATAATAAAACGATAATCGCGTAGCGAATCTTGCTCAGAGGAAGCTATAGGTTTACCTAACCTCATTAATGGACAATGAACGCGCGGGAAACGAATAATTGTGCAAAAAATCGAACATCCTAACGTTTCTTAATTCCCACCTCCCAGTTGTGTGCACGATACCTGTGTTTAGACACGTATTTTGTTTATAAATCAATAACTCTTTGTTAAACAAAGGTTTTCCGAAAATATTTAAAAATAAATTAATACTTACAAAAACATTATTCCAAGACTTGATTAGAAAAATAAAATAATGTGCAAAGAAAAAACACTGGCATAAAATAATTAAAACAATCGAAGAAAATAAAAGAAAAGCAGCTGTCAAAAAAGCGCGCGCAATATGACATCCGGGAAAATTATCGCGTTCGCAATATTGGCGGTTGCGGCAACGGAAGTGAAGTCATGGACAATAGACCTGCCGCTTGCGCGGAAACTTTTTTTCAGCCACAACAGAGATGAAAATGCGATTCCGGTCGGCGACACGAAGCCGTATGACAACATAGAGCCAAACAGTTTTCATAACGCTGATGATTACCATTACAACAAATACGTAAATGAATATACCGATAAAGATTTCGATAATCGTAACTACGCGGATGCGTTCAAACACGAAGGTTACATGGAAAATAAAGTAAGTAAATAAGTATTTATAATCTTAATGCAATTCAGCTGTTCTAAGTATAGCTGTAGGCATACATATCCTAGGATTATGTTATTATTCAATAAAAACATCTTTAAATGGAGGTATGTTTAGCTGTCAGCTGCTTTTAGGCAGTTTGCATCTTTCACAGTGTTGGTTTTATTGTACATATAGCTATCATAAGACCTCAAGGCCTCGTTTATATAGCATGTTGATTGGCTTTAAGATGAAATATGGCATCAAAATAGTGATGGGTTGCCAGCCGCACCGCCTATTTATGATATGATATAACAATTAATGGTTCATGGTTATTGTTAATGGTTATCCTCAGCTGTGATACTTCGGAGTTCAGGTTCCAAGAAGTTATTAATTCACGCTATAATATGATTTGGCAAAGATTTTACAGCTCGCTGCCTGCGTCACGCCGACTTTCTTTCTCTTTAAGTAACTTCAGAACCGCAGACAAATAACTGTAGTATTCGCCGCTACTGAGAATTGAACCTGGAGCCTCGCTTCGCTACTGTTGCAGTCTAGCCTGTTATCCACTGAGCCGCGGAGGCCTATACATACACATTGAATAACGAGCAAAAAAAAAAAAAATCGGTCAAGTGCGAGTCGGATTCGCGCACTAAAGGTTCCGTACCATTATCTATACAACATTAGACTATCGAGCGAAACGGTAGAAAAATCATGTTTGCATGGGAGCCCCCTTAAATATTTATTTTATTCCGTATTTAGGAATTTGTTGTTATAGCGGTAGCTGAAATACATATTAAGTGAAAATTTCATCTTGTCTAGATGGCACGGTTTATGTGTTACAGCCTGGTGACAGACGGACATCGAAGGCTCGTGAATAAGGTCCCGCTTTGACTCTTGGGTACGAAACCCTAAAAACTAATTTATTTTGTTAGGACTATTTTTAACAGTTGAAAAAGAGGAGGTTCTTGGTTAGGTTCTATTTATTTAATAATGTTTTTAATGTAGTTATCTCAGTACTCCGTTATTTATGAACAGTAATTTTTTTAAATTATTTTGTATTGTGTAATTTCCGATTATTCTCACGTTCGTTTCAGTGGTTGAAGACAGTTCCTTTTTTTAAGTTTCGCATTACTTCATAAAACAAACGATTTCTCCATAAAAATGGACGGACTGATTTTCAGACAGCTACCCGTTCAAAAATAGTACCCTAGTGGTTAGGCGACCGCCCTGGGGCCATGAACTAGGGGGCGCATTTTCTTTAAATTGACTATTTAGCCAGCTCCATGAAAGCTTTCGCTGCTTCACCGAGTGCTTGAGTCAAGGGCAGATTGCCCTTAACCTGTAAAATGCAATACAAACGAAGGACCCGTGGGAGGAACAGACCTCGGCTTTAGGCGTTGCCTGAGCGCGCTAGGCTGGGAGAGGTTGAAAACTTTCATGTTGTGTGAAAAGTTGTTCAGAAATCGCATCTACTTTACGCATTCTATTCCGGTGGCGAGTGCGTAGGGGTCGGAGAGTGAGATTCCTCCGGCTATTGAAAGACGGAGAGGAATCAGGGAGGACTTAGGGCGCGCGAACAGTGGTACCAGTAGAAGAGGGTGCGATTTGCCCACGATATTTTTTCTATGCTGGCTTATTTTCGGCTCGAAGGACCGTGAAGAATATCGGTCTCCTTTTTATGCTCAGAGTTAGAGTTTGCGGTGTGTAGGTTTGATTGATAGGGGCTGATGAAAATAAAATGAAGTACACATCTTTAACACGTTTATTCATTAGCTTTGAAGACAAAAGGTTGAGGATAATCTTTGGCAATGTTGCCATACGCATTAGTAAACCTTATAAAAACCATATTATCATGAAACTGAATAGTACTAGGCATTTTGCCTATTTTATTCATTAGTTACATGTTTGTTTTCCAAAAGATAGCAAGTCCTACCGATATTCTAACATGTTAGTATTTTACGCTATAATATGTTAGAGAAAGCGTTCTTCTAAGCGAATGTTTCCAGGTGCACGACATCGTCCGCAGGGGCAGCTTGTACCTCGACGGGCTGAAACGGTCTTTAGAAAACTACGCGGAGATCCTGAAGAACTGCAGCCGGATGAACTTCAACGAGGTACGAAATGTCTTTAACATTTTTATCGTTCTGATATATACATCTGTATTATCGCTTTATAACTAAGTATAATTACTTAGTTATGAAAATCCTGTCCGAAATTTGGACAGACGTATTCAGCCCCTTTTTACGAAAACTTCTCGTTAGGAACCAATGCAAAATTTTGGATATTCCTATATAAAAGGCGTTCTGAACATTTTGTTTGAAGGCAGATTTTTTTCAAGTTCAACACTGCACCATAGGATTTGTTCATATTGATAGACTGAAAAGGTATATTTTGAAGTACTTAACAGTCCTAGGTAACTAATTACCAATACTCTAAATTCTGTATCTTGCAATACTTTATTTTATTATCACCACTTTAAGGATACACTGTTGGAAATAGTTGGAATTCAATATACATGGAATTCAATACAACCCTTAAAGGGGTGATTCAGCCCGTCGATATGAACCATTTTTTTATGGAACCAATGCTGGAAACTAAAATTTTATTTCGACATTTTCGTACAAAAGTGTTCAGCCGCCCGGGCAATTTGTATAGAAATGTCGAATTTATTTTCGAGTTTACAGAATTTGTCCCACAGGAAAAGTTGTTTATATTGACGGGCTGAATCACCCCTTTGATTGTCCGGAACGATCAAAATTTCGCCATGTATGTCGTCATCTGTCTCGATCTATACTTAACCAATTCATCCACAGACACAAAACTCCACGAACCCCAACTGGCAAGGCCGCAGCCCGCCCTTGCAGATGTCCTCCTTCAACTACACCGGTCTCGGAGACTTCCAAAACACCAATTTCTCCATGAGCGACATCCCCCAGTTCAACTTCACCAACGCCAACTTCTCGCAGCTGAACCCTAATTGGAGTAACAGTGATTCTATGGCCATGTGCGCTCGAGCTACGAAGAGACGGGAGCATGTACGACGGCTGACGGATCTGGCGCTGTGGGCCACCAAGCGGCTGGAAGACAATGCCTATGACGCTAAGTACAACAAGGTAAGATTTTGTAGTTGTTAAGGCAGGGCAACCGAATATAATACGGCAGTTGCCTAATGTTAAGATTATATAAAATTTGTTTCCAATGATACTAATTTCTATCTAAAAACACTATAAAAACCACTTTTAATTTGATATAGATTCGTTAACTGTTCTTAAAGCTTCTTTAAAGTTGGGTGAATAGGACCATTTTTTAAAGTATAAAAAATCTTAAATTTCAATTATACTGTATTGTAGTCCGCTAAATTTATAGCAACTTTTATAATGAAACCATTACCACAAACGTAATATTTCGTATAGCTACCAAACAAAGTTCTCACGCCGCCGCCCATACAAAATACAAAGTAGTGACGTCATAAATATGTAGGCATTTTAGCAGTGCGTTTTCACGTCTAAAAATTAACGTCTAAAGATATGTGTCTTTAAAACTTCTATATCTGAAAGAGTTTTTTGTTTAGAAATTAGTATTTCGGTCACCATTGTGTTTATTTTTGGCAGGTCTTTACATAGCGACACGAAAATTTTTAGTCAACATGCCCATTGGAGAAAACAAAGCAGCAAAGCTGCTGGCCATCGTCAAGACTGTTACTCTTATCTTGATGATAGTGTGTATTGTTGTTGTTCTAGTACTACGAACAGGAGGAAAACGAACTGCTGCTGAAGTTGGCTTGGTTCTTGGATCGTCTGGCGCACTACACCGGCTACGAACCGAATGTCCAAGCTTTCGTCAACATGACTACCACTCAACGTAAGTTTAACACGACTACCACTCAACGTAAGTTTACGCCAAAATGCTTAGGTTTTCATCAAATCCCTGTATTTTTATCAAAAGAAAAGGAGGAAAAGGCTTCATAGAAGCTAAGTTTTTTGTAGTCGATCATGTATAATGCATGTACCAGCTACTTCTTTTACAGCTTATTTTCACTACCTTTATCGGTTTTTAAGGTCTGACCTTTAAGGTAGTGAAAATAAGCGGAAATATGTTAGCGATGACTCATCACTATTTAAAATTTAATGCTCCATCTGCTTAAAGAGGTCCTATATTTTGGTTACCAACTAGGACATTTTAGCACTTTGAATTAATATACGTAATTCAAAGTGCTAAAATGTCCTAGTTCTAATTAATTACACTGGTTTTCTTTTTTTTTCTTTGTTCTTGAATGGCGACCACGTACCGCGTGCAGCTTCGGACACCCACCGACCAGCCCCGTATTTACTAACTCAGATGACAGGTGTCGATGCCTATCAATCTAGGATTTGCTGTTACAATGCGGTTTTTGTTTTCCAAATAAAAAATTAGAGCAAACAAAACCCGTATCGTAACAGAAAATTTTAGATTGATAGGCATCGACCGACACCTGTCATCCGAGTTAGTAAATAAGGTGCAGGTGGTCGGGCGACCTGATATGGGTCGCAGGAAGGCGCTGGATGTAAGCAGCTTTTAATCGCTCGTATTCGAAATCCTTGGATGGCCTATGTCCAGCTGCGGACTTCTTGCGACTGAGCTGATGAATTACTCGTTTTTAAACCATTGAATAATTATCAGGGCCGCCAACGAACCTGACGGGAGCCATGCCGCTCCCGTTCGACAACGTGCCGCGCGACGTGGTGCAGCAAATGATGGACTGTATGAAGGGCAACTCGACCGTACCGGCGCCGGAACGGTGTCGCTACCCGCTGCCGCTGCCGGACTGGGTGCAGAATGCCTACGAGAGCAGAGGTAGGTTCTAGCGTAATAGACAGCTGATCTTAGTAGTTTCTGGACTTAGAATAGGTCTCACTCTTCCTCACCTTTTTCCACTTTGTGGGGTCGGCACAGCATGTCAGTTTCTTCCAATTCACTCTATCGCTAGTCATAGGTACTCTCTGTTACAAACTTAGAATAGGGTAACTCTATCTTTTTATAAGGATAGGTTGACGTAACTACAGTGGTAATGCTGGCAAGTCACGGGTACTGCTAGGAGTTGGAGAATGAGGGATGGAGGAAGGACTCTAAAACTAAGAACAAATTAAAGAAATGTAGATTCACGCTATTTGTTTATAGGGTAGGATATGAACATTAGCGTAACTGCAGGGTGGAAATGCTAGAAAAAGTCCAGGGGTCCCAACCAGGAGACGGAGAACAGGGTAGGGGCACTTATACTAAAAACAAAAAAAAATTTGGTGGACCCCTGAAACACGTGCACGAATATAGTGATGGATTGTAGATAAATAAATAAATAAAATAAATATATATATATACGGACAAATCACACAGATTGAGCTAGCCCCAAAGTAAGTTCGAGACTTGTGTTATGGGATACTAACTCAACGATACTATAATTTATAATAGATACTATATAGATAAACATCCAAGACCCAGGTCAATCTGAAAAAGATCATTTTCCATCTAGACCTGACCGGGGATCGAACCCGGGACCATCCGTGTGCTCCGCAGGCAGGCGTGTTGACCGCTGCGCCACGGAGCTCGTCAAAGCTGATGAAAAATGAAGCTAAAGTTCAGTTAAGAAAGGCTCATACAAAACTAACAGCGGTTTGTACTTACCCGCGATATGGTCTTAGGTGGTGCTTTGGTCTTTAACTTTACGCCAATACAACTTTATGGTCTTTGTCGAAGATACACTTCTGGATACAGGATTGCTTATTTTTCACAGATCCAAGCTTCGCCAACGCCAGACCTCAAGATCCTTCCATGAGCGTGCTCGCACCAAGTTCCGATGCACTTCCTCAGTCTTCCTCTCTCGAACTCCTTGTTACTTCTGATACGGCCGCCAATTTGGCGCCTAATCCTACGTCAACTTTGACAGATGTCAAATCCGTTCGGAAACGGTCAATAGAAGAGAATCCCTTGGTAAAACTAATGAAATATTACGGAAAACACAAAGTCTGGGTCAATTCTAACCCTTTGGACGTAAATGAAGATAAAAAAGGCGAGAATTTCGATATCCCAAATCAGTTACCAGTGAAATCAGTTCAGAAACGATCCATATTTAAAAAGCACGTACATTTAAGAATACCAGAGAAGCCTTTGCATGCTCTCCGCGATCATCTCAAGAAAGAAGCTGGCATCCATTACGAAAAGAACAAAGAACACATAAAACTACTCAAAGGGACGTTAGAAAAAATGCGGCATACGGCTTCTTTGACAGTTAGACATAACCTCAAAAAGTTTGACCATGTCAAGAAAATACATAAGAGATCTATTCACTATGGTAGAAAGTATAAACCAAGGCTATCTGAGAATCCTTATCAAGACTTGAGTTATTACGTAAAGAACCAAAAAGGTATTGAATATAACTATGACCCGGCTCAGGCAGCTTTGGTGCGACTTGGCTTGGAGCAAATATTCCAGACGGGAAACATTGAGGTGGTGAGACGATACGGGTCCAATTTCAACCCGTTGGACCCCAACCCCTTCTATAGTGGACTTTTGCGAGCCAGTCTCGATGTTTGAAATTCTGACAGCCTATTTAAAAAAAAGGCTTGAACTTTTGTTGTAGGAAGAATTAGCAAGAACTTTATTAAAATATTAAAAGAATATATTTTTTTATTACTTAAAAGTATTTACTGCGACCTTTATAATCGCTACAAGAATTTTCACGTAAACTTAACTGTCAAGATGGCAACATAAGAAATAACAATAAGACTTCTCACAAGATGGCGCTAAACATTTCTGAACCGCGCAAGCACAGTTTCTTCGATTCCGGCTCATAAATAAAAATCGCCGACGGAACTTAGTCGGAGCCGTACGGTTCCCTGCGCGCACACCTTGCCCAGCGGGAAGATCTTTCCTTTGTGGCGGTCAAGCATACCACCTCACTCATCATCATCATCATCATCATCAGGTCTTTCTAGTCTCCACTGCAGGAGCACGACCCTCTCTGTACTACCAGAGCCATATACTAGCCTGAGTAGTCAGAGGATTTGGCCTACACTCTCCACGCTGGCCAGACGGGTTGGAGAGGTCTCTTCGATGTTAATAAGCTTTGTTTAACTTGTGTTTTCTTAGTCGCCTTTTACGACATCCACGGGATGACTTGGAGTGGTCCTATTCTACTCTGCCGGGAACCTTACTCCCGGTACATAATCTTAACCATCCCTTTCTTGATCCGAGCATTTTCCTGGCTGCCGTACACAAATACCTGTGAAATCTAAACCGCAACGGATTTCGAAGCTTGTCACTTATGTGATAATGTATTCGTTTCCGTAAAGTTATAATACCTATGTGACGTCAGCAAAACCTCAAATAATGCAGGTCAGGCTTTTATAAATGCGAAAGTGAGTTTGTTTGTTACGTTTCACGCTGTCCTTAACCGATTATCATGGAATTTTGAATACACGTTGCTAATGGTACGGAGAAGGACATAGGCCATAAATCGCGCGGGCGAAGCCGCGGGCAACAGCTAGTTTTCCTAATAATTTAACTTGTTAAACTGCTGATTTCGGCCCAAGGTGAGGACAGGCAAGAGTAGTTAGGTAAGTACTAGATGTTATTGATTAAATTATGCATAATTACTGTTGGCCGACGATAAGTGTAGAAATCGATGACCTTGCTCGGCGTTTAGATTTTAAGAGGTGTGTAATATTTAAACAATGCACTGCAACTCTCTAAGTACCTTCATCGCTACCTAAGAAAAGGTGGTAAATTAATTAATAATTTTAAATAAAAATATATAAATAAATATTTATATCAATTATAGACGAGCTCCGTGGCGCAGCGGTCAACACGCTAGCTTGCGACACGGGGGTCCCGGGTTCGATCCCCAGTCAGGTCAAGATGGAAAAAGATCTTTTTCATATTGACCTGGGTCTTGGATGTTTATCTATATAAGTATATATTATAAAATATAGTATCGTTGAGTTAGTATCCTGCGACACAAGTTCACAACTTACTGTGGGGCTAGCTCAATTTGTGTGATATGTCCCTATATATTTATTTATTTATTTTATTTTATTTATTCACCTAAAATAATTATTTTTCCTCGTTCTCATTAACAATCTTTTTTATTGTTCCGTGTTAATAATAATTATACTCAGAAGCGGTAACCTGTATTTCCTTTTATTTATCAAACTTATAGTATTTGTGGTACTTTTCATTATTTTGCATTTGGTAAATTGAGAGAATTACTTATTACCGCCGTTCTCTTAATTTGAAATGATGATATTGATGAGATGACTAATAATTTACTACCGAAGTTCTGAATTCGATTTTTCAATTTGACCTGACTTAGTAGTAAAAAAATGGTGGCGCTAGTAGGTAGATTTAAGCCCCTTAAAGAATTTCTAAATTGGAAGGGTACCATTGAAATAAAAGCAAACCAAATAATACAAGAAAAATATATTTGAATCTCGACTAAAACATTAATGATTAAATTATATGAATATGCACAGTTACATGCGGAAGCGTTGAGACGCTTGACACTATTAAGGCACAAGAGTCAATAATACAAGATTGAAAACCAACAAGCGAACTTAAACGATTTATTATGACTACACTTACCACTAAAAAAATAACGGGTATGTCGCAGAACGACACTTTCGCAAAATGTCACGGCTTTAAAATCAATAATTTTAGCAGAATGTCTTTTTCTCAAAATGTCACATTTGCAGGTTGTTTTAGCAGAATATCATTTTCGAAAAATATCTATTTATTAAACATTTCCAACGAAAAAATGCCTATTTATGTGTGTGTAATAAAGTATTATAATTAATCAAAAGTAATATGTACCAAAATGCATAAGTAATTTACTAGTAGCATTATGAAATTAGATTTTTTTAATGCACGTTTTTTTATTTGGTATCATTTAGGATTTCAGCACATCACTGCGCATTAATGGCATTCTGAAAAATGTAATTTTGCGATGATGACATACTACGAAAGTGACCTTTTCGAAAATGAAATTTTGAGAAAGAGACCAAATTATTCGCGCGAAAGCGACGATCGGCGTCACAACCCAAATAACATGATTATTGTCCATAAGTTACTGATATTGCTCATTTTAATACTTCGCGAGCTTTATTTATATTTTGTATCTAAAGTCTTCAACTGTGGAGATATTAATAATATGCATATAAAAAGTATTATGTATAGTTTTTTTTTTAATATTCACAGAGATACCTAGTTAGTTTATTTATTGATGAAATTGAACCACTTTTTAAAATAAAAAGCTGATATGACCACTTTTATGGTGTCTTTTTCGTATTTTAAAGTAACGAAACAACGTGTTTTTTTTTTTATTGAGTAGTTCTAAAATTTTAAATATAAAAAATCATAGAAGACTTTTTAATAAAATGGAATTCTCAATAAGTCTATAATGTTATAAAAATGCATGTTTGGTCCCAATGATTGTTTTGTGACGGTTACAAATTCAGGAATGTACTTCTTACGAATCTACTAAGAAATATAATGAGTACTTATATGTACTATAGTACCGAATAACGGTATTTATATAAAGAAAATAACATGATGAAGGCACGATTTTAACAACTTGCCGACTTAAACTCGGCGTATATACTTACTGGAGTATATATATATACATTTTTGTCGCTTGTAGAAAATAGTTGCAAAATCTCTACAACTCAGAACACTGAGATATTCATATAATGATAAAATTATTATATTTTGATAGCACCAGGCTACGATATCTTTTTTGAAGGCACATCGGTTAAATATGTATATAGATAATTAAAAACAATGGTTAGAACGCGAGAATATTTACAAATACAGCCGAGAAAAAGCATTAGATCGTTCGCGTGACGTTGGTATTATCGGCATTATAAGTGTCCTTGAAGATTGATAAATTATATGCTCCTCTGGTTCCGATCATTGCCAATAACAACAAATAACATATTTTACTTACTTATTTTCATGAGATAACAAGAACTATAATCTTTCTAGACTTTTAAGGCACGAGTTTTATATATAGGCTGTTTTTAAGCTATTTGCAACTATTTTCAACAATCAAACGCGACGTTAATCTCATAATCTTCACTCTAAAGGCGACGATAACTTGAATAACATATTACTGACTTATTATTAGAGAGACTATTCACAAACTACGGTTAATAAGTCAAGTTTTTATTATTTATTAGGTTTATATAACTTTTTGCAATAAGATTAAAATTTCCAAATGATCCATTGTATTTTTTTTCATTTAAACCTCACTCGCGCTTCCAATAACACAGATTATTAATGTGAGTACAGGAGTGCACATCTTTTTATTTTAAATATAACAAATTTCCAAAAATCTGACGGCCTAAATTTTTTTTATTTTCTTATTTCCCGTAGTTTGTGAAAGTGTAGCGTGGGCGTTACATGTGGCTTTGCGGCCGCTTCTTCCGGCTAAATAGGCCTCCGAAAACGCCCTTCTTGTCTTTCTTCTCCTTGGAAACTCCGCTTACGGACAGCTCAGATTCACCGGACGACCTGTGCGGTAAATAAGAACAAAAAATTCGGCTTAGCTTGCGGTTTTACAGATCTTAAAAGAGAAGACGAGAGAGGCACAGGACGTAAGTGAAGAGAGACCTATGCTCAGCAGTGGGCGGAAGAAGGACTTAGATAGATAGCTCCATGGCGCAGCGGTCAACACGCTAGCCTGCGACACGGGGGTCCCGGGTTCGATCCCCGGTCAGGTCACTATGGAAAAAGATCTTTTTCATATTGACCTGGGTCTTGGATGTTTATCTATATATGTATCTATTATAAAATATAGTATCGTTGAGTTAGTATCCTGCGACACATGTTCACAACTTACTGTGGGGCTAGCTCAATTTGTGTGATATGTCCCTATATATTTATTTATTTATTATAGAAAAGAGAAGATTTTTATTTTCGCTAGCTCCAAGTGAACATTCGCTACTTCTCTGGGCGTTCAAGGCGAGGGCAGAGGGCCCACAACCTGTATAACCGACCTCCCGAACTGCTACGTTCTCATTGCCAGTGCATGCGTGCAAGTAGCATCCCAAACCTTTATCCCATCTCCACAGCCCAAAAACTACCCTTTTCTTGCTTAAAAAACGGTTTCGAAAGACAGCAGCGTCGGAACCGAGATAAGCCCAACAAACTGCGCTCACCTACCTGTCTGCCAAGCGTGGTGAGTATGACAAAACACCGCATGATGGAAAGACCATGTCCAACAGTGGACTTCTTGCGGCCAAGAAAAGACGTCCAAAACCGAGGTCCGTTCCTTGCGGGGGCGAAGGGCCCCCAGGGGCTCGTAGGAGATCTTACCTAGACGCAGGCCGCTGGTCGAGCGCCGGAGAGCCGCCGCTGCCGGCCACCGACGCGGGTCTCTGCGCGTTGCCTCCATATGCTGTGAAATATGGCTATAATTAATAAAAATACCTTCTTTAGCTTTTTTTCTTGTGGAACTAAGTGTCTATCTATACTTTAATTTTAATTTTCTCGCAACTTCGTCCGCGTAAATTATAGCTTATGTCATGCGCAGATAGGATAGATTAGCTTTCTATAGGTGAAAGAGTTGGAAATCCAGTAGTTTCCGGGCAATCATAATGCAAACAAACATTTTTTTATATGTGGGCGACTTAGGCTATAACTTACGCGGACGAAGTCACGGAAAAACTGCTAGTCATTGATTAAATCAGGGAAAAAATAAAAAAATAACTTTTTGGTAAAAACCAGTTTTTTACATTTTTAAGGTTCCGTACCCAGTTTTTTTAGTTTCATATTTTATGATAGTACGGAACCTACAGTGTGCAAGTTAGAATCGAACTTGGCGAGAGTTTAAAGACGTTTTGATCTCAAATAGTGTTCAAGTCAACATATCACAGACAGAGACCTTAGTTCCACAAAATCCAAGCTGAAAAATAATCTCTAAATTAAAACTACACTACAACCACACCACAAAAAGCACAAGTTCAAACTACAACTACATTGCTAAAAAGACAGAAGCCAAACGATTCTAAAACAACACTACAAACAGTACTACATATAAAGCGAATCCCACACACCAAATATAGAAAAAGAATTCGAAATCTGAAAAGAATAAATGCAAAAAAAAAACTATTTTTTTTTACATGTTTTAAGGCGAAAATACATTGGTAAGAAGTAGATTTGGAAGTATACAAAAACAACAGATTTATGATAATTCAAATGATAAATAGATAAATACATTGTTTACAAAAATAATTCTAATAAGTGATAAAAAGACAAGAAAATACAAATACATAAAAGAAATCATATAGCTAGGTAGCTTTTAAAATAGCTAGCGAAAATACATAATGCCTAATCTACTGATATACCCACAAAGTTTTATATGCCGTGGCCAAATTTTTGTAATAGAGGCTTTTTGTATCTCAATTTTTTTCACAAATAAAAAGCGCCCTCTAAATTGGTCCTTCGGCGTACAAAAAAAAAATGTTTCTTCTTTATTTTATTTTTATATGCCGTGACCAAATTTAAAAATTAAGGCTTTTAAAAGTTAAATCCGGTTTTTTTTTACACAGAAAAAGCGCCATCTTGTATTGGTTCTTCGGCATTTAAAAAATGTGTTTTTTTTTTTAATTTATAAAGCACAGCATAACGTACATTGCACCCGATGCAAGACATATAGTAGATGGCTCGATCCTGCCGCATAGTATAAAAATACAAATTTAGGATAATGATGAAGGTCGACTTTGATGTTGCGCATTTCACAAAAATTACAGCGAACTTTAAAGTCAACTTTAACAGTTTGTTTTTTAAAATGAAATATTTATTTTAGAAAATTCGAAGACAATTTAAAATACAAATCAAAACTACAATATCATATAAAGCGAAGCAAGAAATGGTTGTAAAATGGAAAGAAAATATTTATTAGTACAACATTAATGAAAAAAGTTTTGAGTAAGGAAGTTTTTTTGATAAATTTCTTTATTCATTTCTGGCATTCGCTTTTTTAAACAGATCGCAAACCAATATTGATTATTAAAAAAGAGAAACTTACAGCTAGGCAAAGGAAAAACAGAAAATTTTGAATAAAAATATGTCATGAAGTCAGTAAAAGCTCCAACAACCAATTAGAAACTTAAGAAAAACTTGTTAAAATAATAAGAAGATGAAATTTTAGTGCTGTGGCTTTTAACATGTCTGTATCGATTGTGGTGGTGCTAGCACCTAGGTACGTCGTTCTTTATTCTTTATCTATGGAAAATATTAATCGAAAAAAAACAAGAGAAGCCACCTTCCATAGTTCATTCTTTCATTTTTGGCACTTTGCACACAGACGGCCCTTGACCGAGCAAACAAGAGAAACTTATTATCAATAAGTATGCAAGTTAATATAATAAACGAAGACTTGTGAATCTAAAGGTTTAAATTTAAGTTCTCATTAAGTATTCCTTGCGTTCACTTATGGAAGAAATCGATACAGAAATGTTGTGGCAAAAAAACAAATCCACGTTAATTTAGCAAAAAAAAAAAAACAAAGGGACAGGAATTTTATAGTAAAAATGTTGATCGCCACAAAAAAGAAAAGAAAAAAAAATAGTAAAAATGAAGCATCAACATCAAAGCTTCCAAGTTGTTTTTTATAATTAGTTATAGATACACTGAGAAATGTGGGTTTTATTTATAGGTATAAATAAAACGCGAGGCATACGGTAGGATAGTACCTATATCACAGTCGGCTTAAAAAAAAACTTGGAAGCTATTTAAATTTTTATAGGAGACAGTATGATCAGAAATAATATCAGTCTTCTAAGAATATAAAAGCGGATACACACCCAAACACTTCTGAATTTATAAATTAATTCTAATTTCGAAAAAGTTAGTGGGACAGTTGTTTTTTCCTAAGTATTAAGATAAAAAAAACCGACACCTAAGAGATCAAACAAAGCACTCTTGTTATAAAGTTCAATAAACTTGGGATGTTAGAGCTAGCGAGTTAATTTTAGAAGTCCAGAAGATTGCGTCAAATTTCAAAAGCGAAGTCTCAGCTGCTTTCAAACACTACGCGTCCCACTCTTGACGTCTGGCATGTAGATAAATCTTTGAAAATATTAAAACCTGCGTGCAGCACGCACGCAGGTTTTAATATTTTCAAATAAAAAATATAACCTGCGTAGTAAGTCGATGGCTTACTAAATAGTAATGTATTGGAATTATTATTTTCGAAGTGACCGCGGTGAGACTAACGGTAAAATCGATGTCTATCATTATTTTTTTATTCTTTGTTTAGTTACAATAAAAATGATAATTATGTTTAAAATTTTGACATGTCAAAAGACCGCTGTAAAGTACTTCAAAAACTGTCGTCATAGATTTATTCAAGGAAATATATACCCTATGCAGATCTTGCTCCAACAAAAATAGGAAGAATATAGGCAATAGAGACCATAGACAAATCCGTGGCGCAGCGGTCAACACGCCAGCCTGTGACACGGATGGTCCCGGGTTCGATCCCCGGTCAGGTCAAGATGAAAAAAGATCTTTTTCAGATTGACCTGTGTCTTGGATGTTTATCTATATATGTATTTGTTATAAAATATATTATCGTTGAGTTAGTATCCCATAACACAAGTCTTATTTAAGAACTTACTTTGGGGCTAGCTCAATCTGTGTGATTTGTCCGTTTATATTTATTTATTATTTATTGAAGTGATGTAAAGGTGATTAAAAATAATACGCAATGTTTTAAATTTGTATTGGGAGTACAAATTTAAACTCAATTAACGCGTGTTCTATGCCCTAACATCAATAAAGACAGTTTTCGGTGAAGACTACGTTTTTGACCTTATTTCACTTTTAGTTCCTTAAATACAGCGCTCCGTCTATTCGTTAAGTAAAGTAAAGCAAGGAGAATCTAGACAATAAATTATTAAACCACGACTTAAAATAAGTGTTTAGTTATTTTAAGTCGTGCTTTAATAAATTTCGTTTTAAAGCAAGGAGTTGACAATCATTTATTAATCATAGACTTAAAACGGTGCAAATTCGAAGTACAGACTTAATGACGTCACAAGAGTGAGACGCAGCTAGCAACACGACTGACCGAGCTCGCTCGCGCTGTAGAAGTGCGACGTAGTCTCCACGTTCTGCCAGTTGTTCTGCCGGTCGGCCCAGTTCCGGTTGCCGTCCCGGCCCGTCATCCGCTGCTGGTAGCTGTTCACCAGCGCTGTGACTGACTGCTTCTCCGGTTGTCCCCATTCGGACCGTCGTTCGGGTATTTCCGATCTACGCTCGGGTATTTCTGGGCGGCGGTCGGGTAGCGTCGGTGCGGATCGGTCGGTCCGGTCCGGGATCGCGGGCGGACGGTCCGGCGGACCGGAGAGGGGGAGCGGCGGGGCGCCGTCCGCAGCTAGGTTAGATTGATACATTGTGTGTGATTTGTGGTTGAATTTTGAATGTAATTGAACAGAATTAGTAAAAAGTCTTATTAATGTCATCAAATTGTAGATTCTTTTTAGTAAATAGTAAATACCAAGGAATGTAAATTATTCGTTGAACCTAAATTTTAAATCATTTTTTTTCCTTCCAACACAAATCACGCACTAAATTACACATAAGACAGGAAAAGAACAGTAGAAGAATGAAAAAGTTTCCAAAATTATTTTCACTTCATTTAAATAAATGCGTCGATAAAAGAAATTATTTTTTCCTCATAAAAGCCATAAGTCTTAAAAGCGTTGACTTTTTCATTCGGCTACTGTACTCAACAAAAACTTGCAATGATGTAACAGACAGTATACCACATTATATACGTATAAGGCGCGAAACAGACGACGGACAGTAGCGGACTAAAAGTCCGCGGTACACCTTTATTAGTATAGCAATAAGGTTGTATTTCGTCCGTACCTTAAAGTCCGCGGCACACCTTTATTTGTGTAGCAATAAGGTTGTATTTCGTCCGTACCTTAAAGTCTGCGGCACACCTTTATTTGTGTAGCAATAAGGTTGTATTTCGTCCGTACCTTATGACGTACTAATTTCCTCAGACTAAGTGAATACTTATTTATACTACTGAGAAGCCCGTTGGCCTAGTGGGCGTGAGCATTATTAGAGCTTCCGCATGTTAAGCAACCCCGGGCGTCGTCCCCACTTGGATGGGTGACCGCAAGTAGCATAAAAATATGTCGAGCTTCTCCGTGCTTCGAAAGTTAAGTTAAGCCTTGGCTGTCATCATAGATTGCAGTCATTAAACCAGGTCAAATGCCCTTTAAGCAGCTTGAAAATCTGACGCCAGTGTTGGCAACTTAAAAATACGAAAAAGAAATTGTAGATGGTGTACTTATAAGAGAGTGCCGAGGACTTTAAGTCCGCCACTATCCCTTGTCTGCGTTTTGCCTAAATATATCAATTCCCACATATATGCGACGACACAAAATCTACAATCATGCAATGGACGATTCACAGACATACAATTGCCCAAAAAATATCCCATATTAAAAGTTTCAAAACCGATAAAAATTATAAAAATATCATTATCCATCCGACATCATTCACACATGTTATTAAATATCGCTATAGTAAGGTGGAACTTTTAAAAAGTAACTTAATTTAGGGGCTGGAACAGTCCAGTTTTTTTTTTATTAGCCTGTAGGTGTACAGACACCTACAGGCTAATAAAAAAAACTGAATTTTAATTTTGTTTGTAAAGTTGTGAGTATTAGGATGCTCATAAAACATTACTCTTCTACAGTCGGGTAATAAATGTATCTTCTCGTTCTCTGCCACCTCAAATCACTCCCTCTTTCTGTCACATTTCCACTCTCTCCCTCTCTTACTGCCAGAACTGTAAAAACTAACCATCACGCTGTGACCGGATGAACTCGGGAGTTGAGGTCTCTGCTATGAATATCTTTCATTAACTTTTTCTCTATCACATCTCCACTCGTTCCCTCACTCTCTCTTGCTGTGATAACTGTAACTTACCGTCCCGCTGCGACCGGATGAACTCTGAGTTGAGGTCCCTGCCGTTGGAGAACCTTGAGCGGCCCCATGCGCCGCTGGCTTCAGAATTCCTGGAATATTAAATTATCATCATGATTCATTCATTACCCGGGGGTCGTGGGTTCGATTCCCACGGGAAGCATACTTTGTTAAGTTGTTTCCAGTTTGGCTAGGACATTGCAGGCATAAATCACCTGATTGTCTGAGAAAGATGATTCCGTGCTTTGGAAGGCACGTTAAGCCGGTGGTCCCAGCTGCCATCTGGTAGTCGTTGAAGGAACCACGTCAGAGGCCGAGAGGCGGTTCCGAAGAACTCTGACACCAGGGTGTGCATGGTCGACTGACTGTGTCACCTACACGAAATGATGATGATAAATCATCATTCAGGTCATTCTTTAGTCTCCCCTGCACGACCTTCTCTGTACTACCAGAGCTATATATTAGCCAGAGCAGTCAGATGATTTGGCCTGCACTCTCTACACTGGCCAGACGGGTTGGAGAGGTCTCTTTGAAGTTTTTAAGCTTTGTTTAGCTTGTGTTAGAAGTAGAAGACTATGATGGTCCTATTCTTCTCTTCTCTACCGGGGCCCACACAGCAGCACTGTATAATGGTCAATCAATAGATTAAAATCAATAGAATTAACATTAGAAATTTAACATTGAAAATATATAAAAAATTGTAATAAATAATCGCAACCCTTCAGGCACGTAGGGACCGAGTCTGGATTGAGTTTCTTTCGGCGTATTCTTCTAATTCTTCTTCTTAATAATAAGAATGAAAAAAATGACGTTCAAAAAGGGATACAATTATCCAATTTTGAATAAAAATCTTTGACTTTGACTTTAGAATAAAACGTCATCTTATCTTATCTTATCTTAATTGGGGCCGATTATAAATCGGAAGCACGTCTAACCTTTGGGTTATTTTGTACTTACCCCATACCTTACTCACCCACACGGTGATTCCTGAAGAAGGACTGCATGAGCTTCAGAATATCACCTGGTGCGTAGTGCCTGTAGTCCTCCAGATCAGGATAAGCCGATCCAAAGAGGTCCAACTGCTTACCAGCCAACGAGTCATTATATAAAACGTCATACAACTAACCTTAGCACAACATCGGCAGCGTCTTCCTGGGGGGGAGGCTGGCGGGGCGGTAGCGAGGGCAGCACCGAAGATTCTGGAAACGAAATACATAGATATCATGTTATTTGTCGAGTTCCGTGGCGCAGTGGTCAACACGCCAGCCTGCGACACGGAGGTCCCGGGTTCGATCCCCGGCCAGGTCAAGATGGAAAACGATCTATTTCAAATTGGCCTGGGTCTTGCATGTTTATCTATATAAGTTAGTTGAGTTAGTATCCCACGACACAAGTTCACAACTTACTGTGGGGCTAGCTCAATTTGCGTGATATGTCCCTATATATTTATTATTATTATTATTTATTGTTTATCACAGAATTATGGCACGGTTTGACTGTGGCATGTGGTCTCAACGCCTTAATCGTACGATTTGTTCTCAGAGACTCGCATAGATGGCGCCACTCGAAACTATACAACATTGTATCTACCGTATTATCCAAATCCAATCCAATCCAAACTAATATTATAAATGCGAAAGTGAGTTTGTTTGTTTATTTGTTTGTAACGTTTTCCCGCCGTATCTACTGAACCGATCATCATGAAATTTTGCATACACATAGTAAGGGTACTGAGTTGCTGGGCTTGCAGGCGAGAACGGAATCCGTTCTCGCCTGCAAGCCCAGCAACATGCTCAACGTGGCCTCAAGGTTTTTACAGACCTGGACTCTGTCTACCCCGCAAGGTAAAAGACGTGATAGTATGTATGTAGTCTGTAGCTTTTAAACAATTAATAAATACATATTATCTAATAAGATAATTTTAAATATGATATGACGTGAAAAAGTGCCTGCAAAGGCCTATTTTCTGAATAAACGTTTTGATTTTTGATTTGATTTTTGATTATATATAATACAAGCTTGGCTCCACACAGGCACTTGCTATTGTCCAGGTTATCCTGTGGGATCTCTAAGAGGATGACCGCGTTTTCCAGACACACCACTAGCCCTTATACTAACTTCGCTCCATTTAGGCACTTGCTACTGTCCCGGTTATCCTGCGGGATCTCTAAGAAGATGACCACAGACCCCGAAATAAGCCTTTTACATATATTTTTAGTTTCGCTCACCTATCATCCTAGTGTTCTTGTGGGATCTCTTAAGAGATGGCCACAGACCCCCAAATAAGCCTCCTTACGTATATTTCTAGCTTCGTTCCACTTAGGCACTTGCTGCTGTCCCGGTTATCCTCTGGGATCTCTTATAAGATGACCATAGACCCCGAAATAAGCCTTTTACATATATTTTTAGTTTCGCTCACCTATAATCGGAATGTTCTTGTGGGATCTCTTAGAAGATGGCCACAGACCCCCAAATAAGCCTCCTTACGTATATTCCTAGCTTTGCTCCACTCAGGCACTTGCTGCTGTCCAGGTTATCCTGTGGAATCTCTAAGAAGATGGCAACAGACCCTCAACTAAGCCTCCTTACCTATATTCCTAGTTTCGCTTCGCTCAGACGCACCGCTCGCTCTCTGCTGCTGGCTGTTCCTGTGTTCCTGTAGGATCTCGGCCTGCGAGCGCGGCTTGTGACGCGGCTCTGGTGATGACTGCGCTGATGATGATGATGACGCGTTCCTGGGGAAGAGGAGAATATAATGAATATTAGTACAGAACGGATAGTTAGGATGTGATCCTCAACTGGCTGTCCGGGGGTTGCAAGTATGGCATCGGGCCCGGCTCGGCCTCCCGAGCTGCTACAAACTCATCCTCAATCCATTCGAGCATGTAGAATCCCAAATACTTTTATTCCGCTCCCCCAGTCCGGCAAACTTCTACCCTTCCTTTACAAATAAACAGTTTCGATGGGCAGCAGCGTCGGAACCGAGATAAGCCAAACTAACTGCGCTCACCAACCCGTTGGTAATCCCCAAAGGCAGAATACGGTATCAGATGTAACTTCTGAGGTAGGATAACAGCCTAGCGGCCTGCATGAGGTCTTAAAAAGACTAGATCTTCAGCTTGACGTCTTTGACCAGGGTATCTAACAATACCAACTAACTCCCAAATCTATACGTAAATTTTTGCTTACAGAAACCTTTGCAAAAATATTAATACTTACTTCCAACGTCGCTAAGATTCGACATGACCTATTTGCCCAGGGTTTTACTCCGAATAGTATTACTCCCGTCTTCATATAACAATTTCTCCCTAAAAAACCCCTCAAAATTTCACTTACTCATGCAGTTTTCTCTTCAACTCCGCGGTTGGCGAGTCTCCAGCAGCAGAATAGGGTGCCAGCTGTAGTTCTGGAGGCAGTTGTACGTGGAAGGAGAGCTTGGCGACCCACGCCTGCATGAGGTCTTTAATAGACTAGATCTCCAGCATGACGTCTTTGACCAGGGTATCTAACAATACCAACTAACTCACAAATCTGTATGTATATTTTCACGAAAGAAACCTTTACAAGTATAAAACTACTTTCTTCCTACGTCACTTAGATTCGGCATGACCTATTTGCCCAGGGTTATACACCGAATAGTCTTACTGTCTTCATATCACAACTTTTCCTTAAGAAACCCCTCAAAATTCCACTTACTCATGCAGTCTTCTCTTCAACTCCGCCGTTGGTGAGTCCCCAGCAGCAGAGTAGGGCGTCAGCTGTAGCTCTGGAGGCAGTTGTGCGTGGAAGGAGAGCTTGGCGACCCACTCCTGCATGAGGTCGCGCGTGGGGCAGGCGAACAGGTACTCGGCGCCGTCAGCGCAGCCGAGCCGGAACACGTTGGCGCGCTTCGTGTAGTCACCAGCTGGCTCACAGCGCGCCTGAGAACGTATTCATTGCGTGTTTATAAGAGTATACATACATGGCGAAATTTTGATCGTTCCGGACCATTAAAGGGGTGATTCAGCCTGTCAATATAAACAACTTTTCCTATGGGACAAATGCTGTAAACTCGAAAAAAAATTCGACATTCCTATAAAAATTGCCCGGGCGGCTGAACAATTTTGTATGAAAATGTCGAAATAAAATTTGCGTTTCCAGCATTGGTCCCATAGGAAAAATGGTTCATATCGACGGGCTGAATTACCCCTTTAAGGGTCCAGAACGATCAAAATTTCGCCATGTATATGCTGATTTTGAACCCATGATATTGACTATATTGACATCTCCGATCAGAATCCTTAATGGAATATAGAAGAAAAGATATAAACGAAAATTAGACTTCCGATTTGAATTCACCGATAAGCTGGGCGACTTCCTACTAGTAGTCTAATTTTAATTTTAGTTTTTCACGTTTTTATTACAATTACATTATTCCCGTTTCAAAATATTAACTTTTGCCAAATAAATCTTTAATAACTTTGGTAACATTATAATGTTTCTCTGTAAGTGAATATCTGTACGGGACAGCCATCGATTCCAAACAGCAAATAAATAACATATACATTGTAAATAGACAGATAGATAATTAAATAAACAGATAGGTAGTAGATAGGTTATAAGTTTAGGTTCTAGGTAGGCAAATTAAATAATCACTCCTATCGTGGTTTCATTTTCCACAGTTCTGAATAGCTAATAAGAAACAATTTCTTATTAGAAATAGGATAACATAGTTTATACATAATAGTAAATAACTTATTTGATTTTAATAAATAAAGTAGGTCCTAGGCAGTATATGGTATGCACGATCGAGGGGCGCGGGGTATGAGGTAGCAAAACGCGCCATTCTTATTGGACCATCTGTCGCGCTCAACTAGTAAATAGTCACAGTACAAAAAATAGACATAAAATTAGCGCAGTCAGACACACAGTCAGTCAGTACTTCGGACTCTTCAGTCATGTTCGCTTCGGTCTCTTCGGTCGTCACAGTGCTACAATCGTGCTTGCCATATCGCTGCCACGCTGGGGCCATCTTGTTTCTTTGATTGTCTTGTTTCTTTGACATCCTGTTTCTTTGACACCCCCACGTTGGCTAGCGAACACCCGCGCCGCGAATCGTTATAGTAAGACCGATAGCATCAGCCAATATAGTTTCCAACCGTGCGACCGCTACGAGGGTCCAAGCCAGCGCACGTAAGTGTACGCATCACGTACATTGCTGGTCCATTCGGAGCCGGATTACATCGTTGGATTCTCGTACGTCTCTTCATCGTCGTTACAAATAGAAGATGCCAGTTACAAGATCGAAGTCCGGCCGCGACGAGCGCACATCGAGGGCAGCACCAGAGGCTGCCGCGCCCGTTCAGCCGTCACCTACGCCCGTTCAAGCATCGAGTGGTCCCACCGTCGCACCCACCGTCGCCGTTTCGCCGCGGGGGGCTTCCGAGCGTCCGTCGGAAGCAATAGCGCCTGCAGCGAGCGGCAATATCACATCGAGCGACGGCGTCACCGCATCCACATCGCGTAACACGACATCTGAAGAGACCAACACGTGGTCGCATGGAACTACAGTAACTACGTCACACAGCACCGCAGCGAGAGAAGTCCCCCCGCGCCCCTCAACCATCGTCGCCGCCACGGGAGACGTTCCCTCGCATACAGAAGATCGTCCGCCATCTCCACGCCCCCTGACTCGCCTTCGAAGCAGCATCAAAAGCAAGAAATCGCTGCGCCTCGCTCAAGCTAGGGAAGAATTACTACGATTGAAAGTGGAACTCGCCGCCGCCCGCGTCGCCACGCTCGAACAAGAAGACACAGACATCGAGGACGACGACACGGTCACCACGCAACAGGACACGGCGCGTCGAGTCACCGACTGGCTGAATACAAGTCAGCCACAGCTAGCCATCACCGATCAACCGTTCAACTCATCGCCTGCAGTACATACAGAAGAGGTCGCGGCGCCACCCCTACAGCCACAGTTCACCGCGCCGCCACCGATCGTCCAACAACCACAGCCAGTACTGCAGTCTACGATTCAGCGTGCACCACCTCAACCAGCCCCGCACGCCGCACAGATTCCCGTTTTGTCACCGGCGGGAGCATCCGCTACAGTTGCCGTTCGTCAGCCACAAACGCAGAAAATAGAACTATCGGAGCTCGCGAACGCCATCGCCCTCGCCGCGCGATCGGGAAATCATCCTCGTCACATGCAAGACCTGCCTCTGTACTACGGTTCATATCAAGAATGGCTGTCGTTCCGAGCTGCGTATCAAGAAACGTCGCACTATTACACCGACATCGAAAACGTCACGCGCCTTCGTCGCAGTCTACGGGGAAGAGCTAAGGAAGCTGTAGAAACTCTCCTTATACACAGCACCAAGCCTGAAGAATTAATGAAGACACTCGAGTCACGCTTCGGACGTCCCGACGCAATCGCCCTCGCCGAGTTGGAGCGCCTCCGTTCGCTTCCGCGCTCGACCGACGCGCCAAGGGACATATGCATCTTCGCAACTCGAGTGGTCAACATCGTCACTACACTTCGCGCGCTTGGCAAGATATACTACCTCTACAATCCGGAAGTTACTACAAAATCCATAGAGAAGCTCCCTCCGACGCTGCGCTACAGATGGTTCGACTTCGCCGCCGAAAACAGTCAAGACGAAGCCGACTTAGAAAAACTCGCGCGCTTTCTACAACGTGAAGCAGATCGATGCAGCCCGTACGCTCAGCCCGAAACGAACCCTAGTACTACGGAATCATCGTCGAAACCTCATCAACGGCGGGAACGAACACAAAAAACATTCGCCGCTACGGAGACTACAAAACCGACAGTGCAGAAAAAGGAGTGTGCAGTTTGTGACAAGTCCGACCACACTCTGTCCACGTGTAAACAATTTATAGATGCGGATTCAAACGCAAGATGGGACATCGCGAAGACAAAAAGGTTGTGTTACCGGTGTCTGGAATACCGCAAGAAAGGCCATTCCTGCGACAAGAAGACCTGCGATACCGACGGATGCACCCGCACTCACCATAGCCTGCTGCACTTCAAGAAAAAAGAAGAACCAAGTGAAGTCGTCGCCTCAACATGGACAAAGCAGACACGCGCACACGCGTTCTTGAAGATTGTTCCTGTTCGACTCTCCGGTCCTAAGGGCGACGTCAGTACCTACGCTCTTCTCGACGATGGCTCTACTATTTCGCTCCTCGACGAAGAAATCGCAAACAAGATCGGCGCAAGAGGACCACGTGATCCGCTACACATCGAAGCCATCGGCAAGAATAAAGTGAACGCAGCAGAATCTCGACGAGTGTCATTCACCATCCATGGGTCATCAAGTAGCAACAAGATGCAAGCACGCACGTTCAGCAATCTTCGACTGTCGCCGCAACGAGTTACTGACGCAGATTTGAACGGCTGTACCCACGTAACAGACATAGCCGAACACCTCAAGTACCAAGATGCGGCGCCTAAGCTACTCATTGGGCAGGACAACTGGCACATGCTACTCGCCACAGAAACAAGAAAAGGTCGACGCGATCAACCCGTCGCTTCGTTAACGTCGTTAGGCTGGGTGCTACACGGCGCTCACACACGTACACTTGGACAGCGAGTACACTACGTGAATCACATAGCCGAACCGGACAACGCAACGGACATCGTCGACGCCAGTATGGACGAACAACTACGACACCACTTCGCCTTGGAGTCCCTCACCATAGAACCAAAACAGCCGAGTAACGATCCTGAACGAAGAGCCCTTGTCATTTTACAAGAAAATACAAGACAGCGTGACGACGGCCACTACGAAACTGGGCTACTGTGGAAATCACAAGACGTCGTAATGCCAAATAATTACGACAACGCATATAGACGGCTGCTGGCTACAGAACGCAAGATAGACAAGAACCCGCAGCTGAAACAGAAATATGAACAACAAATGGACGCGCTCATCGCCAATGGATACGCCGAGCCTGCGCCACCGAGATCGCCCAACAGCAACAAGACATGGTACCTACCACACTTCGCGGTGCTCAACCCTTCGAAGCCAGGGAAGGTGCGTGTCGTCCATGATGCAGCCGCTAAAACCAAAGGGAAGGCGCTCAACGATTTTCTACTCACCGGGCCCGATCTCCTTCAGTCGCTGCCTGGGGTACTCATGCGGTTCCGACAACATCCCGTAGCAGTCATGGCAGATATAAAAGAAATGTTTATGCAAGTGAAAATCAAGCAAGAAGACCGGGACGCACTGAGGTACTTGTGGCGGGGCGCGCAGCGAGGAGACCACAAGCCGACGGAATATAGAATGACTTCACTCATCTTTGGAGCAACTTCATCACCAGCCACGGCGATTTTCGTCAAGAATCTCAACGCGAAGAAGTTTGAAGATACGCACCCCGCGGCGTGTGACGCCATCGTCCGAAATCACTACGTGGACGATTATTTGCAAAGTTTTCCGGACGAAGAAACGGCGATCACTACAGCGAGCGACGTACGCGACATACATCGACAGGCACGCTACGAACTACGACAATGGGCGTCCAATTCAACGCGCGTCTTACAGGGCTTAGGCGAAGCCACCACAGCACAAACATCGATCGACCTACACGATGGGTCAAAAACAGAACGAGCTCTCGGCCTAATATGGACACCGAACACAGACAAGCTCGCCTTCAACTTGGAATTGGTCCGGCTACCTACAGAGATCGTCAACAACAGCAGGCCGACCAAACGTGAAATACTGAAAGTCGTCATGTCACTCTTCGACCCACTCGGATTCGCCTCAGTGATAACAACGCGAGCCAAGCAGTTACTACAAGAAGTATGGAGAAGGGGCACCGGTTGGGACGAGAAAATAGATGAAGATCTCACACAACAGTGGCAAGAATGGATGGGTCACCTCCGCGCACTCCGCAATGTCACCGTACCACGATGTCTACGAGGCTACAGCGACGCACATAGAAGAGAATTACATACATTCGTCGACGCCAGCGAGGTCGCGTACGCCGCAGCACTGTACTGGCGCATAGTGCATCCGAGCGGTGACGTCTCGCTATCGTTAGTTCTCGCCAAAGCACGCGTCGCGCCGCTAAAAATCACATCAATACCTCGTTTGGAGCTACAAGCCGCCGTCATGGGAAGTCGTATGGCCTCGGCGGTCATAGAAGAACACGATCACAAGCCCGACGAGAAGACATTTTGGACCGATAGCAAGACGGTGTTGACGTGGATTAAGAACGGCGCGCGCAGCTATCGTCCATACGTCGCCCATCGCATCGCTGCCATAGAAGAAAATAGCACAGTCAACGAGTGGCGGTGGGTGCCTACGAAAATGAACGTCGCCGACGACGCCACGCGTGAAGTCCCGCCAAACTTCGACAACAGTCATCGATGGTTCACCGGTCCGCCCTTCCTACTACAACATCCGTCCACGTGGCCGACCGACACGCCTACCACTACAGAAAAAACCGGCGAAGAAAAGACGTGCCACATTACAGAAAAGAAACCGCGATCCACGCTGCGTGAGTGTATCCCGGCGGTCTACAGATTTTCACGGTGGGAGCGTTTAGTTCGAGCTACTGCGCGAGTCTTACAGTTCATCGATCGTATCAAAAAACCGAAAACAGAAGCCGTACACTACAAACGTACGAAGAAAAACACAGAAAAGGATCCGACATGGTGTAATAACAAACAAAACACAAGAAAATTGGTGAAAATCGCAGTGCAACGACAAGAAAATCAACCACAATACCTACCGATCCCCGGTACAACAATACGAGCCGCTGAAATGTTGATAGTGCGCGCCAGTCAACAAGAATCGTTCACCGACGAGATAGCAGCCCTCACCAGTGGAAGAATCATCAAAAACGACAGTCGTCTACGCCCGTTAGCCGTAGAAATAATCGACGGAGTGATAACAATCAAGTCAAGGATCGCGGCCGCCATCGACGTAGAAAATAGTGTCAAGAGGCCACCGGTCATGGACGGAGATCATCATTCGACACGACTTTACATCGACTACATACATAGAAAACTACATCATTCCGGGGTCGAGACTACTATCAACGAGTGCAGACAACACTATTGGATTCTACGCCTACGGCCGACGGCGCGATTCATTATACACAGATGCCTTCCGTGTCGTATACGAAGAGCGACACCGCCTACACCGCCCACCGGCGAGCTCCCGTACTGCAGGCTCGCACATCATAAAAGGGCCTTCACCTATACGGGATGGGACTATTTTGGACCACTCACAGTAACCGTCGGGCGAACTACACAGAAACGCTACGTCGCATTGTTCACGTGCCTAACGACAAGGGCCGTACACCTCGAGATAGCAGCTTCACTCACTACAGACTCCGCGATACTCGCATTACGAAGATTTATAGCACGACGAGGCTGCCCTACGGAGCTGTGGTCGGACAACGGCACCAACCTACGAGGGACAGCGAGCGAGCTACGCGAAGCAGCCAAAGCGACGGAGGACGAGGCCAGCCGCAGAAACATCAGCTACAGACAAATTCCGCCAGGGGCCCCGTTCATGGGTGGGGCCTGGGAGCGACTCGTCAGAAGCGTGAAAACTGCGCTTCACACCGTGCTCAACGAGCGTCACCCTACAGAAGAAGTCCTCAGCACGCTACTCGCCGAGGCCGAATACACAGTCAACAGTCGGCCTCTCACTCACGTCTCCGTCAACTCCGAGGACCCCGAGGCCATCACGCCGAACCACTTTCTCCTTGGTGGTTCGGCGCGATCTCCGAGCAACGGCACCTTCGACGACAGCGATCTCATCGGGCGCCCTCACTGGCGCGCCTCACAACGCTTGGCCGACCTCTTCTGGGCGAGGTGGCTGCGCGAGTACCTGCCTGACCTCCAATACCGGCGGGAGCCCCACGGCAAGGGCCCCGCAATCCAAATCGGCGACGTGGTGCTAATAGCCGACGGTACGCTGCCACGCAACACTTGGCCGCGCGGCCGTCACCGCCGCGTACCCCGGGCCCGACGGCATCACAAGAACAGTCGACGTGCGAACCAGAGGAGGAGTGCTACGACGCCCTACAAGGAAGCTGGTGATCCTGCCTACAGAACCGGCCGTCCCGCACCGAGTACAAGACTGCGACGACCTAGCGGACGACGCACGGCGGGAGAGATGTACGGGACAGCCATCGATTCCAAACAGCAAATAAATAACATATACATTGTAAATAGACAGATAGATAATTAAATAAACAGATAGGTAGTAGATAGGTTATAAGTTTAGGTTCTAGGTAGGCAAATTAAATAATCACTCCTATCGTGGTTTCATTTTCCACAGTTCTGAATAGCTAATAAGAAACAATTTCTTATTAGAAATAGGATAACATAGTTTATACATAATAGTAAATAACTTATTTGATTTTAATAAATAAAGTAGGTCCTAGGCAGTATATGGTATGCACGATCGAGGGGCGCGGGGTATGAGGTAGCAAAACGCGCCATTCTTATTGGACCATCTGTCGCGCTCAACTAGTAAATAGTCACAGTACAAAAAATAGACATAAAATTAGCGCAGTCAGACACACAGTCAGTCAGTACTTCGGACTCTTCAGTCATGTTCGCTTCGGTCTCTTCGGTCGTCACAGTGCTACAATCGTGCTTGCCATATCGCTGCCACGCTGGGGCCATCTTGTTTCTTTGATTGTCTTGTTTCTTTGACATCCTGTTTCTTTGACACCCCCACGTTGGCTAGCGAACACCCGCGCCGCGAATCGTTATAGTAAGACCGATAGCATCAGCCAATATAGTTTCCAACCGTGCGACCGCTACGAGGGTCCAAGCCAGCGCACGTAAGTGTACGCATCACGTACAATATCCTTGTATTCTTTTGAGAAATAAATTCTTTAAACACAACATTGAGTTTAGCGGCACATGGAGCCGCAGCCTTTGTGTTGGTCGTTTTTCTTTGGCGTGACTTCATTGCCCAAGGTTTTGAACAACACCCACTAACTTCAGTTTTTTAATTCTTCTCTTAAGAAACCTTTGATGAGAGTTACTCAAATTTATAATATACTAGCTGCTACCCGCGGATTCGCCCGCGTGATATATAGCCTATGTCCTTCTCAGTACCGTAACCTATGTATATGGAAAATTTCAAGATGATAGGTACAGTAGATACGGCGTGAAAGCGTAACAAACAAACAAACAAACTCACTTTCGCATTTATAATATTAGTTAGGATAACTCTGGTAGTACAGACAGGGTCATGCTCCTGCAGTAGAGAATAAAGACCCGACAAAGGCAATGATGAAGTCACTTTAATTTAGCATGACGTAATTGCCCAAGGTTTTAAAACCAAATACACTTATTCCCATTACAAAATCTCAACATTTGCTAAAGAAACCTCTCATAACTTTACTCACATTAAGTATAGCGATAGGCGTCACCTCCTTATTGACAAAGGTTCCAAACAAAATAAACCTATTCTCATTTCAAAATTTCTACTTTTGTAGAAGAAACCTTTCATAATTTTACTCACATTAAGGATAGCGACGGGCGGCGCCGCAGCCTTAGCGTTGGCGAAGTCCAGCTCGTCCCTGAAGAAGCATAAGAGCTGTCCGCACAGCACAGAGTAGTACGCGCGCCACGATCGAACTGTCGCACGCTTGCCTCCCACTCCTGTCTCTTGTTTGCGCTCTAGGTAACCTGGAGGAAGAAACATGTATGGATAAATGCGATTTGTATTCAGGGAGGGTCTTTAATGAATGGCGGCCTAAACTTAGCCATAAGTTAATTATTAACGACAGCAATTTTCTGTTGTAAAAGTTGTTAAAAACATGTATGACAATTAATATAAATAAATATAACGGACAAATCACACAGATTGAGCTAGCCCCAAAGTAAGTTCTTAAGTAAGGCTTGTGTTATGGGATACTAACTCAATGATTATATATTTTATAACAAAAACATATATAGATAAACATCCAAGACCCAGGTCAATTTGAAAACGATCATTTTTCATCTTGACCTGACCGGGGATCGAACCCGGGTCCATCCGTGTCACAGGCCGGCGTGTTGACCGCTGCGCCACGGAGCTCGTCAATATGTGTTCTAAGAAACCTATCACTACATATTATAAAACAAAGTCCTCCGCCGCGTCTGTCTGTCTGTCTGTCTGTTCGCGATAAACTCAAAAACTACTCCACGGATTTTCATACGGTTTTCACCAATAGATAAGAGTGATTCACGAGGAAGGTTTTAAGGTATAATACATGCCCGGGCGCAGCCGGGTAGGGCTGCTAGTATTAAATAAACTTCATATGCTTCATCAAATAGATCATTTCGAAATAGAAACCTAATGACCAGTGATATAATTCTTGTCATGACAATGATGATACGTCGTATGACACCCGGCAAAATATAATAGGACAACTCCAAGTCCCGTGGATGTCGTTGAAGGCGACTTAGGAAACACAAGCTAAACAAATTATGAGGGAAGGGAATATTTTGAGGGAAGCGTAACCGTCGTGACGCCACCCCTTTCACTCGCCCCGATGATGGTCTTCGTAACAGACCGAAACTAGTCGGCGGATCCGACGTAATAAAACGTGAGTAAAGCCGTGTTTTCATAATGAATTTATCTCGCGTAAGTTTTAATATTATTAAAGCTAAACAAAGCTTATAAACATCAAAGAGACCAACACATCTGACCAGTGAGGAGAGTGCAGACCAAATCCTCTGACTGCTCTGGCTAATATATGGCTCTGGTAGTATAGAGAGGGTCGTGCTCCTGCAGTGGAGACTAACAAAGACCTGATGATGATGATGCATATTTAACTCTACTTATTTGTTCCTCAGCAGGCTTAGAAACCAACAACTCGTCTTTTACATGGCTCTGGTAATACAGAGAGGATCGTGCTCCTGCAGTGGAGACTAACAAAGACCTGCCCCCCTATTTACTAACTCGGATGACAGGTGTCGATGCCTATCAATCTAGAATTTACAATAGGGAATATGCATGAAAAAAATATCTGTTATCTAACCAGTTTATCCAAAAATATTCAATAATAAAGTACTGAAAGTGAAAACAGAATAAAATTTGGTTGAAAAACGAACGAGATAAAATGATTTTACGAAAATATTTCTATTTCACTCGCAAAAACACTATTTTGTATGGCAAATGTATGCATGACATAGACTATGACGTCACTAGTCCATATCGGACTTCTCTTTCTTATTTAAACTTTAAAGTTTTACATCTTCGTCGTTAATTAAGATATTTTAAAAGTCCATTCATATTTTTTTACTATGGTTATTAAGGATTATACTAAACAAATAAAAAAATTACGTGCATACACCCTATTACAATGCGGGTTTTGCTTGCACGAACTTTTTATTTGAAATACAAAAACCGCATTGTAACAGCAAATCCTAGATTGATAGGCATCGACACCTGTCATCCGAGTTAGTAAATAGGGCGGCTGATGAAGATGATTCGTACCTTCAATCTCGACTGGTGGTAGGTCGTGGACGTCAGTGCGATGTCTCCTGAAGCTCTGTGTGCGACGCCGCGTCGTGAACGACGGCGTGCGTTTAGGAGTCTTTACCACCTACGCAAAATAATAACATTAGTGTGCTGGTGCTGGTGTCACAGTTTCAACAGATATCTTAACAACTACCATCAATGATGACAGCCGAGACCGACGGCTTAGCGTGCCTTGCGATTCGGAAGGGATGTGGAAGCCCAATATTGCTAACGCAAATTTTTTATTTGTAACGCTGGGTGATTCATGGATGGCACATTTGGTGAAAAGTCAAAGTAAAATACTTTACTAATCATAAGATCACATTTGCTATGAAAACGGTCCCAGTTGGATCGCTATGTTGTATTTTACAGATTAGGTCCTTTTTCTTTACACCAATCACAATTGCTCAACTTATATCATGGTAATCGCAAATGTATTAAAAATCGTCGTATGATGCTCGTACTTAGTAAGCTGGCTTTAAAAGTAATTGGTTTAATATAGGCACTCAGCTTACAAATTGCACAGCGGATTCTCTCCAAATGACATCAACTTACAATCTACGATATACAATGGCAGATCTGCGTTTAGCTCCTGGGAAAGGGTCATATATTATAATTTAATTTTGATAATAATAGATAATCTCTCTGCTCTGGGTAATATATAAAATATGGCTCTGGTAGTACAAAGAGGGTCGTGCTTCTGCGGTGGAGACGTGGATTTAACCCAGGCCCTGGACCCCCATGACCCCCTTCCCCCTGGATCCGCCTTTGACAATAAACCTACTTGATATTAAAAAAAACATATATTTTTTTTTTGAACAATAAGATTGTATATAGACTTCATCGTATGCGAGGTTAAGACAGCCACGTGCTTGAAGCCTGTCGAACTGCGGCGCCGGCGACACCTGATGATGATGATGATGATAAACACTCACGCTCATGCTGTCAGCGCGCTTGACGTGCGAGGTCAACACTGCCTCGTGTTTAGGGAGCATCTCGAACTGCGGAGCCGGTGACACCTGATGTTGATGATGATGATGATGATGATAAACACTTACATTCATGCTCTCAGCGCGCTTGACGTGCGAAGTTAAGACAGCCTCGTGTTTAGGGAGCTCCTCGAACTGCGGCACTGGTGACACCTGATGTTGATGATGATGATGATGATGATAAACACTCACGCTCATGCTCTCAGCGCGCTTGACGTGCGAGGTCAACACTGCCTCGTGTTTAGGGAGCCTCTCGAACTGCGGAGCCGGTGAGATAGTCTCCTCTGATGACGCCGGGATAGGACCTTGCTGTATTGGCTCCGACTGCAATATAAATTATCAACATATTAGGTTAGGTTTAAAGAACTTTATTCTCATAAGAAATTTCATTTCACTTAAAATGAGATACAAAGTAACAGTAAATAACATGCATAGATCACTAATTAAGTACTGGTCGCGATAAGTAGTTTTAGTTGTTTTTTAAATGTTTTGATGCTCACACATTTCCTCAAATCATTTGGCAACTTGTCATACATCTGTGCTCCCTCAAAAAGTATTGTATTTTTCCCGTAATTAGTCCGTGGTGTAATTAGGTTAAGTTTATTTGTGGTTCGAAGGTTGTGTTTGTTTTCTCTTATTTCTAGCTGTATGTTGGATTTTATAGAATTTGTAATAATTTTTCTAATCAAAACGCAAGTATTATATTGATAGAGCTGTGCGAGATTAAATAGTTCAGTCTTTTTATATAGTTGTTTAGTTGGTGTATTATATTTATAATAGAATAGTGCTTTAATTATTTTATTTTGACTGACATCTCTGTAGCGAGTTCAATTTAGTTGGTGCAGCAGATCCCCATATCTCAATCAGGTATTCAAGATGCGACTTAACTAGACAGTGATATATGATTGGCTTAACGTTTTTTGATTAGCTATTAACATATTAGCTGTCGTAAACCTCGCATTCTAAAAACAGTGGCGGACAGACTAGACTCGCCTGTGATGAGCCATCTTGTGCAGGGGACTAGGTCCGTGGCCTTATATGGTCAATTTTAATGTATGGTTGGGGCCACTGCACATAATGCCACATTACAAATCATACAATTTGTCACAGAAGTAGTATTAAGTTCTAACATAGTTTAAAGCGAGATGTTACTAACAGAAATGGATCATAGTTATCTGACAATAAAGAAATTATTATTATTATTATAACTAGAATTGGTTCCGGTCTACTCTTTGGGTAGGTACCCCAGATAACATCTTTGCGAACAATTCATGACAATCAGTTGAATAGTTTAGGTATGAAAAGGTAAATAACTAAATTCGAATTCTTACGTTCATAACTGACACACATGATATCAAGTAACCATAAAATAATAACGGCATTTCTAACACCTGAAGGGCATTTTGAATTTAATAGGTGCCATTCCATGTATGTTTTAGTTCTGTTTGTGTTCTCACGTCGAAGTGGCATCGGATATTTTAGTAACTTCAAACGCAAAAAAGCCGTTGTTTATTAGGCTTTTGTTTATTAGTTGCCAAAAAATCTTTCATCAAATACTAACCTCCTTGTGTTCCCGTCTCCTCTGCTCTTCGATCCTCTGCACCTCCCTCCTCCTCGCCTGCTGCAGCCTCTCAGCCTCCTGCCGCTCAGCGCTGGCGCGCCGGGCGGCCGCTTCTTCGTCTTGCTGCTGTTTGAAGGCTTTCTCGACCTGGTGGAGGAGAGTACACAAGTTTATAAAATTCGTAGACGCAAGTTCAGGCGCCTAATTTTAGCAAATACGGAATTCTTAAATCATTAAATAATTATACACGGACAAATCACACAGATTGAGCCAGCTCCAAAGTAAGTTCTTAAGTAAGACTTGTGTTATGGGATACTACCTCAACGATACTTTATTTTATAATATAATAGATACTTATTATATAGATAAACATCCAAGACCCAGGTCAATCTGAAAAAGATCATTTTCCATCTTGACCTGACCGGGGATCGAACCCGGGACCTCCGTGTCGCAGGCAGGCGTGTTGACCGCTGCGCCACGGGCCTAGTTAGAAAAGAGTGTAGAACACTTGTTGTAGCAAGTATCCATAGACTACTTAGGAACCGAAGAAACTCTGCTTGCGCGTTTCAGAATCGTTCAGCGCCATCTTGTGAGAAGTCTTGTAGTTATTTCTTATATTGCCATGTTGACCGTTAAGTCGTATTGATTCTTGAGCCATATGTAGAGGTCACCACAAGTTTTATTTATTTACCAGCAAATTTTCCACGTCTTCGTCCGCGTAAATTATGGCCTATGTCACCCGCAGATAAATTAACTTTCTATAGGTGAAAGAATATTAAAAATCGGTCCAGTAGTTTCGGAGCCTATTCTATTCAAACACACGAATCTTTCCTCTTTATATTATTTAGAATAGATGGTTCCCGGCAGAGTAGAATAGGACCACTCCAAGTCTTCCCGTGGACGTCGTAGAAGGCGACTTAGGAAACACAAGCTAAACAAAGCTTATAAACATCAAAGACGCTGTTGGAACTTCCAACTTTTAGTTAATAAATTATTTTTATTTTTTGTTTCTATATGGCAATTATCTCATCAAACATATTGTATTTAGTATTTTTTAAGTATGACAATTGTTTTAATGTCGTTCTCTTCTCTTTGTGCCTTGCTTTCATTGGGGAATAAACGTGTCAACGAGATCCCGGTATTTATTCAGCAAACCTCAAAAGATTCAAAGATTCAAAACGTTTATTCAGAAAATAGGGCCTTGCAGGCACTTTTTCACGTCAAATCACATTTCATCATCATCATCATCAACAGGTCTTTGTTAGTCTCCACTGTAGGAGCACGACCCTCTCTGTACTACCAGAGCCATGTATTAGGCAGGGCAGTCAGAGTCAAATCACATTTAAAATTATCTTATTAAGTATTATGCATTTACTCATTATTGTTCAAAAGCTACAGACTACTAGCAAAACATCCGGCTCGAAGGACCATGTGTGATTAGGAGCTAATAGACTGAGGATGTGAAATGTGGAAGCAAGCAAGTGTGGAGACTGAAAGCCAAATCCTCTGACTGGTCTGGCTAATATATGGTTCTGGTAGTACAGAGAGGGTCATACTCCTGCAGTGGAGATTAAAAAAGACCTGATGATGATGATGAAAGTATACTCACTAGTGTGATCCTCTTCAGCGCATTGAACTTGTCCTTCTGCGACTCGATGGTTTCCTCCAAGTCTCGGTGTTTATTGATCAGCTCTTCAACTTGAGCCACGCTCTCGCCATATTTGCCGTCGCGCACCAAAGGCACTCTGAAAAATTGAAAGTCGTTATGAAATTTGTTCAGTGATACTTAATACTCAGTCAAATCTATTGGACATGGCTTGTCCTTTTTAACTCATCACTCACTTTTTAACTCAGTTGTGGTAGAGCCTCGCTACCGGCGAAAATCACTTTTGCTAGTAGCATGAATGGGCCGGCTCGTCCGGGGAAGTACCACACTCTCACAGAAAATCGACGTTTGAGTAGTAGCTTTACCGCTACTATGCTTCGTTCGGTGAGTGAGAGAGCCGGAGGCCCATCTCCCTCTCCCCTCTGGGGAGAGAAAAATTAAAGGCCGGCAACGCTCCTGTGACACCTCTGGTGTTGCAGTTGTCCATGGGCAGCGGTGATCACTTCCCATCAGGTGACCCACTTGCTCGTTTGCCGTCCTATGACATAAAAAAAAAAAAAAAAAAAAAAAAAAAATTTCAAAAAGGAGGTTATGAATTATTCATTATCCCGTATTTATATAACGTATTTATGTAATATTGTCAGAATTTCAGCCGTTGGTCCTGGCTAGCATTATTGATGGTGGTCAATTGCCTTTAGGCATGGTGAAAAATCTGACACAAGTGTTGGTCACTTACACACTCGAAAAACAAACAACATTGTCAGAATTGAACGGATCGCTGCGTGAGCTGTCGAGCGCTGAACTGTAAAATCTTCACAGAATTGCTCACCTGTTGGATATCCGGGTGTCCAGCGCATCGGCGAAGATGAGCGCATCGAGGTGCTGCTCGTAGATCTGCTCGCGAGCGACCCAAACGGTGTCAACCGCTGACGAGCGCTGACTAGCGCCGTCGAGCGCTATAGAACGTTGCCTTGCGCTATCAAGCGCTGTCGAGCGCTGTCAAGCGCTGTTAAACGCAGTCGAGCGCTATACAGCGCTAATATAACTTTACAGAATTGCTCACTTGTTGGATATCCAGGTATCCAGCGCATCGGCGTCTCTCTGGAAGATGAGCGCGTCCAAATGCTGCTCGTAGATCTGCTCGCGAGCGGCCCAAGCGCTGTCGAGCGCTGTCAAGCGCTATCGAGCGCTGACAAGCACTGTCGAGCGCTGTCAAGCGCTGTCGAGCGCTGCACTGTAAAATCTTCACAGAATTGCTCACCTGTTGGATATCCAGGTGTCCAGCGCATCGGCGTCTCTCTGGAAGATGAGCGCGTCCAAATGCTGCTCGTAGATCTGCTCGCGAGAAGCCCAAGCGCTGTCGAGCGCTGTCAAGCGCTATCGAGCGCTGACAAGCACTGTCGAGCGCTGTCAAGCGCTGCACTGTAAAATCTTCACAGAATTGCTCACCTGTTGGATATCCAGGTATCCAGCGCATCGGCGTCTCTCTGGAAGATGAGCGCATCCAAATGCTGCTCGTAGATCTGTTCGCGAGCGGCCCAAGCGCTGTCGAGCGCTGAGCGCCGCGAGCGCAGCGTCGCCATTCGCTCGGCTATCTCCGCTGACATGAAGTGGCCGTCGCGAATTAATTTCTCGCCTGGAAAAAATGGTTTCATCATACATATCCGTCGGTTTTGTAAGGCATAAAACATAGAAAAAAAAGTACGAAGGCACGGCGCAGATACAGTGTACTATAATAGGACTGTAAGCCTTATTGTCATTCTAAAAAACTACCAATAACTCAAGAGCATATTGACGCATCTCAGCCCGCACGTGGCATGTTGAAATAGCGTTTTCTTCTTGCGATGCAGGTCGTTTTAAGTATGAAAATAAGGCTTAAAATAGTTCTAAAGGCACCTTCCTTAGCGTCGATTTCCGATGTCTCTATGCCTGGCTAGCAGGCGCTCTGCGGCCGCCATGTCGTGCGTAAATTTGGAGCCCATTTATTTTAATCCATTTCCATCGAAGACGGTTTAAATCCTTTTTAGATTTTTTTTATTGCAAAGACTTAACAAATGATCTTGTTTATATGGTCGTATTTTTATTTTTAACCTACATCATATTATTTTAAAATTCTTTTAAAGTCAGAACGACTTCCGCTTTAATGTCTCTATGCCTAGCTAGCAGGCGCTCTGCGGCTGGCACGTCGCGTGCTAGTTCCGGCGCCATGATCCAAATTGAAGTATTTTAATCTATCGTCATCAGCCATTGTTTAAACTCTTTTTATTATTTTTTATTGAAAACACACGACTACTAATCTGAATTACCTGTTCGCCATATTATTTTTATTCTCCAAATGCCATAACCTACAATTTTCAGACATTTTTAACTTACCATCAGCTTGCAACGTCCTAAAGGCATCTTCCTTAGCATCGATTTCTGCCTTGATATCTCTATGCCTGGTTAGTAGGCGCTCTGCGGCCGGTATATCGCGTGCTAGTTCCGGCGCCATGATCCAAACTTATGTATTGTAATTGTAATCCATTTCCATCAGCAATACTTTAAACTCTTTTTAGTATTTTTTGTTGCAAAGACACCAACATACATCTAAATTACCTGTTCGCCATATTATTTTTATGCTCCAAATACCTTAAGAGCGAGCAGCCAAATTTGTGCAAGTCAAACTATGAGCGGGAGTCGATATTAACTCACACAGACGTAAAACTATACAGGATGTCATTGTGTGTGTTAGCGCTAGATTGAGTGTAGTCGGACAAGTAATTTTGATACTCGTAATTAATTTTAAAATTACTCATTATTTCAATACTTGTATAAATATGAATGTTATAAGATACTAGCTGATGCCCGCGACTTCGTTCACGTGGACTTTATAACTCCGGTGAATTAATATACCTTAATATGAACTAAAGTCGATACATAAGCGTAATCTGTAAATTTGACCTGCTGTCATGCTGCAACTTAAAAAGCGCACATATCCAAAGGGCCTTCGAGAGAGACGGACTTCGGCTTTTTGTGTTGCCTAAGTGTGCAAGGCTTAGAGAGAAAGCAAACTCTCATGTTTTGCCGTATGGGCTAAAAGCTACGTTGCCAAAAGGCATATCCTAGTTGCGAGTGGCCCGGGACCGCTGGGCGGTCACCAGTAATATAAGCTAATCTTACTTTATGCACTGTATCCCAGTGGAGAGTGACTCTGTAAAATTGACGATATAAAATTTGACATGGTTCTGTATCAGATGTTCTAAATCTTCAATTTAAATACCTCAACAAAGAATGCTCCTCAGGTTGAATAACTTTTGCTAAGGCGTCATTTATATATATTCTTATAGTTCAGCAGGACCATTATGATGCTGCATCAGGTGTTCCATTTTTTGAAATCATTTTCACCATTTATGTTGCCTAGGTTTAGTAGCTATATAGCAAAAAAGTTTCATTCGAATCCGTCCAATATTTCCGGAGATAAACGTGATCATACATACAGACAGACAGGCAGTGTTAGGTATGTAAAAAGGTTTTTAAAAAAAAAATATAGAAAAAGAAAATGTCTGCAGTTAGCACTGGCAATCTTAAAAAATATATGTGTCACTGTCAATTGTTTTTTCCCGGCCTTTTGTTTTCTCTTTTATGTTCAGTCTATTGTTTTTTTATTGTTTTGTGAAAATTTTGCAATAAACGTGCAAATACATGTTTACATTGGATTTTTTCATTTGCGAGCCACTCTCCGACATCTACAAAGTGGTCCTTCGAGCCGGATTTGAAGCAGCCGCCAGAATATGTTAGCACGTACTCCAGAACCCAGCTTGAAAATGGTGCAAACCAGAAGTGCTGCCCGGAAAGTTGTGGCTAAAAACGAAACGCCTCATGATCTCACCGCAACCGCATCCCAACCAGTTGCCAATATTGCTTCGGAAAGTGAGGTTACGTGTATAGAAAAACAGAAGTCTGTAAAATCAAAAGTTTCATCCGTCGCGGCCCGCAAAAAAAGGCTGGAATTGGAAGTGGCGCAGGAAAAGGCTCGCATACAAATGGAATTACTAGACAAAAAGTTAGCCGCGGACATCGCGGCCCTTGACGACAGTTCACTATCGGAGGCTACGCACTTAAGTCAGTGCACTAGAAGTGACATCGAGAGGTGGATGGACCGCAGCCAAAAGGAACTACGTAATCAACAGGTCCACGACATGGATATCAAACAGGAACTGTTGAACCCGGAGAAAGTACACTCCAGTCCAGATGGTACAGTTCAACAATTAGCAGCTGCGCTCCAACAATTGGTTACCTCTACTGTCTCAAATAACCAAAATCAAAACTTAATAAGTCGTCTCAGCACATCCAGAGATTTACCTATATTCTCTGGTGATCCAATGGAATATTTACAGTTTGTACAAGCATATGAGGAATCAAATGAACTTTGTAAGTTCAATGATAAAGAGAAGATGTGGAGACTAAGAAAATGTTTACGAGGAGCTGCCAGAGAAGCGGTGTCGTCTCTTTTGATCACTCCAACTACTCCAAATAAAGTTTTGGAGACTTTGAAGCTTATGTTTGGTAACCCAGATATAATTTTAATGAAAATTATTGGTGAATTGAAAAAATTACCTCCATTACCATTAGAATATCACAAAGAAATTACAAAGTTCTCAATCAAAGTCTCAAATTATGTAACAGCAGTCCAAGCACTTGATAAATGTGAATATCTTCAAGGAGTAAATGTTACTACAGTCATACTGAGTAAAATGCCTACTGTTTTAATCTCAAAATGGAATGACTTTAGCTACTTACATAAGAATAAAGATAAAATTAGCAAGCTGTGTATGTTATCTGAGTTTCTACATGAAGAAGCTGTAAAATTATCACAGTCAGGGGCCAATCTTCTGTATTTGCCTGCCAGCAGACCTGACAAGAAGAATTACACACACAGTGAGGCTGTCTTAGTGCAGATGGATGAAGAAAGCTGTAAATTTTGTAAGCTATCATCACATAAATTAACAGAGTGTAAGAAGTTCAAGAGAGCTTTGCGCAAGGATCGCTGGCAGCATGTAAAGCGTCATGGATTATGCTACAAGTGTCTGATTGCTCATCATGACAGGGCGACGTGCCCTGCACCTGCCTGCAATGCGGAAGGCTGTGGGCAGAGTCATCATCGCTGGCTGCATTACATACCTCGTCAGAACCAGGACAGTGCAGTGACAGTGCCTGAACCAGGACCTGTATCAATTGTGTCTCATGTGGAAACAGTGACCCATATAGACATGGACAAGTGTGCGGTTTTATTGAAAGTGGTACCTGTAAACGTTCACTGCGCTAATGGACAAATAGTAAGTACTGCAGCTTTACTCGATGACGGCTCCAGTGTGTCTCTAATTAGCGCCGAGCTTGCAGCCCGTGCAGGCCTGCATGGTCGCCGGGAGTGTTTGCGCGTACGCGGCGCCTGGGACAGTACTTCGTTGGTATGTGAATCTCAAATTGTCAATGTTTCTGTTTCTAGTAAATATGTATGTAATGGTAATAATAAGCAAAGTGAAATTTTTAAATTCAATGCACGAAGTGTGGGTAATCTTAACTTGCCTGTACAAAATGTAACTGTTGTAAATTATAATTATTATAGTCATTTAAAAAATATTAAAAATAGATTGCCATTAGGTCAATTAAGGCCCGAAATATTAATTGGGCAGGATAATTCTCATTTGTTAATGCCATTGGAATGCGTAGTAGGTGCTGCGAATGAACCTTGTGCTACTCATACCCCTCTAGGTTGGTGTTTACATGGACGGGCAGCCGCAACTGGAAAGCAAGTTCAGCACTCATCTTTGCTGATAACAGGTGACACTGAGGAGAACGAACTTCGTGTTCTCCATGATCAGGTGGGTCACTTCTTCTCCATCGAATCCTTAGGCATTTCTGCTAAGCCACGTCAAAACGTTGAAGATTTGCGCGCACTGGAAATTCTAGAACAAACTTCAACACTGAAGGACAAAAAATGGTACATTGGCTTACCTTGGAAGGATGAAAACTGCAAGATGCCTGACACATTACCTATGGCCATTACAAGACTGCGAAGTGTTGAACAGAAGATGAAGAAAAATGAAGAGTTTGCTGAGCGATATCGAGAGCGTATTCATCATCTGTTTGTGAACAAGTATGCCCGGCAACTGTCAAGCGAGGAAGTTGGAACATCTGTTAAGAACCCCAAGACATGGTACCTGCCGCATTTTGGTGTGGACAATCCAAACAAAAAGAAGCTGCGCCTAGTTTTCGATGCTGCTGCTCAAACCAATGGACTGTCACTCAATGACTATCTACTCAAAGGACCCGACCTACTCCAGTCCTTGTTTGGTATCATGTTGAGATTCAGGGAGAATCAGGTTGGTATAACTGGGGATATTAAGGATATGTTCTTAAGAGTAAAAATAAGACCTGAAGACCAAGATGCCTTTCGTTTCCTGTTTCGAGATACTGATGGATCACTGAAAACAAATGTAATGACCTCATTGATTTTTGGAGCCAACTGTTCACCCTTTATAGCTCAGTATGTGAAGAACAAAAATGCTGAAAGGTTTCAGAAGGATTTGCCTCGAGCAGCTGATGCTATAGTGCATTCTCACTACTGTGACGATTACATAGACAGTGTAGATGAAAAAACAGCCATAGACTTAGTCCGTGACATCACATACATCCACAGCCAGGGCAACTTTCACATCAGGAATTGGACAACTAACAGCAAAGTCGTACTTAGCACTATTCCTCAAGAAGATCTGGGTGAAACGGCTAAAATATTTACTAACGGACAACAGACTCACACCAATGGAGAAAGAATTTTAGGCCTTATTTGGGAGCCATTAGAAGATTTATTAAAAATTGACATTTCATTCAAACGGATACCACCCAGTTTAGTAAATGGAACAGACAAACCAACCAAGAGACAGATGCTGCAAGTTGTGATGTCAATATTTGACATTTACGGGATATTAGCACCTGTCACAATAACAGGAAAAATTATTCTTCAAGAGTGCTGGAAAGGAAACACTGGCTGGGATGAGCAGGTGTCTGATGATTTGCATGATAAGTGGCACAAATGGTTACAAGTGTTGAGCACTTTGTCAAGTGTGGGGCTACCTCGTTACTATGGTATAGCAGCCGTGAGTAACAGCGTGATGGAAACAAATCATCAGAACACCTATTCATGTCTACAGCTGCATGTGTTTTGCGATGCATCTTCGACGGCTATGAATGCGGTAGCTTATTGGCGCTGGAAGGAAAAGGATAATAATTGGTTTGTGGCATTTATAGCAAGTAAAAGCCGTGTAGCCAAGCTTAAGGCCACAACAATTCCAAGATTGGAGTTACAAGCTGGGGTGCTTGCGGCGCGCTTAGCTGATACAATAGTACGGGAGCATCGAATGAAACCTCAACAGAAATTTTTTTGGAGTGATTCTACCACAGTACTTTATTGGATAAAAAACAATTCGAAGAATTACAAGACCTTTGTTGCAAATAGATTAGGTGAAATAGATGAACTAACGAAACCAGATGAGTGGCGGTACGTTCCTACCAAGATGAACATAGCTGACATGGCAACACGGGAGAACTACGACGTGTCTACGTTGAGTAGTGAGTGGTTACACGGCCCTGCCTTTCTTTGTGGCTCAAAGGACGATTGGCCCAAAGATGTCACACAACTGGAGGTAGACACAACGCAGTTGGAATGTGTTTGTGCAGTTTCTATGGACACAGCTCAGTTTTCAGTTCCGGATCCCACTCGTTTTTCTTCATGGCTGAGATTGGTTCGTGCTATGTTTACAATTCTAAAATTTATTGATAAATTAAAGAAAATATGTCCCAGTGATGACGTGAGGCTGATGGAGAATGCTGAACGCATATTGCTGCGTTATTCGCAGGGGCGAACATTTGGCGAAGAAATCTGGAAAATAAAAAATGCTCATCCATTATCTAAGACCAGCAAGCTACTTACCTTGACTCCATATTTGGATACACATGAGATTCTGCGAGTTGGTGGACGGATAGATGCTGCTGTCGGCGTTGCACCTGAAACAAAAAACCCTATCATATTAGATGGAGGTGATTATATCGCTAGGCTGATAGTACGCGCTTACCATGTCAATGCGGCTCACGGAAATCAAGAGTTGGTAGTTAATGAACTTAAGCAAAAATACTGGATCATTAAGCTGCGACCAACTGTAAAAAATGTCGTTTCTAAATGTATGGTCTGTCGAATAAGGAAAAGTAAACCTGAAATTCCAAGGATGGGCTGCTTACCAGAGGCTAGGATGGCACATCATCAGCGCGCATTCACCTTTTGTGGAGTTGATCTTTTCGGGCCATTAGAGGTAACTGCAGGAAGAAATCGCTTGAAGAGGTATGGTGTCTTGTTTACTTGCATGACGGTAAGAGCAATCCACATAGAAATGGTGGCCTCACTTACCACAGATTCCTTTATCATGGCTCTTCGTCGGATGGCGTCTCGTCGCGGTTGGCCGCAGCAGCTGTTTTCAGACAATGGGACGAATCTTAGGGGCGCCGACGAAGAACTGAAAAGGTCTATTGCTCAGTTGGACCAGGCGGCTCTGGAAGGTGAAGCCCTAAATAAAGGAGTGAAATGGACGTTCATTCCACCTGTTAGCCCACATTGGGGGGGGGCCTGGGAGCGGCTCATACGCAGTGTGAAAACATCACTTAAAGTTGTCCTGAAAGAACGCGCCCCCAAGGAAGAAACCCTTGCAACCCTGTTAGCAGAAGTGGAGAATATGGTCAATAGCCGTCCCTTAACACATGTTTCAGTTGAACCGGGTAGTTCTGAGGCACTTACCCCAAATCATTTCTTAATAGGATCATCATCGAACTTGCCACAAGTTGGTGTTTTCGTTGACCGTGATATTCTTCTCAGGAAACAGTGGCGTATATCTCAGAGACTTGCAGATATGTTTTGGCATAGGTGGGTACGAGAAGTGTTGCCGGAGATGGTACCGAGAACGAAGTGGCTTACCGAGGAAAGGTCTCTTCAGGTTGGAGATTTAGTGCTGATTGCTGATCCTAACAGTCCACGGAACACTTGGCCGAGAGGGTTGGTTGTAGAAGTTTTTCCTGGGAAGGATGGCCGGGTTCGAATGGTAAACATTAACACCCAGGCTGGTACTCTTACTAGATCAACCACGCGTGTACTACGAATTCCAATTGGCAATGAGTGCTGCTAGGGCAGCACTAGGGGTGGGAAATGTTAGGTATGTAAAAAGGTTTTTAAAAAAAAAATATAGAAAAAGAAAATGTCTGCAGTTAGCACTGGCAATCTTAAAAAATATATGTGTCACTGTCAATTGTTTTTTCCCGGCCTTTTGTTTTCTCTTTTATGTTCAGTCTATTGTTTTTTTATTGTTTTGTGAAAATTTTGCAATAAACGTGCAAATACATGTTTACATTGGATTTTTTCATTTGCGAGCCACTCTCCGACATCTACAGGCAGACAGCTTAGAAATTCTAAAAAAACATTTTTCCTTTCTATTATTCTTTTTTAGTGTCCCTCTATCTATTTCAGTCAAAAATACTAAATGTACAGACAAAATATGTTTACTGTTTTATTATATGTATAGATAAGGTACAAATTATACATATAATATAAGACCTAAAAAAGTGTAGAATAAATGTAGGGATAAAATAATTCAACAATTAGAATATTAGAATATTTTTTTTAATTAAAAGCCGGTTTCTTTTATGTTGGTATTGCTGGCTCTAATTGTAATGAAATAAAATAAACTATCAATTCTATTAGTAAAGCTTGGGATATTTGCAATGTACTTATAATCCTAGTAGTTATAAACCAAATCATGCTCTTCAATACTATTCGTTTTTTCCAGGGTACTTATTTGTTCCCCTCCATTTGATTTTTCTACATCGGATATAAGTGCATCATATACTTCCTAAAAGAAATAATAAGTGTATATTATTATTGTAAAGCTTGTATTAATCATTTCTATCTTTTTTATTTTTCCATTTAAATATTAAGCCCTTTTATAGTCCCGAGTTATTCACCTTCAGACAAAATAAAAATAAATCTAAATCTTTTGTCGATTTGGGAGCTATGATCAGACAGATACACACACAAGCTCCTGCCCCTAGTAGTTGTGTTTGTTCGTCTTTCAAGCAAAAACAAACTAAACTGAACTAATCAGATGAAACTTCATACTCGTACTAGATATTGGTAGTGAAGAATTCGGTGAGTAACATAGGCTACATTTTATTTCACAATTTAACCAAAATTCACGCGGGCGATCGATTATCTACGAATTTCAACTGTATTTCTTGCGTTTCTTTTCCATTACTGAAACATAATTAAATTTTACCAGTTTTTTTTTCAAATATCTGTGTAAATTGCTTTCGTGTCTTTTGTATATAGGATGACATTAAAAACAACAAGCCTCGAAAACGATAGCTATATCAAAAGTTTAATAATATTAGACATCCGCCATCTTGGATTCCAAAAATGACATCATATCCATTATGAGCACCCCCAAAGCCTTCACAAACGATACCCATATCAAAAATTTCATGACATTTGACATCCGCCATCTTAGATTCGGAAAAAGACGTCATATTCATTATATGCACCCCCAAAAACCTCGAAAACGATACCCATATCGAAAATTTCATTCCATTTGACATCCGCCATCTTTGATTGCAAAATAGACGTCATATCATCATTTGCACCCCGAAAAACCTCGATAACGATAGCCATATCAAAAATTTCATAGCATTTAACATCCGCCATCTTGGATTAAGAAAATGTCGTCATATCCATTAGAGCACCCCCAAAAACTACGAAAACGATGCCCTAGAAAATTTCACCAGTTTTAATGTCACCTTGTACATAATAAGGGCGTGTCTTGTCTCACATATTTTTTTAACTCCTATTACCAGTAGTCCGAATTTTGTTTTCATACAATTTTACATCCTAATAATATAAAAAAATAATATGAATAAGATTTTTATGCGAGTCAAAATGGACACATATAATAGTTACTCAAAACAATCGAAAAGTATTAATACTTAGTAAACGATCAACCCGCTCGGGTCGCACTATACGTGTCTACACACAGTAGATCGATGACCTTGTAGACGTCGACTGGCGAGCGACGAGCGATACATCCACCCGTCAGGAAGGCTTGGCGCGAACTAAATTGTCACTACACGGGCGCTTGGTTTTATAGGCGATTTTAAAAAATTCATATAAAATTATAAACATCGGATATTAATTAAATTAAAAATTAGATCTGCTTGCAAACAGTATGTTTATTAGTAATAAATAGAATATTAAAGAAAAAAATAAGTATTTATCGTAGAAAAGCAGCACTATAAAACGTAAATTATGACATTTTTTAACGAATTTTTATCAGTATATAGATAAATAATTTATCATATTTTCCTCTGAGGTGCACTAAAAGACAATATAATCTGCGTTCTAAAAATATTAAATTAGTTACATTAACATGATTTAATTTTTATTTCATATTTCAAAGTGAGCTTTAACCGGCATTTTTGCAATTCGGCGTTACGAAAACCTCATAGTAATAAAAGTGAACACCTATAAACGGTAATTTTACGTTGCAGTGCACTAAAAAAGGAGTTGATCTTTATATAATCACGAATAATTTTATTTTATTTGGTTAATTTACGCGTAAATAAGGCGGTCTAAAACACCAAAAAACTGAAATTTCGCCGTAGATTGAATGCGCGCCCTTAACCTAAAATTTTCAAATATTTTATGACTTACCATCAGCATATAATGTCCTGAAGGCATCTTCCTTAGCGTCGATTTCCGCTTTGATGTCCCTATGCCTAGCTAGCAGGCGCTCTGCGGCCGGCACGTCGCGTGCTAGTTCCGGTGCCGTGACGCGGGCTAACGTCTCGTTGGTCCATGCTCTGTGGAAGAAAAAATATGAAGAAAGTAAGAAAAATTCTTTAATTCGCCGACTTATGAGTGTGAAATATACTTGAAAGCTTATAGCTTGAAAGTCCCTTTCACAGATTTGGTGGGTGAAACTCACAATAACTCCTGGTGTTGCGGGAAGTAAGCCTGTAGTTGCCCAGCCAGCGACAGCTGTTGTTCGCATTGCTCAGCCCTCGCCGTCAGCTCTGCAAGCGCTTCGCTAACATCTTCCAGTTTGGCTGTGACGTGCTCTTTGGCGTCGGGGAACGCTGCGCCCAGTCTGCAAAAAAAAAATGATTTAGGTTAAAATAATGAAAAAAACTTCGTTAAAAAGAAATCAGTGGCGGTTTTCTGCATTCTGCAGTATTGCATTACCCTTTTTAGATGAATATATCACGCTTAATCTTTAACCTTATTACTAACCTAACCTAACCTTCTAAAGATTAATGTAATAGTCTTACAGCTTCTTAATCAGCATTCAAATTTTATTCCTTGCTATAAGTCGGCCAAACGGCATACTAAGAAAGTCATAGTGTCCTATTGCATCAAACGCAGTACTTTTCTGTAGGTTTTGATGAATTGCTCTAATAGTCTCAAATTTGCTTCTTCCCTGCGCATACAAAGCATGTAAGGAACTACGTGCATCACCATTAGCTTGAAGAGCCTCTTTTGCTATGAAGTTGACTACAGCGATTTTAAAAGCGAAACGGCATACTTATAAACTCATAAGTTTCATATTGCGTCTTTAAATAGACTGCGGGCTGGTGTTGGCAGATGCAACGAAAATAGAGCAAAATGGGGTTTCTCCAGTAATACTGAATGCGACTGCGGTGCTGTCCAGTCTATGGATCACCTTTTGGTGTGCCCAGAAAACCAAACTTCTTGCACTATGCAGGATCTCAATGAGGCAAACGAACGGGCAATCATAGTTGCAAAGCGCTGGTTAAAACATATTTAATATGTACAAATATTGCCATTCTACGACTCGATAGAAGAAGAAGATTGCATCAAACTGATTCTTACCTTTCAGCTTCCTTTTGTAGATTTTGATGCGCTGCTCTGATAGCCTCCAAGACAGCATTCAACGCTTGTAGTCTTTTTGGCCAAATGGCATAATTATAGACTCGTAGTACCCTATACCTTCAAACGCAGTCTTGCCTTGCAGCTTCTTTCTGTAGTTTTTGATGCGCTGCACTGATAGCCTCCAAGTCAGCGTTCAAAGCTTGCAGTCTTCTCTTCTGCGCGTGCAGAACATGCAGGGATCTAGCAGCATCAGCTCGAAAAGCGGCCTCTTTTGCTATGGAGTTATCTTCATCTGTCTTATTAGCCAAATGGCATACTTATACACTCATAGTACCCTAGTCGTCCCTAGTCCATCAAACTTAGTCTTACTTTTTAGCTTCCTTCCGTAGATTCTGATGTGCTGTTCTAATAGCCTCCAAGTCAGCATTTCAAGCTTCTAGTCTTCTCCTCTGGGCGTGGAGAGCATGCAGGGATCTAGCAGCATTATCATCAGCTTGAAGAGCAGCATCTTTTGCTATGCAGTTATCTTCATCTGTCTTATTAGCCAAATGGCATACTGATAAACTCGTAGTACCCTATTCCATAAAACCTAGTCTTACCTTTCAGCTTCCTTTTGCAGATTCTGATGCGCAGCTCTAATAGCCTCCAAGTCAGCATTTAAAGCTTGCAGTCTTCTCCTCTGTGCGTGGAGAGCATGCAGGGATCTAGCAGCGCCTGCGTCAGCCCGAAGAGCGGATTCCTTCTCTGCAATCCAGGCGGCTGTCTCGTCGGCTGAGCGGTCGAACTCGTGTACTTGGCGCGCGCCCGCTAGAGCCTACAATCGAAAGTAAATATTTATCAAAATCTATTTTGTTTTTGAGTATTCCAGTATTGGTCTCATAAGAAAAGTATATATCTTATATTGACGGGCTTAACCACTTTAAGGATGCGCTAGTCGGGAACTCGAACTCGTCAGCGCACGTGGCTAAAATGCGTGCTATTTCGCTGAGAAAGGGATAGACTCGGTTTTGAACAGTGCGGAACTATTTACACTGATGTATAAGCACATTGGAACAACAGTCTAGTGTGTGCAAACACAAATATTGTTGAAAATCTACATCTTCGTCGTCTAAAAATTCGTGAGTATGTGTTTGGGAGAAGTGTCTGTGATAAAACAGCTGAATGTTTTTATTCAAAGTAAAATAATTTATATTTTTTAATAACCAAACTATGCTTGTATGAATTTTGTTTTAGAGATTTTATACTCCTTCCGGTATTTAATTGTGCCCAAAGTTGCGTTAAAATTACGTGTTAAAACGGAATGTTTTGAGACTCATAACTGTTAAAGTACTTATAATTTTACAATTATGATTCCATACAAGCATAGATAACGACAAAACAAATCGATAGAATTAAAAACTTTAAACAGACGATACCGAACAACGGAGTCATCACCCTACAGAATTTGTATGGCGAAACACCTGACTAGCGCACCCTTAAGGATGCGCTAGTCGGGAACTCGAACTCGTCAGCGCACGTGGCTAAAATGCGTGCTATTTCGCTGATAAAGGGATAGACTCGGTTTTGAACAGTGCGGAACTATTTACACTGATGTATAAGCACATCGGAACTATAGTCTAGTGTGTGCAAACACAAATATTGTTAAAAATCTACATCTTCGTCGTCTAAAAATTCGCGAGTATGTGTTTGGGAGAAGTGTTCTTGTGATAAAACAGCTGAATGTTTTAATTAAAAGTAAAATAATTTATATTTTTTAATAACCAAACTATGCTTGTATGAATTTTGTTTTTGAGATTTTATACTCCTTCCGGTATTTAATTGTGCCCAAAGTTGCGTTAAAATTATGTGTTAAAACGGAATGTTTTGAGACTCATAACTGTTAAAGTACTTATAATTTTACAATTATGATTCCATACAAGCATAGATAACGACAAAACAAATCGATAGAATTAAAAACTTTAAACAGACGATACCGAACAACGGAGTCATCACCCTACAGAATTTGTATGGCGAAACACCTGACTAGCGCACCCTTAAGAGTCCAAAACGATCAATATTTCGCCATGTATAAAAATAAAACATTGATTGGTGATTCCAGGTTCCAAGCACACTTCGTTTTGGCTGTGCTTTGAAGTAAAGCCGAAACGAAGTATGCTTGGAACCTGAAATTTTGTACAAAGGTTCTTATTGTAATATAAGTGTGCACTTAAAAAGAGATTTTTGTGAATTCATCCCCTAAGGGTATTAAATAAGAAAAATAAGTTTTTATGAAAGGCTGTGAGGTTACAAGGTAGAAACATGATATTTTGTACTCTGCTAGCTTATCAAAAAGAAACATCGGCTCGTATAATAGTTGTTGGTTATTTACTCCTTAGTCAAATAAGGTTTGAAAGTTGGTATGAAAATTAAGTTTTGATAATTTTACTATGCCTATAGTATAGTAGTTATAATCTTAGACAAAAATTTACTTTAAAGAACGTTTTTGTAAAATCATCCCTTAAAGGGGTCAATAGGGGTTGCAAGATACCTTACCTCTTGTCTCGCCAGCGCGAGTTCCCTGAGGTCATCCCACAAGCCCTTGATGTCATCGACCCGTTGTCTGACACGATCCGCTTCGGGCGCATTTTGTTCCAGTAGCGCGTTGCCGTTCTCGCAGACGCATTCGATTCTGCCTTCGTTTGCTGAAAATAAAGGCAAAAAATTAAAAACTAGCATTGTTTATGAGAGCATTACTGCTTATTTCTAAAGGCTCTTAAGTGATAAATGAAAGTATGCTTGGAGAAAATGCGTTGTGCAGTTTGTTGCCGCTTCTTCTGCACTCCGCCTTGGAAGCGGTGTAAACTTAGCTTTAAGTAACTTATTGACGTCAACAATAACATAACATATCTTATGATAAATAAATTTTTTGACTATTGACTGACTATTGGCTTCTCAGTCAGCATTCAAAGTTATTAGCGCTTAAGCTCAGCGCTAGTCCCAATTCCAAATTCCCAACTAATATATAATAAATGCGAAAGTGAATTTTGTACATTTCTTGAAATATAGCATACACATAGGTTAGGTTACTGAGAAGGACATAGGGTGCCATTCACCCCGGAAAAAAGTAATGTTCTAGTAGGATTTAATACAACGACTCAACAAATTTATAAAGCGAAATTATACGCAAGCAAAGCCACGCTAGTAGCTTCATAATCTAGCAATAGTGAAATCGTCGGTCTAATGGCATACTACTAAACTCATATATGTGGTCTCATTGCATAAAACGAGCATTTAAATTTTTTTGATATTCTTAAATTGCCACTAAAATGTTAGTTCAAACAGGCCTTTTTTAGCCTTCACTGCAGGAGCACAACCCTCTCTGTAATGCCAGAGCCATTTATTAGCCAGAGCAGTCAGAGGATTTGGCCTACACTCTCCACGATGGCCAGACGGGTTGCAGAGGTCTCTTTGATGTTTATAAGCTTTGTTTTGCTTGTGTTTCCTAAGTCACATTTTACGACATCCACGGGAAGATTTGGAGTGGTCATACTGTGCCGTGAACCTCACGGCACAATCTAGTAACAGTGAAATGGCCGGCCAAATGGTATACTACTAAACTCGTATAGTCCTATTGCTTCAAACGTGCTGCTAAAATTGCAAATAATATGTTCTTTATATAGCAGCTTATCTCACCGTGCAGTTGCGCCAGGAAGTTATCAAATGCCTGCTGCAAGGTCTCTACGTGCTCCACGTCCAGACCGTAGTCCTCGCTGGCAGCAATCGTCATCTGCTCGCTGATCCATTCCTGCACTTCTTCGCACTCTTGGACGAATCTGAAAAGAACGATTTGTTGTAAAGTACGATTTTTTCGATAAAACTAATTCAATCAAACAGCATGAGCATGAGTAAGACTGTCAACTGACTGATGGTCAACGCTGTCACTGGTTATTGGTATGGTTAACCGTTACTGTCTGTCCTGTGGTTGCAAGTATGGCTTCGGGTGCGTGCCCGGCCGAGTGTGCAGCATGGGAGACCGCCGAAGCTACTATTTTCTCATCCCCAATATAACATCCCCCTTTTTGCCTCGGGGTTTCATTATCACAGCCGCAAGAGGTCAACAGCTGGACATTGAATGACACAACCTTCCTTCAAGGATATTCAATACGACCGGTTAATTGGGAAACTAGTTAGCATAATGAATGATACTGTAGTGAAGGAGGTTTCACTGCGTTCCAAAAGAAAATATTTATTGTGATAGGTTTATGAATAAACGACGCTTTGACGCATTCTTCTTTGACGAGCTAAGTGGTGCAGCGGTCAACACGCCTGCCTGCGACACGGATGGTCCCGGGTTCAATCCCCGGTCAGGTCAAATTGGAAAATGATCTTTTTCAGATTGACCTGGGTCTTGGATGTTTATCTATATAAGTATCTATTATAAAGTATAGTATCGTTGAATTAGTATCCCAAAACACAAGTCTCGAACTCACTTTGGGGCTAGCTCAATAAGTGTGATTTGTCCGTATATATTTATTTATTTATTCTTCAAATGAGTGCCCGGAGGGAAGCACAAAATAAATGTATTAGGTTTATTGAAAGGAGTATATACTTAGAAAAGACAATACTAGTTTTCTTTCAACAAATTCCACATTTACCCCGTTACAGTACTCACTTGAAGTATTTCAAGCTCTGTTGCAGCCTCAGCTGTCTTTTGGCAGATAGTAGCTTCATTTCCTCGTAGGCGTCTTGCAGCTGCTCCAGACGCTGCTGTACCAACTGTTTGTCGATGGTCGGCCGCTCCTAGGGCAAAAAGGATTTTGTGGTAAACACGCCAGCCTGTGACGCGATGGGCCAGGTCATCATGGAAAATGATCTTTTTCAGATTGGCCTGGGTTTTGGAAATATATCTTACTAGCTGTTACCCGCGGCTTTGCCCGCGTAATATATAGCCTATGTCCTTCTCGGTACCCTAACCTATGTGTATACAAAATTTCATGATCGGTTCAGTAGATACGGCGTGAAAGCGTAACAAACAAATAAACAAACAAACTGACTTTCGCATTTATAATATTATATTATATATTAAGTTGGAATATCTCTATCATAACATATGATATAGTTGAGTAGTATCCTACGACACAGGTTTACAACTTACTCTGGAGACAGCTCAATCTGAGTGATTTGTCATTATACATGTATTAACTCGATATTTTCTGGGAGTCTTTTATGTGGGTTCAGATTTAGCACACAATTTATCCGGGCGCCCGGGCAGACCCCCACCTAGGGATCCAAAGCCTGTCAGGCGGTTGCTCTAAAAAGCCTCCAGCTACCTCATTAGAGCCTCATGTCTTGCGCGCTTGCGAGATCCAAAAAGCACTGTCCTCTCTCTCTCTCATCTGAGCGTTTTCCCGGTTGCATCCTCAGCTGGAGTGCTTTGGAGCCCGGGGTCCGCTTTCTGGCTTTTTCTTCTCCACTTTGCACGGTCTTCGGCATCCTTGGCTGTGAGGCCATTGGCACGTATATCCTCCCTAACTACATCAAGCCAGCATTTCTTGGGCTTTCCCCTTCTGCCGGGGTGGAGGCGGCATAACCAGACATCTGTTATCAATGTAATTTCCCGGTTTTCGCAAAACGTGGCCGTACCAGCGTAGGCGGCTCTCTTGCAGTTTAGCCGCTATGTCTCGGACATGGAGACTGCCACGAATAAGGGAGTTTCTTACGCGGTCTTGCCTCGAAACTCCACACATCCAGCGCAGCATGTTCATCTCCGTGACATGCAGATCCCTTTTGTGCCGCTCTAGTACTGGCCACGGTTCACTTCCATATAAAAGGGACAGGTCTTCATCATGTCATGTCATGTCCTTGTTAGTCTCCACTGCAGGAGCACGACCCTCTCTGTACTACCGGAGCCATGTATTAGCCAGGGCAGTCAGAGGGTTTGGCCTACACTCTCCACGCTGGCCAGACGGGTTGGAGAAGTCTTTTTGATGTTAATAGCTTTGTTTAGCTTTTGTTTCCTTAGTCGACTTCTACGACATCCGCGGAAGGACTTGGAGTGGTCCTATTCTACTCTGCCGGGAACCACACGGCAACCGGGAACCACACGGCAATCCGTGACATCCGTGACATGCAGATCCCTTTTGTGCCGCTGGCCACGCTTCACTTCCATATAAAAGGGACAGGTCATGATGGATTTATACACCTGTCCCTTTAATTTAACGGGCATTTTGGGTCGCGAATGACACCAGTCACCTCACGCCATTTTGCCCACGCTGCAACAAGCACTGCAGGAGCACGACCCTCTCTGTACTACCAGAGCCATATATTAGCTTGAGTAGTCAGAGGATTTGGCCTACACTCTCCACGCTGGCCAGACGGGTTGGAGAGGTCTCTATGATGTTTATAAGCTTTGTTTAGCTTGTTTTCCCTTAGTCGCTTTTTACAGCATCCACGGGATGACTTGGAGTAGTCCTATTCTACTCTGCCGGGAACCACAAAAGCACTGCCCATTACCATAAAAAAGGTTCTAAACTTATTACCTGGTATGCATTTATAAGCTATAGAAGCAAATTTTCATCAAGTGGACTGTACTGCTCTTTCATGTCTTTGACCGTATATATTATCTAAAAAACTCACCATGAAAGTCTTAGCATTTAAAGGGAGAGACTCCTTATCAAAGCCTCACGTCTTACCCACTTGCGGTGTATACAATCATCATCATCATCGTCAGCTTTTTGCGGTCCACTGCTGGACATAAGCCTCCCTTTGTCTGCGCCATTACGTTCTGTCCCTTGCTATCGCATCGGTGTATACAAAGCACCGTCCATTACGGCGATAAGCTGCGATTGACATAAAGTGGACTGTATGTATAAAGTGGAAAAACTCACCATAACAGCCTTAGCAGTGGTCTCCAACTTGCTATAAACCGCATCAAAAGCGGCCAATTCCCTCTGCGAAGCCTCCAGTCTCCTCATGAGAGCCAGCACGGAGTCTTCGTCCCGACCGACGTCCGCGCTGGTGACCGCTGGGCGGCGCTCGGCGAGCCACGCCTCGGCTTCCGATATCTCTGACGTGAGCTGGAAAGAAAATTAACATAAGTACACCATACTTGACCCTTGAAAAGGCAGTAAGTATATTAAAAATTCATTGTTTTTCGGCCTAATCTCCGGGTCATAAGGTTCAATTTTTGGTGGCTAATGCCACTGCTTTGGGAATTCTTTAATCCACCGGGAGGTTTAATATCTTTAGAGACAACTTTAACAACAAACAGAATATAAAATTAAGAAAAAAAAAGGATTTTTATGAAAAGTTTTTTGTGCAACGGTCTTATAAGGGCTTATAAGGTGAGTGGCGCGGGTAGTAAAACATAAATTTTGAGTTTGACAACTAACTCGCGGGAAATGTAAATTTGACAAAATTTTGTGTCTATGGTTACCTTCTTTTTTTAATTGATGTTCGGTTGACACTTAAAAAAAAAAACAAAAAAAACTTCTTTTGCAATCACGAAATCTAGGTTTAACAGTCAGTGGCTGCTAGCCGTATCGTAATAGCGACTTTATAGTACGTGTGTGCCGTACTGTTATGGAGAATAGAGTATAGACTTATTATAGATGTTCTTATGTTTGTGTTCTTGACCATATTAATGACAGATAAAAGTACAGGAGTAGAAAAAATAGATTATGTGACAGTTGAATTCGCTCACAAAGAATTCCGAACTACAGGTCAATATTTCTTACGTTTTCGATATGGAGGAGTAGTATTATTTAGTTTAGTATTTGTTGTTAAAGTGGTAATATATGTACACATTCTGTACAAATATCAAATCTTTTTTGCTACAAAAGATACAGTTATTTGACAAACAGACAGCGAAAGCACTTTAGGTAAAAAAAATTTACTGATCGCTACATTTACTTAATTTTACTGAATAACTACATTTACGTTATTTTACTGATAGCTACCTTTAAGGGTGCGCTAGTCAGGTGTTTCGCCATACAAATTCTGTAGGGTGATGACTCCGTTCTTCGGTATCGTCTGTTTAAAGTTTTAAATTCTATCGATCTTGTCGTTATCTATGCTTGTATGGAATCATAATTGTAAAATTATAAGTACTTTAAAAGTTATGAGTCTCAAAACATTCCGTCTTAACACATAATTTTAACGCAACTTTGGGGACAATTAAATACCGGAAGGAGTATAAAATTTCTAAAACAAAATTCATACAAGCATAGTTAACCAAACTATGCTTGTATGAATTTTGTTTTAGAAATTAAAAAATTTAAATAACTTTACTTTTAATTAAAACATTCAGCTGTTTTATCACAAGAACACTTCTCCCAAACGCATACTCGCGAATTTTTAGATTTTCAACAATATTTGTGTTTGCACACACTAGACTGTAGTTCCGATGTGCTTATAAATCGGTGTAAATAGTTTCGCACTGTTCATAAAAGAGTCTATCCCTTTCTCAGCGAAATAGCACGTAAATTAGCCACGTGCGCCGACGAGTTCGAGTTTCGGACTAGCGCATTATTAAGTATTTTTATTGATCGCTACATTTACGTATTTTCACTGATCGCTACCTTTATGTAATTTTACTGATCGCTACATTTATGTAATTTTACTGATCGCTACATTTAATTTGTATCGTACTTATAGTTATACACATATGTTTTTATTCAAAGTCAGGTCGAGTCAGAGATTTTTCTGTTTTTGAACGTGATAGCCAGGCACTAGCGGCTGCAGCGTCCAGTAGTACCTACAGCGCTAAGTTTTTGCTCGCCAGCACAACTCTAGCGCTGAATTATTTTGTTTATTACCTGTAGTAATTCACATCTCTCCTTGATCCTGGCGCTTCTAGCGGCTGCAGCGTCCAGCAGCGCTCGTAGCGCATTGTTCAGCGCTCGCGAGCGCTGCTCGAGCGCTTGCGAGGCGAAGTGACCGCGGCGGCAGAGTTGTGTGGCGCGGGCAACCAGAGCGTTGATTGTTGGTTCTCTGCGAAAAAAAAAAACAAATATAGTGTTACGTCTATACCTTAAATTATATAGGCTTAATTTGAAATTATGAGCTAAATTAAAATCTCGGTATCAGAATCCCTAATGGAATATAGAATTGTATAAAAAAAGTCAAAAACCAAAAATAAAATTAGGTTTCGTTGACAGTAGGGTGGTGTTTTTTTTTCGTTTGATACCTTTTTGTCTTGCAATTCTGTATTCAATTAAGTATATTGATTATGATTGACCGCCGTGTGGTTCCCGGCAGAGTAGAATAGGGCCACTCCAAGTCTTCCAGTGGATGTCGTAGAAGGCGACTTATGAAATACTAGCTAAACAAAGCTTATGAACAATAAAAGAGACCTCTTCAACCCGTCTGGCCAGCGTGGAGAGTGTAGGCCAAATCCTCTGACTGCTCTGGCTAATTATGGCTCTAGTAGTACAGAGAGGGTCATGCTCCTGCAGTGGACACTAAAAAAGACCTGATGATGATGATGATTATGATTCCGAGATTTCAATATTGTCGTCGCAAAGAGCCATGCAGAGATGCAACTCTTAAATGGAACTGGGCGAGACACCTGTCTAGACGGAACGATGGCAGGTGGAGTAAGGCTGTCACCAAGTGGTATTCAAGAAATGGAAAACGGTAGTGTTGGTCGTCCGGTAGCTAGGTGGGCCGACGACATGAAACAGATAGCAGGAAAGAACTGGATTGAGGAGGCTAGGGATAGAAAAGGTTGGCGAAGACAGATGGAGGCTTATGCCAGCAGTGGGTTATGAAAAGCTGGCGCTGATGCTGATGGTGGAGTATCTTACCTAGCGATAAGCTCGGCTTCCAAAGCCAGGTGTTTCTTGAGCAGCGCCTGGGCGTCTGCGAGACTTGACCCGCATTCATCCGACGACACCGCTGCTTCGCGTTCTGCCAACCTGAAGACATATCACATTATTAATTCCTCTGTGTGATGATCAACAGAGCAAATTTACTAAAAAGAAATATATTCCTTTATCTTTAATTGGAAATGTTATTTGAAATAAAATTTATATAATGTTTTCTTATGTTTTCGCGATTGTTACACATTTAAATAAAATTATTTTAATACGGTTTTTATCGCGTTTATTACATTATTTATATATAGATTTTTAACATCCTTTATGGAATACTTACCATCTGGTCTCCTCGTCCGCGTCTCTCTCCCACCGGTGCAGCATCGCAGCGTCTTCCAAGTTGTCGCGACGTATCTGCATCGGCTCCTGCAGTTGACGGTACCTGAAAAAAATACTCGTCTCTATAGTGTTTGTTATAATCAGGTCTTTGTTAGTCTTAACAGCAGGAGCACGACCGTCTGTGTACTACCAGAGCCATGTCGGGTGTCGGCCGTGCTGAATTATGTTTTTATATTTGTGTTAACTTTACTTACCGTTTAACAATGTCGACTCTGCTCAAGATCTCATCGGCCATGAAGTGTCCGCTGTCGGCAAGCTGCCTCGCGTTCTCAGCGAGTTGTGTCGCGGTGTCAGCCTTGCTGAATTATATATGTTTGGTGCTAATATTACTTTTATATTCTAGTAAACTTACATAACTTATCGTCGGTCTTAAGATATGCTTATGTCCCCTCTGTCCGAGTATTTTCACCCCCCTGCCAAGAATGACAACTAACCTGGCCTAAAGTAATAACCCTGTCCAAGTATTACTACTGCCTACTTTTCGCCATGACCCTGACCTACATGTGTCATTCCCCTGTCAAATTATCGCTAAGTCATCAATTATCAGAACGATATATTTATCGATGCTATGCAGGTTTAGCGTTTTATTTACTTTCCTACCAGCCCATCACTTATTTGTCACATAACTTACCGTTTAACGACGTCGACTCTGCTCAAGATCTCATCGGCCATAAAGTGTCGTGTCGGCAAGTTGTCTCGCGTTCTCAGCGAGTTGTGTCGCGGTGTCAGCCGTGCTGAATTGTATATGTTTGGTTGCTAACATATTTTTAAATATTTTAGTGAAATTGACATAACTTACCGTTTAACAACGTCGACTCTGCTCAAGATGTCATCGGCCATAAAATGTCCGTTGTCTGCGAGTTGCGTCGCGGTGTCGACCGTGCTGAATTATATGTTTCTTTGTTATTGTTTTCATATTATAGTGAACTTTGCTTACCGTTTAACAACATCGACTCTGCTCAGGATCTCATCGGCCATAAAGTGTCCGCTGTCGGCAAGTTGTCTCGCGTTCTCAGCGAGTTGTGTCGCGGTGTCGGCCTTGCTCGACACTTGTTGCTCGAGACGCGTGTGGCGTTTGAGAAGGGCTGTTACTGATGCTAGGTCCTTGCCTGTGGGGTTAATAAAATAAATATGTCATTCGTCATCACATACATGGCGAAATTTTGATCGTTCCGGACCGTTAAAGGGGTGATTCAGCCTGTCAATATAAACAACTTTTCCTATAGGACAAATGCTGTAAACTCGAAAAATTTCGACATTCCTATACAAATTGCCCGGGCGGCTGAACACTTTTGTATGAAAATGTCGAAATAAAATTTGAGTTTCCAGCATTGTTCCCATAGGAAAAATGGTTCATATCGACGGGCTGAATCACCCCTTTAAGGGTCCAGAACCATCAAAATTTCGCCATATATATTGATTCCGCTTTCCACCGATACACCTAACAAGCTAAACGTGGCCTTTAGTTCTTTTAGACCTAGGCTCTGTCTACCCCGCAACGGAGAAAGACGTGACAATATATATTTTTATGTATTATCATCTCAGCGACAAAAGGTCCACTGCTGGACATAGGCCTACCCCAAGGATTTTTCCAAGCGGATTTCCGGTTGGAAGCGAACTACATCCAGCGTTTCCCTGCGACCTTGGCCAGGTCATCCGACCATCTGGTAGGTGTCCAACGCTGCGCTTGGCGGGTACATGGTCGCCATTCGAAAACCTTTATGCTCCATTGAGAACCTTTGTATCCCATCGGTTCTGTGACCGCGCAATGCCATTGAAGTGTCAGTGGGCGGGGCACATGCTGATGTACCCCGCCCACTGCCACTTCAAGGAGCTAATCATCTTAGGATCTCCTCATTTCTGATTCAGTCTCGTAGAGAAACAAAAAAAATAAAAGAATACGAAATATAAAAAACTACGTACCGTGGTCCTCACTGAGCAACTGAGACTCCACATCATCGAGCCAGGCGGTGAAGTCATCCAGCCCTCTGAGGTAGACCCTGGCTTGGTACGCCTCTTGCAGTCTCTCACGACGGAGTTTAGCGGCCGCCTGAAACATTAAATTATTTTAAAAAATGTCCTCTCTCCAGGTTATTCTAAACTCTACTCAGGAATAGCAATTTTCCCGTGGCTCGATCCACGTAAATTATAGCCAATGTCACCCGCAGATAAATTAGCATTCTATAAGTTCCGTGGCGCAGAACAGGCGACACGGGGGTCCCGGGTTCGATCCCCGGTCAGGTCAAGATGAAAAATGATCTTTTTCAAATTGACCTGGGTCTTGGATGTTTATTTATCTATATATGTATTTGTTATAAAATATAGTATCGTTGAGTTAGTATCCCATAACACAAGTCTTACTTAAGAACTTACTTTGGGGCTAGCTCAATCTGTGTGATTTGTCAGTATATAATTATATATTTATTTATTTATATTTAGGTGAAAGAATTTCGAAAATCGGTCCAGTAGTTTCGGAGCTTATTTAATTCAATTACAAAGGAAAATTCAAATCTTTACTCATTATATTTTTTTTTATTGTTTTACGGCCTTGGATACAAGTCCTTTAGAGCCTTTCTTGCTGTTTTATTAAATTACAACAATAAAACATAAAACAGCAATTTCTTTCTTCATTTATTTCGCCAGTTGTCGAGTCATTCTTGTTTTTTGTCAACGAAATGATGGTGTAATTCATTTCGTTGTTTTCACGGAGGCCCTGGCGACAACTCTTCGCGAATCCACTGGTTTCATCATTGACGACGCAGCAAGGCGGACAACCAACAGCCCGCTATGTAAAACTCATTACAGCCGCACAATGACAGTCAACTTTAGTTATTTTACACATTGTTCTTAAATATGGGCATTTATAACAACAAATAACATCAATTTGCGAAACAATCAAAAACAGACACCGTGTAGTCCGCTAAAATTCCCGCCAAGAACTCCTTACTCTTTATAATTTTAATTAAGATGTCAAATTACTACAAAAAAAAATTGTAGATTATCAGACCCAAACACTGTAGAAGCATTCATCACAAGTTATATACACAAACTAATTAGTAAGTTTTATAATAAACACAATTTCTCAGTTCTATAATAAGTTAATTTAACGTACCTGCAGCTCTCTCCATAAGTTCTCCAAGTCTTCCACGTGTTCCGTGATCTCCTGCGACGCGTAGTGCTCAGCTTCTGTAGCAACAAACGACATAATTAAAGTATTAGTAAACTAGCTGTTACCCGCGGCTTCGCCCACGTAATATATAGCCTATGTCCTTCTCGGTACCCTAACCTATGTGTATGCAAAATTTCATGATAATCGGTTCAGTAGATTCGGCGTGAAAGCGTAACAAACAAACAAATAAACAAACAAACAAACTCACTTTCGCATTTATAATATTAGTTGGGATTGGGATGTGTGGCAGCAGAACCTCCTATCTATTTTGAAGTAGGTTAGTTTGAAAAATTTCTCCTTATGTTTGTTTTTGTTTTTCGTATGTGTAAGTGGCCAACACTGGTGTCAGATTTTTCAAGCTGCCTTAAGGCATCTGACATAGCTTAACGACTGCCATCAACGATGACAGCCGGGACCAACGGCTTAACGTGCCTTCCGAAGCACGGAGGAGCTCGAGATATTTTTATGCCACTTGCGGTCACCCATCCAAGTAGGGACTGCACCAGAGGTTGCTTAACATACGTAAGCGCTCAGAGCTCACACCCACTGGACCATCGGGCTCTCAATTTCTCCTTATCGATGAGAGCTTCTACCTGCCCATGATGTCTATTCGACCCTTGGAAGCAGCCAGCTTCTTGTATAGGTTTCTAGCCATCTTGCTCTGCGGTTTTGTTAACTACATATTATGTTTCTAAGTAATACGTCTCCTAACCTATCAAAACTTGTCCTTGCCAACGTCATCGATTCTCCCCTTATTGGCTAGCTTCGATTAAAAGGGGCCTGTTGCTGGACCTAACTCTGCGAATTTGACAACAACATGCTACATATCACTAAGAACTATAAAGTATCCTTACCAATAAGGGTCTCTCTCTGACCCATGACATCGTCTTTTCTTCCCTTGCTGGCATCTGTCTTCGATTCGAAGGGGCCTGCTCCTGGATTGAGGGGCCTATTTCTGGACCCAAAACTACGATTTTGGCAACAACATGCTCACTAAGAAGTATACAGTCTCCTTACCAATAAGGGCCTCTCCTTGCCCCACTACATCGTCGATTCTTCCCTTGCTGGCATTTATCTTCAATTCGAAGGGGCCTGCCCCTGGACTAAGGGGCCTATTCCTGGACCTAATTCTACGATTTTGACAAATTGTTGTTAACTAAGAACTATTACGTATCCTTACCAATAAGGGCCTCTCCTTGCCCCACGACATCGTCAATTCTTTCCTTGCTGGCAGCTAACTCCGACTCGAAGGGGCCTACTTCTGGATCTTACTCAGCAGGTTTGAGAACTACATACTACAACTCTAAATATATAACATTTCCTTCCCTACGACATCGTCAATGTTTCCCTCTCTGGCAGTTAGGTTTGATTCGAATGGGCCTGTTCCTGGACCTTAATATCGTGAAGATATTTAAAGCCTCCTTACCAATTAGAGCCTCTCCTTGCCCCACTACATCGTCGATTCTTCCCTTGCTGGCAGCAAGCTCCGATTCAAAGGCAGCATGTTTCTGTATCTTGCTCTGCAGGTTTGATAGTTCCCTGAAAAAAGACATAGATCATTAGAGTTTGATGTGTATTCTTCTTCTTCTTCCTCGCCTTATCCCTATTTGGGGTCGGCTCTGTCTGTCGACTCTCTCCATAATTTTCTGTCGTTTACCATATTTATAATATTATTAATGTGTAGTTCCCTAAAAAGAGAACGGTTATTATAGTTTGATATATTGGTAGTAGTAGCCGATGTCGTAGAAGGCGACAGGAAACACAAGTTAAACAAATCTCATAAACATCAAAGAGCCCTCTCCAACCTGTCTGGCCAGCGTGAAGAGTGTAGGCCAAAACCTCTGACTGCACTGGCCAAGATATTGCTCTGGTAGTAGAGAGAGGGTCGTGCTCCTGCAGTGGAGACTTAAGAAGACCTGGTGTTGATGTGACTATGAAAATAGTGTCCTATAACAAAAACTAAAAATTCCTCACTAGATGGCGCTAAACGATTCTGAAACGCGCAAACAGAGTTTTACGACCCGACGCTCAACATTTGAAGCAACACCGTCGGAGATACGATAAATTGACCTTCGAAATTCCCTTAAAAGGGGGACACAGCTCCTCCTCTTGACTGCTCAGGCTAATATATTGCTCTGGTAGTACAGAGAGGGTCGTGCTCCTGCAGTGGAGACTAAAAAGACCTGATGATGATGATGAGATGATATTCACCTGTATCCCTGGTCGTTGGCGACTTGCGTCTTGAGTGCGATCCACTCCCGCTCGTGGTTTAAGTTCCTCAGGAACTGATGCAGCTGGCGGGATTGCTCCAGACGCGCGCCACGGGCTGAGCATAACTCCTGTATAAGAAAAAAGTTAAAAATAGTAAAATTTAATTAATTAATAAGACAATATATAGGAAAATTAACTTGTGAATTTATTATTTAATAGGACTAGGGTTAAGCGGAATTCGTCATCTCATCCACGCGGCTGAGATGCCTATTGAAGATGTTTGCGGGGGACTCTACAGCCTATTAGGAGCTCTTACCCGCAGCTTCTTCTCTCTTATCCTCTATATCTCTCTCTTCCTCCGAGCCAGCAACAGTTCCTTCTTAAGGTTTATTCATTTGGAGGCACTGATGTTATTGAGTATCATCATCTTCATCCTTCGAGCAACACGGAAGGGAGTAGCGATACGCTGCATTCCCCTCTGTCAAGGTACAAGCCAAAATTAGGCATATGCATGTCTATGTGTTAGTTGTGTGACTCATCTGTACACAAATTATTTTTTCTTTTTTATGTCATTTTTTGTGACATGTCATAATTACTATCAAATGACAGTTTAAGTTTTGTATGTAGGTGTGCGGAACTAAACTTGTGTGCACATTTCCCCCCGCAAAAAACGCCAGAAAAATTGTAATAGTAAATTGTCGCTTTGCCCACTCCCTCCGTCCGGTACGGAGGCCGTGTTGCTCGAAGTCTTCATCAGAACATTCCGGATTTTCTACGCCTTTGTTGATGTCAGAGAATATGGAGAATATTTAGCTTTTTATCGCTGTGAACATATTATTAGCGATATGGCTGATGTCTTGTTTAATCTCTTGTGGCCCTTCTGTAGCGTGCATTTTCTCCCTTGAACGATTATGCACAAATTCCCGAGGTGGAGTCCGAGGCCGGTCATAAGAATTTCATCGCTCTTCAAAACATTGGCTATGGTATCAAAATCTACTTTGTCGCTTATCATAGAAATAGTAGATTCCATTTTTTCAACCATTCTTTGTAAAAGATCTTCTGCGTCTACTTTTTGTAATTGCTCTAGGTTTTCCATTATATTTTTCGGACCTAAGATATTTGTTACTTTTGTAATACCTGTACTAATTTTCTTTGCGGCCGCTTTTTTTGTGGAGCAGTTGCTACCCGCGTCTTCGCATTCTGAACCAAACTCATGTGTTCTTTATCAAAGGCTTAGCTTTCGCGAAGTCGGCCAAGTCGTCCGACTTGACTTTTCCGCTGTTTAGGGGACTATATACCCTAACCTGACCGGTTTTCTTACCTGAAGCTTCTTCCTCCGAGTCAGCATCTATTCGATCCTTTCCCTAATGTATTCCTTATTGCAGTGTTTATTTACAAACACTCGCTTTGCGGAGTTGGACAACTCGCCACGAGGGCGAGTTGGCTATTGAGCAGTTTGAGGAGACTCTACAGCCTTTCTTACCTGAAGCTTCTTCCTCCTAGCCAGCATTTCGTTGTTCCTTCTCACGATATATTCTTTGTCACAATGTTCGCTCTCGAGCAGGCGTTTGGCGAAGTTGGACAATTCGTCCACGCGGCTGAGTTGACTATCGAGCAGCTTGGAGAACTCGTTGTGCTTGCGGATCAGTGTCTCCACGGCTAAAAAAATACATTTATTACTTCAAGTCGCTATTAGTCACAATTAAGTTACGGAAAGTTTAATATTAGTTTTAATGACTCACCGTCTAGGTCCTCTCCAAGATCGTCGTTGTTGAGGAAAGCCTCCTTGGCCGCGAGCCAGTCCTCCGTCTGGCGCGCTTGCTCCTTCAGCAGCTGCAGTTGGTGGGCCTATGAAAACAAATAGATTTTTGTACATTTTTTGTGTGATCCTCATTTGCCACGCTATATGGTGCCCGGGAGAGATGAATAGGACCACTCCAAGTCTTCCCGTGGATGTCGTAGAAGGCGACAAAGGAAACACAAGCTAAGTCAACACCATAGAGACCTCTCCTTCTGGACAGTGTGGAGAGTGTAGGCCAAATCCTGTGACTGCTCTGGCTAATGTATGGCTCTGGTAGTACAGAGAGGGTCGTGCTCCTGCAGTGAACACTAAAAAGGACCTGATGATGATGGCGTACCTCAAAGTTGTACAGTTGGCCACCCACACGAAGAAAAAAACAACGTAAGAGCTGAAAAGTATCTCTACCTGAGTCAAATACTCCTTCCTCTCTTGCCAAGCCTTTTCTAGATTATTCTTCAAATCATCCAGCCGCTTCAACTTCTCCGGGTCTTTGGTGTCCTTTCTTAAAGCGTCTGCCATCTTAAGCCTCCCGTCGCACTCCGCTCGCCTCTCATCGTGAGTAGCTAGTAGTGTTTCAGCGTGCTCGACGCTCTCCGCTGGTTCCGAACGAGACATGCGCTTGACTGCTTCGGACACCCATAGCTCTAGTTCCTGTGGAGAATAATAAAGAATTACATATATAAACTAAATGTACCCTCTTTCACCCCCTTAGGGGTCGAATTTCGAAAATCCTTTCTTAATGCTCACTCGATACTGAAAGAAACTCCTGTATCGAGTTTCAAGTTTCTACGTACCCCTTATTTGACCCCCTTAGGGGTTGAATTTCTAAAAATCCCTTGTTTGTTCCCATTTACATCATGAAAGGAACCTCTGTACCAAATTTCAAGTTTGCTATATACCCCCAATTTCACCCGCTTAGGGGTTGAATTTCTAAAAATTATTTCTTAGTGCTCACGTACACCACGAAAGAAACTCAAGTTCCAAATTTCAATGTCGAGCGTAAAGATCTTGTAAAAAACAGGGTAACTAGGATATTTGGAATTATGTAATATCATAAAAGTACCTTCAAGCTGTCATCAAACTTGTGGTCTACGAAAGCGGACTGCAGAAGCTCAAACCTTTGCTGCGTCAGCTGCTGTAGTCTACGCCAGCCTCTGTCTACCCCGCAAGGTGATAATATGTATGTAACTTCTCTCTAACCCGTCTGGCCAGCGGGAAGAGTGTAGCCCAAATGCTCTGACTGCTCTGGCAAATTATATGGCTCTGGTAGTACAGAGAGGGTCGTGCCCCTGCAGTGGAGACTAACAAGACCTGATGATGATGACGTACCTTCAAGCTGTCGTCAAACTTGTGGTCTGCCACAGCGGACTAATATATGGCTCTGGCTAATATGTATATGGCTCTGGTCGTACCAAGAGGGTCGTGCTCCTGCAGTGGAGACTAACAAAGACCTGATGATGATGATGATGACGTATGTACTCTCCAACCCGTCTGGCCAGCGTGGAGAGTGTAGGCCAAATCCTCGACTGCTCTGGCTAATATATGGTTCTGGCAGTACAAAGAGGGACGTGCCCCTGCCGTGGAGACTAACAAGACCTGATGATGATGACGTACCTTCAAGCTGTCGTCAAACTTGTGGTCTGCCACAGCGGACTAATATATGACTCTGGCTAATATGTATATGGCTCTGGTCGTACCAAGAGGGTCGTGCTCCTGCAGTGGAGACTTAAAGACCTGATGATGATGATTACGTACCTTCAAGCTATCATCAAACTTGTGGTCAGCGACAGCGGACTGTAGAAGATCGGATCTTTGCTGCGCCAGCTGCTGTTGTCTACGCCAGCCTCTGTCTACCCCGCAAGGTGATAATATGTATGTAGCTTCTCTCCAACCCGTCTGGCCAGCGGGAAGAGTGTAGGCCAAATCCTCTGACTGCTCTGGCTAATTATATGGCTCTGGTAACACAGAGAGAGTCGTGCTCCTGCAGTGGAGACTAACAAAGACCTGATGATGATGATGATGACGTATGTACTCTCCAACCCGTCTGGCCAGCGTGGAGAGTGTAGGCCAAATCCTCGACTGTTCTGGCTAATATATGGCTCTGGTAGTACAGAGAGGGTCGTGCTCCTGCAGTGGATACTTAAAGACCTGATGATGATGATTACGTACCTTCAAGCTATCATCAAACTTGTGGTCAGCGACAGCGGACTGTAGAAGATCGGATCTTTGCTGCGCCAGCTGCTGTTGTCTACGCCAGCCTCTGTCTACCCCGCAAGGTGATAATATGTATGTAGCTTCTCTCCAACCCGTCTGGCCAGCGGGAAGAGTGTAGGCCAAATCCTCTGACTGCTCTGGCTAATTATATGGCTCTGGTAACACAGAGAGAGTCGTGCTCCTGCAGTGGAGACTAACAAAGACCTGATGATGATGATGATGACGTATGTACTCTCCAACCCGTCTGGCCAGCGTGGAGAGTGTAGGCCAAATCCTCGACTGTTCTGGCTAATATATGGCTCTGGTAGTACAGAGAGGGTCGTGCTCCTGCAGTGGATACTTAAAGACCTGATGATGATGATTACGTACCTTCAAGCTATCATCAAACTTGTGGTCTGCGACAGCGGACTGTAGAAGATCAGATCTTTGCTGCGCCAGCTGCTGTAGCCTGCGCCACCCGTCGCGAAGACTCGACAGGGATTTCTCTATCTCTCCCGCGCTTTCTGGGTGGCTGTTGACAATAAGTTTATTATAAAAATACGGTTTTACAATAAAAAACTTATTAAAAAGAAATCAGAGAAAATTGTCACCCTGAATCGTACCTGCCTCAAAGGTACCCATAACGGGTCTCCGAAACTTGAACTTAAGTCCGTTACCTCTCAGCAACCTCTTGCCGTTCTCTTCAATCGAGTTGTCCTGGGCCTCAGTGACCCTCGCAGTCCGTTGTACCTCTCTTTAAAAAATTATCAATAAACTCAGCATCTTAGCCAACTTCTTGCCATCCTCCTCAAGCGACTTGATCTTATCAGCCACGGCCTGGGCCTCAGCGACCCTCGCGGCATGCTTCCATAGTAGCACTTGCTTGTCAAGACACGACCTGGGTCTCTGAGACCCACGAAATATATTTTGTTTAAACACTTGTTTGGCAAGAAACTGTCAAAGAACTTAGTGTCTCTTACCTCTTCTATAATATCACTTAATTGGCAAGACACGACGTGGGTCTTTGAGACCCTAGCGGTATATTTTCGTAATAGGTCCTGTTAGACGAGAAACTATCAAAGAAATTAATATCTCTTACATCTCAGCCAACTTCTTGCCGTCCTCTTCAAGCCACTTAATCTTATCGGTGGGCTTCTGAGACCCTCACGTTCCTTCAAAGTTAGTATCAAAGAACTAAGTGTCTCTTACCTCTTGGCCAACTTCTTGCCGTCGTCTTCAAGTGACTTGATCTTATCAGCTACAGCCTGGGCCTCAGCGACCCTCGCGGCGTGTTTCCTTTGCAACTCCTGCGCCGCTCGGAGATCTCGACCACGCTCTGTGCTGCTGAAGAATACTGCCTTCTGCGCTATACGCTCTGCTGTTTCTTCTACGTCTCTGTAAGTGGAAATAAAATAATCAGTTAAGATGATTCATTCGACCAGCCAGAGCCACACTCGAGCTCCGTGGCGCAGCGGTCAACACGCCTGCCTGCGACACGGAGGTCCCGGTTTCGATCCCCGGCCAGGTCAATCTGAAAAATGATCTTTTTCAGATTGACCTGGGTCTTAGATGTTTATGTATATATGTATCTATTATAATATATAGTATCGTTGAGTTAGTATCCCATAACACAAGTCTCGAACTTACTTTGGGGCTAGCTCAATCTGTGTGATTTGTCCGTATATATTACTTTTGTTTTGATCACAAAACATCCGAGATCTTGTGACAACTATGCGCGGCAAGCGCGCGCCAACATGTGATTGCGTCGCGAGCGCTTGTCGCAAGCGCCCTTTGATCTGTGTCAACAAACCGACACCCAACTGGATCAGAAACAAGCGTTGACAAGCTCACGCAAGCCAAGCCAAACGCCGTCTTTACACGCTGGTGCTTGTGGACGTTTGCCGAAGTTTGGCACCATTAGAATTTCCTTAGGAATAAGTAGTTCCCTTGTACCTATTTTCTGAATATATATTGTCTTAACATGTTTTCTGTGTACATAAATCTAAATATATATAATTCAAAGGTGACTGACTGACTGACATAGTGATCTATCAACGCACAACCCAAACCACTGGACGGATCGGGCTGAAATTTGGCATGCAGGTAGATGTTATGATGTAGGCATCCGCTAAGAAAGGATTTTGAACAATTCTACTTCTTAACGCGAGCGAAGCCGCGGGCTAAAGCTAGTAAATAAATTAATGTATTAGCATCATCATAATCTTTACGCCGTATGAAGTCCACTGCTGGACACAGGCCTCCCCCAAGGATTTCTATCTAGGAATTGGATTGGGGGAACAGGATAGAGGTATTTGGGATGCTAGTTAAATAAATAAATATATAGGGACATATCACACAAATTGAGCTAGCCCCACAGTAAGTTGTGAACTTGTGTCGCAGGATACTAACTCAACGATACTATATTTTATAACATATACTTATATAGATAAACATCCAAGACCCAGGTCATTCTGAAAAAGATCGTTTTCCATCATGACCTGACCGGGAATCGAACCCGGGACCCCCGTGTCGCAGTCTGGCGTGTTGACCGCTGCGCCACGAAGCTCGACTGAGAGAGAGAGAGTTGCTGTGATAGATTGGGGACGAGTGTGTAGCAGCTCTTGAGGCCGGCTACGCGTACCCGATGCCATACCTACAACCACCGGACAGTCAGTTGAGTATGACACACCTGACCCGAGTTTCAAACATAAAAGGATTGTATTATTTTCACTACGGGACCTACCGCGATTATTTTGAGTTTCGGCTGATATTTCGACAACATTGCAGCTGCCATTTTCTCAGACTGACGTAATGAAAATAATAGTAATTATTATGACCGTGAAAGCTTAAAATCATAAATAAAAGGTCGATGGTCCAGTGGGTGTGAGCTCTATGAGCGCTTACGTATGTTAAGCAACCCTTGGTGCAGTCCCTACTTGGATGGGTGACCGCAAGTGGCATAAAAATATCTCGAGCTCCTCCGTGCTTCGGCAGGCACGTTAAGCCATTGGTCCCGGCTGTCATCGTTGATGGCAGGCGTTAAGCTATGTCAGATGCCTTAAGGCAGCTTGAAAAATCTGACACCTGTGTTGGCCACTTACACATACGAAAAACAAAAACATGTGAAAGGTAAAAGGTGTGAAAATACCTGTTGAAAGAGTGCAGCGTGAGCGCGGCGTTGAGCCTGTCTCGGTACTGCTGGAGGTCTCCCGTCAGCGCGGACCACTTCCTGACAAATTGCGCGCGTCGGGCTTCTACAGCGGCCGCTTGCTGAGTTGGGCCCTGGAAGTTAAAGAAAGAGTTAGAACAGAGCAATCCCAACATACATACTATCACGTCTTTATCCCTGCGGGGTAGACAGAGACCAAGGTCATTAAACCTACAGGCCACGTGTAGCATCATAGTGGGCGTAAAGGTGGAAAGCGGAATCAAAATATTAAGATTGGGCCCAGGATACAGGTTTGTTCCCAGTTCGATGGTGGGTTGCTGAGCTAAAGGCCCAAATTGATAACATTGTAATATAACATAACTGTTAATTTAGTTTTAGTGTAGGCCAAATCCTCTGACTACTTTAGCTAATGTATGGCTCTGGTGGTCCAGAGAGGGTCGTGCTCCTGCAGTGGAAAGAAAAAAAAGAGACCTGATGATGATGATGATGATGTTAATTTACCAACCTATGTTAAACGTCAATAAATATATTTTTATTTTTATTATTTTCTCACTCTGTTACTGTCTCCTTTAATCTTGTTTGGGCGTATCGTAACAACGAAAGTGCCAGAGCATGTGAAGTTTATCAGAACCTCAAAATTGATGATGTTTTATAAATAAAAATAAATATAAATAAATAAATATATAGGGACATATCACACAAATTGAGCTAGCCCCACAGTAAGTTGTGAACTTGTGTCGCAGGATACTAACTCAACGATATTATATTTTATAATATATACTTGTATAGAGAAACATCCAAGACCCAGGTCAATATGAAAAAGATCTTTTTCCATATTGACCTGACCGGGGATCGAACCCGGGTCCCCCGTGTCGCAGGCTAGCGTGTTGACCGCTGCGCCACGGAGCTCGACGATAATGATGTCGATAGGTAAGATGTGTTGAATGGAGTGGCAAGAAAAGCTGTACACAATGATGTTAATACTCTCACCTGTTGCAGCAGCTTGTCGGCCAGCGCACAGATGCTCTTGACATGCTTGTCGTCCACCTTCATGTCGCTGTCCAGGTCATCCAGTTTGCGTAATAGAGCGCTGCAGTGCTCGTAGTCTCGGCCCAGTTCGTGCGCTTGGACCTACAAACAGACAAATACCGTCATTTTAACCCTCATCTATGAAAAGGAACATGTGTGACGTCACATGTGACTCGGTTTTATAAATATTAAATAAATATATACGGGCAAATCACACAGATTGAGCAAGCCACAAAGTAAGTTCGAGACTTGTGTTATGGAATACTAACTCCACAATACTATATTTTATAATATATAATTATATTATATAGGTAAACATCCAAGCCCCGGGTCATACTGAAAAAGATCGTTTTCCATCATGACCTGACCGGGGATCGAACCCGGAGCCCCGAGTCGCAGGCAGGCGTGTTGACCGCTGCGCTACGGAGCTCGACAATATTCAAAATAATCTGTGAAAATACAACTAAATGATCAAAATGATTTATCTACTGTTTGTGTGATTGTACCTACAAAGAAATGGCGGTGGCATTTCATCATCATCGATTATTATCACTAAATAAAATTATATCCCTTCAATATTATTTATATGAAATTCACTTTAATTCATTGACATTTGTACAAAAAATACTCAAGTACTGGTGATGCGGGACGATGAATTTTGAACAAAATGTTGAGAATCCAAAATCATTGAGGTTAAGGCCTGCATCGCGACGACTTCTCCACACTGTACGATAAAAACAGCACTGACCTTTTTTTCTGATGCTGGCCGAATATGATGCAGGCTTCTTGTATATTTTTGATTTTGCGAGCAATTAGCACAATTACGCGCACGAGCGAGATTTTGGGCGTGTTTTTTTTTTCGAGAGAACGGCGTGAACTCTCAAGCAAGCGGCGAGTTAGACTGACTAGTTAGACTGGGTCGCGCGAAGGCGGTGTTGCCAGATGCATGTACCGTTAATACCGAGAGCCTAGACAAAGCCGCGCGTCCAAGTACCATTTTAAATAGACTAGATATATAATCTAAACAGCTTTCTCAGAAATTATTGACACCAAATATACTAAATTAGACAAGTCAGCCCCTCTTGGATTGCTGCGCCCGTCAGGGTCTATTCTTGATTCAGCACTATTGTAAGACCTATGTATGCACAATAAGGATGCAAATAAAGTATTGATTGATTGATATTATAAAATAAAGTCCTTGTCGCGTCTGTCTGTATGTCTGTTCGTGATAAACTCATATTTTTGATTTTTGTTTTTTGTTTTTTGATAGAATACAGATACGTGATAAACTCAAAAACTACTGCACAGATTTTCATGCGGTTCTAACTAATGGATAGAGTGATTCGTGAGGAAGGTTTAAGGGCATTATTCATGCCCGGGCGCAGCCGGTGATGGCTACTAGTCTATAATTTTAAAACTCAGACTGCTTATGTCTTTAATAAAAAGTAATTATAATCATTTATTTGCCAACAAAGTAAGTATACAGGTTTGTGTTATTTAATTCATTGGCATCCTTTTAAATATAGACTATACCCATGATTGAAAGTAATTTAAGACTACTTTTGAATAAATTAAAATTACACATTTTTCAAATTTAAGAAAAATTAATAACTACCTCAAACGCTTTGAAAGACGCTATTACTTTAGATAAAACCCAAAAGTTAAAACAGGACTGAATTTCCAAAAACACCGAAAAATTAATTCATTTAAACAGTATTAAATCAATCGGTCGGTGAAATTTACGCAAAACAAGTGACTTTAGACCGATACACAACCAGCGATTTAATGTTGACGCTAGAAATGTTTTTACGTGTAATTTTTTTGCGTATGCTAACGAATTCGATTCCACCCTGTATATATTATTATGTAGATTTGCTATGTGGTTCCCGGCAGAGTAGAATAGGACGACTCCAAGTCTTCCCGTGGATGTCGTAAAAGGCGACTTAGGGAACACAAGCTAAACACAGCTTATCAAAATCAAAGAGACCGCTCCAACAAGTCTGGCCAGCGTGGAGAGTGTAAGCCAAATCCTCAGACTGCTCTGGCTAGTATATGGCTCTGGTAGTACAGACAGGGTCGTGCTTCTGCAGTGGAGACTAAAAAAGACCTGATGATGATGATTTGCTTACCATCATCTCTTTGTCTCTGATCCAAGCCTCGATCTTGTCCAAGTGCTGGTTGAACTCCAAGATGTCCTGCGCCTCTTCCAGACCACGACCTTAAAAAAAATCAAATTACTGCATTTTATTATTCTTCTAATTGCAATCGCTAATCGCAAATGTATTAAAAACGTCGTATGATGCTCGTACTCAGTAAGCTGTTTTTATAGTCATTCGTGTTTTATAAGCACTCGGCTTTTTCCACTATAAACCAGCAGGCATATTCGCTAACTTTTGACAACTACTAGGTACATAATTTTCATAGTAACTTCAATATTCATTACGGCTTTAGCATGAATTACTATTTTTATTTAAGATATGAAAACCGTAATGGATGCTAAAGTGACAATCATATCGTTGTACACCGAGTTAGCAAATCGGCCTGCTGGTCTTTCGTCTCTAACTACCTACAGAGGAAAGAGGCCTTACAATATGTATACTATCCAGCTTAGTACTTGCATCATTCAAAATGTACTAAAAGCAATAGCCACTGTTGTTTTCTATTTTCTTATATGTATTATTTAAAGATACAATGGTTAGTAACGGCCAGTTTCTGATATCGTTTTAGACACTTTATGTGGATAGCACTGACCTCTTTGCTCCGTGGCTTGCTCCAGCCTTTCCCAATCGGCCTGTAAAGCAGCCAACTTCTTCTGCACTTCGGCATCTGGGCTGAACTCTTCAGCCAACTCAGTCACTTCAGCCAGTCACGCTCGGTTGTATCTCTAAATTATTTATTTATATTAAAACTACCTAAGACTGACCTCTTTGCTCCCAGTGTAACGATGGTTATTAACGGCCAGTTCCTGAAATCGTTTTAGACACTTTATGTGGATAGCACTGACCTCTTTGCTCCGTGGCTTGCTCCAATCTCTCCCAGTCGGCCTGTAAAGCAGCCAACTCCTTCTGCACTTCGGCATCTGGGCCTAACTCCTCAGCCAACTCAGCCACCTCAGCCAGTCTGGCTCGGTTGGCGGCCAGCTCGGCTGTGAACGCTTGGTGCTTCTGGAGTTTCTTCATCTTGTCGTCCAAGTCGGTTACTTCGTTGGCTGGAAGGGAAATAACGTTGAATCAAGAGTTTATTTCAGGCGTCTGTTAAGACCTTTTTAGGGTTCCGTAGTAAACTAGGAACCCTTATAGTTTCGCCATGTCTGTCTGTCTGTCCGTCCGCGGTTTTACTCAGAGACTATAAGTACTAGAAAGCAGAAATTTGGTATGGGTATGTATATTAATCATGTCAGAAAAGTGGTAGAAGAAAATCGTGAAAAAAAAATTTTTTTAGGATAGCTCGCATACAAGTAAAGATGGAGTAATATTTCTTTTTCTATACAAACCCATCGTGTCGGGTATCGTTAGATAGGTCTTTAAAAAATATTGTGAGGTTGAGAACACCATTTTTTGATTCAGGGATCCGTTTTCGAAATATTTGGTTTTAAAGTGCAAATTTTTGTTAGAGGTGTCCCCCCCCTCTATCTACTAAACGGTTATATATGGATACGTGAAAAAAATTATAGCAGTAGTATATATACTGAAGTTGAAAGGAAAACTATCAGAGCTGAGTACAAACTGAAAAGTTATATGCAACCAACTTATAAAATGTACTCGAAAATATAAAATTTCATACATTTTCATTGTTACATACATGTTTTTGGTCGTTAAATTGTGAGGTGCGAGTGTGAACAGTGTTAACTCAAAGTTGTGATTCGCAACTACGGAACCCTACACAGCGCGTGGCCCGACACGCACTTGGCCGGTTTTTTGTTGCTAACAAATACATTATTTTTTGTTGTTGTTTATGAGATTTCTATTTTAACGTTGTAACATATTACTTTTAACAGGGTTACTTGTAAAATAGAAAATCCTTGTAGTAGCTTTTATTTTACGAGTATTGATTATTTGTAACATTTTTTCATTTATTTTTTCGGTTGAATATCCCCGAGCACCCTAGGCCCAAGTCTCAACCGCTACAGAAAGCTCTTAAAGTGACGGCCTCCAAGGAGCAGCGGTTAACATGCCTGCCTGCGACACGACGAGTCCTGTGTTTGATCCCTACTCAGGTCATGATATAAAACGATATACTTTATATGGGATTTTATTTTGCATTTACAATGCTATTTTACCTTATTTATTAAATAAAGAAAATAAGAAATGGAGAAAAAAATCCACGCGGGCAGGACTTGAACCTGCGTCTAGATCTCAGTACGATCTATGCGTTGCCAATTACGCCACCGCGCTTCAAGCCCCGGCGCCGAATTTCTCCACCATATCCCATTCCTCTTACACGCATCTAGGCTTGCGTCACCCAATACAACTACCCCACTTTTACAAGTGCGGTATTTGATTTCAACTCATTTTGCAATGAATTTGGAAATCAACTAATGTGTAGGAAGCCATACAATACTTTATATGGGATTTTATGGGAAATTCGGCGCCGGGGCTTGAAGCGCGGTGGCGTAATTGGCAACGCATAGATCGTACTGAGATCTAGACGCAGTTCAAGTCCTGCCCGCGTGGAATTTTTTCTCCATTTCTTATTTTCTTTATTTAATAAATAAGGTAAAATAGCATTGTAAATGCAAAATAAAATCCCATATAAAGTATTGTATGGCTTCCTACACATTAGTTGATTTCCAAATTCATTGCAAAATGAGTTGAAATCAAATACCGCACTTGTAAAAGTGGGGTAGTTGTGTTGGGTGACGCAAGCCTAGATGCGTGTAAGAGGAATAGGATATGGTGGAGAAATTCGGCGCCGGGGCTTGAAGCGCGGTGGCGTAATTGGCAACGCATAGATCGTACTGAGATCTAGACGCAGGTTCAAGTCCTGCCCGCGTGGAATTTTTTCTCCATTTCTTATTTTCTTTATTTAATAAATAAGATAAAACGATATTTTAAGATTGGTCTTAAATTTAGTATCACAAGTTTATTTTACTTATTTAGGTAATTTGTATGAAAATGACGCAAGTTATTTGAATTGCCAGTAGAGGGAATAGCAAGAGTAAATTTACACCCGGTGTATATTTGCCATAACATATATTCACTATATATTATACTAGCAGCCCTACCCGGCTGCGCCCGGGCATGTATTATACCTTAAAACCTTCCTCGTGAATCACTCTATCTATTGGTGAAAACCGTATGAAAATCCGTGGAGTAGTTATTGAGTTTATCGCGAACAGACAGACAGACAGACAGACAGACAGACAGACGTGGCGGAGGACTTTGTTTTATAATATGTAGTGATGTATGTACCTCTAGAATATTGAATACTAGTAATTTTCTCGCGACTTTGTCTGCGTATATTATGCCTGTCTCCCGCAGGTAAATTATCATTCTACGAGTATAAGTGAAAGAATTTCGAAAATCGGTCCAGTCGTTTCTCTTTATAATACTCATCATCATCATTTCATGTAGGTGACACGGTCAATCGACCATGCACACCGTGGTGTCAGAGTTCTTCGGAACCGCCTCTCGGCCTCTGACGTGGTTCCTTTAACGACTACCAGATGGCAGCCGAGACCACCGGCTTAACGTGCCTTCCGAAGCACGGAATCGTCTTTCTTATCAGACAATCAGGTGATTCATGCCTGCAATGTCTTAACCAAACTGGAAACAACTTAACAAAGTATGCTTCCCGTAGGAATCGAACCCACAACCCCCGGGTCCACAATGCGAACGCCTTAACCACTGGACCACGGAGGCAGTTTAGTATAGATGTATTGATAAATTATCAAACACTTACCATGTTGCTGGTCGGCGTTGAGCTTGGCCAGCTTGTCGGCCACCCAGCCCCGGGCCTCCGCGGCGTCCCGCGCGAACTGCGCGCGAGCTCGTGTCCGCGCTAGGAGCGCGCGACGACGGGCTGCCAGCTCGTACAGCTAACAAATAATAATATAAATAAATAAATAATAAATATATACGGACAAATCACACAGATTGAGCTAGCCCCAAAGTAAGTTCTTATGAAAGACTTGTGTTATGGGATACTAACTCAACGATACTATATTTTATAACAAATACATATATAGATAAACATCCAAGACCCAGGTCAATCTGAAAAAAATCGTTTTCCATCTTGACCTGACCGGGGATCGAACCCGGGACCATCCGTGTCGCAGGCAGGCGTGATGACCGCTGCGCCACATTCTTTTTTATTAATTTCATTTATGAGATATGTTAAGAATCGAACCTGGCAACAAAAAAAAAGGAACTGTCAGTTGTCAGTCACGTAAAAAAGTGAGGTTATGACCACGTTACGTTGGAATCGACTCGGGTCAGACAATGCTTTTGGAAAAACTACAGTAATCTCGGGCTGTGTGTATTGTGTTTTTCTGGATTTGGCTGCCGTCCGCGGGGACGTATATTGTATCAGTCAATTGTAGTGGAAATCGTGTCGTTTGTCGCCATCGACACATGTGCCTTTTGGCCGGCTGAATTCGGTGTGCCGTGTGGACGCGCGTTCAAGGAAGAACTCACAACAGGAGGTATTCTGTTTTTACTATGAGCGATTCATTAATTCATTATGAAAACACGGCTTTACTCACGTTTTATTACGTAGGTGTCGCGTGTCGCCACCCCTTTCACTCGCCCCGATGATGGTCTTCGTAACAGACCGAAACTAGTCGGCAGATCCGACGTAATAAAACGTGAGTAAAGCCGTGTTTTCATAATGAATTTACCTCGCGTAAGTTTTAATATTATGATTCATTAATTACTTTATATTATTACAAATCAATCGCCGTGTGGTTCCCGACAGAGAGTGAGAGTAGAATAGGACATCTCCAAGTCTTCCCGTGGATGCCGTAGAAGCCGACTTAGAAAACAATAGCTAAGCACAGTTTATAAACATCAAAGATACCTCTCTAACCCGACTGGCCTGCGTGGAGAATGTAGTTCAAATCCTCTGACTAAAGAAATAAATGCTTTCTGATTCTGATCTGGCTAAATGGCACTGGTAGTACAGAGATTGTCGTGCTCCTGCAGTGGAGACTGATACTGATGATAATGAAGTCCCTGAGGAGCCCGATGGTTATGTAAAGCAAGCGCTGGCGCAGTCCCCAATTGGATGGGCGACCGCAAGTGGCATAGGAATATGTCAAGCTCTCCGGGCTTTGGAAGGCACGCTACGCTATGTCAGATATCTTTAGGCAGCTCAAAAAATCTGACACCAGTGTTGGCCACTTACACACACGAAACAAACTCACCTTCTGTCGCCTCTCGTTGACCAGTCGCAGTTCATCAGCGATGTGTTGGCTTTCTACATGATTCTGCTGGAGCAGCTTGTCACCATGACTGTTGAGGGTTGTTAGTTTCTCGTCCTGGGTACAAAAGCAATAACATATATATATATATTATAATGAGTGTTTTCTGTACTAATAGAAGACCCCAGGTAATTGGGAAAGTATAAAAACCGGAAAAGGAGGGCGCGTAACCATTTCATATAGAGAAAAACTGTGAAAGAGGCCAAGACCTACAAATGGTTGTAGCATCGTTGAAAAAAAAACCAGCCAAGTGTGAGTCAAACTCGCGCAATGAGGGTTCCGTACAATATGCTTCGTGTACACACACACACAAAATGTTTTATTCAAATGACTAGCGCTATCTAGTGGTGTTTTAGTGAACTATTTCCCTAGGTGAACTTATTATAGTGAGTTTACCACTTTATTTTCAAGTGATAGAATTCTTATTATTTTTCCTGTAATCTTCAAGAAATGAACTACATTTTGTCATTTTTTCAAAATTTTCGGCCCAGTAGTTTCGGAGATCAGGGGGGGGGGAATGGTCAAATTTTGTTTTCTTTCGTGGATAAAATCAAAAGTATTGATTTTACCCGAACAAAAAAAATATTTTTGAGATCCTCATAATGAGCTCTTTCATTTGATATATGACACAGTAAGGTTTGCAAAACTTTCTTTTAAATTTTGATATTGCCCCTGAAAATGACCCTTATTTAAAAAACATATTTACTTTGCACATCTCTGTTTGGGTCATAGGATTACACCATCTTACCAAATTTCACCTAATTTGGTTCAGCAGATTCGAAGAAAATCGGCTGTGATAGACGGACGGAGACGCACGAGTGATCCTATAAGGGTTCCGTCCTCCAGCGTTGATCCCATAAAAAAAGTTGTTCATATAATCATCCTGAGAATCATGAACATAACTTACCTGAGTGGCGAGGAGCTTCTCGAAGGCTTCCTGCTTCTTCAGCAGGTTATCCACTTCTTCCACGCTCAGTTTTGGAGATATCTCCGTGCCTGAACAAAAAACAACATACATAAGTATAGAGGATAATAGTCTAGAAGACAATTATCTAGAAGACTTGAAAAATCGGCCAAGTGCGAGTGGGATTTCCGCACGAAGGTTTCCATACTATTATCTATACAACATTTAAAAAAATTTCAAACGACAAAAAAGCATGTTTGTTGTATAGGAACCCTCTTAAATATTTAAAAAGACTAGCGACGCGACACACTTACTGAGTCTAGAAGATACCAGTCTAGAAGATAATACTCTAGAAGACAAGACTAGCGACACTTACTGAGCGCGGCCTCCTGCGACGCGCACAGCTCGTGCAGTTGCGCCGCGTCCCGCAGGAAGCAGTGCAGGTCTATCAGCTGGTCCAGTGCCACGAGACGAGACGCCCAAGCGCGTTGGAGACGCCCATGCTCTTCTAGTAAGGCTTCGCATTTTTCTTTGATCTCCTGCGGAAATAATAGAGAGTATGCATGTAATTTTTTATTTGCTTAGTATAATCCTTAATAACCACAGTAAAAAATATGAAAGAACTTTTAAAATATCTTTATTAACGACGAAGACGTGAAACTTTAAAGTTTAAATAAGAAAGAGAAGTCCGATATGGACTAGTGACGTCATAGTCTTTGTCATGCATACATTTGCCATAGTGTTTTCGCGAGTGAGATAGACATATTTTCGTAAAATCATTTTATCTCGTTCGTTTTTCAACCAAATTTTATTCTGTTTTCACTTTCAGTACTTTACTATTGAATATTTTTGGATAAACTGGTAAGATAACACATATTTTTTTCATGCATATTCTCTATTACTTGTTTTAGAATCAGCTTATTATAAAAGGCTACATAATAAAAAAAAGTAAATAGCTTGCATCATGACCAAGTATAGTTTCGCTGTTCAAAGTTACAAACCCTTCGTTTTCTCATATCTTGCCTTGGTCTCATGGGAAAAGTTTTCCATTTTGAAGGGCAGAGTCACGGGATCGGCAATGGTTAATTTAGACGCTGTGTTCAGCAATTACTATCACTTATGCTAGTAATAATAAAGGCTAATTTTGCATGTAGAAAGACGCGCATGCACATTGCGCGGAGTCAGAGTCACAAGCTACTTTCACACTTATACCATTTGCAATAAAGGCTTTATTTATTAATTTCTCGTCGAATTTTGCATGTCTTTATATTAATTATTACATCTTTCTGAGGATGGTCCCTAGCTCCAAGCGTCTCCTCTCTGCAAAGCGCTTCTAAAGTTGTCATCTTTTTTTTTTTATACAACTAAGTTGGCAAACAGGCATACGGAATTTAATTACGGAAAATTCTTGCATCTATCTCGGCTCTAATAGCAGTGTTGCGCGCACGCCATCCGAGAGCGGACGCGCGCGATTGTCACACTTATATCACTTGCAATAAAGGCTAATTTCGCATGACTTACGTCCTTTTGAGGATGGTCGCTGGCTCTAAGAGTATCTCCTCTTTGTAGAGCTCTTCTAAAGTTATCATCTCTAGCATCTATCTCGGCTCGTATGGCGGAGTGTAACGCGCGCGAAGTCGACGTCGCAAGCGACTTTCACATTTTATACAATTGCAATAAAGGCTAATTTCGCTTGACTTACGTCTTTCTGAGGATGGTCACTGGCTCTCAAGGTATCTCCCCTTTGTAAAGCGCTTCTGAAGTTATCGTATCTGGCATCAATCTCAGCTCGTATAGCAGAGTGTTGCGCATGCACCGCTTGCGCTGACGCGGCGTCGCGAGCTAATTTCTCACTTATAGCACTTGCAATTAAAGCTAGTTTCGCATAACTTTAAACTACTTACGTCTTTTTGAGGATGAGAGCTTGATTGAGCTGACGCGGCGTCGCGCGCTATTGTCACACTAATACCACTTGCAATAAAGGCTAATTTTCCATGACTGTTTACTACTAACGTCCTTTTGAGGATGGTCACTAGCTCTAAGCGTGTCTCGTCTCTGCAAAGCACTTCTAAAGTTATCATCTTTCGCGTCAATCTCAGCTCGTATAGCAGAGTGTTGCGCATGCACCGCTTGCGCTGACGCGGCGTCGCGCGCTACTTTCATACTTATACTACTTGCAATAAAGGTTAATTTCGCATGTCTTACGTCTTTCTGCGGATGGTCACTAGCTCTAAGAGTATCTCCCCTTTGTAAAGCGCTTCTGAAGTTATCATCTTTCGCGTCAATCTCGGCTTTTATAGCAGAGTGTTGTGCACGCGCCGCTTGCGCTAACGCGGCATCGCGCGCTACTTTCACACTTATACAATTGCAATAAAGCCTAATTTCGCTTGACTTACGTCTTTCTGAGGATGGTCGCTGGCTCTAAGAGTATCTCCTCTTTGTAGAGCACTTCTAAAGTTATCATCTCTAGCATCTATCTCGGCTCGTATGGCGGAGTGGAACGCGCGCGAAGTCGACGTCGCGAGCGACTTTCACACTTATACAATTGCAATAAAGCCTAATTTCGCTTGACTTACGTCTTTCTGAGGATGGTCACTGGCTCTAAGAGTATCTCCTCTTTGCAGGGCACTTCTAAAATTGTCGTCTCTAGCATCAATCTCAGCTCGTATAGCAGTGTTGCGCACGCGCCGCTTGCGCTGACGCGGCGTCGCGCGCTACTTTCACACTTATACTACTTGCAATAAAGGTTAATTTCGCATAACTTACGTCTTTCTGCGGATGGTCACTGGCTCTAAGAGTATCTCCTCTTTGCAGGGCACTTCTAAAATTATCGTCTCTAGCATCTATCTCGGCTCTAATAGCAGAGTGTTGGGCGCGGGCAGCCTGAGCCGACGCGGCGTCGCGCGCGACGACGGCGTGCGACATGGACGCGCGGAGTGATGATGACCAGGTCATGAGGTCTCGCACCTGTAACACACATAAAATAAATAAAAAATCATTTATTTCCAAAATTAAATTTAAGGCTTACATGTACCTTCTAAATTAAAAAAAGAAATGGCGACATATTGATTAAGATACCTAGATTTATGGCAAAGAAATATTAGTTGTCCTAACTGGTCCTAATCCTAACTAATATTATAAATGCGAAAGTGAGTTTGTTTGTTCATTTGTTTGTTTGTTACGCTTTCACGCTGTATCTACTGAACCGATCATCATGAAATTTTGCATACACATAGGTTAGGGTACCGAGAAGGACATAGGCTATAAATTACGCGGGCGAAGCCGCGGGTAAAAGCTAGTATATTATAAAGTCATTTGTAGCTCCAGTTATGTTGTGATAGAGCCATGCTACCGGCTTTTTAGTAGCATTCGGGGTTGTACAACACTCTCACACAAAATCGACGCTTCAGTAGCAGCTTCATCGCTTCTATGCTTCGTTGGGTGAGTGAAAGAGCCGGAGGCCCATCTCCCCTTCCCTCTGGGGAGGAAAAAATAAAGGCCGGCAACGCTCTAGGAATAACCCTGATGTTACAGTTGTCTATGGGCAGCGGTGATCACTTACCATCGGTTGACTCGCCTGCTCGTTTGGCTTCTCATGTCATAAAAACAAGAAATATATTACGCAATATACTGGTACGATAATACACCACGCACGTAAGGTTGCTGGAGAGCTATCTGCTGCACTTTGATACACACAGAAACTAAACATACTTGTGTCAGGAACTGATGCAGGTCCAGATGTTGCTGCAGGCTGAGTCGCCTCTGGTCGGCGGCCGCTCGCAGACCAGACCAGGCGTCAGCTAACGCCCTCTGCTGGAGAGCTATCTGCTGTACGTTGCCTCCCGGGTACAACTTCTGGAGACGCGTGCCTTCCTCTTGGAGCACCTGTGGTAGGACAAAATGGAAAATAAGCATAAAAATTTAACAAATAGATTAATAAAAATAAAAAAAAAAGCAAAAAACTAAAATGGCGGACATTAACTGTCAAAAATGTGACAGTTGACGTCCGCCATTTTGGTTTCTTGCTAACGTTATGTTGAGGTTTGTGGTGGGAAGTCAAGGGGTACAGTTGAAGTTTGCCTTAGACAATTATGCGAATTGATTTTAGTGGACTTTATAATATGAAATTGGTGGAGTTTGGTGTTACGAATGCTCGTGCTCATAACAATTTGTGAAATAGTTAAAGTGGACTGATAAATGGACTCGTATAGATTTGCCGCCAGAAGCTCCCACGAGGCATCAAAGAACATACGCCATCTTTGATGCTTCTTGGAAAAACTATACCGTACAACACCGATACTTAGTATCTCATTATACTGGACATTGGCAGAATCACTGAAATTTCGGTGGAAGCCATAATATAAAACAGAAGAAGAAGAACGTTATGTTGCCTTTGATAATCATACTTCCTGTAGCCGTAGCCAAGATGCCGTAGCCAAGAATGGATTACATTATTATGAAACAGTATTTTCATACTTTTAAAAATAACCCTACCCTTACCCTTAATAATTTTAATGAATATTCAGATCACATAACAAATCGATATCAATTAAAAAATGTTCTTAATAGTGTTTTTAGAGAGAAATTAGAAATACCTGAGATAAATTAGTAATATTTCACATGGATGGCATGTATTGAGAGAGGCCTATACCCAGCAGTGGGATACAGAAGGCTGTTGATGATGATGAATATTTGACATAATTTATTGATAATCTATATTAGTCGACTACCGTATTAGACACGATCATGTTTCTCGGCTCGCGACAGTATACTGACTCAGTACATACAGTATATCGTATATATAACTTAGTTAGGTTTCTCGTACAAAAAACGCGATATATCACCTGTACTTGAGCATCTATGGCCAGTAAGCCAGCATCTAGGTTATCGTGGGCACGTAGAGCCGCTGCAGCTGCCGCTTGGTCTCACGGAGCAGCTTTGTCGGCTAGCAATTCGCGTTTCTCGCTCAGTTATTACTGAGCTAGAAGGTTTCTCATACACTATTGACGGTTTCTCATACAAAACAGACTATAACTCATCTGTAATTGAGCATCTATGGCCAGTAAGCCAGCATCTAGGTTATCGTGGGCACGTAGAGCCGCTGCAGCTGCCGCTAGGTCTCGCGAAGCAGCTTTGTCGGCTAGCAACTCGCGTTTCTCACTGTTATAACTGAGCTAGAAAGTTTCTCATATACAATATAAGGTTTCTGATACAAAATACACGACAACTCACCTGTACTTGAGCATCTATGGCCAGCAAATCAGCGTCTAGATTGTCGTGGGCACGTAAAGCCGCCGCAGCTGCCGCTAGGTCGCGTGGCGCAGCATTGTCGGCTAGCAACTCGCGTTTCTCGGCGGCTCGCGATAGCAGCTCGGCGACGTCGCGGTGGAAGCGATGTATCTCTCCAGCGGCGTGGAGGCGGGAGGCCCGGCCTGCGATCTGGTCCACTAGGCGTTGCCAGGATTCTCTGCAAGAATTAGAGAAATTCGTTGCCAAAAATTCTAGTAGTGTGTAGCTTTGAACACTAATTAATTATATAAACATATGTCTAAGCACGCCGTGTGGTTCCCGGCAGAGTAGAATAGGACCACTCCAAGTCTTCCCGTGGTGGATGTCGTAGAAGGCGACTAAGGAAAAACAAGCTAAACAAATCTTATAAACATCAAAGAGACCTCTCCAACCCGTCTGGCCAGCGTGGAGAGTGTAGGCCAAATCCTCTGACTACTCAAGCCAATGTATGGCTCTGGTAGTACAGAGAGGATCGTGTTCCTGCAGTGGAGACTAGAAAGACCTGATAATGAAAAATGAAAAAAAAAATTAAATGTCTAAGTAAATTAGAATTATTTTGATCGATCAGGCGCCAGGGGTCTACTTCTCAAACGGTCTATTACATTCGACGATCATCTATGTAATGACGTGAAAATGCCTACTTTCTAGATGAAGTTGTGCCGCAGGCAGAGTAGAATAGGACCACAAGCATGGGCATGTTGACTAAAATTTTTTTCATGTTGCTATGTAAAGACCTGCCAAAAATAAACACAATAGTGACAGAAATACATTTCTAAACAAAAAAACTCTTTCAGTTATAAAAGTTTTAAAGACTCATGTTTTTAGACGTAAATTTTTAGACGTGAAAACGCGCCGCTAAAATGCCTATATATTTGTGACGTCACAAGCTTGTATTTTGTATGGGTGGCGTGAGAACTTTGTTTGGTAGCTATACGAAATATTTCGTTTATGGTAATGGTTTCATAATAAAAGTTGCTATAAATTTTGCAGACTAAAATACAGTATAATTGTAATTAAAGATTTTCATACTTTAAAAAATGGTCCTATTCACCCAACTTTAAAGAAGCTTTAAGATCACTTAACGAATCCATATCAAATTAAAAGTGTTCTTTATAGTGTTTTCAGATAGAAGTTAGTCTCATTAGAAACAAATTTTATATAATCTTAACATTAGGCAACTACCGTATTCCCGTGGATGTCGTAGCGACTTAGGAAGCAGAAGCTAGACTAAATTTAAACATCAAAGAATCCTCTCCAACCCGTCTGGCCAGCGTTGAGAGTGTAAGCCCAATTCTGCTCTGGCTAATATATGGCTCTGGTATTACAAAGAGCGTCGTGCTCCTGTAGTGGAGACTAACAAAGACCTGATGATTATGACACCTGATAATGCATTCAGGACAACGCTACAATGAGACAGAAATTACGCAAAGACTACTGACCCTAGAGCCTCCTGCCTCCTCTCAATGTCAGCGATATGAGGACTGTCTGAAGCCAACAGCTTCTTGGCCAGTTCCTCGCACTGGTTGAACCGCTCCGCGCCGCTCTCCACACGGTGGCGTAGCTCCTCGAACTTGGAGCGTAGGATCTAAAAGAAAAGATAAATTGTATAGTTTACGTCATCCTTTCAGTCAGAGAGAGAAGAGACTTAGTTGAGAGAGACGATTGATAACTGATTTAATAAGTTCACATATATATATATCCAATCCTATCTATAAATTTAATTGCCGCGGGTATCAGCTAGTATTTTATAACTACTAATCTGCAATATATTTTTTCTCAAACATGCTCGGAAATGTAGGCATTACTGTAGTAAAAAGAAGACCGGAAGTTTGTAATTCTTGGCTCATTCATCGCATTGCCGGCCTAGGCCAGGAAATAAGTATGAAAATTACTTCCCGGCCGCTGCTCAAAACTTTTTAATTAATCTATGTAACGTAAATTATGTCACTTGTCATACAGCCAGTTTACTACCACTGCATTTTTAAAAAATGCATATAATACGTGAATATAACTACAATTTCATTAAAATATCGATATGTGATCATACGAAAATATGCTTAATTTTCGTTGCGAGAGAAGAAAACAATAATCTATGATTTATTAAATTTTTTGTGAAAAATATGACTGGGCTCTATGGGCATTGTTTCCTTTGCTGGAATTGACAACTGAAAATAAAAAAATTAAAAACTCGGGAGATCTGTTATTTTCACTATACCCGTAGTGATTAACGCCACTGCCGAAAAACTGCCTTTACGGATTTTAGGGCATAGAACACACGTCAATTGACTTTGAATTTATGGCCCCCCATAGAAACTCAAAAGGAATTGTATGGCATTTTTTTCATTTTCACCCTCACTCCATTATTTGTCTATGATCCTTATTGCCTAGAGAAAACATATGGCAGTCGGTCGTCTGATACTAGTAATAGTATCTTCTTCGTAGTTTGTGATTAACGCTTTGCAGTAATTGATTGACATTGATTGTTTTCGGTAAATATGTGCAAAGTTGGTTATTTATTCGAAATGAAACGGTTCAAAATGAGTTTTAGTGATGAAAGCAACACTGCAATGGATTTTAAGTACCTACTTCGCCTAATTTGAAACTTGAAAGTGGAAAAATTACTACCGGCAAATACCTAGTAAGGGGAAATATTTAAGGCATGTAAGTTTATGTGTAACTTTAAGTTAAATTTCCTCACATTTATTGAGAAAATCTCTATACTTTCCTCGGCGGGAAAGGGATTGCCGGACTCGTAACTATTGTCAAGGCCTCGCTGACGCTCGGCCTTGAAAACTATACTCGTCCGGCAATCCCTTACTTCCCGGCCTCTGCAGTAATGTACTATTCCGGCCGTGTGGTTCCCGATAGGATAGGACCACTCCAAGTCTTCCCGTGGATGTCGTAGAAGGCGACTTAGGAACCACAAGCAAAACAAAGCTTATAAACATCAAAGAGACCGACCCGTCAGACCAGCGTGGAGAGCGTAGGCCAAATCCTTTGACTGCTCTGGCTAATATATGGCTCTGGTAGTACAAAGAGGGTCGTACTCCTGCAGTGGAGACTGAAAAAGACCTGATGATGTTGAAGTGACCATCAAATATACACCGTAGTAGACAAATGATGATAGGGAAAAATCATACAAATTCTATTTATCATATGATAGTATCATAACTCACCAATATGGTCATAGCCCACTTATACAACATCGCTCCCACCCGACATATTTAATATCATTCAAATATGAGCTTTAGGTCGTGGGCGTTAGATATATTTTATAGTGGTAACCATTGAGATATTAAGTACTACGTACTAGAGGCGCTACGTAAAATATATTCAGTGTTCCATTTTTCGTAATTTAAAATTTCAGCGCTACAGCTCTAAAACAATAACGAGGCGTCCAATCGTCCATATTCAATACTTCAGCGCTATATTTGCTACAATCACGCGTTTCCATAGCAACATGTCAACATAATGCAAAATGGCGGGAGGTACATAATAATATTGATTTTCTTTTTGGAAAAATTAAATTAGTTTAAGTACTTGCTGATGAAAATTTATTCCTTTGCACTGTGCAGTGCTCGATAAGTTATTACTGTCATAACTCAATACACACCAAGGCATTTTTATGATTTTCACCATGTTTTTGTTTATTAATTGTGGGAAGTACTACGCACGAAAGAGATAGCAAGCGACTAAGTCAGCCACGCTAAGTGGCCGGCGGCCACAGTCAAACGGGACAAAGTGAGTGGTTGCGGTGGCTTCTCTAAAATTAGCAGACAGCTCGCTGTCAGCGAGCTTACCGCTATCAGACTGCTCGGTAGTGGCCACGTCGCTGTCCACGTGCTGGGTACAAGCAGTCTGCGCGGCGTCAACACGTTGACTGCTAGCAGTCGCCGCGGAACATCGGGGTAGGCCATACACGAATTATCTACCAAGTAGCTGGGCGCCTGCTAGCTGTCGGTGCGGGGACCGCGAGCAATCGTATTAGTTTAGAGCCGTGTTGAATGGGAGCGGTGTTAGGGCAGATTAGTTTTGGAATGATGATAGCGAGGGCTTTGCCCTGCAGTGGGATAGTACAGGCTAGAAATAAAATAAATAGGAATAGAATAACTCACCAGTAGATGCTCGTAGTCCTGTCCGTAGTCCTCACTGGACGCGACGGCATACTGCTCGCGAATCCAGCTTTCGAGTTCAGCGCTCTCTGCTAGGTATTCATGTCTGTAATTAAAAATTTATATAGAATATTTATCTGGTCTATAAAATGTGTAATTTAATGTTGAGGGATGTAGCAATAGCAAAAAGAAAAAAGCAAATGGAAGAATTTGATTTATTTTCCATGCGAGAACTTTTCGAAAATCTTTTAGTATGGGTATTAGAGCCTGCACTATTAGTCCTTGAAGATGTTTCATCATCGCATTTTTGCCGACTCATATTAATTATAAGCATAAATTGTATGTTATAAACCTGCATCAACGCAAAACGATTGATTAGACCGCTTTTTTTTATCGCGAATTGTGTTTCTAGTTTTATACTCGATCTAAGCATTTAAGTAGTATTTTCCACTTTATCTGGTCACGTTTTCCAGTAGCTCATACTGCTAACTCGCCGCAAGCCATCTGCAATCACGCGAATTTGTCTGCTAATAATACATGGCGAGCCACTACCATAACGCCCTCAGGGTGTCTGTTGGACACCATATTGACGTCACATGACCCAGACTATACGAGAATCATAAAACTTTACCTACAAACGCTTTCCAATAGCGCGTGTTGCCTGCTCGCCGCTAGCCTCTGTAGCCGCGCTAGACTCTCTGCTAATAGCGCGTGGCAAGCCAACAACGCGGCGCCGTTAAGATGTCTGCTAGACACCATTATAAAACCACACTATACAAGAAACATTATAAGACTTTACCTGCAAACGCTCTCCAATAGCGCGTGTTGCCTGCTCGCCGCTAGCCTCTGTAGCCGCGCTAGACTCTCCGCTAATAGCGCATGACGAGCCAACAACGCAGCGCCTTCAGGGTGTCCGCTGGACGCCATATTGGAAGCAACGTGGCCCATCTCTGAGACGATGGCGGCGTATGTGTCTAGTTCCAGTTCCACGGCCTAAAGAAAGAAATACGTATGAGAAATGAGTAGAGGTATGAAAATGGCGGCATGATATGGTCATACCGATTTGACTAAAATTCATACAATTACAGTTATATTTTTTTCAATATGTGAAGAAATAGAATTTGCCAATGAATAACCAAGGTCTGTGAGACTCCTTCCATCGCGTCGTGCATGAACTGCTGGCCCTTCAGAGCGGAGAAGAAGAAGTACCTTATGTCTAGTGCTGCGTGGCTCTATGTCTGTCGTTGCCGACGTCAGCGCTCGTCAGCGCTGCAGCTTTATCTGCAAGCCAGGAGTCGAATGCTGGAACTGCTGGCCCTTCAGAGCTAAGAAGAAGTACCTTATGTCTAGTGAGCAGCTGCGTCGCTCTATGTCTGTCGTTGCCGACGTCAGCGCTCGTCAGCGCTGCAGCTTTATCTGCAAGCCAGGAGTCGAATGCTGGAACTGCTGGCCCTTCAGAGCTAAGAAGAAGTACCTTATGTCTAGTGAGCAGCTGCGTCGCTCTATGTCTGTCGTTGCCGACGTCAGCGCTCGTCAGCGCTGCAGCTTTATCTGCAAGCCAGGAGTCCACTTCTAAGGCGTCGTGCATGAACTGCTGGCCCTTCAAGGCGGCCTCGAGGCGGGCGGCGCGCGCCTCGGCCGCAGAGGACACCTCGGAGTACGAGCTTTCGAGGTCGGAGCAGAGTTTCTCGATCTGAGAAAAAGATGGAAATTAGAAAAATCTGTTCCGAGTGCAAAATTTGAGAATCGATAGACATACATTTTATTGAATAATAATAATATAATCCTAATGAACCTATGGACAAGCCAAAGTTTTCGAAAAATTACACGATACCTTGTAAAATTTAAATGTAAATATTCCGCTAAATCATTAAGAATAACCCGGTGTGAGGATGAAACCAACCCTTTCCACACAAGATAATATTTCATACTTACAAATCTCTTACTTCTTCTTTTTGTTCTCAACTTAAATTTCAGTACATGACGAAGATAGACAGGTATTCAAACAAATTTGTATATAGAAAAAGATTTCCACTCTACCGCTGCGCCACGGATCACTTTACATCCCCTGCCGAAACTAACCTTCGCCTTGCTAGGATGGATTTCGACCACCAACTCGCGTCCTTGCTGCACCACCTTCTCAATATGCGGCTTCCTTCCTACCAGCCTGCCTATTTACTAACTCGGATGACAGGTGTCGATGCCTATCAATCTAGGATTTGCTGTTACAATGCGGTTTTTGTATTCGAAATAAAAAGTTCGGGCAAGCAAAACCCGCATTGTATCAGTAAATTCTAGATTGATAGGCATCGACACCTGTCATCCGAGTTAGTAAATAAGGGGGCCGCTCTGCTTTCAGTTTGTTATATTTTTGATGATTGCCTGACTAGTTAACATATACTTAGTCAAGATCATATTTCTTTCCTACCAAACTCTTCCCTACTCCTTTTTCTGTTCTCAATTTAAATTTCAGTACATGACGAAGACACCGAGATAGGTTTTAAACAAATTTGTATAGAGAAAAACATTTTCACCTGATGTGAGGATCGAACCAACGCTTCCCGAACGCCACGCGCGCGCTATACCGCTGCGCTCCGAATATGTTATTACGCACTGCCAAAACTAACCTTCGCTTTACTAGGATGGCTCTCCACGGCCAACTCCCGTCCTTGCTGCACCACCTTCTCGATATGGGGCTTTCTCCCCACCAGCTCGGCCTTCAGCTTATTGTGCTTCTTGACGGCAGACTGCGCGGCGTGGAGGTCGGCGGGCGCCACGTCGGAGGTGGCGGCCGCTCGGCGCTCTGACAGCCAGTCTAGTTCACTGGCTACCTCTGCCGCGAACTTGTGTAGTCTGTGCAAAAAAGAGAACTTATTAGTCTATTATGTTCACTACGGGACTTACCGCGATTATTTTTGAGTTTTGCCTGATATTTCGACAACATTGCAGCTGCCATTTTCACAGACTAACTGAAGAGACTGCGGTGGTGGATGTTGAGCTGTCAAGGGAAACCGTATCGGTCTACCCTCTTTCTTTGTCTTTTATTACTCAGGTTTTTACACACAACACTTTTATTAGTCTATACCAAGGACTGATATATTAGTAGAAGGACTGAGTACCCATGCAGTGTGGTTCCCGGGCAGCCCAGTCAAAATATCTTTCCAATCCGTCTAGCCAGCGTCTGACTGCTCTGGTAATACAGAGAGATTCGTGCTCCTGCAGTGGGCTGGAGACTATCCTCTATCCTAGGGCCTCTGTTGTTCCTTATTTACATCAATGATCTGCCGTACTGTGTCAATACATGTAAGGCTGTACTATTTGCCGATGATACTTCTCTTGTTTTCAAAATAGATAGACAAACTGAATCTTTTGACGAGGTTAATAGTACATTAGCTCAAGTGTCAGATTGGTTCACAACGAACAATCTTTTGTTGAATGTTAAGAAAACTAAATGTATTAAATTTTGCTTACCAAATGTTGCCAAAATACCAACTCGCATAGTAATGGATAATGAACCACTAGATCTAATAGATAAAACAACTTTTCTTGGAATAACTCTTGATGCCGGGCTTCAATGGGGTGGGCACCCCATTGAAATATGGGCATATTACAAACTTGGCAGGTAAACTTAGCTCTGCGGCTTATGCTGTCAGGAAAATTATACTAAAAAAAACCTGATGATGATGATGATTAGTCTATACTAAAGGCCCTTATACATATGTGCCTGCCTCAAGCAAGCTTCTAACTTCACCCTTCGCTCATAAGCGACTGATAACAGCGCCTGTGTAGCTGCTAATAAGGCAACTGACTCTCTCTCTCTCTATCTGCGCCGCATCAACGTGTCTTCTAACTTCAAAACAGTAGCATGAGAAACTGCGAGAAATAGCGAGCAACATATGAGCCTACCTCAAGCTAGCCTCCAACTTCGCTTCGCTCGTTAGCAGCTGGTAACAGCGCTTGTGTAGCTGCTAATAAGGCAGCTGACTCCCGCTCTATTTGTGCCTCGTCAAAGTGACCACATATCAAACATTCGTGTGAGAAACACTGAGAAATAGCGAGAAACATATGTGGTTACCTGCAGCTGACTCCCGTTATATCCGCGCCGCGTCGACTTATCATCATGACAACCAAGTGATAAACATCAAGAAACATATGAGCCTACCTCGAACTAGCTTCCAACTTCGCCCTTCACTCGTTAGCAGCTGGCAGCAGCGCCTGTGTAGCTGCCAATAAGGCAGCTGACGCCCCTCTATCTGTGCCGCGTCGAAGTGTCCACACATCAAAACATTCGTAAGAATAACGGTGAGAAACAGCGCGAAACATATGTGTATGTACCTCAAGCTAGCCTCCAATTTCGCTCTTCGCTCATTAGCGGCTGGTAACAGCGCCTGTGTAGCTGCCAATAAGGCAGCTGACTCCCTCTCTATCTGCGCCTTGTCTGCTCATCATCAAAACAGGCAAATTAGTGTGGGAAACCACGAGAAACCTATGTGTATCTACCTCAAACTAGCCTCCAACTTCGCTCTTCGCTCATTAGCGGCTGGTAACAGCGCCTGTGTAGCTGCTAATAAGGCAGCTGACTCCCGCTCTATTTGTGCCTCGTCAAAGTGACCACATATCAAACATTCATGTGAGAAACACTGAGAAATAGCGAGAAACATATGTGGTTACCTGCAGCTGACTCCCGTTATATCCGCGCCGCGTCGATTTATCATCATGACAACCAAGTGATAAACATCAAGAAACATATGAGCCTACCTCGAACTAGCTTCCAACTTCGCCCTTCACTCGTTAGCAGCTGGCAGCAGCGCCTGTGTAGCTGCCAATAAGGCAGCTGACGCCCCTCTATCTGTGCCGCGTCGAAGTGTCCACACATCAAAACATTCGTAAGAATAACGGTGAGAAACAGCACGAAACATATGTGTATGTACCTCAAGCTAGCCTCCAACTTCGCTCTTCGCTCATTAGCGGCTGGTAACAGCGCCTGTGTAGCTGCTAATAAGGCAGCTGACTCTCTCTCTATTTGCGCCGCGTCGAAGTGTCCGCTAGAGACGAGCTCGGCGCCTTGGCTGTGTAGGGAGGACGCGCGTTGGGTGCACGCTGCTAGCTCTTGTTCTAAGGCCTGTGGAATGAAAGATTCAGGTGTAATTAATGTAGCTAAACATTGTAACGAATAATAAAATGCATACGGAAAAATTTAATTGTTTCACAGTGATTGAAAAAATCTTCTGCCTGTGACACGGAAGGTCCCGGGTTCGATCCCCGGTCAGGTCAAGATGGAAAATGAACTTTTTCAGATTGTCCTGGGTCTTGGATGTTTGGATGTTTATCTATATATGTATTTGTTATAAAATATAGTATCGTTGAGTTAGTATCCCATAACACAAGTCTTAAGAACTTACTTTGGGGCTAGCTCAATCTGTGTGATTTGTCCGTATATATTTATTTATTATTACGATAAAATATTTGTACCACCACCTGCCACGACGCCCCCTTTTTTATGAAAATAGAGCGCGAACCCGCTTAAAGAACGAAGCCCTGCGTCGCTCGCTACCCCCTATGGCTACTCGTACCATAGTTTTGATTTGCCAACAGGCTGACGACGTAAATGACATATAATATACGGACAAATCACACAGATTGAGCTAGCCCCAAAGTAAGTTCGAGACTTGTGTTATGGGATACTAACTCAACTATACAATATTTTTTTATAACAAATATCCAAGACCCAGGTCAATCTGAAAAAGATCGTATTTCATTTTGACCTGACCGGGGATCGAACCCGGGACCATCCGTGTCGCAGCCTGGCGTGCTGACCGCTGCGCCACGGAGCTCGTTGAACGTTACATTTAACGACATGACGAGTTGTCCTTTAGTCATTCAATTAAACGTCGTCGTTAAATGAACGCGCTAGTCAATCAATCAAATAGCAGAATTAACCAGATGACTGCGACAGATACACTGAGCAACAAAAGTAAAAATCCCACTTAAAGAGGAATTGGGATGAAATGAATGAATGGGATGAAAAGAAAAAAGAAAGAAAAAAGAAAAGAAAGAAAAAGACAATAAGGAATAAATATTCGTAATCATATAAAGCCCTTCAGGCGAGTAGGCGACCAAAACTGTTGATAAGAGTTTCTTTCGGCGTTTCTTCTCTGCAGTGGTCGGTTCCGAAACGCTAGTAGTCTGCTTAGTTTTTGAACAATTAATAAATACATATTATCTAATAAGATAATTTTAAATATGATATGACGTGAAAAAGTGCTTGCAAAGGCCTATTTTCTGAATAAACGTTTTGATTTTGATTTTTGATTTTGAATACTGGGCCCTTAAAGGCACTTCTTGAGGCTGTGGTAATATTTTTTTTTATTCAATTATAAAAATTATGAATGATCATCATCATTCATATAAATTGATACTCGTCTGTGATAATTTTTTATTTCAATTTATTTATTCCGAAAACGATAAACAGTGATGATAATCTTCTTCTTCTTTTCGTGTCGATGGCTCAAAATGTCTAAAAAATCCTATATTTTATCCCTCCAGTATGTTGCAACAGCCACGCCACTTGCTGAGGCGTAGTTGAGGTCGTACTTTGTGCAGGTAGTGGGGCACGTGGGGCATGACATGAGGTGTGACATGGTCTGGTTTCTTTCACCACATTCACACTGAACGTTATTTTGGTCGATGTAGCCCCACTTGGCTAGGTTATGCTTACATCGGCCTACCCCAGTACGTAGGCGGTTAAGACTTTTCCATGTAGCCCATGGAAGTTGAGATCCCGGAGGAAGCTCTTCAGATGGGGGATATAGTCAGTGGGAGGTGGAAAATCTTTGCGCCAAAATTGCAGTCGGGTTGATTTTGGGTCGCCATCAAGAGGTCTTGTAGTTTTTATAAAACTATTACGGCTTTTAAGTCTGTTGGCAGAAGGCTGTATTCCATGCAAGGGATGTATTGGGTCTGACTCTTGCTTCTGATGATAATGATACGCGTCCTTACCTGGTGCTGCGTGAGCAGTCGCCGGCAGCTGCGCAGGTCGGCGCCCCCCTCGTCGCTCCGCAGCGCGCGCTCGATCTCCGCCAGGCGGGCTTTCTCGTCTTCGATGCCTCTGTCAAATAAAATTTTTATTGATAAGGTTTAAGATAAAATCCGACTGTAACCGATTTTGATCAAAATTCACCAAATGTCGGACGGAGTTAAGGAGTGAATTACATAAAATGTTTTTTTTTTTTTTTTGTATTTTTTGCTTCAATAATATTTTATTTAATAGTAGATTGTTATACAAGGGTTGTAAGTGATGAATTACACCCGAGATATTTTATTATATTATAGTTCGAGGGTGTAATTGATCATTTACACTCGAGTAGAACTCTACATCATGAATGCGAAGAAAAATATATGCAATTTGCAACAAACAAAAATTGTGCGCCTAACCGATTTTTTTTATATGGTGTTGCGCTCTTGATGCTTTCAGCCATTTAAGATGGCCAGGGCGCTTGTTTAAAAAAAAAATGTATTATAGAAGCGGATGCGTGGCATGTAGCCGCCTTCGATTTTCAAATTTACTTACACCCCTCAGGATGTAAACCAAACCTGCAACCTTTTTTGAGTTAAATATAACCTCCTTTTAGAGCTTGAATGATGTAAAAAATAGTACGTAGTCGTAAATAAAAAAATACGAGTCTACTTCCTCTGTTTTACGTCGGTTAGTCGAAACTGAGTTATAACAGCTCTTGCTTGAGTACCCTAAGTACAAAAAAGCTTATGAAATTCGTATTTGTAGTATTTTTGAGCTGAAGCGGTATTTTGACTAAATAATTGTTACATTTGTTAATTGGAAAAGTAATATTTCAGTAGAAACGTAATGAAGGACGCACGTGTGCAATAGAGCATGTTGACTCCGTCACGTCTATCGAAGACCTACGTCCCCGCTTTTTTTAAATATAAAAATACAATGTCTTCTACCGTCTATGCTTCCTCTGCAGTGCGGCCTGTCTCAGCTTGCTGCCCTTGTCTCTGGAGGCTGCCACCAGCGCCTCCCACGCCCTCTGCAGAGACCCCAGCTTCTCTGACACTTCTTCTGCTCGGGCAGGGTCAGACTTCTGTAGCGACGTGCCGATCTGAACACAGATATAATAAATAATATCCATTTTTTTTGTGGGATGTCAAGGGAAGTTGTCGTTTGCCTTAGACGATTCTGCAAATCGATTATAGTGGACTTTATAATATGACATTGGTGTAGTTTGGTGTTATAAATGCTCGTGCTCGAGAACAATTTGTGAAATAGTTGAAGTAGACTGTTAAATGGACTCGTATAGATTTGTCGCCAAAATCTCCCACGAGGCTACCAAAGAACTTATGCCACCTTTGATGCTACATACCGTACAACACCAATATTTAGTATCTCATTATACTGGACATAGGCATGACATTTCCGAGCTTCGTGGCGCAGTGGTCAACACGCCATCCTGCGACACGGGGGTCCCGGGTTCGATCCCCGGTCAGTTCATGATGGTAAACGATCTTTTTCAGAATGACCTGGGTCTTGGATGTTTATCTATATAAGTATATATTATAAAATATAGTATCGATGAATTAGTATCCTGCGACACAAGTTCACAACTTAATGTGGGACTGGCTCAATTTGTGTGATATGTCCCCATATATATTTATTTATTTATATTTATATATATTTATTTATTGGCAGAATCACTGAAATTTCGGTAAAAGCCATAATTTAAAAGAAGAAAAGAAAGAAAAATATCCGTATATAATAATATCCATGAAAAATAATAAAAAAAAAATACTACAAGTAATTTACTAGGGCATTCAGCTATTACATTTTTTAAATTTGATATGATTTAGGACTTATAGAATTAATTGGTGGGTGGCGCTAGTGTGTCGTATCGTCTGAACTCACTTCGCCTTAACCACTGCCTCCCAGAGGCTAAGCATTTATAACACCAAATTACAACAATTTGACATGGCAAAGTCCAGTCACCATCGAGAACTCTTTTTTTTTTTATTTAAGTATTGTTTTACGGCCCTGGATACAAGTCCTTTAGAGCCTTTCTTCATTTATTTCGCCAGTTGGCGAGTTATTCTTCTTGGTTGTCAACGAAATGATGGTGCAATTCATTTCGTTGTTTTCACGGAGCTCCTGGCGACAACTCTTCGCGAATCCACTGGTTTCATCACTGACGACGCAGCAAGGCGGACAACCACCAGCCCGCTATGTAAATCTCACTACAGCCGCACAATGACAGTCTATTTTAGTTATTCTACACATTGTTCATAAATATGGGCATTTATAACACAAAATAACACCAATTTCACATTATAAAGTCCACTAGAATCAATTTGCGAAACAATCCAAAACAGACACCGTGTAGTCCGCTAAAATTCCCGCCAAGAACTCCATCGAGAACTTCTTCTCCAAGCAACGTCAAGTTTAGATGTCAAAATAGGAGTATTAAAGTACTCACGCTTTCGACATTGCGCAGTTGCTTCTCATTGGCCTGCAGCTCTCGTTCGAACGCCTCGTGTTTCTGCAGCTTGCGTTCTAGATTCGCCAAGTCTCTGCAAGCAAGATATGAATTATAAAATAAAATATTCTTGGCCTAATTTTGATTTGCTTTCAAAATGATAAGCTGGTGATGAGCCAGGCTGGCCAGTAGGTCTCAACTCCAGTCTGCTGCAGTCTCTCAATTAGTTCCATTACGTACATGTAGCTTTAAAGTGGCAGTGGGCGGGGAACAAAGCGCGTAGAACCGATTTCCAATGAAGCAGAAAGTTATCGAATGGCCACCCAAACAGACACTCGACAACCGACCTGACCAAGTTCGCAGGAAGATGCTGGATGCAGGCCGCTTCCAATTCCTTTGGTTGCCTCTGTGCAGCAATGGTCTTCTTGCGGCTGAGCTGATGATGATGATAATAACTTACCTATAGCTCTGGTCTTTAGCAGTCCTGGTCTTGTCGTCTATCCAGGTCTCCAGCTCCTCAGTGGCCGCTATGAACTGGTGATGAGCCAGGCTGGCCAGTAGGTCTCGTCTCCTGTCCGCTGCAGTCTTGCGGACGCCGTCACGACGCGCCATGACAGCTGCCCGGCGAGCGGCGATGCTGGAAGGTAAATATCGATTGATTAATATTATCAAGGTTTATGTTGGGTAGGCTTAAATGGGACTGGGCGGGTCACGTATGCCGTATGATGCCTGAAAGATGGGCACGTTCAGTCACCAAATGGGTTCCTACTGATGGCAAACGTTCTCGAGGGAAGCCAAAAATGAGATGGACAGACGAGTTGTGTGCATTTCATAAGGAATGGCAAGACAGGGCACTGGATAGGACTAGGTGGAGAACAGAAGGGGAGGCTTTTGCCCAGCAGTGGGACATAAATAGCTAGTAAAAAAAAAAAATGTTGAGTAGGAGCAAGGACCTTATATAAGTATAAAGACCCATAGTAACTTTTGGCATAAGAAGAGACGGATATACTACAGATTGGTGTCCCGCTTACATATATGCAATTGTTTAACAACTATATTCTCCAAGGCTCTGGACCGCTGGTCGAACCCAGCCAGTCTTTCGTCCTATGCCTCCAGCCTTACTTCTACTTCTTTGTGACGCTTCAAAAGATACTAAACTCAGGATAAACCTAAAAAAACTCAATGCTTTGTTGCGTAGTGAGGGATGTTCTCCAAGGCTCTAGAATGCTGATCAAATCCAGCCAGTCTATTATCTTATACCACCAATCTTGCTTCTAAATCCTCAAGAGATTCAACCCATCTAGACTCAAGATAAAACTGATGAAACTCACTGCTTTGCTGCGTAGTGAGGGATATTCTCCAAGGCTCTCGACCTCTGGTCGAAGCCAGCCAGCCTTTCATCCTGGGCGGCGAGACGGGCTTCCAACTCCTCGTGTCGCTTGAGAAGAGCCTCGACTTCGTCTACTGATGACTGTGAAAACAAAGGTTAAATCTTAATCAGACCTTGAAATTTTATATTGATTTCGGACCTTATGTAAAGGGTTGATGGTTCAATTTGAAGTGGGTGTTATTTTTTTTTTGAAGGGCCTCAACTTCATCTACTGATGACTGAGAAAGCAAACCTTAAATCACAATCTGACTTTTTATACATTTCACATTCAATAGTCAATAGTCAATCATTTTAGGAGCCCGATGGTCCAGTGGGTGTGAGCTCTAAGAGCGCTTACATATGTTAAGCAACCCCTGGTGCAGTCCCTACTTGGATGGGTGACCGCAAGTGGCATAAAAATATCTCGAGCTCCTCCGTGCTTCGGAAGGCACGTTAAGCCGTTGGTCCCGGCTGTCATCGTTAATGGCAGTCGTTAAGCTATGTCAGATGCCTTAAGGCAGCTTGAAAAATCTGACACCAGTGTTGGCCACTTACACATACGAAAAACAAACAAAAAAATCATTTTATTCATCGTAAGATATTTCAATATCATCATCTAGTGAACGTCAATTTTTTTCATAATTACAATTAGTTTACAAATATTTAAATACTTAATTAATAGTTAAATAATTCAAAATAAAGTGAGAAAAATACATTATATTTAAAAACGGGTCACTCACGTGCTACTTTGTCGGGATTGCCGACTATACTTTCGGACTCATCAGGAGTCCATTTTCAAGGCGAGCTCGGGATGCGCGACGCCGAAGTAAGGATACTTCGGGGACGTGCATCCCGAACTAACCTTGAAAATGGACTCCTGATTCTGTCGATTTGATCAGCTTCGCGGCTGTACGTACACCAATTTGCATTATAGGCATTACATGGCGACCCTGCTCTTACCTCCAAGTCTTTATTACTAATTTAATAAACTCAAGTATTGCTCAAACTTACCCCACAATGTTTGTACTCCAAGTAGGCTTCGTGAGCGCCGCTGGAAGCATCGATTTGATCAGCTTCGCGGTTGAAGCATTGCAGCTGTACCAACTGTTTGAGGTATGCCTCCTTGTCTTGCCAGGCTACGAAAAACAGAGTTTCATTTGAGCCTTTTGGGGTTGAAACCATGGGTCCGTGGGGTCCATCAGCCCATCGTCTCTTTGCTTATCTGGCTTATCGAGGTATCACGTAACCAAAGGGCTGGCAATTACTTGGCACAAAGGATAAGCATTGCCATCCAACGTGGCAATGCTGCCAGCCTTTTGGGCACGTTACCAAGAGGTGATGGTTTGCAAGGGACTATATAATTTGTAAATATTTTAATTAATTTTAAGTACTTTTAATTATTATCATTATTTTTTCTGGCAATTTATATACAATGTAAATTAAAAATTTTATTATATGAAATACCTGTGATTGAAAAACTATATTGCTCAGCTAACTACTTCCACGCTGATATGGATGAAAAAAAAACATAGAATGTACCAACATGTAATATCCTCGTCTTCATCGTCACTTACCATCAGGTGAGATGGGAGACAAATGCCTAATTCAATAATTAATAAAAAAAAACTGTTTTCTTCCCGCGCTGATCGTCAAAGGGCGATGCGGCTAGGCAACCCATAACTATTTTGATTCCGTTCTCACCTACAAGCCCACCAACATTCTAAACGTGGTATTGAGTTAAACAGACCAGGATTCTGTCTATTGCAAGGTAAAAAGACATGATAGCAAGTAGTTATGTATATTGCTCAACCCCATTTCAGAAGTGTAAACTTCTTGAGCGGCGCTGTGCACTTTTTGTGATGGGGAAAAATGTTAAACTCGCGACAGGTCACGTGACCGATAGATTCGCCAGATTGAAAAGTCGTAAGACGGCGCAGGGCGCTTGCGCGAATGTGCATGTGAGTTTGTGTCACAGCGTGCTACGCACATCCATGGATGTTGACTGCTGTTAGGAAAGGTAAATAATAAGTGAATAAATATAAAATAAAATAAAAAATTACACGTTGTATAGTCAGTCTCCTTACCTTTCTCGACGGCCGCCCGTTCGTCCTGCAGCGTCTTGATCCTATCAGCAACGTCCGTTAGCGACGGGTTGTGAGCCAGTAGTTGCTTGCCCAGAGCGATCACTTCTTTGAATCTGAGAAAAGAAGTTTCAAATTAAATACTGTGAAATTAAATGAAATCCTATTCCTATCCAAACTAATATTTTAAATATGAAAGTGAGTTTGTTTGTTACGCTTTAACGGCTTATATACTGAACCAATCGTCACGAAATTTTGCATACACGTAGGTTAGGGTACTGAGAAGGACATAGGCTATATATCACGCGGGCGCAGCCGCGGGTAACAGCTAGTGTAATATATTTATTCACATGAAACTGGTACAAACAGGTGTTAAGGATAGGTTATGTAACTTAACATATTTCGCCGGAGATATGGCATGTCGTACAGAGAGGTCAAAGATATAGCGGAGGATAGGGAAAAATGGAAAATACTCCACCGACAAGAACAAGGTTCTTAAATATTTGATGATGATGATGGCATGCAAATATTTCTGTGTTCTGTGATTTTGAATAATGTGTGTATTTATAGGTGTTTTTATGCTTTCACAATGCTGTTCTGATATACTGAAATAATAATTTAAGATATTTTAACAAAAAACAAGAACCGACTTCAACCCTATAATTTTTTTTAATAAGCATAAGAAAAAAAATGGAAAAATGTGTGATCCAAACGGCATACTTGTAAAAAAATTTTTGGTTTTTGTGTATTTTTTCAAAAAGCGCTCGACACATTTCGATAAAAACTTAATGGGACCATCTGTAAAGTATTACCTATCGAACAAAAAAAGAATTTCTTAAATCGGTCCAGGCGTCTTCGAGAAATCGGGGAACATACATAAAAAAAAAAAATAAAGATTACGACGAATTGTAAAGCTCCTCCTTTTTTTGAAGTCGGTTTTGTTTGTTTGTTTTTCGTATGTGTAAGTGGCCAACACTGGTGTCAGATTTTTCAAGCTGCCTTAAGGCATCTGACATAGCTTAACGACTGCCATCAACGATGACAGCCGGGACCAACGGCTTAACGTGCCTTCCGAAGCACGGAGGAGCTCGAGATATTTTTATGCCACTTGCGGTCACCCATCCAAGTAGGGACTGCACCAGGGGTTGCTTAACATACGTAAGCGCTCATAGAGCTCACACCCACTGGACCATCGGGTCGGTTAAAAAGTAAGATATGGAAAAAATCCACGTGGGCAGGATTTGAACCTGTCTTTGTCTTTACACTTCGTATAAAAACATTCGTCGTCAAAGAAAAAAAAATACTGGGTGGCGCTCATGTATGTGCATACCACAGTGACTTTTCTTAGCAATACGGTAGTTGCCTAATGTTAAGATTATATAACATTTGTTTCTAATGAGACTAATTTCTATCTAAAAACACTGTAAAAAACACTTTTAATTTGATATTGATTCGTTAAGTGATCTTAAAGCTTCTTTAAAGTTGGGTGAATAGGACCATTTTTTAAAGTATGAAAATCTTTAATTACAATTATACAGTATTTTAGTCTGCAAAATTTATAGCAACTTTTATTATGAAACCATTACCATAAACGAAATATTTCGTATAGCTACCAAACAAAGTTCTCACGCCACCCATACAAAATACAAGCTTGTGACGTCACAAATATGTAGGCATTTCAGCAACGCGTTTTCACGTCTAAAAATTTATGTCTAATAACATGTGTCTTTAAAACTTTTATAACTGAAAGAGTTTTTTGTTTAGAAATGTATTTCTGTCACTATTGTGTTTATTTTTGGCAGGTCTTTACATAGCAACATGAAAAAAATTTTAGTCAACATGCCCATTATGAGTAAATGTCCTACTGACGAGTAAGGATATTTAATTTCTAAGTGCTTTCATATCGTCCGGCAGTTCCTGGTGCTGTTCGTGGAGGTTCTCTGCTGTGGCCAGGTCCTTGGCTGATGCCTCTTGCGCTAGTTGACTTTGTGGCTACCTCTACATTCGCCACAAGAACTAAGACGAAAACTTAACTGTGAATATGGCGACACAACAAATTACAATATTTCTCACAAGATGGCGCTGAACGATTCTGAAACGCGCAAACGGATTTTCTTCGATTCTGGCACATAAATATGATCTACGACAGAACTCAGTCGGAGTCGTATACGGTTCCCTGGGCGCGCACAAAGCTTATTTAGTCTGGCCAGCGTGGAGAGTGTAGACCAAATCCTCGGACCGCTCTAACCAAAATGTCTCCGGTAGTACAGAGAGAGTCGTGCTCCTGCAGTGGAGACTACAAGACCTGATGATGATGATGATTAGAATAGGTGCTTACTCATCATCGTGTGCCTTCATATCGTCTCGCAGCTCCTGATGCTGTTTGTGGAGGTTCTCTGCTGTGGCCACGTCCTTGGCGGTCGCCTCTTGTGCCAATTGACTTTGGACGCTCTGCGAAATAAACATATCAGTTAGAAACTATTATCAAGGAACCCGGTGGTCCAGTGGGTGTGAGCTCTGTGAGCGCTTACGTATGTTAAGCAACCCCTGGTGCAGTCCCTACTTGGATGGGTGACCGCAAGTGGCATAAAAATATCTCGAGCTCCTCCGTGCTTCGGAAGGCACGTTAAGCCGTTGGTCCCGGCTGTCATCGTTGATGGCAGTCGTTAAGCTATGTTAGATGCCTTAAGGCAGCTTGAAAAATCTGACACCAGTGTTGGCCACTTACACATACGAAAAACAAAACAAACTATTATTTTTATAGATTTACTTCGCCCAACCCCTTGACTGACTTTTACAGTCTGCGCGGGAGGAAGTAGCTGGAAAATTGTATGTTTTATGGTTCCGTAGCCGAATGGCCAAAAACGGAACTCCAATAGATTTGTCATGTCCGTCCGTCATTATATCATACATCATCATTTTATTCCGAAAATATTGTGACTACACAGGTGAAACTTGGTTGGTATTGGCTTAACTTATTAGTAGATTCTTCGAAAAAAGTATAAAAATTAAAGAGGTTCTTGGCTAATCTCAGCTTACTTCTACGGAACTCTTAATGGGCGAGCCCGACTCGTAATTGGGCAATTTTTTTACCTTTCTCCTATACAGCATGGAAGGGAAAGCAAGAAAAAAAAGCAAATTCATTGGATGAAAATCTAAAGAGACATATCAATAGGCGATGCGGCTAGTAACCCATCACTGTTTTGATTCCGCTTTCCACGTAAACATCCTGCAGCTGCTGACTGCCGTTACCGAACACTTGGTGTTACAGCTCTCTCGAGTGCTGCCTGCGCTTGACAGCGCTGCCACATCTGCTGGATCTCCTTCTGCCTATATAACAGAGACTCACCTGCAACCCAACTGCAAGAGGAGCCTGATAGCCTAGTGGGTGTGAGCATTATTAGCGCTTACACATGTTAAGCAACCCCGGGCGCGGTTCCCATTTGGATGGGTAACCGCAAGTGGCATTAAAATATCTCAAGCTCCTCCGTGCTTCGGAAGGCAAGTTAAGCCGTTAGACCGGCCTGTCATCATTGATGGCAGTCATTAAGCTCAGATGCCTTGAAGCACTAGTGTTGGCCACGTACACACACGAAAAACGAACGAAACCCACCTGCAACCAATCCTGGAGTTGCTGACTGCCGTTGCCAAACACTTGGTGGCCGACAGCGCTTTCAAGCCGCTGCCGTCTCTCCGCTGCCTGCGCTTGACAGCGCTGCCACATTTGATGGATCTCCTTCTGTCGACCTTCGACGTTGGCGCGCTCGGTGGGGTATTGGGACTTGACGCTGGGAAATAAATAAATAGATTAAATATTTAAAATAAACGGTTTTTACGCTTTCAATTCAGGTCATGGGTTGACACCCATATAGGATGAGTCATAACTATCTGCCTGGTGGTTGCTTTATGGCATCGGGTACGCGCCCAGAATACTGAGGAGCTGCTTTCTCATCCCCAATCCATCCAAGCCAGTAGCATCCCTTATCCCGATATCAGAGCATCTTCTCCCTGTCCATGATCTACCTAGGTGGACTTGGTAGTCCTTGAACAGACTCCGGACTCGAGACGGCCGAAGCAAAGAGAATATGAACAGGTTCAGTTACTGCTCGGAAATTACTGTTCCTGTGTTCTCTCATCTCACTCTATCTTTGGACTCCTCAGACCATGACACTTTCTGTCTTGCCTAGAGAATCCTACCACTCGCACACTCGAGAACCTATTCAGTGCTACTGATAATGTTGTATCAGTGGCAGAGTTTCAATCAACACAAAAATAATTTGCAAGAAATGACACGCTAAGAAAAAGGAGTATCCCAAATACCTTCCCGTTCCCCCCATTTCAACAAAGAGATGATGTGCAGTCATCGAAACATGTTCCTGGTGATATCCTCACCTTAGATTTAACGGAATACGGGGTTTGGAAGAGGAAGAATTTTATTGTTTGTAATGGATAAATTTAAAAACTAGTGGACCGTTTCTTAAAAGTCATTCACCTATAGAAAGTTACATTAACAGCGGGTAACTTAAGTTATCGGGTAAATATCTAGTACGATGCAGGAGGAAGAAGGTGATGGGAAGGTGAAAAGGCACATTTCTTACCTGTGCGCCTTATACCAAGCTATGAGGCTGCATGTAACAGTATACAAATTTAATCTTAAGCAACTTTTAGTTAAGAAATATCGGTCTTGGTAGTATGCTGCTGTTCTTATACCAAATTCTATTTACTAAAATATCTAACTCAAGCAGTTAAGAATCCGACCTGTTTAAAAATCCAGTATTATACAGGGTGTAAAGGCTAACACCGTTGTCCTTTAAACCATGGATACGTAACTCTAAAATATAATTATTAAGAAAATATTTAAAAAGAATACACCATTCGTTTTATAGAAGTACCACGATTTGTTATTCCGATATTTTGCGTTATTTCATGGACATTACACGTGTCAGCGACCTTCTGATAGGCGCCGCCGCCGCTCCGGGGCGCGGCTTCATTGACAATGCTACATACCTAGATTACTACGCGCGTGTGTAGTAGGTACCTAGCGTAAGGTATTCGGGTGAAGTTTGTTTATGAAAAAGAAGGACTTTTTTTTCGAAAATACTTTCTTTTAGATTATGATAGTATTGGACTCTGCTCATGATTCTGAATAACTGGTATCAAGGATAACGGTGTTAAACTTTACACCCTGTATTGAGCTTGAACTAATTGATCACACTGAATTAGCTTCTATTTCCTTTAAAAACCTACATAATTTCCTTGAACTCCAAAAAAACCGAGGGTCATCATCAAAATTACTCAGAATCCGCTAAAAGATGGACAGTATTGACTTTATACTTCAGCATCTCCAACTCACTCTCCTAAGTATGCCTTATCTGCAGTTACTTAACAGTACGAATGTTGGAGACAGGTTCTGAGCTGGTGCCTAGCTACTGTTCCTTCTATACTGACTTAGTTGCCTATTAACTAATTTATTCTATGTACCCAACATATCTGAAAGCTCTTAAAATTTCAACCAAACTCCTTAAAAATCCTGGGTTAATTTAAGCCTCATCTAATTGCTTATAAAGCATTAGCTTTTTCTTTTTTTTTAAGTTTCTATACCACTTAATAATTTTCTTAAACTCCTTAAAAAACGAAGGTTATCATCAAAATTACTTACGAATCGGCTAAAAGGCTAACAGTATGGACTCTTTCCTTCAGCGGCTCCCACTCTATTACTAACTGAGTATGCCTTATCTGCAGTTACTTAACAGTACGAATGTTGGAGACAGGTTCTGAGCTGGTGCCTAGCTACTATTCCTTCTATACTGACTTAGTTGCCTATTAACTAATTTATTCTATGTACCCAACATATCTGAAAGCTCTTAAAATTTCAACCAAACTCCTTAAAAATCCAGGGTTAATTTAAGCCTCATCTAATTGCTTATAAAGCATTAGCTTTTTCTTTTTTTTAAGTTTCTATACCACTTAATAATTTTCTTAAACTCCTAAAAAAACGAAGGTTATCATCAAAATTACTTACGAATCGGCTAAAAGGCTAACAGTATGGACTCTTTCCTTCAGCGGCTCCCACTCTATTACTAACTGAGTATGCCTTATCTGCAGTTACTTAACAGTACGAATGTTGGAGACAGGTTCTGAGCTGGTGCCTAGCTACTGTTCCTTCAATATTGACTTAGTTGCAATGTACCTGATTTATTCTATGTTCCCAAAATATCTCAAAGCTCTTAAAATTACGACCAAACTCTGAAAAACTCCAGGGTTATATTAAGCCTCATCTAATTGCTCATACAGCATTAGCTTCTCCTTTCTTTTAAAAACCTAACCCATTTAATTATTTCTTTGAACTCCTAAAATATCGAGGGTTATCATCAAAATTACTTACGAATCCGCCAAAAGGCTGACGGTATGGACTTTTTCCTTCAGCGGCTCCAGTTCCCTCTCAAGTTGAGCGTGTCTCCGCTGCAGAGCCCTGACGGTGCGGAGGTCGGAGGCGGGTTCAGAGCTGGCAGCCAGTTGCTGTTCCTTCTCCGCCATCCAGTCGAGGGCCTCGTCGCAGGTACGGCTGAAGAGTTCCACGCTGAAAATGGAGAAATTGATTTGTAAATTAATGGTTAACATAGAAAAGTGTTACCTATACAGACTCCAGCCAGAGCTATCTATTTCTGTTGTTTGATCATCAACAATATATTCCACTGCTGGTACAGCTGATGCTTTCTGGCCGTAGTTTAGTCAGCCTGACTGTGTTTGGCCGCGAATTTCCGGGAGGAAACAATACTGTGAATATGGGAAACCCTTACCTTGAAGCTCCCTCCAAACTCTTCTCTTTCTGCTGTTTCAGCATCAGCAGTCTATTCCACTGCTGGTGCAGCTGTTGTTTCCTGGCCGTGGCCTTGGCAGCTTGGCCATGTTTGGCCGCGACCAGCTCTTCGGCCGCCGCATCGATGTGTTCAAGGCGCTTGGACGCTGCTGAGAGGTCCGTCACGAATTTCTTGAGAAGAGAAAGAAGATGTTATGTTATGTTAGTCTTTAACATTCCTAAGCTTAGATTCTTTATCTATAAGTGAAGATTTGTAATTGGGAATTCGTTTTTAAGACATTGTTTAGTAAGAAAGATGTAGATCTTCCAAATAAAATAAATAAATAGATTATTAACACCCTACAAGAAATTTCTATAAAAAAGTCATCTATCTAATGATCACTGCTTTTGTTTGAACCTGAAGAAAAGTGGCATTGGAATGTAATCAACAACTGAAAAGTCCCACCCATCTTGTAGCTCGTAAGTTTTTATATAATTTGACTTATCTACGATCATTTTCATTTACCATAGCCTTGTTTCGGTCTAAAGCAAATCTATCCTGGAAGCAAAGCAAAGTCTTTGACTCCTAATTAAGGCTTCAGCAGTGTGGTTCCCGGCAGAATCGAATAGGACCACTCCAAGTCTTCCCGTGTCGTAGAAGGCGACTTAGGAAACACAAGCTAAACAAAGCTTTCAGACATCAAAGAGACCTTTCGAACCCGTCTGGCCAGCGTTTTCCAATCCGTCTTTCCAGCGTGGAAAGCATAGACCAAATCCTCTGACTGCTATGTCAAATATATGGCTCTGAGTACAGAGACGATCATGGCCAAATCCTCTGACTGCTAGGTAGTACAGAGAGGGTCACGCTCCTGCAGTGATCACTAAAAAGCCCTGATGATAATAAGGTTCGACTGGTTCCCCAAGAATGGCTGCTTCTTACCTCATACTTCCTCTTGGCCGTATCAACGCTATCTTCTTTCTCATCCGTTCGCAGCATCTTCTCTTTCTCCCGCACCCATTTGTCGAAGTCATCGCACTCGGCGAAGAAGGAGTACAGCTTGATGGCGTCTTCCAGCGCTGCGCGGCGCTGAGCGGACAGCGTTAGTAGCTCGTCTGGAAAAAATATTATATTACTTTTCTGGTTAAAACTTATACTGATGAGGGTTTTTGTATTATCTGCAAAAATTATTAATGGTGTTAGAAGTATATGTTCATTCTATATCAACGTCGAAACCCGTGGGAAGGGAGACAAAAAGCAAGAAAGCGGACTCCAGTAATCAGTTACAATAGTCACAGCAGAAGCTGTTAAAGTCGTCTTACAGTCGGATGAAATTTATTTATTATCTGATACCTATTTACCTAACTGACCTATAGGCTAGGCCTGATTGCTCGCGATAGAAAAGATTCCACAAAGAACTAGGACTTGGGACCAGTAACAATTATTCCCAAACTCTTAAAATTACCAGGGTTATCACACCATTTTCAAAACTCAGTACAATAGGAATATTCTTCGTGAACTGAATGTAGAAGTAGAGGCGAGGCCTCTTCTCTTACATTCAGTGGAGTCACAGGAGTGGATCCTGCAGCGGAACCGAACTTCCGTGCTGGTTGAACCTGTTTTTAAGACTTGTAAAAGGGCCTTCCTAATTGCTCATCACAGGACATGTTCTACAAACAACAGATATCCCATACCACTAAGAATCATCCTCAAGCTGTTTTAAACACCAGGGTTACCACAAGATTTCCAAACTCACCATAATACGACTGGATATCCTTCATCCTAGTTTCAACGCCAACATTCAGTGGAGTCACAGCAGTGTCCGGACGGAACTACCTTACTTTTACAACCCGTGTTTACAACTTGCAGAGGGGCTATCCTAATTGCTCACCATGTGATATGTTCTACTAACATCAAGTATTCTAGGCCACTAAGAATCATGCTCAAGCTGTTTAAAACACCAGGGTTACCACAAGATTTCCAAACTCACCATAATAGGACTGGATATCCTTCATACTGGCTTCAACGCCAACATTCAGTGGAGTCACAGCAGTGTCCGGACGGAACTACCTTACTTTTACAACCCGTTTTTACAACTTGCAGAGGGGCTATCTTAATTGCTCACCATGTGATGTGTTCTTCTAATATCAAGTATTCTAGGCCACTAAGAATCATCCTCAAACTCTTAAAACTACCAGGGTTATAACATGATTTCGAAACTCACCGTAATGCGACTGGATATCCTTCATCCTGTCTTCAACGCCGACGTTCAGTGGAGTCACAGCAGTGGGCCGGGATGGTCGTCTCGCGGCCGGGCGCGACCTCCTGACCGGCACTACCTGCTTCACTAAGACGGTTTTCTTCACTCGTTGCACTGTTCTGACCTTTTCTGGGCGACGTACTTGAACCTGTAAAAAATATATATTTGTAATATATATAAATTAAAAAAAAACCGGCCACCTGCGAGTTGAACTCGCGTGGAGAGGGTTCTTTACAATGCGACTGAGAAATACTCACCGGAACGACTCTGGGTTCGATTTCTCTAACGTAGTTGGCGGGCACGAAGCCGTCAGTCCTGTCTGCTTTTCTGACGCTCCACCAGTCGGGGTTGGTCTTGTTGATGAGGAACATCACCTCGCCCTTGGCCATGGAGATACCTTGCCCACTGAACGCGTACAGGGCTTTCACCTGGGTACAAGAAAAAAATTATATTAATGAGGGTGAAATGTTTAGACAGATAGAACAGTGTCACTGCTAGCAAATAGTAACCTTCTATTCATTTTTATTTTATTTTATAGCTCCACCGAGATTTCGGTGATTCTCTCAATGTCCAGTTAAAGAGTCGGTGTTGTATGGAATACAGTTAACAAGTAGCAATGAAAGATGGCGTAGGTCCTTTGGTGGCTTCTGGTGTCAAATCAGGGTCCACCAAAATCAATTTACAAAATCTTATAAGGCAAAGCCCAACTGCACTCCTTTATTTCCCACCACGAAACCACAATGCATTATGCTGGAAACAGCTAAGTGCCCTATTTATGTACTTATGCGAAATAAATGATTTGATTTGATTTGAAAGAAAACAAACACAGCTATTTTTGACTTTTTACGTCCGATATATTGTTTTTTTGCTGACGTTACATAGCTTATGATATGCCGGTTAAGAATACGAATCTAATGACACCTTACACTTCAAAATCGGTCAAGCCATTTATGCTACCCAGCTCTAGCGCTGATGTAGACTCCACTTCTATGGGCAGCTGGGACACACTATAACTGACCTGCGGCACACTCCTCTCTTCAGTGACGGTGCGGTGTTTCAGCTATTCGACTGGTTCCTCCACCCACATCTCTGTCGGTACTAAACGCGACTCGTTCACCCACTCCTCCTCCTCCAGAGCTGGAGGAGACTCCACCTGGACAGCTGGGACACACTTTAACTGACCTGCGGCACACTCCTCTCTTCAGTGACGGTGCGGTGTTCCAGCCTTTCGACCGGTTCCTCCTCCCACACCTCTGTCGGTACTAAACGCGACTCGTTCACCCACTCCTCTTCCTCCAGCGCTGGGCTCGACTCCACCTCCGTCGGTAACTGGGGGAGAAACAACATTGTCATTGAATGATTTCCAATAGGGATAATCAATGGTGTGGCTGTATTGTAAACTGTGGTTCTATTTTTGAACACGTGATACTCGTCTTCGAACTATTTTTCCATATAAAAATAATTGGAAGACGAGTGTCACACGTTCAAAAATAGTACCCCAGGCAGTCAGCAGGAGCCTTTAACGTATCTAACTCAGCACTCACACGTCAAACTCTTACTATAATATAAGCGCTTAGTACAACTGCTTGCGATATCTTCAAATTTTCCTCTTATTTTTTTTTATTGTTTAGATGACAAGCTAGCTTTGAACCTAATGGTAAGTACCTTCTTTGATGTCCGTAGACACTAACAACAGCGCAAATCTAAGATCTTATATTATTTAGCTATCTGTTGTACCAGGCGCTCATAATATTGTGAGAGATACTGTTTTTTCTGCAATAGTTTCAATGTCCTACCTGTAGGGCAGTGATGCCAGCAGCCTTCAGCCTGTCAGCATGAGCGCTAAGCGTGTCCAGCTCAGCACTGTAAGCCCTGATCTCATCATGCAGGGGGCGGTGCCTGGCCAGTAGGGCGGCGGCCTGAGGGGCGTCTCGCCCGCAGTCGGGCGTCGCCACGAGCGCGCGTTTCTCCTTCATCCACGACTCCGCTTCGTTCGCGTCGCCGTAGAACTTAAAAGCAAAAGAATCAGAATGTTAAATCTTTTTTTTTTGGTGTTGCCATGTAAAAAGCTCCCAAAAATAATCATTTTAGTGAAAAAAATACATTTCTAAACAAGGAAACTCAGATACAAAAGTTATAAAGGGTCCTCCATAAATTAAAAGGAGGTGCCAAGTGGTTTCCGGCAGGGTAGAATAGAACCACTCCAAGTCTTCCCGTGGATGTCGTAGAAGGCGACTTAGGGAACAAGCTAAATAAAGCTTATAAACATCAAAGAGACCTATCCAACCCATTACGCCAGCGTGGAGAATGTAGGCCAAATCCTCTGACTGCTCTGGCTATATAGGGCTCTGGTAGTACAGAGAGGGTCATGCTCCCGCAGTGGAGACTAACAAAAAGACCTGATAATGATGAAGCTTCGAATAAGTAATAAAAAAAAATGCAAAATAATGAAAAGTAATACCGAATTCAACTTCCTAAGTACTGAACTAGATTTTTTCAATTTGATCTGTTGCAGGAGTACAAGAATAAAATGACGGCCTGATCTAGGCCTGAGCGCTAACTCTAATAAATTTTCTTTTTTGTAGCCACTGGAGTCTTCAAATACAATTCGTTAATTAGGTATATTTTAGTATTTGCTACTACAGGCAGAGGTGGAGAGCCATTGCACAAGCAGCAACCCTCGCCCAAGGGATGGGCAGTATAGAAGATCCCGCACCAGGATCATCTGCACAACCCATGGATCTAAGAATAATCAGGATATGCAATTGGAAAATGTAACAGTGACGCACATAAAAATCCCTACACTCGTGTCGCGACACTAGCGCACGCACACATCGGCACAAAAATCCCTACACTTTTCCCCGGTCGAACGAAATGTCAAATTTCCCAAATGTCAAATACATGCTGCACACATGTGACTTGATGTGACGGAAGTTATGCTTCACTTTTGATGTGTCTAATGCCGGGTCCATATTATTCCTAGGTCCATGGCACAACCACGACCACTCTGTCAAGAGTGAACGACTAAGAAGAAGTATTTGCTACACTTGTCCTACAACGTCTAAGTAAAAACTACAGGGCTGTGTTCGATCTTACATATATTAATATGACGAGAGACAACGCCCGATTTCAGCGCTCTCGAAGCTTTAGACCTGATGATGATCCACATTACCTGGTGGGCCTCAGCAGCGTCGGCCAAGAGCTTGTCCCTCGCGGCTGCCAGCTCTCGCAGTATGTCCCACTGTTGATTGAGGGACGAGAGACGACGCTCGATTTCGGCGCTCTTGGGGTGTTTTGCGTCGATTAGACTGAAAGAAATAAAGTGAACACTAAGAAATGATTTTTAGAAATTCAGCCCCTAAGGGGGTGACATAGGGGTATAAAGGTTTCACGTTAAAAATTGGAAGTATTTTATAATAGATTCGATATAGTACACTTACTGTACTGTATCGAAGCTCCCAGAATGAAATAGTCTAGAACTTTCTCGAATATTGTCTATTCTGCTTACGCGTCATCTGGGATAATCTAGACGTTCTGGCTCTCAAGATCATATATTTCCGTACATGGAAGTTTATAGAAACCGAGCTCCTGCAGTGGAGACTATAGGACCTGATGATGATGAGGAGTACGTACCTTTGCCCTTTGGCCCTGTGCCTCTGTGCGACGTGGTCTCTGGCCTTGAGCTCGTGAATCAAGGCCGTGTGCTTCTGCCTCAAGGCCAGAACCCCTCGGAGGTCCTTGGCTGCGACCTCAGCGCGGCAGATGCGTTGCTTGTCTGTCACCCAGCCTGTGAACAACATCAAAAATTACTAATGTTTCTCGACACCCAGACAGCGTTGGACACCCACCGACCAGCAGGCCGATTTGCTAACTTTTGACAGCTACGGTGTACATCATTTTTATGGTAACTTCAATATTCATTACGGCTTCAGTATGAATGACTATTTTTAATTTAAGATATGAAAACCGTAATGGATGCTAAAGTGACAATCAAAATCAATCCTCATTAAAAGTGTTGTCTCCTAAGTCGCCTTCTACGCCAGCCACGAGAAGCCTTGGAGTGGTCCTATTCTACTCTGCCGGGAACCACACGGTCCCAAAACATATTTTACCTTTAAAAATCAGAATAGTTTACCTTCTTCCTCGTCGTGGTCCTCCAAGAACTGGTAGAGGTTTCTGGCGTCTTCCAGTCTCGCCTTACGGTCCTTGGCCGCTGCCACGAGGCTGAAATAAGAGACACACTTTTTATTTTTCATCATACAAGCTTTGAAAGGAGGTTGTAGTTAACTCAAAATCCGGGTTGTAAGTTCGATTTACATCCTTAGAAGGAGAGAGGGAGAACATCAAAGAATTTTTTTATTAATTATGAATTAGACATGGTTTAAGACCCTCACCTGTCATAAGACTCCTCCAGCTGAGTGAGCTGTTGCGTCAGCTGTTGTTTGTGTTGCGTGGCGCCCTCTGCGGCGGCGCCCTGGCGAACGAGCCGCCGGATGCTCTCGTCGACGGCGCCCAGCTGCAGCTCCTGCAGCGCGTGCGCCTGCAGCAGACGCTCGACGTCTGTGAGGTGGCGGCCGACCTCCTCCGATTGGAATTGGGCCTGGGAATTAACGTCAAATGTAACATATCAAGAGCAATAAATCAATTTACTACGTGACGTGGTCTTGTATCTCCAACACCAACATCATCACTTCATGTATGGTGTATCGGCTATCATCATTGCCTGCACCGTACATTCTTATCATTGCTTCTTGATATACATTTTGATGGTTGGGCGTGACGGGTCCTTTTTCGTTGGCTGTACGATCGTATCTCGAAATTGTTAAGATTTTGATGCTAATTATATTGTTAAAACAGCTGACACGCGACCTACAAGTATGTGGCCGTGTGCAGCTCAAATGTGCGAGGTAAGCTCGTTTTTTTTTTTTACTAGCCGTTTGTGTCCCACTGCTTGGCAAAGGCCTCCCCTCGTTGTTCGATAAGCTCGTACAAATAATAAAATAAAGAGGTTTAAGCATTCATGACTTGGTGATTTGACAGCCTCTGTGGCATAATGGTCATCATGCCAGGCTTTCACACCGTACCTCCAGTAGTACTTTCATCATCATCATTTCAGTCGTAAGAACTTCACTGCTAGACATTGGCCTCTCCCAAGGATTACCAAAATGAATGGTTGGAAGCGGCCTGCATCTAGTATTTTCCTGCGACCTTGGTCAGGTTGGCCGACCACCTGGTCAGTAGGTACCAAAAAGAAACCAACCTTTACGCTATGAGAACTATACACATTTTTTTTTTGCTATTTATGTCCCACTGCTAGGCAAAATCCTTTAATTTTAATTAATACACATTTAATTTTGTTAATTTTCCTTGCATTTATTGATGCCTCAGAATACAGAAAATAACAAATAAATATATACGGTCATAAGTTCGAGATTTGGACTTGACAAATACATATATAGATAAACATCTAAAACCCAGGACAATCTAAAAAAGATCATTTTCCATCTTGACTTGACTGATATGCATTTTATGGGCTCGTTCGCGGCAGCCTCTCTCAATAACGCCATCAGCAGCGCTAGCCTCGCTTGATGTCTCTCCAGCAGTTCCAGCGCTGCAGCACACGTATAGAAACTCACCCTCATCTCAGTCAGCGTATGCTCGTTCGCTTCAGCCTCTCTCAATAACGCCATCAGCAGCGCTAGCCTCGCTTGATGTCTCTCCAGCAGTTCCAGCGCTGCAGCACACGTATAGAAACTCACCCTCATCTCAGTCAGCGTATGCTCGTTCGCTTCAGCCTCTCTCAATAACGCCATCAGCAGCGCTAGCCTCGCTTGATGTCTCTCCAGCAGTTCCAGCGCTGCAGCACACGTATAGAAACTCACCCTCATCTCAGTCAGCGTATGCTCGTTCGCTTCAGCCTCTCTCAATAACGCCATCAGCAGCGCTAGCCTCGCTTGATGTCTCTCCAGCAGTTCCAGCGCTGCAGCACACATATAGAAACTCACCCTCATCTCAGTCAGCATATGCTCGTTCGCTTCAGCCTCTCTCAATAACGCCATCAGCAGCGCTAGCCTCGCTTGATGTCTCTCCAGCAGTTCCAGCGCTGCAGCACATATTAAGAAACTCACCTTCATCTCAGTCCAGCGATGGTTGGTGCGTCCAGCATTTCCAGCAGTTCCAGCGCTGCAGCACATTTAAATAAACTCACCTTCATCTCAGTCCAGCGATGGTTGGTGCGTCCAGCATTTCCAGCAGTTCCAGCGCTGCAGCACATATAAAGAAACTCACCTTCATCTCAGTCCAGCGACGCTTGGTGCCTCTCCAGCATTTCCAGCAGTTCCAGCGCTGCAACACATCTAAAAAAACTCACCTTCATCTCAGTCAGCGTATGCTCATTGGCGTCAGCCTCTCTAAGCAATGCCATTAGCAGCGCTAGCCTCGCTAGTGATGCTCGATGTCTTTCCAGCAGTTCCAGCAGCTCGTTCCAGCGCTGGAGTACAGCCTTCTCGGTGCGCGAGACCGCTTCAGCGCCGTGGTAATTCTCGCGGACCAATTCTGCGGCCATGGCGGATAGGTCTTCGAAACGCTCGGTCCTGGACAATATATTTTCAAAATTCAAAACGTATTCAGAAAATAGGCCTTTGCAGGCACTTTTTCTCGTCAAATCACATAAAAAATTTCTTATGAAGTATATATTTTATGTTACAAGCATTTCGGAACCGACCACTGCTGAGAAGAAATGCCGAAAGAAACTCTTTTCATCAGTATAGGTCGCCTACTCGCCTGAAGGGCTTTGTATGATTATATCATATCTTGGATGTTTATCTATCCACGACACAAGTTCACAACTTATAGGGCTAGCTCAATTTGTGTGATATGTCCCTATATATTTATTTATCATATTTCTTTCTTTTTTACTTTTTTCATCTGTTTTCATTTTACAATATCATTATACATTCATTACTTTTGGAACATGTTTAAGTTTACCATCGAGTGAACGAATTAAAAAAACAACAGAACATAAAGTAGTCTCAAAGAGGCCGAGCAGACCAGTCCCACACTGGCAGCACCCGTTCAAATCTATCAAAAATAGTGTCACATTTTTAGGGTTCCGTACAAAAATTGTAAAACGGAACCCTTAAAGGATCACTCGTGCGTCTGTCTGTCCGTCCGTCCGTCTGTCACATACGGAACCCTCATTGCGCGAGTTTGACTCACACTTGGCCGGTTTTTTTCCTAAATCTATCTAAAATGGTGTTAGTGTTTTGCCTAAATCTATAAAAAATAGTGTTACAACTCACCTGGCCAAGATGTCAGCAGATATGGCTTCGTGTTTCTTGACCGTGGCGTCGACCTGCGCCAGGTTGGAGCCGTAGCGCGGGTCGGAGAGCACCAACACCATCTCTTTGAGGTAGCCTTTGCGGAGCACCGACTGGAGGACACAAAAATATATTCTTTATTTCTATTTGACACGGGACACCAATAAAAATAAATAATAATCATCATCATCATCAGGTCTTTCTAGTCTCCACTGCAGGAGCACGACCCTCTCTGTACTACCAGAGTCACACATTAGCTTGAGTAGTCGATTTGGCCTACACTCTCCACGCTGGCCAGACGGGTTGGAGAGGTCTCTTTGATGTTTATAAGCTTTGTTTAGCTTGTGTTTTCTAAGTGGCTTTCTACGACATCTATATAAGACTTGGAGTGGTCCTAGTCTTCTCTGCCGGAAACCACACCTACCATATAGCAGGCCTTAAGAGTCCCACGTAAAACAGATTTCAATTTTAAAAACAATACCTATACCAAATTACAGCGAGTTGAAGTTTCGTATCGAAAACTTGTACTCGCTGTAATTTTGTATAGGTATTGTTTTTAAAATTGAAATCTGATTATAAACATCAATATGCCTTATCCGGTCGTATGTACAAAATTTGGTTGAGATTGGCTTAACTGTTGTAAAACTAAAACCAAACTACGTTTGTATGGGATTGCGGCTTTACGTGGGACTCTTAATTCCGTCCAATATTTTTTAAAGGTCGGCAGTCTACATGTATATTTGTATTTATTTATTCAGTAATAAACAATTTTTGTGTTTGAATATTAAAAATGCTTATTCACTACTCAACCTTAATTAAACTACCTACTCTGAACACATTGTTAATTAATACACCTTAACCTAAAATTATCTAACGTCAGTATTATATTGTTTATGATACAGGCAAGAGACAAGATGAGTTCTCAGTAAGATTTTCTTACCTTGGTGTTGAACTTGTAGTTGAGTTGCTCCAGTCTCTGTTGTCTGAGCAACTCCGTTCGCAGCGCGATTTCACGGGCGTGTTCGGCCTGGTGGGAAAATAAAATAAGTTGGTAAGCAAATTGAAATGAATATGATATTAAATATTAATAAATAAATATATACGGACAAATCACACAGATTGTGCTAGCCCCAAAGTAAGTTCGAAACTTGTGTTATGGGATACTAACTCAACGATACTATATTTTATAATAGATACATATATAGATAAACATCCAAGACCCAGGTCAATCTGAAAAAGATCGTTTTCCATCTTGACTTGACCGGGGATCAAACCCAGGACCTCCGTGTCGCAGGCTGGCGTGGTAACCACTGCGCCACGGAGCTGCGCACGGATTTCTTGTAGTAATAAATAGTAAAATTAAACATTTTAAAAACCCCTTGATACAAATTTTCATGAAACATGGCTAAGAACACTTGCGATAAATTTATCTATGACAAAAAATAACTAAACGAAAATCGGTTAGTCCGTTTGGGAGCTACGATACAACAAACTCAAATATTTTCTTCATCATAAGATATTTTTCAATACATTTGCTAATAATACGGTTCTTATGACATCGAAATCTGTATCGTAATGATGTATTTTACAGCACTAGTGCTTTTTACATTACACCAATCACAACAGCTCAATAGCGCAAAATTTTTACATTTTCATAGAATCCGAGCAAAGAGTTTCAAGTTCAGCACATATATATTAGTAGTTTATAAGGTCTAACTAGAATTGTGAGTTGACCTCGCTTGGAGAAAATGCCCTGTGCAGTTTGTTGCCGCTTCTTCTGCACTCCGCTTTGGAAGCGGCCTAAACTTAGCCATAAGTAATTATTGACGTCAACAAAAATTTTTTGTTGTAAAAATTGTAAACACAAATATGACAATTAATAAGTGTTCAAAGAAACCTATATTAAATAAACGATTGAAAAAGCATGAAAACTTTTTTCTGATTAGTGAGATGTGATTTTTTAACCGAATTCGAAAAGGACAAGGTTATCAATGTACTTTTTGGAGAAAATAAACCTGAGTAAATGTACCTGATTGTTATAAATGTATTAATACAAACTGCTTTAGTTTCTAACTTTTATAAATTCCTTATTTGCTGAACTTTAATCTTGTTTTAGTTTAAGGTAATCGCAAATGTATTGAAAAACGTCGTATGATACTCGTACGGTAAGCTGTCTATTATAGTCGTCGGTTTATTATAATCACTCGGCTTCGCCTCGTGCCTATAAACTATTCAACATCATTTGGTGAAAGTCAATTTTCATTACAATTTGTTTACAACGTTATATTATTGTTGACGTCAATAATTTGCTTATAGCTAAGTTTAGGGCCGCTTCAAAAGCGGAATGCAGAAGAAGCGGCAACCAACTGCAGAGCGCATTTTCTCCAAATGACGTCATTTTATAGCAGACAGACACGTTAAACTTAAAACATTCCTCTCTTTTAGCGTCGCGTCGAAGGTTAAAAAAACTATTTTGTACAGAATATAAGCGCGGTGGCGTAATTGGCAACGCATAGATCGTACAGAGATCTAAGACGCAGGTTCGAGTCCTGCCCGCGTGGAATTTTTCACCATTTCTTATTTTCTTTATTCAATAAATAAGGTGCGCGAATCCAACTCCGATTTAGCTCTACTGTTTTAAATTGGCTATAAAACATTAAATGTACCTGTTCCAGCTGTTGCCACGCCCTCTCCAAGTCCTGGGGCAACTGGCCCTCCAAAGGCGCCCACGTTTCTCCGACTAAACTCTTCTGCATGGTGTTGATGTCGAAGTATAGGGCCTCGATCTCAGACCGCTCTTTGTATCTGTAAGTAAAAATATGTTTAAATTCATGTTTTAGCACCATATTATGGTGCTAAAACATATAAACATAAAACATATTGTTATAATTTGTATCCTTAAGTTGAATGTGTGTATGTATATATGTATTCATAATAATATGGTTTAATTGAATACTGCGCCAACCCTGCCTCTATTTCAATATCTTCTACCCAAAGGTTGGCTGGAAGAGATTGCGTAATGCGATAAGCCCGCCTTTAGTACTAATTACCTAGTTCCTTTGTTTGTATTAATTTCGTGTATTATTTACTGTTAAGTGTTGGTGCAATAAAGCGTTCATTCATTCATTCATTCAACATAACAACTAACCTACCCACCCAACGTAAAATGTATTCTACTTTAAAACATGAATGGAAATGTTCACGCAATATGTGCCCTGCCCACTGCCACTTAAGCAATGGGTTCCATGCGCTGTGGGCCCCACCGACTGCCACTTTAAATAACTCACTTAGGAGGTTTCTCGACTGGATCACCGATTCCACGCGCTTTGTGCTATGCCCACTGCCACTTCAAAGTACTTACTTGGGGGGTTTCTCGACAGTCCTGTACTGTTTGAAGGCCAGCAGCAGCCTCTGGATGCCGTCCAGCGAGTTGGGCAGGTCCCGTCCGTTGAGCTCCTGGATCTTCATACGAATCCACTCGAGGAGAGCGCAGATCAGTCGGCTGTACTCTTCCTTGCGGCCGTCGCAGTCCATCAGTTGGCCGATGATCTGGTGGAAGATGATGATGAAATAAAGTCTTATGATTATAATTATTTGTTATAATCATAAAAATAAATTATTTATTTCTGATAACAATTATTTTACAAAATATAGCCTATATAAATCATATTATATACAAGATTTAAATTGACCCTCGACATAACTTAAAAAGAGTAACTCAGCCCGTTACCCATGCTGAGAATGGGAACTTAAAAAATCTTTTCGACATTTTCAAACAAAAGTGTTCAGCCGCCCAGGTATTGTATGGAAAAGGAAAAAATGCGGGTTTCTAGTATTGGCCTCATAGGAAAAGTTATTCATATTGACGGGCTGTGTCACCCCTTTAGGGGAATGTCGAGGGTCAATTAACACGCTGTTTAGAATCTGAACATTCCAATTCACGCAAATGCCATTTGCACGGCATTCTCTTATATTGTTTTTTTTATTTCTTAATCCAAAAAAGACAACCTTGAGTATTACAATCAGAACATTCCAATTCACGCGTATGCCATTTGGCACACATCACAAGCCAACGAAAATAAAATATTGCAAACAATATTAAGCGTTTTTACAAATACAATAAAATCTATTTTAGCTTGTATTCGCAGTACTCACATTGGCGATCCTCCTCCCACTCTTCTGTTCGTTCTTCATGCGCGCGAACGTGTGGTAGTAGCTGGCTACGTACGTCATCACCGACTTCTCGTCGGGTCTGCTGGTGTCCACATCTGAAAACAAATAGGATTTTTAGTAAAAGCTGGTCAAAATTTATCATCATCCTTTCGTATAGGTGACACAGTCAGTCGACCATGCACACCGTGGTGTCAGAGTTCTTCGGAACCGCCTCTCGGCCTCTGACGTGGTTCCTTTAACGACTACCAGATGGCAGCCGGGATCAGCCGCTTAACGTGTCTTCCGAAGCACGGGATCATCTTTCTTATCAGACAATCAGGTGATTCATGCCTGCAATGTCCTAACCAAACTGGAAACAACTTAACAAAGTATGCTACCCGTGGAAATCGAACCCACGACTCCCGGATCAACAAGGCCATAACCTTAACCACTGGACCACGGAGGCAGTATCAAAATTCATATTTGGCAATAAAAGAAGATGAATAAACAATACTTTTGTCAATAAATATTGTTGTATTTTAATACTTTTGTCCTAACGGACGTGCAAAGTATTATATTCTCCAGACGCAAATCACTATTGTTGTTCATGAGTGGGAGTATTATGCATCAAGTAATGCCGTTTCATGAAATGCACTATTGACAGACAGACAGACTTGTGAACTAGGTCTTAGAAAACTAGTGTCAATGGTAGCATATATATACCGGAAACCACACGGCTATAACATATACAAGGTGACTGGTAAGAGCTATATAAAGCGAAAAGTGGTATGTAAGGTATCATATGGACATGCTAGATAAAATAACATCTTGTAAGAAAAGCGTCACAATACCGAGTTAATTAACATTTCATAATTAGACAAAAATCTTAAGGTACCAACCCTACATCAGCTGTTGTCATTCATCATTACGAAAATCTACAATTTTTACTATCATTTGACCAATGACCTAGAATACCAGGAGCTAAGAAATTACAATTACAAAGACTAAACAACGACCATAACGAATAATCATTGCCTAAGATCCTTGTGTCTCTGAGAGACAGATTTTTAATTTAAGTGGTAGTTCAATCACTAAAATTTAAAATCTGTCAATTAGTGATTATCACTAAATGAAATAATTTACTTACGTAAACCATAATCAGCAAACAGCATCGTAATTTTTAAAAATAATTTAACGGCGAATCAAACAAATGGATTTAATTATGCGTGGATTTCTGACAAACTTGCTAGTTGGTTTTGATTTTTATTACATATCAATAACAATAATAATAAAAAAATCCTCATAATGTCACTGGTATTACGGGTAAAGTTAAATCTTCTTACAGAGTAGAAGCCCATCATTAAAAGTAAAAACAGCTGATATCAAATCATAGGTATGTAAACTCTTGACATAAATTAATGCTTGAATTAACAATAAACAATTAAATTCTATCGACTTAAAATTAAATTTCAAAAGACAAAAAAACATTCATGTAATTTCGAAAGTAGAAACAATTTACCGAGATGCAATGCATTATCTCTTCTGCGAATATTATTCATCTTCATGCACGTAATTTTCTGTCTCGCTCTCTCATTATTCGCTTTATTTTATGATATTTTAGGCTTGGTTCCGTATAAAATTTTTTAAATACCGTTTTTTGCTATCAGATAAATAAGTTTTCTTTAACTGTTACTGGAACGATGAACTAAATGTTAACTTAGCTTTGTAAAACATTATTCGTACATGAATTGAATTAATTAAAATCCTTGAAGTGGCAGTGGGCGAGGCACTAACGCGCAAGACTGACAGCCATTGGGGTAATAAAGTTCTCTCATAACGACCACGTACCGCCAAGCGCAATGTTGGAATCCCACTGACCAGAAAAAGCAGTTATCACGAATTATTATTTTTAGTTTTTCGCTCTTCACATAAAAACATTTTTTTTAATAGGATTTGTTTTGCACTAAAGAGAATACCGATTCATAAATAACAACAGATACCTCAGATACAAAAAAATGCGTAAAGAAGTTGTAAGATTTTTCACATCTTCAAAAGATTTTTGATATCGCAGCTGCTGTCCAAAAACTTCGTTAAACACGACGGTCAGTTAGACTGGAAGTCTTTTGTCTAATTAAATAAATTACTTTATCCACGTCAAACGCACTTGTGGCGGTTTAGAAACTCTGACACCAGGGTATGTGGGGTCGTAAGACCTTACCTAACTTACCTACACGAAATGAAGAAAAAATACTTTAAAAAAGGTTTTTCCTTATTGCATTGCGGAACCATAATTAAGAAGGTACTAGGCATACAGGATAGATGAAAGAGGTCACTTTGATGTCGCCGCTTGCGCTTGTATCGGAACTCGGAAGGAAGTCAGTCGATCGGTAACATTCTTAGCGAAAAGAGTGATTATCTCACGCGTTCGTGTCATCATTACTATCGACTTTTTCGAACATGAACTACTCAAATTCGGAGTATTATGATATGGTTATGTGTGTGGGGTCATGCGACGGCAACCTGGCGGCTGCTCGTCGTTTGTATGAGGATCGCTACGTGTTGGGTAGGCCCGACGCCCGTCAGCTTCCTTCCTACGCGTGCTTCAGGAACCTCGTGAACCGGCTGCACACCACCGGCAGGCTACAACCGAGCCCTGGCGAGGGCCCACCGCGCGGGCGAAGTGACTTGGAAGACCAGATCCTGGACCATTTTTCGGCGGACCCCACGACCAGCACACGTCGCTGTGGAGCAGTATTAGGAGTGTCACAGTGGAAAGTGTGGAAGACACTGAACACTGATGGGCAACACCCTTACCACTACCGGAAGACCCAGGAGCTCCTGACTCGGGATTTTGCCTCGCGTGTTCAGTTCTGCACGTGGTACGATCACGAAGTCGTGGTGGACGTGTGGATAGGTCGGAGCGGTCCCGTGGCGTGGCCGCCACGATCACCTGATTTAACCCCACTCGATTTCTTCTTGTGGGGTTACATAAAAACAAAAGTGTATGCCGTGGAATGTGAGAGCCCGGAAGAAATGCGTGGGCTGATACTTGCGGCGTTTCAATCTGTCCCGGCGGATATGCTTTTGAACGTCGTAAGCTCAATCCAAAAGAGGGCGCAATTGTGCAGAGATCGTGGTGGAGGACACTTTGAGCCGGAAATTACCTGAATTGTGTACCTAAATCTAAGTGGTGATACATGTCGTGCTCGTGTATGATTCTTAAGTTTTCATTTAATCCAGTTTAAAACTCGAGATCAGTGTTTTTTTTTTGAACGCAACAGATTTACAACCTTCGATAGAAGTACATAAGTGTCAAATTTGTGAAACAATGTTGTTGCTAAGTTCCGCAAAGCGTATGCCGCAAAGGAAAGGCGGCTTCTTTGAAAGAGCGGCGCGGCGGCCGGCGCGGTGTCAACAAAGAGGTAGGTGTCTGAATTGTACTAGGCTGGCAGAACATAGCAAGAGTTCGAAATGATCTCAGCTGTGTTTGTGTTTAGAAATAAATTGCTATTATTAGGATGTGTCTACAAAAGTACTAGGAACATATGACATACAAGGGCTTTGCCGCAAGTAACGAAATTTATCAATGAGTCTTTCTTTTCTTTCTAATATTATGCATAATTAGGGGTGTGACCAAAACAAAAAAAATATGTTTTTCTACTTTTGTATGGAAAATATCTTAACAAGATTTTCGTTTCTTTTCACCGCCATATGATTTTCATAACCCTCGGGGTATGGCCTTGTCACGGCTTTATATAGCTTTTACAAGTCGCCTTGTATATATATATATATATATATATATATATATATATATGTTATAGCCGTGTGGTTTCCGGCAGAGTAGAATAGGACCACTTCAAGTCTTCCCGTGGATGTCGTACAAGGCGACTTAGGAAACACAAGCTAAACAAAGCTTACAAACATCAAAAGTCCTCTCCAACCCGTCTGGCCAGGGTGGAGATTGTAGGCCAAATCCTCTGTCTGCTCTGGCTAATAAGGCTCTGGTAGTACAGAGAGGGTCGTGCTCCTGCAGTGGAGACTAACAAAGACCTGATGATGATGATATTTATTACAATTAACCAGAAATATATAGGTACCTCATCTGGTAGCACTCGCTCTGACAAAGTCTTGCCAGAGACTCAATAAGGATAATCAGTATTAATGATAGAAATTTATACTAAGTAACTAAACACTGCCACGTGGAAAGTGTAGGCCAAATCCTCTGACTGCTCTGGCTAATATATGGCTCTGGTAGTACAGAGAGGGTCGTGCTCCTGCAGTGGAGGCTAATAAAGACCTGATGATGAATAAATACATACCCTCGGCGTCCAGCAGACGTGGGATGCCCAGGTGTTTGTGTGCGACGTCGAAGGCGTGGTTGAGGGTCTCCACGTGCTCGGTGACCGGCACCTCCGACCAGCGGAACAGGTCTGGTCTGTGAACAAAATAATGGATTAAAATAAATAAAAATAATACTCGTAAGTTTATAAGCAGTAATCGAATAATCGGATGCATATTTACCTAAAGTTGAGGTGTTGGCTGTTATGGAATGCACTTTTGTATCGAAAAAATCCCGGGATTCCGAAATCGACGAATACAGTGTTTTGGTTATAGAACTAAGTCGGGTGAATACAGATACTTGCGTTCAGGTGTTTGCTAATATGTAATGCACTTTTGTATCGATCGTAAAAAATCAAGCGATTTCAGAATTATCGTTTAGTGCTTTCCGACTATAGATCGGGTGCTGGCTAATGTTATAAAGTAAATTGCCAAACTGTCATTGCAAACGTCAAGATAAGTAATTTTCTTTATTTTTCTATATTTCGCGAAAATACCCGTCCGGTATTGGCTGATGTGTACGCGCCTTGCGGCGTCTCGACCACTCACGGCAGTCGTACGAGTATTGCGAGCGAGATAGTATGAGTACTGTTGTCTTTGGATTTCAAATCTTATTCTGTAGCAATAAGATCTTTATTTGATTGATGTTTTCAGTCGGCTTGAGTCGGCGGTAGGTTGCGCTATTCTGCGCCATCGAACAATGCCGATGTAACTTATTAAAGTGGTAGTACTGTAATAAGATTGTAAAGTGTGATCATAATTTGTGAAGTAATTTGTGGAGGTAAAGTCATAAGATTTGACCTACATCAACACAAACTTCACATTTATAAAATAGCCGCTTGTCGTATTGTAGTAGTGAATTTGTGTTAGTGGTCAACGTCATATCGTCATAACGTTATGATCGCGCGGAGTCTGTGAAGATGTATATAGTGATGCTGTGGTATCGGCTTGTCTTCCGCTGGCACTACAAACTGTGTTAGTGGTCAACGCTGGCTACGTCATACCTGTGTGCGTGTATGAGGGCGTTGAACCCGAGACCCGATCGCCAGGAGTCCGTAAAGTTGTGGATGTTGACCCCGTGGTAGCCGCTCGTCTTCCGCTGGCACCAGAGAAGCAACGCATCCTTGGCAGACTTCTTCTCGGATGACTCATTTTCTTCGTCCTAGAATAGCAATTGCAATAAGTTAGAAAAAGGAATCGTCCATGCTGGTCTGGGAGAAAAGAAAAACGTGTCAATGTGCCAGCTGCTGTGGAACTAGGGATTGCAATCCCGCAAAACGGGATCCAGCATTCCCGCGGGATCCCGCACCCTTTATCAAGGTGCTGGATCCCGCACTTTCAAAACGCGGATCCGCGGATCCCGCTTTAAGTAATCGTAGTAATAACATAAAGATAAGAGGAAGGTGTGATTTGATAATTAGTCATTATAATGAATAAGACTGATTACCTTAAACCTATTATATGTAAGGGTAGAATTAAAAAACTTTTGATGCCAAACATTTAAAATTTAAGTTCTTTTAAGACTGATTTGATTAATAATTACTCTTGCTTACTTAATTACAATATTATTGATATTTTGTTAGAAAACAAATACTTTTGTTGCATTATGTGAGACATATATAATTTAAAAAATTTAAGTTCTTTTAAGTAAGACTGACTTGATAAATAATTACTCTTGCTTACTTAATTACAATTTTATTAATATTTTGTTAGAAAACAAATAGTTTCGTTGCATTATGTGAGACATTTATGATTCTATTAAAATAAAACTTTTTTATAAAAATACCTGTAGTTTTATTAGTGTAGTGCGATGCGCGATCCGTAACGCACGCGCCCCAGTACACACTGCACTATTCGAATATTTATATTCGCGATTTGCGCGGCTTTAGCCGCTGCACGATTTTGTCACTATGGCTTCCAAGCAAGTCATAGTTAACGAGCTGTTGGCATTCGTGTATCATGCCATAGACACGATGGACGAGATCAGCATCATGCAGATATGCAAGTCAAACTTCAGCATGGAGGAGATTTGCAGCGGCAAGGTGCTGCTCTATGAGGTGCTCGGCAAGTCCGCGCAGATGCCATCTCGCCGGAGAGATGAGAACGGCGAGCGAAGTCTCCAGGATGTTATCGCCCTGATGAAGGTGACCGATCCGGACGACATGCCAGCGCTATGCGCTGCGAATCTAGCGAAACTGCCCCCGGTTTCGTTCGATCATGTCGATGTGACCAGGCTGCTGAAAGACATCACAGCCCTGAAAACCAGCCTGGCACAGGTGCAGTGGAGATTGGAGGCCTCGGAAAATACGATCACCGAGTTGCGTACCGAATTGTTATCAATAAAAGGTAACAATTCGGTATGTAGGTCATCCGAGGCCGCGAACGTCAACACACGTCGCGGAGCGCAGAATACATCGGTATGCAGTTTTGAGTCAGCAAAATTGGACACAACGCCATCAGCTGTCGTCACAAGCGATACACCGCGCCCCGCCGCCCGCTCTTCCCCCCGCAATGAGCTGACATCACTGCCGAGCACGTCAACCCCGACACGTGCCTACGCAGCCGTAGCCGCCGTCCCTGTTGCTGCGCCAGCGCAGCGACCTGCCTTGAAGGGGAATAAACAGGCAAGCTCTCGCAAGCCTGTGACGTCGGGTCAACATAAAGATCAGTGCGATAAGGAGGGCTTCACTTTAGCTAAGCGGAGGAAAACGAAGCCTGCCAGCCGTAACCATCTTGGCACCGCACCGACTGGACCCAATCAGTTGCGTTCAGAGGTCAAGTGTACGCAACTGTATGTGTCCCGACTGCACTGGAATACGACGGTTCAAGACGTCGTAACCTACGTGCTGAAGAAATCCAAATTGACATTGAGGGTCGAACGGTTGGCATCTCGCCATAGAGTAAACTTTAGTTCCTTTGTGGTAGGAGTGCCGACCCAACATCTCGAGACCTTCATGAAGGAGGACTTCTGGCCGCAGGGAGTCGTGTACCGGAAATTCCGAGGACGGTTACCTGCTGAAGCCCCGCGCCTCACGTCGCCGACACAACGTGTGACCTAGTTTTAAGTTATATTGTATTATATGTATGTTAGTCTAAGGTATATATGATATGGGCCTCTGATATTGTACGTAATTGTAGGTACAATATTATTGCCTGAAATAAAGGATTATTATTATTATTATTATTATTATTAATTGATTTCATAAATGAAATTAAAAAAACCGGCCAAGTGCGTGTCGGGCCACGCGCAGTGTAGGGTTCCGTAGTTGGGAATGACAACTTTGAGTTCACACTATTCACACTCGCACCTTACAGTTTAACGACCAAAAACATCTAACAATGAAAATAGTATGAAATTTTACAGTTTATAAGTTGGTTGGCTATAACTTTTTAGTTTGTACTTAGTATTCAGCTTTGATAGTTTTCCTTTCAACTTCAGTATATATACTACTGCTGTAATTTTTTTCATATGTCTATATATAACCGTTTAGCAGATAGAGGGGGGGGACACGTACCTCTAACAAAAATTCGCACTTTAAAACCAAATATTTCGGAAACGGATCCCTAAATCGAAAAATGGTGGTCTCAACCTCACAATATTTTTGAAAGACCTATTTAACGATACCCCACACGATGGGTAAATAGAGAAAAAAAAATTACTCCCCCACTTTACTTGTATGGGAGCTACCCTAAAAAAATTTTTTTTTCAAAATTTTATTCTACCACTTTTTTGCCATGATTAATATACATACCCATACCAAATTACAGCTTTCTAGTACTTATAGTCTCTGCGTAAAACCGCGGACGGACAGACAGACATGGCGAAACTATAAGGGTTCCTTGTTTACTACGGAACCCTAAAAATGCGGGATCACATGGGATCCGCGCGGGATTGGTCAATCCCGCATATCAATCCCGCGGGATTGAATAAGCTGCGGGATTGCAATCCCTATGTGGAACATACATAAAAGAAAAGATTCCGACGAATTGAGAACCTCCGGAGTTTTTGGCGGCAATTTTAGCGGACTACACGGTGTTTGTTTTAAATTGTTTTGCAAATTGTTTCTAGTGGACTTTATAATGTGAAATTGGTGTCATAAATGCCCATATTTAAGAGCAATGTGTACAACAACTAAAATAGACTGTCGTAGTGCGGCTGTAGTGTGATTTAACTTAGCGGGCTGGTGGTTGTCCGCCTTGCTGCGTCGTCAATGATTATACCTGTGGATTCGCGAAGAGTTGCCTCCGTGAAAGAAACGAAATGAATTACACCATCATGTCGTAAATAGATCGCCAACTGGCAAAATAAATCAAGGAAGGCTCTAAAGGACTCGCATCCAGGGCCGTAAAATAATTTTAAAAAAAAGTACTGAGAAAAATCGCCCTTTTTTTGAAGTCTGTTAAAAAAAATTACTCACAACATCGGTCTCGATCTCCTGGAACTGGAAGCGCAGGATGATGGTCCATCAGCCCGAGGATGAGGCGAGGGTTGCCGTCCACTATGTCTTCCGCGCCTAATATATATGGATCGATGTTTATATACATAAACATCTAAGACCCAGGTCAATCTAAAAACGATCATTTTGCATCTTGACCTGACCGGGGATCGAACCCGCTTGACCGCTGTGCCACGGAGCTCGTCGCACGGACCATATATAGATGTTACAAAGTCACTCACAACATCAATCTCGATCTCCTGGATCTGGAAGCGCAGGATGATGGTCCAGATCAGCCCGAGGATGAGGCGAGGGTTGCCGTCCACTATGTCTTCCGCACCGATGGACTCCAGGCGGACCTGGGAAGAAAGGTGTTATGTTGAAATATATATCAGGTAATTTTAGTCTCCGCACTGCAGGTGCTCGACCCTCTCTGTACTACCAGAGCCATATATTAGCCAGAGCAGTCAGAGAATTTGGTCTATACTCTCCACGCTGGCCAGACGGGTTGGAGAGGTTTCTTTGATGTTCTTCTTTTCGAGTCGATATGGTTATATTTGTTTAAAAATCATTTTGATGTTTATAAACTTTGTTTAGCTTGTGGTTCCATAGTGTAAATAATAAAAAAATAATTTTAACATATAAAACTGCTACAAGTATTTATATTAATACGAATTCCACAGGAACGAAGTCACGGACATCAGCTGTTATCCTAATCCTAACTAATATTATAAATGCGAAAGTGAGTTTGTTTGTTTGTTACGCTTTCACGCCGAATCTACTGAACTGATTATCATGAAATCTTACACATAGGTTAGGGTACCGAGAAGGACATAAGCTAATATTACGCGGGCGAAGCCGCGGGTAACAGCTAGTATTATATATAGGAAAGTGAGTTTGTTTGTTAAGCTTTCACGCCTTATCTACTGAACCGATCATCATGCAATTTTGCATACACATAGGTTAGGACACTTAGAAGGACATAGGCTATATATTACGCGGGCGTAGCCGCGGGTAACAGCTAGTATTCAATAGATTCAAAACGTTTATTCAGAAAATAGGACCCTGCAGGCACTTTTTTACGTCAAATCACATTTGAAATTATTCATTTACTAATTATTGTTCAAAAGCTACAGACTACTAGCATTTCGGAACCGACCACTGCAGAGAGGAAAATTAACATAATTCAAATACCAGGTACGAGGTTTATTTTACCTCAACAAGAGTAAAGTCGTGATTACTCGTGCTTCTACCAATCGCCTCTTGAAATAATCCTCACAACCTGTTAATCAAAATTGGCACTTGCCAATTAGGTCAACCGGTCAGCGTACCTCGCTCTTATGTAAAACTGTTTACTATCACATCAGGCCATTTTCAATCTTAAACACAGGTGTGAAGGTCGATATTCCCAATGGCGGATAAGTCTAGAGGCCTTATACAACGTTGCAGGGCTTCCTAAGGAATGTAGCGTTTAGGTACTAGTAAAATTACGTTACATTCGTTTAGTTGGGATTATGAGCTTGCTTGAGTTAAGCAAGCATTGAATGCATGTTCAACCTGGTGGCGGCGTTGTGTGTCGGGTCGTTGAGTTCCCTCTAATATGGTTGAGCTCAGCGATGGCTGATCCACACGTCAACTCGTGAACGGGTGCTGTCAGGGGGGACTGGTCTGCTCGGCCTCTTAGAGACTACTTTAAGTATCATATGTTGTTTATTATCTTTGCATACTCGATCGTTAACATAAACATGTTCCAAAAATAATAAATCTATGTATATTTAAATTGTTACATGAAAACAGAAAAAAGAAAGAAAAAAGAAAAGAAAGAAAAAGACAATAAGGAATAAATATTCGTAATCATATAAAGCCCTTCAGGCGAGTAGGCGACCAAAACTGTTGATTAAGAGTTTCTTTCGGCGTTTCTTCTCTGCAGTGGTCGGTTCCGAAACGCTAGTAGTCTGTAGCTTTTGAACATTTACTAATACATATTATCTAATAAGATAATGTTAAATATGATATGACGTGAAAAAGTGCCTGCAAAGGCCTATTTTCTGAATAAACGTTTTGATTTTGATTTTGCATGAAGGATTCTTAAATATTCATTTAAGATCATCATCATCACGTCTTTTTAGTCTCCACTGCAGGAGCACGATCCTCTCTGTACTACTAGAGCCATATATTAGCCAGAGCAGTCAGAGGACTTGGCCTACACTCTCCAATTAGTCAATTAAACCCTGTCCGATTCTCTAAGGGGCGACTCAGCCCGTCGATATGAACATCTATTCTTATGGGACTAATGCTGAAAATTCTAAAATAATTTTGACGTTCTCATACCAAATTAAATAAATATATACGGACAAATCACACAGATTGAGCTAGCCCCAAAGTAAGTTCGAGACTTGTGTTATGGGATACTAACTCAACTATACAATATTTTATTACAAATACATATATAGATAAACATTCAAGACCCAGGTCAATCTAAAAAAGATCATTTTCCATCTTGACCTGACCGGGGAAGGAACCTGGGACCATCCGTGTCGCAGACCAACGTGTTGACCGCTGCGCCACGTGTCAGATTTTACAAGCTTCCATCAATGAGCCGGGACCAACAGCTTAACCAGCCTTCTAAAGAATGGAAGAGCTCGAAATATTTTAAGCCACTAGTTGTCATGGTCACCCATCCCAGACGGGACCGCATCTGGGGTTTAATATTGAAGTAAATTTTAGCTAATCTATTTAATATTTGGATTTTATTAAAGAAATAAATTAAAAATAGCTCGATAAGATAACATGTTACTAAGCTTCTTAGCCGATTAACAAGTATAGGAATGTGAATGAATTTTTGTTCGTTTGAAACTTGACTTTAGATTATACAGAGTGTTATTGAATTCACTAGCAATATTCCCGCGACTTCATCCGCGTAATACTTCACCCCTATTTAACTCCCTTAGGGGTTAAATTTCTAAAAATCCTTTCTTAGTGCTTACTGCTTACATAATGAATAATGACTGACTGACTCACTGTCATATTAACGCACAGCCGAAACTACTAAACTTGAAAGGGGTCCTTTTCAAGTTTTGTAGTTTCGGCCGAGCGTTAATATGACAGTGAGTCAGTCAGGATCGCCTTTTGATATTATACAGATTGGCAACCATTCGTACCTAAAGTCCATCTCTTAACAGAGCCAGTCACTTGCAGAATAGAAATTTGCCTGGTCCATTTCAGTCACTAGTTTTGCAAGTTTTCTGTTTGTCTTCAACAAAATCACTTGTAAACTACATCTGCTGCACGATAGGAGATTTGAACTCGCGCCGCACAGATAACTGCATTTACATAATCCGAATGCGTAGACCGCTAGTCCACGGCTGCTACGAATGCTACAGCCGAAATTAACACATACCATCGTATGTACGAAGCTCGAACTCTTGTTGACGTTCTTGTGGTTTTTAAAATAACATCTACTGCACGAACCGAGCGAGATTTGAACTCGGGTCTCGCAGATAACTGCATTTACGTAATCCGAATGCCTATACCCGCTAGTCCACGGCTGCTACGAATGCTACAGCCGAAATAAACACATACCATCGTATGTAAGAAGCTCGAACTCTTGTTGACGTTCTTGTGCTTTTTAAAATAACATCTACTGCACGAACCGAGCGAGATTTGAACTCGGGTCTCGCAGATAACTGCATTTACGTAATCCGAATGCGTAGACCACTAGTCCACGGCTACTACGAATGCTACAGCCGAAATAAACACATACCTTCGTATGTAAGAAGGTCAAACACTTTTAGACGTTTTGATTGTTTTGAAAATGATATCTACTGCACGAACCGAGCGAGATTTGAACTCGGGTCTCACAGATGACTGCATTTACATAATCCGCATGCATAGATCACTAGTCCACAGTCCACAGCTGCTACGAATAACATTGCCGAAATTGAGGCATACTTTCGTGTGTAAGAAGCTTAAACTCTTGTTGACATTCTCAATCTTATGCACCCTCATGCGGCCGGAGTTGGGTCTGGATAGGAAAAAGCTTGAACTCTTGCTGACGTACTGATGGTTTTAAAAATGACTTCTTCTGCACGAACCAAGCGAGATTTGAACTCGGGTCTCACAGATGACTGCATTTACATAATCCGCATGCATAGATCACTAGTCCACGGCTGCTACGAATGCTACAGCCGAAATAAACACATACCATCGTATGTAAGAAGCTCGAACTCTTGTTGACGTTCTTGTGGTTTTTAAAATAACATCTACTGCACGAACCGAGCGAGATTTGAACTCGGGTCTCGCAGATAACTGCATTTACGTAATCCGAATGCGTAGACCACTAGTCCACGGCTGCTACGAATGCTACAGCTAAAATTGAGACATACCTTCGTGTGTAAGAAGCTCAAACTCTTGTTGACGTTCTCAATCTTGTGCACCCTCATGCGGCCGGAGTTGGGTCTGGGTAGACGCTCGCCGCTGATGATCTCCAGCAGTTTGAGCAGCCGTCTCCCGTCTGCCAGGTCCACGAACAGGTCGTCCACCTCCATGCGGGCCTGAGGATGGAAAAAATAATTTGAGGATATAAAAATTGCATTATTGACAAAACATTGCCTTTTATAACTTCTAACGCGAAAAATTTTTTTTTAATCTATGTTCTAACGCAAATAAAAGATTTGACTTGAGAATAATTGTAAGAGTGTATGTCTTCTTAAAGCAACGCTCTTGTCACACCTCTGGTGTTGCAGTTTTCCATGGGCGGCGGTGATCACTTACCATCAGGTGAACCGTTTGCTCGTTTACCGTCCTATTTGAAAAAAATAGATTTCTGTAATAACCGAAAAAAAAAACAATGGACTACAGTTGAATGAAGAGGGACGAATTGTTCAACACGTAGCATATTCATTCAATGAAAAATTTTAATGAAGCATTTAATTATTGAAACGTATGGTGTAGAATGGGCGTCAGGAATCATGTCAATAGGCGATGCGGCTAGCAACCCATCACTATTTTTATTCCGTTCTCACCTACAAGCCCACTAACATGCTAAACGTGGCCCTTAGGTGTTATGTACAGACATAACTCAATGTGAATGTGCCCGTCCCGCGCGCGAGCGATAGTCCTACATGCCTTATTCTGTGGGATTTGTGATATGTCATGTTAAGTAAACAAAACACACAGTCACGTTAAGTAAACAAAAACGGGCCAAAAACTGTGCTAATTAAAAAAATTCTAACATTTTGAGACTCAGAAAATCGGCTTTTTCAGGCACTTTTTCACGTCATTTCATAAAATTATTTTAATACGGTTTTTATCGCGTTTATTACATTATTTATACACCTAACGTTTCGAGCACTTTACAGTGTTCGTGGTCGCAGGTAGACTAAGTTGACATTTGTCTAGTATTTTATAAGCACTGCAAAATCTACCGCCTAAAATATTTATTGATACGTTTTACGCAGTATTGGCTCACGGTGTCTGAAGGTCTTGCAGTCTTCTGCTTAGCTTGAGATTTGATTAAATTGATGACTGGATCCCAAGCTGGTAACTGCCAACCATCCTCTCTATTGAAATTAGGATGTTTTTTAATTTCAATAGCCTCACGAAGCATTCTTGGAATGTATCTGTTTTCTTTTGCAAGGGCTTGAAGATTATCAAAACGCATATAATGGTTGGGTTTGTCTAAGGCATGTTCACAGACTGCAGACTTCGTTGAGCGCCTATGCTTCATGTCAGCAATATGTTCTTTTATACGGGTACCGATGCTTCTCTTTGCTTGCCCAATGTATGATAAACCACACTCACAGTCAATTTTATAAACTCCAGCTTTTAACTTATTACAGCTTACAGCTATAAACGTCATTTCATAATTTAAATAATCCTAATGGATGGTTATTATGGATAGAACGCACAATTTTGTATCAGTCTCTATTTGAATCACATTACTTTTACATCTCTTAATGACTATGTCACGGCTCATTTAATTAAATAAATAAATATATACGGACAAATCACACAGATTGATCTAGCGCCAAAGTAAGTTCAAGACTTGTGTTCCCATAACACAATACTAACTCAACGATACTATATTTTATAATAGATACTTATATAGATAAACATCCAAGACCCAGGTCAATCTGAAAAAGACCATTTTCCATCTTGACCTGGCCGGGGATCGAAACCGTGACCTCCGTGTCGCAGGCAGGCGTGTCAAAAAAAACAACAAAGTCTATGTTAGACTCCACTGCATGAGCACGACCCTCTCTGTACTACCAGAGCCATATATTAGCCAGAGCAGTCAGAGGATTTGGCCTACACGCTTAGTCTCTTTAATGTTTAAAATCTTTGTTTAGCTTGTGTTTCCTTTCGCCTTTTACGTCATGTACGGTAAGACTTGGAGTGGTCCTATTCGACTCTGCCGGGAACCACACGGCATTGGCACAATTTAGTATTAGTCTCTAATTGAATTCCATCATGTTTAAATCTCTTAATGACGATGTCACGGCCCGGTTAATTATATCATAACATTTACATTTAATATTAATTAATCACGCGTTATCTGTCGGCGGCGTTAGATCACACGCTAAATATGAAGTGCGTAGTGAGTGATAGGTATCCATTGTGTGATAGCCTTAGATGTTAGCTAATTAAAGTTCTAATAAAATCATAAAAATGTTCATTCTCAATCTTGCCCTGAACCGGTGATCGAACTGGGGTTGTATACAACCCCAGTTCGATCCCCGGTTCAGGTCCGAATCAGCACAGAGAAATCAGAGAATCCTTCACGAGGCTTCATGATATATCATGAACCCTCGTGAAGGATATGGATACGACCAAAATAGTCTTTGCGACCCTTCATGACTATTATTGTCATCATGAGGTCTTTTTTAGTATCCTCTACAGGAGCACGGTCGTGCTCTCTGTACTACCAGAGTCATATATTAGCCAGAGCAGTCAGCCACGGCCTTAGCCACGCTGGCAGGCTCGAGAGGTCTCTTGATATTTACGAGTAGCTTTGTTTAGCTTGTGTTTCCTAAGTCGCCTTCTACGACATCCACGGGAAGACTTGATTGGAGTGGTCCTATTCCACACTCTGTCAGGAACCACGCGATATAAGGTGTTAGCTCATTAAAGTAAAAATAAAATCATTAAAGAAATGTTAATTTTCCATCTTGACCTGGCCGGGGATCGAACTCGAGTTGTATGTATCACTAAGCCTCGTAAATCGTAATAGATATGACCAAAATAGTCTTTGTGACCCTTTGATAAGGTATAATTATGACTTGATGAATGTCATTATTTGTTATTGTTGCAATTTGCACTCATTTACGTATTTTTCCTAACGAGATAGACAGAGCCTAATAGCATAAAACCAAAGGCCACATTTAGATATTAGATAAACTGGTAAGATAACAGATATTTTTTTCATGCACATTCCCTATTATAGGAAAAATCAGTTTTTCTGTTTGAGATTCTGGCATGCCATGACTAATAACTCTCACAATTCTTACATGTTGTATGTGCTTATCTGTGGATAAGGCACAAAATCTAATTTTTTGGGTTCCGTACAAAAGTTGAAAAATGGAACCCTTATAGGATCACTCGTGCGTCTGTCTGTCCGTCCGTCCGTCTGTCACAGCCGATTTTCTCCGAATCTACTGAACCAAATTAGGTGAAATTTGGTAAGATGGTGTAATCCAATGACCCAAACACGGATGTGCAAAGAAAATAAAGATTTTTTTGAAATAAGGGCCATTTTCATGGGCCCAATTACAAAATTTTAAAAGAAAGTTTTGCAAACCTTACTGTGTCATATATCAAATGAAAGGGCTCATTATGAGGATCTCAAAAATATTTTTTTTTGTTCGGGTAAAATCAATACTTTTGATTTTATTCACGAAAGAAGGCAAAAATTGACCATTTCCCCCCCCCTGATCTCCGAAACTACTGGGCCGAAAATTTTGAAAAAATTACATAATATAGTTCATTCCTTGAAGATTACAGGAAAAATAATAAGAATTCTATCACTTGAAAATTAAGTGGTAAACTCACTATAATAAGTTCATCTAGGGAAATATTTCACTAAAACACCACTAGATGGCACTAGTCAATTGAATAAAACACTTTTTGCACATTGTGTTTGTGTCCACGAAGCATATTGTACGGAACCCTCATTGCACGAGTTTGACTAACACTTGGCCGGTTTTAATGTGCCTCAAAATTCATACTTTCTTCTTCACTATCTAAGAGAGAGAGATATCTCTTATTTAAGAGCTTTGTAGCTCTTGTCGATATACGTATGCGCCATACTTCTCTATCCTCTGCTTAAGACTTTTAAAATACAAAAACTTCTAGAAGCTAATTCACACGGACAAAGTCGTGGGCAGCACCATACAACAACAATATTGACATTATGTGTGAGATCACGGTCTATATGTGTCTCGTTATCTCAGAGTGCCACAAGGCTTCACACTATATGCACTGCAGTTTATTTAGTAAGAGTGTAATATGATGATTATGTTTGCGAATGGCGATAATACATACATACTATCACGTCTATCTCCCTTACGGGGTAGACAGAGCCCGTAAACCTTAAGGCCACGTTTAGCATGTTGGAGGGTTTGTAGTTGAGGACGGTATCAAAACAGTGATGGGTTGCTAGCCGCATCGCCTATTGACATGATTCTTGACGGCCATTCCCTCGATCAGCTTTTACGATCTGCGCGGGAAGAAAAGCAGCTGGTGCATCCTTCCTTTTTTTTCTTTTTTCTCAGACCAGCGTGGAAGGTACTTTCAAAACTCAATACCCTTTCGAAGCTAATTCACACGGACAAAGTCGTGGGCAGGACCATACAACAACAATATTGCCATTATGTGTGAGATCACGGTCTATATGTGTCTCGTTATCTCGGAGTGCCACAAGGCTGCACACTACATGCACCGCAGTTTACTTAGTAGGAGTGTATATGATGACTATGTTTGCGAATAGCGATAATAAGTGTCGTAAATAAATATGTATGGACAAATCACACGGATTGAGCTAGCCCCACGGAAAGTTGTGAACTTGTGCAGTAGGACTCATAGGCTACGAACCACATACAAACTCAACGATACTATAATTAAGAGGCTTACATCAGCGAAACTAGCGACACCCGCTATTTAATTCGTGTACTTCAAAATAAGAACATATTTAAAAAATCTACGTGAGTATTTCCTTAGTAAATTACTCGTAGTATTTTTTGTTGAACTTTTCGTCTATATTATCATTTCCGATTGAGAGAATTACTCATTCCCGCCAAAAGTGTTATATTTTAAATTATTTTCTTAAATTTCCATAAATCCGTGTAGTTCCCGACAGAGTAGGAACACTCCAAGTCTTCCCGTGGATGTCGTAGAACGCGACTTAGGGAACACAAGCTAAACAAAGCTTATAACATCAAAGGGACCTCTTAAACCCGTCTGGCCAGCTTGGAGAGTGTAGGCCAAATCCTCTGACTGCTCTGGCTAATATATGGCTCTGGTAGTACAGAGGGTCGTGCTCCTGCAGTGGAGACTAAAAAAGACCTGATAATGATGAAATTCGTGTATCTTTTCCATACATACTATCACGTCTTTATCCCTTGCGGGGTAGACAGAGCCCAAGGTCATAAAACCTACAGGCCACGTTTAGCATCGTAGTGGGCGCAAAGGTGGAAAGCGGCATCAAAATAGTGATGGGTTGCTAGCCGCATCGCCCATCAATATGATTCCTTAGATTTTCGCCCAATCCCTTGACCGGCTTTTACGGTCTGCGCGGGAAGAAAAACAGGTATATTCTATGTTTTTTCTTATCTCCCAAACCAGCATATAGGAAGTACTATATATTTATATAGTATATATTTTCCATTCGTATTATTATCATCTTTCTGTAAATAACGCATTAGTCATACATATCGGTGGTATGTATGACATAATGCATACATATATCTAACATGTTTTGTCCATGTACTACGCAGTTTGAGTTTGACGAGACGAAAGTGACCGGTCAGGCGAGTTTGAAAGGTCGTGGGAGTCTCATTTGTCAGTATTGAAAGGTGATAGAAGGAATTACATGTCTTTTCAACAAATTTCTTCTTCTGTTTTATATTATGGCTTCCACCGAAATTTCAGTGATTCTGCCAATGTCCAGTATAATGAGATACTAAGTATCGGTGTTGTACGGTAAAGTTTTTTCAAGTAGCATCAAAGATGGCGTATGTTCTTTGATGCCTCGTGGCAGCTTGGGGCGGCAAATCTATACGAGTCCATTTATCAGTTCACTTTAACTATTTCACAAATTGTTCATTAGCACGAGCATTTATAACACCAAACTACACCAATTTCATATTATAAAGTCCACTTAAATCAATTTGCAAAATTGTCTAAGGCAAACTTCAACTGTACCCCTTGACTTCCCACCACAAAACCTTCAACAAATTTAAAAGTAGGAACATCAATTTTTTTTTTATTGGCTGAGCAAAGTCTCTCCCTTAGGCCTCTGGTACAGGAGTAGAGCAAACGGTAGAGTACTGACTGGACTACTCACTGGTAACATAGTTAGTTCTGCACCTAACGTTTGGGATGGTATCTTTTTTTCGAATTTTGTTTTTTGGAACAGTGATTTACAGTGTTTCTGGGAGTCCGCTCCGTGCAATGCTCTCATGCATTTTTTTTTGTAGAGTGAATGCTCTATTCATCTCTGTCCAGATCCCCAAATAATCATACTATAGCGTAAGACAGTGCCACATAACCATGATATGCTAGGAGAGCAGTTTCTTTAGAGAATGCCAGATTAGTCTGCAAAGAGGTTCTATCCGTAGTTACCGGCACTTTCTTGCAGTTCAGAAATGAAATACTTTTCGGTCAAGTTCTGCGACACAGTTTAAAAATAACATTTGCTTACAGATAAGATTGCAAACATTAGATAACCTAGTATAATTATCAATAAATAAATGCAGTCATGATAACAAAGTAAACTGCGCTCCCAGTGTCGATGAGTGGCCACATGGCTTGCAGTGGAGCGGTTATTGATTTACTATTCAACCGATTTCGAAAAAAGAAGAGGGTGTTCCCAATTCTTCGGAATATTTTAAGTATATTCCCCGATTAGTCGGAGACGCCTGAATAGTTTTTTTTTTATTCGAAGGGGTATATACTTCCGAATTAGGAAGATGGGACAAATTGGTACCATTCAAATTTCATCAAAATTTGTTCCGTAGTTTGGTTCAATTATTGGGGTTTCAAATAACACAGAGTGATTGTGGTGGATCCTAGGGTCTGAGCCTCCACTTTTTATGAATCTTGCGTTTGAATAGCACTAACCAACTTTACTTGCGAGTAGCTTGTACTTTGCAAACATATTGCATATCACCAGTAATTAAATTTTATATTATATCCAGAGTCGAAGGATTAGGTCCCGACCTAATCCTTACGTATCCTGAGAGCGGGTCCTTTAGGTAAGAAACATAAATTAAACTATGGGCATAAGTAAATACACCGACCAGGTGGTCGGACGACCTAATAAAGGTCGCAGGAAGACGCTGGATGCAGGCCGCTTCCAACCGGTCATATTGGAAATTCTTGGGGGAGGCCTATGTCCAGCAGTGGACTTCTTGCGGCTGAAATGATGATGATGATGAAGTAAATACTGTGAATTCAGGTTGTATGCCTATAACGTACGTAACGTACCTATGGTACCTACGTAAGTAGCAGTAACTGCGCTCCCCTGATCCAAAATTCAAGTCAACCGTCGAGTCATCTACTTCGTCACATACTGAATCAAGTTATCTGCTAATATTTCTTTCCTTATATATGCATCACACTTATAATTTTATCAGTTTAAGATTAACTTTATCTGCATTTACGCATGGTAAATGCCGGGGGATCATCAACTGATCGCATGATTGACTGTTTTACTCAACTAAGTATTCAAACAGGCATACGGTCCACCTGATGGAAAGCGGTTACCTTAGCCAAAGACAATATAATACTAACGTAATAGACTGCCCACCTCATACAAAAATATTGGACCAAATTAAGGTTGCGAAAAGCAGGCGAATGTATGGCGCAGGAGAGTTACTTGCTACTCGATACTAGATGGCGGTAATCTGCGTTAGCCTTTAACTTACTAAATATACGGTGTCACTTTAAAATATTATGCCTAAAATATTGTTTTGATTTTTAATAAGATATATTTTGTGAATCATGTTTTTATATTCTCATAATACGGTAGATACAATGTTGTGTAGTTTCGAGTGGCGCCATCTATGCGAGTCTCTGAGAACAAATCGTACGATTAAGGCGTTGAGACCACATGCCTTAGCCTATGAATGCCTGTAACACCAGGGGTGACAGTCGGGCGTCGCCGACCCTGAAGGAATCTTTTTACGGTCTTTTTGAAGAACCACATGTTGTTTAAATAATAACATGTTTTAGCTCCATCGTGTGGTTCCCGGCAGAGTAGAATAGGACCACTCCGAGTCTTCCTGTAAATGTCGTTGAAGGCGACTAAGGAACACAAGCTAAACAAAGCTTATAAACGTCAAAGAGACCTCTTCAACCCGTCTGGCCAGCGTGGCCAAATGCTCTGATTACTCTGGCAGTACAGAGAGGGCTCCTGCAGTGGTCGTTAAAGAAGACCTGATGATAATGATGATGTTCTTTTTAGCACAGCACGGTCTCTGTCACTGTGAAAAGGATTTGAATTCTGTATTTTTCTGTAAATGTAATCGCTCCTTCTGGGGGCTATATATGCGATCTTGCTCGAATTTGAGCACGTCTTAACTTGGCGCCCATACAATGTTCAACATAGACAATAAGCAATTTTCAGGGCCAGTGTCTGAATTAACGTCGCAATAACCTACTGAAAGTATCGAAACAAGTCGGCAAAGTTTCCGAATAGGTTAAAACTATTTGGCCATTAGCTGCAGTATTTTTTATGTGTATTTGACGGCAAACATGCAGACAAGCCACCTGATGGAAATTGTCATGCACCGCCCATGAACATCTGCAACACCAGAGAAGGTGCTGATGCGTTGCCGACTCTCAAGATACCAAATATTAAACATCTCACCTTTTGTAGAAAGGAGTTGATCCATTTTGTGAATGTCTTCTTCTGTATGTGTAACCGCTCCTCCTGAAGGGCCTTGATGCGCCCTTGCTCGAACTTGAGCGCGTCCTCCCTCTGCGTCATGTTGGTACGCTGCTGGACTGCCGTGGCGTAGCCCCCCGGCTCATACTGCGGCCCTGGAAAGAAGATACAGAGTTATATTATGAAAGAAAGGTAACAACATCCATGTATATGGGGAAAAAACATAAAATGCACCTGATTACAGATGATCACCAGGAGGACCAGACGAAAGAAGCCGGCAGAGGGAATAGTACTATCTCTACCTCAAGAATATGCAGAGTTGCTTGAGCACTGCTTAACATCAGGCTACCTTTTCTGGGAGAATAAATTTTACCTACAAATCGACGGTGTTGCCATGGGGTCACCAGTCTCCCCCATTGTCGCCGATATATTTATGGAAGACCTTGAGGAGAAGGCTCTTTCATCCACCCTGGCTATGCCGAAGATGTTCAAACGGTACGTAGATGATACTTTCGTTGTTCTCCCAAAAACTCAAGTTTCTTTATTACTAAACCATCTTAATTCAATTAATAACAAAATTAAATTCACCTTAGAAACTGAGACAAATAATTCATTAGCTTTTCTTGACATTTTAATAATTAGAAATCCTGATACTACTATTAGTCATACTGTGTATAGAAAGCCTACCCATAACGACAAATATCTCAATGGCAAATCCCATCATCATCCATGTCAGTTGGCTACCGTTGGTAAATCTTTGTTTCAGAGAACACATGGCATCTGTGACACCCACCACCTCAAGGAGGAGCTTCAACGAGTAAAATCGGTTTTAAGAAGCAACAACCTCAACCTCCCAAAAACACATCACAGAAGCCGCCCAAAGCCTCACACAGTTGATCGCTTTCCTGCCATCTTACCATATGTAAAGGGAGTCACGGACAAAATTGGTAATATACTTAAGCGTGCTTCAATCAAGACCTATTACAAGCCGCACAAGAAAATAAACCAACTTTTAAGACCTGTCAAATCTAATATCCCGTTACAAGATGCTGGAGTTTATAAAATTGACTGTGAGTGTGGTTTATCATACATTGGGCAAACAAAGAGAAGCATCGGTACCCGTATAAAAGAACATATTGCTGACATGAAGCATAGGCGCTCAACGAAGTCTGCAGTCTGTGAACATGCCCTAGACAAACCCAACCACTATATGCGTTTTGATAATCCTCAAGTCCTTGCAAAAGAAAACAGATACATTCCAAGAATGCTTCGTGAGGCTATTGAAATTAAAAAACATCCTAATTTCAATAGAGAGGATGGTTGGCAGTTACCACCAGCTTGGGATCCAGTCATCAATTTAATCAAATCTCAAGCTAAGCAGAAGACTGCAAGACCTTCAGACACCGTGAGCCAATACTGCGTACATCCGGAACGTTATCAATAAATATTTTAGGCGGTAGATTTTGCAGTTCTTATAAAATACTAGACAAATGTCAACTTAGTCTACCTGCGACCACGAACACTGTAAAGTGCTCGAAACGTTAGGTGTATAAATAATGTAATAAACGCGATAAAAACCGTATTAAAATAATTTTATTTAAATGTGTAACAATCGCGAAAACATAAGAAAACATTATAGTACTATCTCCTCTACTGACATCATGGATCTAAGAACTAGTCTCTAGTCTAGTCTATTTGTATAGTGAAGTATACTTCACTATACAAATGTACCAAGTTAAAGCTGCTGTTTCAGTTGAATCATGTAAAACTAAGCACCGTGGCACAGTTAAAACAGTTACCCTCACGCAAGCCTCTCAAAGGGGCGAGGTAACACCCGTAAAATTAAATAAATCCATATCCTAACTATCCTAATCCTAACTAATATTATAAATGCAAAAGTGAGTTAGTTTGTTTATTTTTTTGTTACGCTTTCACGCCGAATCTACTGAACCGATCATCAGGAAATTTTGCATACACATAGGTTAGGGTACTGAGAAGGACATAGAATATATACCACGTGGGCGAAGCCGCGGGTAACAGCTAGTAATATTATAAATGCGAAAATAAATCTGCCTGTCTGTCTCGCTTTCAAGCAAAACTACCGAACCGATTTTAATGAAATTTAGTACACAGATAGTCGTGAGCCTGAGAAAACACATTGGATACTTTTAATAATTTACTATTCCACGCGGACGAAGCCGCGGGCACAGTTATTAATATATAACACAATGCCGTAACTATGTATATTTCGCGCAATTAGGGTAATTCATTCAAATAACATAATACAACATGGCGCCTTCATTGTTTGTCTTGTTTGTAAAGCTGTATTGGTCACGTAACTGTCTTAATGCCGTCTGTGACCTTGAAGGCATTGTTCAAATTCCGAGTAAATCGCTTACATACAATATTTTTTGTATGGCATTTTAAAGTTTAAGTGTCGAAGCACATTATGCCGAAGGTACGCGACTGTAGTTCCGATTTTACGTTTTGACGTATGCGCGACAGAATATTCGGTTGCGCGAACCTGCCTACTTAGGATAATTTTAATTCACGTCTATATTTGTAATAGTGTACACATAAAGTTATAACAATTATGATAAATTGTTAAAATTTTAATTCTATTACTAATGCCATTTGTCGTTACGAGAATATTAGTTGATAGAGAACTTGCAAGCCCTCATACTCGTAAAACGCTTTAACTAGTACTCTACTAAGTCACTGAACCGTTTACTCTCTCCGTGTAACTAAACTTTAAAAATCACTAATGAAGTTTAAGTCATATCGTAGCCATTAAGAGACCGAGAGAGAAATTTTCTAGTAAATCAAAAGATAACCGACCAAGTGCGAGTTGCGCTCACGCAACAAGGGTTCCATACGCAGCGTTTTGTTTACTTCTAACTAAAAGTTTAATTAAATGGTTTTTAAATAGCATTACAATGCTCGGTATATTATTAAAATTGAAAATATGTGATGAAAAAGAATTCGCCACAGGTAGGATTCGAACCCACAGCTCTTAGGTCTGCGCCCTAAGTGTGCTACCTATGAGAGAATTCGACGCGGTGATTCGAAGCCACGGTGGTGTAGTTGGTAGCACACTTAGGGCGCAGACCTAAGAGCTGTGGGTTCGAATCCTACCTGTGGCCAATTCTTTTTCATCACATATTTTCAATTTTAATAAAAGTTTAATCTCCTTAACTTGTACGAGAAGACCTTGATTCAAGCTAAATTTCATGATTATATGTATATCTTGATAAGTCCACATAAGGTCTTGACAGGCAGTCAAAACCAGAGTCAGAGCTAGACATATTTTTACGCCACTTGCGACAATCAATCCAAGTGGGGACTGCGTCCGGGGTTGCTTAACTTGCGCTTAAGAGTACCACGTAAAGCCTTACACTACAAGCTTTCGATACGAAACTTTTGTACGTGATGCGTACACTTACGTGCGCTGGCTTGGACCCTCGTAGCGGTCGCACGGTTGGAAACTATATTGGCTGATGCTATTCGGTCTTACTATAACGATTCGCGGCGCGGGTGTTCGCTAGCCAACGTGGGGGTGTCAAAGAAACAGGATGTCAAAGAAACAAGACAATCAAAGAAACAAGATGGCCCCAGCGTGGCAGCGATATGGCAAGCACGATTGTAGCACTGTGACGACCGAAGAGACCGAAGCGAACATGACTGAAGAGTCCGAAGTACTGACTGACTGTGTGTCTGACTGCGCTAATTTTATGTCTATTTTTTGTACTGTGACTATTTACTAGTTGAGCGCGACAGATGGTCCAATAAGAATGGCGCGTTTGTTACCTCATACCCCGCGCCCCTCGATCGTGCATACCATATACTGCCTAGGACCTACTTTATTTATTAAAATCAAATAAGTTATTTACTATTATGTATAAACTATGTTATCCTATTTCTAATAAGAAATTGTTTCTTATTAGCTATTCAGAACTGTGGAAAATGAAACCACGATAGGAGTGATTATTTAATTTGCCTACCTAGAACCTAAACTTATAACCTATCTACTACCTATCTGTTTATTTAATTATCTTTCTATTTACAATGTATATGTTATTTATTTGCTGTTTTGGAATCGATGGCTGTCCCGTACATCTCTCCCGCCGTGCGTCGTCCGCCAGGTCGTCGCAGTCTTGAACTCGGTGCGGGACGGCCGGTTCTGTAGGCAGGATCACCAGCTTCCTTGTAGGGCGTCGTAGCACTCCTCCTCTGGTTCGTACGTCGACTGTTCTTGTGATGCCGTCGGGCCCGGGGTATGCGGCGGTGACGACGCCGCGCGGCCAAGTGTTGCGCGGCAGCGTACCGTCGGCTATTAGCACCACGTCGCCGATTTGGATTGCGGGGCCCTTGCCGTGGGGCTCCCGCCGGTATTGGAGGTCAGGTAGGTACTCGCGCAGCCACCTCGCCCAGAAGAGGTCGGCCAAGCGTTGTGAGGCGCGCCAGTGAGGGCGCCCGATGAGATCGCTGTCGTCGAAGGTGCCGTTGCTCGGAGATCGCGCTGAACCACCAAGGAGAAAGTGGTTCGGCGTGATGGCCTCGGGGTCCTCGGGGTTGACGGAGACGTGAGTGAGAGGCCGACTGTTGACTGTGTATTCGGCCTCGGCGAGTAGCGTGCTGAGGACTTCTTCTGTAGGGTGACGCTCGTTGAGCACGGTGTGAAGCGCAGTTTTCACGCTTCTGACGAGTCGCTCCCAGGCCCCACCCATGAACGGGGCCCCTGGCGGAATTTGTCTGTAGCTGATGTTTTTGCGGCTGGCCTCGTCCTCCGTCGCTTTGGCTGCTTCGCGTAGCTCGCTCGCTGTCCCTCGTAGATTGGTGCCGTTGTCCGACCACAGCTCCGTAGGGCAGCCTCGTCGTGCTATAAATCTTCGTAATGCGAGTATCGCGGAGTCTGTAGTGAGTGAAGCTGCTATCTCGAGGTGTACGGCCCTTGTCGTTAGGCACGTGAACAATGCGACGTAGCGTTTCTGTGTAGTTCGCCCGACGGTTACTGTGAGTGGTCCAAAATAGTCCCATCCCGTATAGGTGAAGGCCCTTTTATGATGTGCGAGCCTGCAGTACGGGAGCTCGCCGGTGGGCGGTGTAGGCGGTGTCGCTCTTCGTATACGACACGGAAGGCATCTGTGTATAATGAATCGCGCCGTCGGCCGTAGGCGTAGAATCCAATAGTGTTGTCTGCACTCGTTGATAGTAGTCTCGACCCCGGAATGATGTAGTTTTCTATGTATGTAGTCGATGTAAAGTCGTGTCGAATGATGATCTCCGTCCATGACCGGTGGCCTCTTGACACTATTTTCTACGTCGATGGCGGCCGCGATCCTTGACTTGATTGTTATCACTCCGTCGATTATTTCTACGGCTAACGGGCGTAGACGACTGTCGTTTTTGATGTTTCTTCCACTGGTGAGGGCTGCTATCTCGTCGGTGAACGATTCTTGTTGACTGGCGCGCACTATCAACATTTCAGCGGCTCGTATTGTTGTACCGGGGATCGGTAGGTATTGTGGTTGATTTTCTTGTCGTTGCACTGCGATTTTCACCAATTTTCTTGTGTTTTGTTTGTTATTACACCATGTCGGATCCTTTTCTGTGTTTTTCTTCGTACGTTTGTAGTGTACGGCTTCTGTTTTCGGTTTTTTGATACGATCGATGAACTGTAAGACTCGCGCAGTAGCTCGAACTAAACGCTCCCACCGTGAAAATCTGTAGACCGCCGGGATACACTCACGCAGCGTGGATCGCGGTTTCTTTTCTGTAATGTGGCACGTCTTTTCTTCGCCGGTTTTTTCTGTAGTGGTAGGCGTGTCGGTCGGCCACGTGGACGGATGTTGTAGTAGGAAGGGCGGACCGGTGAACCATCGATGACTGTTGTCGAAGTTTGGCGGGACTTCACGCGTGGCGTCGTCGGCGACGTTCATTTTCGTAGGCACCCACCGCCACTCGTTGACTGTGCTATTTTCTTCTATGGCAGCGATGCGATGGGCGACGTATGGACGATAGCTGCGCGCGCCGTTCTTAATCCACGTCAACACCGTCTTGCTATCGGTCCAAAATGTCTTCTCGTCGGGCTTGTGATCGTGTTCTTCTATGACCGCCGAGGCCATACGACTTCCCATGACGGCGGCTTGTAGCTCCAAACGAGGTATTGATGTGATTTTTAGCGGCGCGACGCGTGCTTTGGCGAGAACTAACGATAGCGAGACGTCACCGCTCGGATGCACTATGCGCCAGTACAGTGCTGCGGCGTACGCGACCTCGCTGGCGTCGACGAATGTATGTAATTCTCTTCTATGTGCGTCGCTGTAGCCTCGTAGACATCGTGGTACGGTGACATTGCGGAGTGCGCGGAGGTGACCCATCCATTCTTGCCACTGTTGTGTGAGATCTTCATCTATTTTCTCGTCCCAACCGGTGCCCCTTCTCCATACTTCTTGTAGTAACTGCTTGGCTCGCGTTGTTATCACTGAGGCGAATCCGAGTGGGTCGAAGAGTGACATGACGACTTTCAGTATTTCACGTTTGGTCGGCCTGCTGTTGTTGACGATCTCTGTAGGTAGCCGGACCAATTCCAAGTTGAAGGCGAGCTCGTCTGTGTTCGGTGTCCATATTAGGCCGAGAGCTCGTTCTGTTTTTGACCCATCGTGTAGGTCGATCGATGTTTGTGCTGTGGTGGCTTCGCCTAAGCCCTGTAAGACGCGCGTTGAATTGGACGCCCATTGTCGTAGTTCGTAGCGTGCCTGTCGATGTATGTCGCGTACGTCGCTCGCTGTAGTGATCGCCGTTTCTTCGTCCGGAAAACTTTGCAAATAATCGTCCACGTAGTGATTTCGGACGATGGCGTCACACGCCGCGGGGTGCGTATCTTCAAACTTCTTCGCGTTGAGATTCTTGACGAAAATCGCCGTGGCTGGTGATGAAGTTGCTCCAAAGATGAGTGAAGTCATTCTATATTCCGTCGGCTTGTGGTCTCCTCGCTGTGCGCCCCGCCACAAGTACCTCAGTGCGTCCCGGTCTTCTTGCTTGATTTTCACTTGCATAAACATTTCTTTTATATCTGCCATGACTGCTACGGGATGTTGTCTGAACCGCATGAGTACCCCAGGCAGCGACTGAAGGAGATCGGGCCCGGTGAGTAGAAAATCGTTGAGCGCCTTCCCTTTGGTTTTAGCGGCTGCATCATGGACGACACGCACCTTCCCTGGCTTCGAAGGGTTGAGCACCGCGAAGTGTGGTAGGTACCATGTCTTGTTGCTGTTGGGCGATCTCGGTGGCGCAGGCTCGGCGTATCCATTGGCGATGAGCGCGTCCATTTGTTGTTCATATTTCTGTTTCAGCTGCGGGTTCTTGTCTATCTTGCGTTCTGTAGCCAGCAGCCGTCTATATGCGTTGTCGTAATTATTTGGCATTACGACGTCTTGTGATTTCCACAGTAGCCCAGTTTCGTAGTGGCCGTCGTCACGCTGTCTTGTATTTTCTTGTAAAATGACGAGGGCTCTTCGTTCAGGATCGTTACTCGGCTGTTTTGGTTCTATGGTGAGGGACTCCAAGGCGAAGTGGTGTCGTAGTTGTTCGTCCATACTGGCGTCGACGATGTCCGTTGCGTTGTCCGGTTCGGCAATGTGATTCACATAGTGTACTCGCTGTCCAAGTGTACGTGTGTGAGCGCCGTGTAGCACCCAGCCTAACGACGTTAACGAAGCGACGGGTTGATCGCGTCGACCTCTTCTTGTTTCTGTGGCGAGTAGCATGTGCCAGTTGTCCTGCCCAATGAGTAGCTTAGGCGCCGCATCTTGGTACTTGAGGTGTTCGGCTATGTCTGTTACGTGGGTACAGCCGTTCAAATCTGCGTCAGTAACTCGTTGCGGCGACAGTCGAAGATTGCTGAACGTGCGTGCTTGCATCTTGTTGCTACTTGATGACCCATGGATGGTGAATGACACTCGTCGAGATTCTGCTGCGTTCACTTTATTCTTGCCGATGGCTTCGATGTGTAGCGGATCACGTGGTCCTCTTGCGCCGATCTTGTTTGCGATTTCTTCGTCGAGGAGCGAAATAGTAGAGCCATCGTCGAGAAGAGCGTAGGTACTGACGTCGCCCTTAGGACCGGAGAGTCGAACAGGAACAATCTTCAAGAACGCGTGTGCGCGTGTCTGCTTTGTCCATGTTGAGGCGACGACTTCACTTGGTTCTTCTTTTTTCTTGAAGTGCAGCAGGCTATGGTGAGTGCGGGTGCATCCGTCGGTATCGCAGGTCTTCTTGTCGCAGGAATGGCCTTTCTTGCGGTATTCCAGACACCGGTAACACAACCTTTTTGTCTTCGCGATGTCCCATCTTGCGTTTGAATCCGCATCTATAAATTGTTTACACGTGGACAGAGTGTGGTCGGACTTGTCACAAACTGCACACTCCTTTTTCTGCACTGTCGGTTTTGTAGTCTCCGTAGCGGCGAATGTTTTTTGTGTTCGTTCCCGCCGTTGTTGAGGTTTCGACGATGATTCCGTAGTACTAGGGTTCGTTTCGGGCTGAGCGTACGGGCTGCATCGATCTGCTTCACGTTGTAGAAAGCGCGCGAGTTTTTCTAAGTCGGCTTCGTCTTGACTGTTTTCGGCGGCGAAGTCGAACCATCTGTAGCGCAGCGTCGGAGGGAGCTTCTCTATGGATTTTGTAGTAACTTCCGGATTGTAGAGGTAGTATATCTTGCCAAGCGCGCGAAGTGTAGTGACGATGTTGACCACTCGAGTTGCGAAGATGCATATGTCCCTTGGCGCGTCGGTCGGGCGCGGAAGCGAACGGAGGCGCTCCAACTCGGCGAGGGCGATTGCGTCGGGACGTCCGAAGCGTGACTCGAGTGTCTTCATTAATTCTTCAGGCTTGGTGCTGTGTATAAGGAGAGTTTCTACAGCTTCCTTAGCTCTTCCCCGTAGACTGCGACGAAGGCGCGCGACGTTTTCGATGTCGGTGTAATAGTGCGACGTTTCTTGATACGCAGCTCGGAACGACAGCCATTCTTGATATGAACCGTAGTACAGAGGCAGGTCTTGCATGTGACGAGGATGATTTCCCGATCGCGCGGCGAGGGCGATGGCGTTCGCGAGCTCCGATAGTTCTATTTTCTGCGTTTGTGGCTGACGAACGGCAACTGTAGCGGATGCTCCCGCCGGTGACAAAACGGGAATCTGTGCGGCGTGCGGGGCTGGTTGAGGTGGTGCACGCTGAATCGTAGACTGCAGTACTGGCTGTGGTTGTTGGACGATCGGTGGCGGCGCGGTGAACTGTGGCTGTAGGGGTGGCGCCGCGACCTCTTCTGTATGTACTGCAGGCGATGAGTTGAACGGTTGATCGGTGATGGCTAGCTGTGGCTGACTTGTATTCAGCCAGTCGGTGACTCGACGCGCCGTGTCCTGTTGCGTGGTGACCGTGTCGTCGTCCTCGATGTCTGTGTCTTCTTGTTCGAGCGTGGCGACGCGGGCGGCGGCGAGTTCCACTTTCAATCGTAGTAATTCTTCCCTAGCTTGAGCGAGGCGCAGCGATTTCTTGCTTTTGATGCTGCTTCGAAGGCGAGTCAGGGGGCGTGGAGATGGCGGACGATCTTCTGTATGCGAGGGAACGTCTCCCGTGGCGGCGACGATGGTTGAGGGGCGCGGGGGGACTTCTCTCGCTGCGGTGCTGTGTGACGTAGTTACTGTAGTTCCATGCGACCACGTGTTGGTCTCTTCAGACGTCGTGTTACGCGATGTGGATGCGGTGACGCCGTCGCTCGATGTGATATTGCCGCTCGCTGCAGGCGCTATTGCTTCCGACGGACGCTCGGAAGCCCCCCGCGGCGAAACGGCGACGGTGGGTGCGACGGTGGGACCACTCGATGCTTGAACGGGCGTAGGTGACGGCTGAACGGGCGCGGCAGCCTCTGGTGCTGCCCTCGATGTGCGCTCGTCGCGGCCGGACTTCGATCTTGTAACTGGCATCTTCTATTTGTAACGACGATGAAGAGACGTACGAGAATCCAACGATGTAATCCGGCTCCGAATGGACCAGCAATGTACGTGATGCGTACACTTACGTGCGCTGGCTTGGACCCTCGTAGCGGTCGCACGGTTGGAAACTATATTGGCTGATGCTATTCGGTCTTACTATAACGATTCGCGGCGCGGGTGTTCGCTAGCCAACGTGGGGGTGTCAAAGAAACAGGATGTCAAAGAAACAAGACAATCAAAGAAACAAGATGGCCCCAGCGTGGCAGCGATATGGCAAGCACGATTGTAGCACTGTGACGACCGAAGAGACCGAAGCGAACATGACTGAAGAGTCCGAAGTACTGACTGACTGTGTGTCTGACTGCGCTAATTTTATGTCTATTTTTTGTACTGTGACTATTTACTAGTTGAGCGCGACAGATGGTCCAATAAGAATGGCGCGTTTTGCTACCTCATACCCCGCGCCCCTCGATCGTGCATACCATATACTGCCTAGGACCTACTTTATTTATTAAAATCAAATAAGTTATTTACTATTATGTATAAACTATGTTATCCTATTTCTAATAAGAAATTGTTTCTTATTAGCTATTCAGAACTGTGGAAAATGAAACCACGATAGGAGTGATTATTTAATTTGCCTACCTAGAACCTAAACTTATAACCTATCTACTACCTATCTGTTTATTTAATTATCTTTCTATTTACAATGTATATGTTATTTATTTGCTGTTTTGGAATCGATGGCTGTCCCGTACAACTTTAACTCGCTGTAATTTTGTATAGGTATTGTTTTTAAAATTGAAATCTCATTATAAACATTAATATGCCTTATCCGGTCGTATGTACGAAATTTGGTTGAGATTGGCTTAACTGTTGTAAAACTAAAACGAAACTACGTTTGTATGGGATTGCGGCTTTGCGTGGGACTCTTAATAAGCGCTGATAATACTCACGCCCGCTGGGCCTACGGCCTCCTCAAAAAAGATAAAACAATTTTGATACAAGCAATCAACATATTATCTACGCTCCAAACCTGCACCAAACTGACAAATTAGCCAACTACGGAACATTTTAATAATTTGCAAAAACTACGGATGTAGGTTTTTGTGTCATCGCTGACTCATCATCTTTTCGATGACTTCATATCTTCCTTATCGTGAAAGTGTCATTATCAATTTATTATTTTGTTTTTTTTTTTTTGTTTTTCGTAAGTGTAAGTGGCCAACACTGGTGTCAGATTTTTCAAGCTGCCTTAAGGCATCTGACATAGCTTAACGATTGCCATCAACGATGATAGCCGAGACCAACGGCTTAACGTGCCTTCCGAAGCACGGGGGAGCTCGAGATATTTTTATGCCACTTGCGGTCACCCATCCAAGTAGGGACTGCACCAGGGGTTGCTTAACATGCGTAAGCGCTCATAGAGCTCACACCCACTGGACCATCGGGCTCCTCCATTATTTTGGTTAAAAAATAAAAACCGTCACAATAATTTGCAACATCATTATTCAAATTTCATGTCTACATTCCTTGCGGGGTAGACAGAGCCCAAGGTCATCAAACCAAAATGCCACATTTAACATGTTAGTGGGGGTTAAAGTGGAAAGCGGAATCAAAATAATGATGGGTTGCTAGCCGCATCGCCTAATGACGTGATTCCATAGTTTTTGGCCAATCCCTTGACCGGCTTTTACGGTCTGCGCGGGAAGATAAGCAGCTGGTATATTCTATGTTTTCCTTATATCCCAAATCAGCATGGAAGAGACGTTTCAATTCAAATATGTACAAACTGCCAAAAATTTGCCATTTTAACATTCAAATATATGTGTCGCAGGCAAATTGTATGATGCCGCGTTTTACAAACGGCGTCGTCTGTTTACAAACGCTCGCTCTTTTGGTATATGCCGAAGGCAAATTGAAGACTCGTGCAATTGTTAAAATTTCAACATTGAAAGTTATCGTAGGGTGACTATCATAAAACACAGGTTGGACAAATCGGACTTTATTTTAGCAATCAGGTACCTACCTATTCAAATAAGAGTATCTAAAAAATACGTGCTTAGGCACTCTTAAAGTAATTAAAATATTTAAGTAACAAAAACATAATTTAAACTGATGACATACGCAATAATAATGCAACTTTATTAAGCTAGAGATAATCAGTTTTCCAATTGATAGGCGGAGTCTTTACAAAACTTAAAAAAAGACATAGGTACTTATTAAAAAAATAACAGTATCAAACGTTTACAAACTTTATAATAATTATTATTTTAGGATTTGTACCAATAATATAATAATACCAGGAGTCCTCCGAGCACCAGATTCCATAGACACCTTAGTTTTTTACGTACCGGATTACCTCAATAATTTTGTCATTTTTCCACGGCTTTTTTTTGCAACTCACTATAATAACTTATACTTTAAAACCATCCTTTTTTTGTGAAAACTCCATTGAACACGCCGAATTTGCACTGTTTTCAATATTTTTCTCTATCACCAAATCACTAGTCGACGCCATTTTGCTTGTTTTGATTAGAAGCGCCGCGCGTGGTAAGAAAAATAACTAAATACTTCAATTTGCCGCGTCATTTTGTAAACGGCGATTGAATTGTCTATCAAATGTTAAGGCATATTATATACTGACAAGGAAGCTCACATTTTGCCTTCGGCATATACCAAAAGAGCGAGCATTTGTAAACAGACGACGCCGTTTGTAAAACGCGGTATCATACAATTTGCCTGCGACATCTGCATAGCATCAGCGATGAGTCATCGTTGACAATGAGCGTCATTTTTCGCTTCTTATCACGAATTTTGCTGATAGAGTTGTCTTTAAAGAGGTCATAATTGCATGTTATTAACATATTTTTGGAACAATAAGGCTTCTTTAAAAATTTTGGCGAGTAGTGTTCATATCGCATTTCTCATGATAACAATGTTAAATATGTATTAGCCAGTCTTACGCTTTTGTTTTTGGTCTGATTAGAACAGCTCAAAAGCTAGTTAAGAGGGTATACTAGCAGTGCGTTTTCCATAGATTTAAAAAAAAATTTTCGGCGTTTTCCATACAAATGTATTTCTCTATTTTCTCGCTGAAAACTACTTCTAGAGGCACAATTCTTTTTACATACAATCTATTACTAAAATAGGTATGACCCTATGTTTTTTTTTTCTAAAAACCTGTTTAAAAGAAAAAAAAATTGTACAAAAACAGTTTTTTTGGACAAAATAAAAAATAGGGGCATTCCTATTTTAGTACTAGATTTTATGGAAAAAGAATTGTGGCTCTAGAATCAGTTTTCAGCGAGAAAATAGAGAAATACATTTGTATGGAAACCATATTGAAAAAATACTGCTAGTATACGCTCTTAAAGCGCTGTGTTATCCGACGATACGAGAAACACTAACGCCACCCAGCAATTAATTCGACAAGTCCTAGATCGTATCAAATTTAAAAAATCTAATAGCTGAATGCCCTAGTAAATTACTTGTAGTATTATTGGCAGCAAGCTGCATTGGATAGGGATCAGTGGGGAAAAGAAGGGGAGGCCTTTGCCCAGCAGTGGGACACAAAAGCAGGCTAAATAAATAAAAAAATATTGGTACAAGTTGTCACAATTTTTAATTTGATGAATTATGAGAACGAATTATAACCGCCAAAAGTGGAAACTTTTGGCGGTTATAATTCGTTCTCTTAAACTTGGATTATAATATCTATGAAAAGAAATAAAATTAATTGTATAAAATAGAATACTACAAATAATTATAAATAAATAAATATATAGGGACATATCACACAAATTGAGCTAGCCCCACAGTAAGTTGTGAACTTGTGTCGCGGGATACTAACTCAATGATACTATATTTTATAATATATACTTATATAGATAAACATCCAAGACCCAGGTCAATATGAAAAAGATCTTTTTCCATAGTGACCTGACCGGGGATCGAACCCGGGACCCCCGTTTCGCAGGCTAGCGTGTTGACCGCTTGACTAGGGCAATCAGCTTTTAGTTTTTTTTTTTAATTTGATTTGATTTAGAAGTAAAAGAATTAATTGCTAGGTGGCGCTAGTGTTTCGTATCCTCTGATACCACAGCGCCTTAAAGCGCTGTTCACATATTTCCGGGTCAGACCCATTCGGGCTACGAGTCGTCCGTTTTCCCGTCAGATTTCACAATAGCAGGGAAATCGGTGTCAGTGTAATCTTTGTTCGACAAAATTTGTCAGTTGTTTGTTTTACGTGTGTGTAAGTGGCCAACACTGGTGTCAGATTTCTCAAGCTTACGGCCTCAACCAACGGCTTAACGTGCCTTCCAAAGCACGGAGGAGCTCGAGATATCTTATTGCGGTCACCCATCCAACTGGGGACTGCGCCTGGAGTTGCTTTTCATGCGTATGCGTGAATAATGCTAACAACCACTAAGCGATCGGGCTCCTCAAAAGTGATTCGCAGACACGTAGGGGACCCCCTCATTTGTCGGTAATTGTTGGGGAATTGTAGTGTCGGTCATCGGTCTATCTGGCAACAGTTATTTGAACGAAAAGTTGTACAATAAAAGAAGTAATTCCATCGCCTTACGCAAAAATCGAATGGCCTTGAAGGGGAGTCCGGGCTGTCACCGGGACACTGACGCAAATAGTATGTAATCGACTTTTCTCCGACCGCCGCGGTGACGACCGAACGTGTGAAGGGCCGTTGTGCCTCGCTCTGTGGCTGTCAGAAAAAAGAAATACTTACCATATCGTCTCGAAGGTTGGTAATCCTGATAGGAGTGCACGCTCACGTTGCTCAGCTGCCGCTGCATGGCGTCATCAGGCTGTCGTCGGCTGTCACTACTCTCTTCGGACCGTTCAAAATTCTTACACTACTCTTTGGCTTTGATGATTCACTACTTTTTTATTTTATTGTTGAGTATTGTGGTGCTTCTGGATTAGGGAATGGTAAATTAGTATATTTACGTTGACTACCTGAGTTTGCAAGTACCTAATATTCTAGTATTAGTGTGAATTTTCGAAGCCAAATATTTTTTTACTTTGTTTTTTGATTTTATGGACTAAACCCTTTTCTTAACACCAAACACATTTGTTTAATTTATTTTATGGTATAGTTATGTGTGTTTTAAATTATTTCCTATTAATATGTTCCTTATACTTGGATCGTAATGTTGTACTTTAAGGACTAGGAACTTTTCTTTAAAACGAACACAATTTCTCAATTTATTTTATGGTAATCGCAAATGTATTGTAAAACGTCGTATAATGCTCGTACTCAGTTAGCTGGCTATTATAGTCATCGGATTCCAGTTTTGAAGTTTACTTTTTAATTGTTCTCGTAAATGTCGTCGATATGCATACTTTGCTTACTGAGGGAAATCCAGTTATGTACGCGCACGAATAACAGAATGTCGTAATGATTGGTTATTAATGGCCGGGGCATGAACCGACATAATTGCATTAACACCAATACCGGTACACTTACTACTGCATTCATATGCCATTGCTTTATGTAATTCTATGGCATGATGAACGGTCGGTTTATTGAACTTTGATCGCCTAGGTACTCAAATTCTGAGGTGAACTAAGTAAACTAAAAGAGAGTACTTTGTTCACCCTGGTGATATCACCTATATAAAAGTAGAACAAGCCCTAGAGGCCACGTTTTTAGGGAAACCGGCAAAAAGTTGTCAAATGCGAGTCAAACTTCCCCATGAATGGTCCATAAGAAGGCTTGATGTCAAGGATGATATACGTGCCAATATGGTCAACTTAGTGGCGAAATCGTGCGAAGTGGAGAAGAAAAAGCTGGTGCCCGGATTCCGGATCTATGTCCGGATCAACCGGAAATATGTCCGGATAATAAAAAGACATCTGTAAAGATTTCAAAGAGTGACGTCATGGTTGAGTGCGCGTTGATGTCTTTTGATCTTAGAAAACGCGCTATCGGGCCAACGTCATCTATACTGATATCATAAAAGGGAAAGATTTGATTGTTTGTTTGCATTAAATAGGCTCCGAAACTACTGGATCTATTTACAAAATTCTTTTACCTATAGAAAGCTAATTTTATATGCGGGTGACATCGCGAAAGTCAGTATGTATATTTGTTTGTCATAGGCATATAACGCCAGTGAAGCCGCCGGCAACAGTTGATGGGCTATAATTAATCGGACAAAGTCGCGAGAAGATTGCTAGTCCTAACTAATGTTACAAATGCGAAAGTGAGTTTGTTTGTTTGTTTGTTTGTTACGCTTTCGCGACGTACCTACTAGACCGATCATCATGAAATTTTGCATACACATAGGTTAGGGTACCAAGAAGGACATAGGCTATATATTACGCGGGCGAAGCCGCGGGTAACAGCTAGTAATATTATAAATGCGAAAGTCAGTACCTATGTATATTTGTTTGTTTGTTTGTTACCTCTTTACGCTTTATCTACTGAACCAATCTTCTTGAAATTTGACATACGCGTTGGTAATGGTACGGAGAAGGTCATAGGCATATATCGCGCCAGTAAAGACGCTGGCAATAGTTGATGGGCTATAATTAATCGGACAAAGTCGCGGGAAGATTGCTAGTATGTAATAATTTCGTACAGACTACAGTATAGGGACTCCCAATAAGGATTTTTGTACTTTGGTTGAATAATTCTGTTGTTGATTTTGAAAATTCATAATTAATTTATCGAAATACATTTGTTAATAACATGCAATGTATGTTAATTATTGTATTATTATTATTTTCCTACAATACAGGCACTGCCTAGTGTAGAAACTAGAGGTACATGATTTATTTTCATTCATTTTGCTCCATCTACCAAATGTTTTGTGTTTTATAGATTTATGTCAACTATGTGTGGAGATAAATAAATATTATATTATTATTCAGTGTTAGCTAGAAGAAAGGTTAAACCAATCTTACAAATGTCGTATTATTTTCTTACAAGACGTGATTTTTTCATAAAACCTTAGAGTTCAGGGCTGAACAAGCTTAATGCTGTGCTGTTTCCGTAAACATATTGTACGGTGTCGGCGTCACGGTCGCCGGCGGCCGTCGACACCGGCCCACGCGGTGCTTACGGTAATATTACGCAAATGAGCAAGATTTTATATTATAATTATGAAGATTCTACAGAACCTGCCGCCGTGGTGTAGTGGTTAGAGCGTTTGGCTCTCACTGCGGAGGTCGCGGGTTCGATTCTAGGCCTCCGTGGCGCGGTGTTTTTTTTTTATTCATTTAATACTTCTCCCTCCAACTTAATCGGAGTCTGTGTCTGCACATTTTAAGTTTTAACAATTTTATAATCATTCTATCATTCTTTGATATTGCCTTTCATTCTTCACCTTTACACTTAATTACTAGAACTAAGATTTTATTTCTTCATTCATCACTCTATTACTTTGTGCTTGTTTCTTATTAGTTTTATTTTACACCAGCCTGCGACACGGGAGGTCCGGGTTCGATCCTCGGCCAGGTCATGATGATCTTTCCGAGATTGACCTGGGTCTGGGATAAAATTATTTTAATACGGTTTTTATAATATTTTTTTTTCAAATGTGTAACAAACGCGAAAACATAGGAAAACATTAGTTACTGGGTCTGTGATGTCAAAATATAGTACAGTTTAATTAGTATCCGAACAAACTAGTTCACGATTACTCGATCTCACACGATCACATAAATCGAGCTAACCCCTAGCTCGATTTGTGTGCTTTGTCCCTATAAGTATATATTTATTAACTCATGTAGCTATTTAAATACGTCGGTTCTACCCTATTAACGTACGGGACTCATGTTTGAGAGTTTTATGAGCAGTAAAATTCGTAGTCAAACACAGTCGGCTAATATTAGTGACAAACATCGCCAAAGGTCATCGACACCATGCTTATTATGCATATTATTTGCATGTTCAGAAACCGTGTTCAGAACTCTATATTCTTCAACCTCTTTGAATAATTAACTGATTAAAAAAGATAGCCCGCGTTCCATTTATGAAAAAATTGATTATTTCAATGTCTTTAATTTAAAAAAAAACTGCCCTTGTGGCATGGATATTAAAACACTTTTTAATTTAATCATTTTCACCCTCACTCCAATATTTATCTATGGTCTCTATTGCCTAGACACTTCGATCACATATAAGTTGCTTTATATGTGATCGAAGCCTGGAAAGAAATCAGGCAGTCGTTCGTCTGATATACTAGTAAGTACTTCCACGCTGGTTTGGGAAAAAGGAAAAACTTAGAATGTACCAGCTGCTTCTCTTCCCGTGCACCATTAAAGCCGATCGAGGGAATGGGCCGTCAGGAATCATGTCAATAGGCGATGCGGCTAGCAACCCACTATTTTGATTCCGTTCTCACCTACAAGCTCACCAACATGCTAAACGTGGCCTTAAGTTTTAACAGACTTGAGCTCTGCCTACCCCGTAAGGGAAAAAGACGTGATAGTATGTATGAATGTAAATTCTTCGTAGTTTGTGATCAAAACTTTTACACGATCAAATTAATTAACGATAATTAATGTCTCAAATAATCTTGGGTAGTCAACAAGATGTGAGAAATTGTATAAATGAAAAAGGAACTGTTTTTACAATGATATAGAAGATAATTACATGGCTATTATGAAAGAATGTGATTAACTTACAATGAAAGCAAATCACCGCACTGAAATAACTTAGAAATTCTTTTTAATTGCCAAATGAAAGTGCAGAAAGTGACGGTTACATGCAATTTGTGAAAAGATTCTTCCGCGGCCAACAATTTTTATTTAGCTCAGATCTTCAAAGATTTTTGTAGTATTACTTCATGCTCGACGCATATAACTTTGAGTTTTCAATTTATTTCTAATAACTATTAAGAAAACAAATAGTAGCTACAGTTTCTATTTCTCAGACTAAAGTAGGTATAAATATACACATACTGGTACCTCCTTTAGTACGTGTATCTCGATGATACAAATTATCGAAATGGACAACCAACTCATAAAAGTTGACATCTGTTCTACTGCATGGTTACATTATATTTTCTAAAGATATCTAACTAGGCAACTGTGTTATGTCTCTCTTAAGCATTACAAAATTGCACACTATAAACAGCTATATACAAATTTGACAATAAGTTGACAACAGAACGACCATCAGAAAGCATTTTCAATTTAGCTTTTTAAATATGGAACGCGAAACTAGTTTCGGGAGCCGGTCGAACGTGTTTGAATTCCAAATTCAAATAGTGGTTCCGATAACGAGACAGCGGCGATCGGTAGACGTTTTTATTTATCTTTTTTACTGTCTCTGGTTTTGTTGACAACAGGTTTTGGCGCGAACTTTACAAGGACAGGAGAGTTTGACAAAAATAGGCGTAGATTTTATTGTAATGATGTCTGTCAGACTTGCGATGAATGGTCTTTCTTTTGGTTTATAAAAATAAGTGGCGTGTTTCGCTATTTCTAAAGACAGAAAATACAATAGTAACGGCCACGTTTAGCGTATTGCTGCGTACGTAGGTATATATATACCTACAATGTGTTTGGTATTAAACTAGCGATAATTTAAATTCACGTTTTCAACATGAAGAACTACAACTTTTGACCTGTTTAATCTGAAATCGATATAGATTTGGAAGCCGTGCCATAGTTCGATTAATTTCTAACAGCTGATATTTTTTTTTCGATTTTATGCTTGTTTACGTTTAGAGAACAATTTTGTATAGTTGTAAAGATCCTAATCTTCCTAGTAACATTATACGTTACATATTCCCACCAGCATCCATGTCATACCCATACCACAGACTATACACATGGTGCTTTATTGTAGCTCTTACTAAACTTGTATTAAACTTAATAACATTGTAGTTACGCGAGTCATCGGAACTAATATTTCGGGCGATACCGAATTGTTGTTTGACTTAATATTAAATTAAATTTCCATTAAGTAAGGAAACAGGCATACGACCCATATGATGGAGTCATCATCATCATCATCATCAGGCCTTTTTTAGACTCCACTGTAGGGACACGACCCTCTCTACACTCCAGAGCAATCATGTAATTTGGTCTACACTCTCCACGAGACGGATTGAAGAGGTCTTTTTGATTTTTATAAGCTTTGTTCAGCTTATTTCCTTAGTTGCCTTCGACGACATCCACGGGAAGACTTAGCGTGGTCCTATTCTACTCTGCCGGGAACGACACGTCTAATCATGGCCATGATATCGGACATATAAAAGCCGAAAGTACTGTAACTAGAAACTTGAAAAATTATGTAAGTAAGCACTATGACGGATAAGCTTTGTTCAGCTTATTTCCTTTGTTGCCTTCGACGACATCCACGGGAAGACTTGGAGTGGTACAATTCTTCTCTGTCGGGAACCACACAGCAAAATACATGATATTTACAACGTGGAATCGCAAGATACATGATAAAGTACAGAGGGCCAGATAGAAATTTCAACTACCCTAGTACAATTTGTACTATTACACGAGTATTATCAGTGGTATACTTTTCTGGCCCACTGTAAATTGCTGCTATATCCACAACGTTGTCGGTGACCCTAATCGCACAGAATCTGTTCCACATTACTAACGCTACACATCGAAGGCTGCCCGCGCGCTAACCGCTGTTAATTGACTATGTAGAGCGCGTAACGTGAGTATAGCCGCGTGGCATTGCTCGTAAATTCGGTTATAAAGTGTTTAAGAACTCTATCAATATACTCGTTGCAAGAAAAAAAACGGCCAAGCACAAGTCAGCTTCGCGTAAAGAGGGTTTCGTAAATAGTTAGGAGCACGACCCTCTCTGTACTACCCGAGTCATACATAAATCAAGGTAGACCTCACTCGATAGTAGAAGTAAGTACTATAAGACGAATCACAAATACATCATCACTTCATAATCAAAATAGGTGCACTATAATATAATCTGATTTACCAAGCAGTCAACGTTCAGCTTATATTAGATGGAGTCCATTTGTGGCAAACGGCCGCAGCCTATTCAGATGACGACTGTGATTGATGAGTGAGCACCGTCTTTGTGCGAGCGGGATGGTTTCAGGTTCTCATCGCTTTTATTTGTGAATACTAATATTATAAAGCCGTGTGGTTCGCGGCAGAGTAGAATCGGACCACTCCAAGTCTTTCCAAGTCTTTCCGTGGATGTCGTAGAAGGTGACTTAGGGAACAGCAGCTAAACAAAGCTTATAAATAAGCATCAAAGAGACCTCTTCAACCTATTTGCCCAGCGTGAAAAGTGTAGGCCAAATCCTCTTGACGTCTCTGGTCAATATATATCTCCGGTAGTACAGAGAGGGCCGTGCTTCTGCAGTGGAGACTAAAGAGACAGCCATCTTTTTTTCAGTAGCAAAAGCTCACGTGGACTTAGTTCTATTCATCCTTTAAAAAAAAAGTATAAACTTTCTCCTTTAAGTGTACTTATTTGATTAAATAGACGTCAAGTTCTTAAATCTTGAAAAAGGTAAATCTAGAAAAATATTTGTTATAGGTCTTGTGTGCATTTCTTTATGAGGTTGCTGGTTTAAAATACTCAGCAGGATTGCCGGAGGATATTTCGCCTTAACATTTTTTGAACCCGAAGAACCCGAAAGCAATAGGTATTACTTTTAAAAGTAAACTCGTATTAGTAAATGTTGTGTACGTGTATGCGTCAATAAAAGTACAAAGGAGACTGGTTGTGAATCCATCGCCTTTAGGCTCAAAAAAAAAATATAATTCTAAACGTAAAATTTGGCTCCAGCCATTGATAAGAAAAAACGGCTAAGCCGAGAGCCCAACGTTATCAGCCTATCAGCTCGTGGGAACGCCCGCTAGCACTCGTGTATAATTTAGGCAAGCCCCAAGGTCACTGCCGAACGCCTTGTACGGATTTAAATTTAAACATGAACACACGTTCTCTGTTAGCCGTTGAAATTTGAATATCGCGTTCGAAATTTGAATGATCGCATAGACAATCTAGCGACATGAATACAAAATTCGTTTTTATGCCAGTTTCTAAAATTAGAAATTTTACGTCATTAATTAATAATTAATTTTATTGCGGTATTCGTTATAAGTGACAGTTTATTTTATATTTTTTAATGATGCCGTAAAAGCCTCTATTTACATAATCACTTTTCTATATTCATATTTGTTTTACTCATATTAATGGTTCCTTTGACAATTTGGGCTCATTGAAGGTAAATGCCTCAGTTCTAACATGGTTTTATTCTAACTGTAATCTAGTAACCGAGAGTTTTCGCCACAGAATTTAGAATTCGCATCTTCGTTCATAGTAATATCAGCATCATCATCAGGTCTTCATTTAGTCTCCACTGCAGGAGCACGACCCCGTCTGTACTACCAGAGTCATATATTCCCCACAGCAATCAGAGGATTTGGTCTACACTCTCGGAGAGTTGGAGAGGTCACTTTGATGTTGTAAACTTTGTTTAGCTTGTGTCCTAAGTAGCCTTCTACGACATCCACGGGAACACTTGGAGTGGTCCTATTCTACTCTGCCGGGAACCACACGGCATGTTTGCTTACAAGTTGACTATAAAAGATAGTTCTCATAACCGTTGAAACCTTATTTACAATCCAAATTGTCAGTGTAACGACCGATGATGACGACGTCTCTCGTGCGTCCTCACTTGTTGTCTGTGCCTCTCACAATAGCTTATACATTATGTATGTAAAGACCGGCGCAAAACAGACTTTTTAGTCGCTATAGGCTTCTAAAAAATATAGCTATGCAGTCATATTATATCGTTAACAAATACGCACTTTTAGAAAATTTAAACGAACTTTGTAAAATAAACAGAAATTCATAACATCGTTACATTTTCAATATATGGATTGTCTTATGATTCCGTGCTTCGGAAGACACGTTAAACCGTTGGTCCCGGCTGCCATCTGGTAGTCGTTAAAGGAACCAAGTCAGAGGCCGAGAGGCGGTTCCGAAGAACTCTGACACCAGGGTGTGCATGGTCGGCTGACCGTGTCGCCTACACGAAATGATGATGATGAATATATGGCGAGTACAGAGAGGAAAATAAAATGCACAGGAAAATAAAATGCACCATTTCTCCGGCCTCACTTTGCCGTGAAATTCTTTGACCTTGTATGAAATAATAGGTGAGCGGAACTGCACGGTCTGTGTGATATGGCCTTTAACGGATAACGAACTTTTGTTATTTCACACATGTTGTGGCTGCGATATGAAAAACAAACGCGTGGAATTTTTATTCGAACCATTTCAAGGCTGTATGGTGTTGATTTTTTAATCGCGTTCTCTAAGGTAATATTTTTTTTTAAAAGTCGAAGCAAGAGAATCAATACCTTCGAGCCGATCGCCATTTTTTTTCTTTTTTATCAATATAATATCAGAGCGTTTTTTTCATTCATTAAGAAGATAGACTGCCTGTAAATTTTCATACAAAAAGCGAAACGCTTCCCACCCCTTAAACATAGTCCAATTTCAATATTTTTTTTACACATTAGTTATTGAAGAAAAGTAGGGCTGTACGTTTGATATTTAAGATATATTGCTTACAACAAAAGTTATGAGCATCTAAATATCCATATTTTTTACATAAAAAATGCCCGGGGCATTTTAATTTATTTAAATTAATCTAAACCGAATCAATAAAAAAGAAAAACGGTTTGTCGTAGATTAAGGTGTGCTAAATCGAATGACACCAAATTTCCTCATTTCGTATAGGTTTAGGGGGGAGTTTGTGGTGGGAAGTCAAGGGGTACAGTTGAAGTTTGCCTTAGGCAAATTGATTTTAGTGGTCTTTATAATATGAAATTGGTGTAGTTTGGTTTTATAAATGCTCGTGCTCATGAACAATTTGTAAAATAGTTAAAGTGAACTGATAAATGGACTCGTATAGATTTGCCGCCCCAAGCTGCCACGAGGCGTCAAAGAACATACGCCATCTTTGATGCTACTTGAAAAAACTTTACCGTACAACACCGATACTTAGTATCTCATCATACTGGACATTGGCAGAATCACTGAAATTTCGGTGGAAGCCATAATATAAAACAGAAGAAGAAGAAGAAGGTTTAGGGGGGTGGAAGAGTTATCGCCTTTTGTATGAAAATTACGGGTAGTCGATCCTCTTAAGAAAATGTTACTTTTTCAAGTCCAAATGTAGAAAAAAAGAAACAAGAAAATTAAAACTTGAACAATTACCTACATGTGTTTATTTTATGAATCGCCAGGATATTGCGCAGGAAATTCTTTTATATACAATACAGAGTGTCGGCTTATTGGTAACGATGGTAGAAGTTCAACGTTTTTTGAAAATACTTGAGTGAGGCAAACGAGAAATGGCGTATAGGTACTTACTCCATTTTATCCCGGAATCGTTACAGAATCTGCACTTGCAATTCAATAAAAAAATCATAAGCGGAAGAAGCATAATCTATTTCTCAATAATAGTAGCTGTAAAAAGTTTATAGTTTATGGATATTGCATTGCATTCGTTATGCAAACTGCAGCGAGGTTATCTGTAATATGTACTTGCCTTTATATTATTTTCAAGGCTGCTCTGAAGTACCTAATTTCAAAGAAAAATTGCGTAACACATGCAAACAAGTATTTTTTAAAGAAAAGTTGATTGCCGCTTTCAAAAAAAAAAAAAAACAAAGTTGACAAAAACACGAGTTTTATTTGGCGTAATTTAACAAGACTGACCCACCCAGAAAAAAGGTAATATTTTTCGCCCGTATTTATATATCTATGTATGTAAGCATGTTTGTTCCATTGTTGCCTCCTCCTAAACGACTTGACCGATTTTGAAGTGTATGGTGTCATTAGATTAGTATTTTTCCATAGGATTATATAGACTATTTAATGGCGGGCGTAAACTGTCAAAAACGTTTTTTTATTTCAATTAAATAATGAGATTTTTATTTTGAAAAGTCGTTTGCTACTATAAAAAGAAATGGTAAAAACAAGATTAACGAAAAAAACATGATCCTTATTCGGCTTATGTTGTAGTTTATGTTTGTATTGTACGGAATACTTCGTTTTGTAGTCCTAAGCTCCAAAAATAAACAAAAAACCAAATCATGAGCTTTGACCGGCGTATTTTGTAGGCCCGGAGTTTTGACCGGCGTTTTACATCGTCTGTTAGTATGGAAACCTTCGTTTTTTAGTCCTAAGCTCCAAAAATACATATTATTTTGCATCTGTTTCCACACCAGATGCGTCCGAACCACCGCCCTTCGCGCCACCTTTACAAATATTTAGAATGCGACAGGACGCTGACACACGCCCTGCACTATATTTAGCACTGAATAACCATGGTGATAAAACAATGTTAATAGCTATTTTTACAAGCTTTTGTTTAATTTGCAATGTATCTCATCCATCATCCTCATCATCATCATCAGATTTTTGATAGTGTCCACTGCAGGAGCACGACCCTCTCTGTACTACCAGAGCCATGCTGTAATTCGCGCACTGCTGTAAAACATCTATTCTTTCGTCGCGCAGTATTTTTCATGGAATACTAGCATGAAAAAAATATGAAGTACAGTTCAAAGATCAAAATAAATGATTTCAAAATATTTTCGAAAAAATATTTAAAACCTAGGAAAATAAAATGGCAAAAAGCTATATCCAGAAAAGGTTTCCTCATCATATTTTCAGCGATAACTACCATTTTTTTTTTCATCTATAAAAAGTACAACTTACTGAGCAAAATGAATACCTAAAAATATTACAATATTTGGTTATAATTAAGGAATTATTAAACTTAAACCGACAAAAAGCGGCTGAAATGACAGATACGGGTTCGAACTGAGATCGCCTACCGGCATCGCCACTTTTAACCTTATTTCATTACTAGTACGTACTATTATCGCGCGATTATCATTACGTACTATTATTATTAGGTGTTACAGCGCCTTAAATGTATCTATACTAATATATAAAGCTTAAGAGTTTGTTTATTTGGTTAAAGGCGCTAAACTCAGAAACTATTGGACCGATTTCAAAAATTCTTTCACCGTTGTATAGGTAAGTTATTCCTGAGTGTCATAGGCTAGCTATGTACCACGGACAAGGACGGGGCGGACTACTAGTATTATAAAGATCTGATCAGAAAAACTAACAGCCTCCGTGGTTCAGTGGATAAGGCGTTTGCCTTGTTGACCCGGTGGTCGTGGGTTCGATTCTCACGGGAAGCATACTTTGTTTAGTTGTTTCCAGTTTGGTTAGGACATTGCAGGCATGAATCACCTGATTGTCTGATAAGAAAGACGATTCCGTGCTTCGGAAGGCACGTTAAGCCGGTGGTCCCGGCTGCCATCTGGTAGTCGTTAAAGGAGCCACGTCAGAGGCCGAGAGGCGGTTCCGAAGAACTCTGACACCAGGGTGTGCATGGTCGACTGATCGTTTCACCAACACGAAATGATGATGATGTTAAAGATCTGATTGTTTGCTTGCATCGAAAAGGCTCGGAATCTACAGGACCGATTTTCAAAATTCTTTCATTTATCTGCGGGACTTAGGCTATAATTTACGCAGGCGAGGTTGGGGTAAAATAGCTTATTTTTAATGTAATAAAGTGACCAAAAAAGGACAAAAATAAAGACACGTACAACACGCGCTCAGCTGCACATTTACAAATATTTGGAAAACAAGTCGCAATGGCACAGGATGCTAATTTATCTGCCGGTGACATAGGCTATAATTTACGCGGGCGAAGTCGGCGGAGGTCTTTGTATTAGAATATGTAGTGATATAACATAGCATTAAGAATGCCAATGCTCTTTGAAGGTTTTAATATAATACAGTGACCAAAAACGGACAAAGACACCCTACGGCACGCGCTCAACTGTAGGTAGATTCACAAATATTTGGAACAAGGCGCGATGGCACAGGATGCTAATTTAACTTCGGGTGACAGGAGCTTTAATTTAAATTGCTTTCTATGAAGATCATCGATCATAGAAGTAGAAATGACTTTTTTTTTTTTAATCTATGGCGCAATCTCAACTATCCCAACTAATATGAAAGTGAGACAAACTAATGTGACAGTAAGTTTGTTTGTTTGTTTGTTACGCAAATTCGCATACACATAGTTTAGGGTACTGAGAAGGACATAGGCTATATATCACGCGGGCGAAGCCGCGGGCAACAGCTAGCAATATAATAAAGTACCAAATAAGGACAGAAATAAAGACACCAACAGCACGCGCTCAGCTGCACATTCACAAATATTTGGAGGAAGTCGCGATGGCACAGGATGCTGACACATGCCCTGTTCTATATTTAGGCCAACTTAACGAACTTGGGAAATGGGTTCAAAGTTAACTCGTACCATGTTTTTTTTTTAAACTTTCGCGCTTTGAAACATAATTATTTATATACGACGAGCTCCGTGGCGCAGCGGTCAACCTGTGACACGGATGGTCCCGGGTTCGATCCCCGGTCAGGTGAAAAATGATCTTTTTCAGATTGACCTGGGTCTTGGATGTTTATCTATATATGTATTTGTTATAAAATATTAGTATCGTTGAGTTAGTATCCCATAACACAAGTCTTATTTAAGAACTTACTTTGGGGCTAGCTCAATCTGTGTGATTTGTCCGTATATATTTATTTATTTATTTTTAATACAATAAAGTGAATAAAAATGGACAAACATGAGGACACCCTACCAACAGCACGCGCTCAGCTGCACATTCACAAATATTTGGAGGAAGTCGCGATGGCACAGGATGCTGACACATGCCATGTTCTATATTTAGGCCAACTTAACGAACTTGGGAAATGGGTTCAAAGTTAACTCGTATACCATGTTTTTTTTTTAAACTTTCGCGCTTTGAAACATAATTATTTATATACGACGAGCTCCGTGGCGCAGCGGTCAACCTGTGACACGGATGGTCCCGGGTTCGATCCCCGGTCAGGTGAAAAATGATCTTTTTCAGATTGACCTGGGTCTTGGATGTTTATCTATATATGTATTTGTTATAAAATATTAGTATCGTTGAGTTAGTATCCCATAACACAAGTCTTATTTAAGAACTTACTTTGGGGCTAGCTCAATCTGTGTGATTTGTCCGTATATATTTATTTATTTATTTTTAATACAATAAAGTGAACAAAAATGGACAAACATGAGGACACCCTACCAACAGCACGCGCTCAGCTGCACATTCACAAATATTTGGAGGAAGTCGCGATGGCACAGGATGCTGACACATGCCATGTTCTATATTTAGGCCAACTTAATGAACTTGGGAAATGGGTTCAAAGTCAACTCGTATACAATGTTCTTCTTTAAACTTTCGCGCTTTGAAACATAATCCCAACTAATATTATAAATGCGAAAGTGAGTTTGTTTGTTTATTACGCTTTCACGCCATATCTACTGAACTGATCATCATGAAATTTTGCATACACATGGGTTAGAGTACCGAGAGGGACATAGGCTATATATTACGCGAGCGAAGCCGCGGGCAACAGCTAGTTATTTATATAAACAGGACTTACCACGAACCTCATGTTTATTTGTCTCGCTGCGACCACGATGGGTGTAACTCCATTGAAACGTCAGCGGTAACAAATAAATATAAGGTTCGTGCTGAGTCCTGTTTATATAAATAATTATGTCGTTCGTATACACTGTACTCTTCCATGCTGGTTCGGGAGAAAAGGAAAAACATAGAATATACCAGCTGCTTTTCTTCCCGCGCAGACCGTAAAAGCCGGTCAAGGAATTACGCGAAAATCTACGGAACCACGTTATAGTCGATGCGGCTAGCAACCCATCACTATTTTGATTCCGCTTTCCACCTTAACGCCCACAAACACGCTAAACGTGGCCTTTGGGTTTTACGACCTTTGGCTCTGTTTACCCCTAAGGGATAAAGACGTGATAATATGTATGTATGGATATAATCCTTGTAACCCTGTCGGGTCCTTAAGGGGCGAGTCAGCCCATCTGTAGGAACAACTTTCCTATGGGTCTAAGGCAGGACATTCGAAAAAATAATTGACATTCCCTAAAAGTGTTCAGACGGCCGGGCAATTTACAAATATTAGTTTCATAGGAAAAGTTGTTTAAATTGACAGGCTGAGTCGCCCCGACGGGGTGACAAGGACACATTGTATACGACATTTATTTATTTATTATTAACAAAATTGTACAGCATTACAGTTACACCAAAGCACTGCACAACTTAACCTAGGACTACGGATTCATCCATCCCTTTCACCAAATAATAACAATTCATTCATCAATCGTACAAACCCATATAAAATATCACATGCCAGGAATTCGTTGAGTTCAGAAAGAAAGACCTCGCAAAAGAGGGGACTTTGCACGAGCGATATGTGTTTGAGGGGAGAATTGCAAGTAGCCTGTGTTGGCGAGCACGCAAGTACCTAGTTGTTTGGTGCAAATAGTCTTAAAACGCGCGACACAAGCTCCGGACAATCCGATTCACATTTTGACATATTTCCGGACATAATTACATATTTATTAAAACAAGACTCAGCACGAACCTTATATTTAATTGTTTCCACTGACGTCTCAGTGGAGTTACACCCATCGTGGTCGCAGCGAGACAGGGACATATTCCATATTCTCGGTACCCTAACCTATGTGTATGCAAAATTTCATGATAATAGGTTCAGTAGATACGGCGTGAAAGCGTAACAAACAAATAAATAAATAAACAAACAAACTCACTTTCGCATTTATAAATTTAGTTAGGATTAGGATTTTGCAGATATCAAGGATTATGTGCGAAGGTAAGGCAATCGAGGGGCCTGGTGGCAGATGGCTCGAGCATAACTGGCGCTTACGCATGTTAAACAACCCCGAGCGCAGTCCCCACTTAGATGGGTGAACGCAAGTGGCATAGATAACAACCTAAAAATACCCTTCGCAAATCGGATTATTAGATAAGGATTGCAATTTTAAGTAATATTCTCAGAAAAATGTGATATTACGAAATAGTTACCTGTGTACGTGAGCTTCGGAATGTTATTTGCGGAGATAACGGGTGACGTACTATTGTACATATCTTATCTATCACTTATCAGCAGTAAGTAAGCCCTATATGTTCGAAAGGGAATGGTTCTGCATTTAAAATGATTACTTATTTTTACAAAGAAATACCTGTCTAATCACTGTGTTCAAACGCGAAATATGTTCTTATTTGGATGCGTTTTAGAATAGTTTAGCACGAAATTAGTAGATAAATTCTACTAGTTGAAATAGATAGAACTTACTTTCTTAACCGACTTCAAAAAAGAAGGTTCTCAATTCGTTGGAATAATTTTTTTAAATGTATGTTCCCCGATTTCTCGAAGATGCCTGGACCGACTTAAGAAATTTTTTTTTTTTTCGATAGGTAATACTTTTCAGATGGTCCCATAAAATTTTTATCGAAATCTGTCGAGCACTTTTTTGAAAAAATACACAAAAAATCCAAAATTTTTTTTTTACACGCATGCCGTTCGGTTTACACTTATTTCCATGTTATTCTTATTGAAACAAATTGATACGGTTGAAGTCGGTTTTTGGTTTTTTGTAAAATATATGTTAAATTATTTTGAAATTTTTAAAGCGCGAAGTTGCCGTTTTCAAATTATAAGCTCTATAACTTTCATATTTTACATTGAAGTTTTGTACAAAATGCTAGTTTAACATAAGATTATACAACAACGACATGGGAACGTGCAAATCACAATTTTGCACACCCAACGAAACAATGAAGTTCTTAGCCGTGTGATAAGCGGTGGCGATCCGTTACGATTGACGTTAAATCGATGGCAAGGTCTAATCAGAGTATTAATGTGAAGACTTTTTAAATTAATCACCAGCAAAAAACTGTCTATATGGATACGGGATAGAGCATGTGCAAGGGGGCGTTAATTTAAGGGAGACTGGTCTGCTCGGCCTCTTTGAAACTACTTAAGTATCATATGTTGTTAATTCTCTTTACACACTCGATCGTTAACATAAACATGTTCCAAAAATAATAAATCTATGTATATTGAAATTGTAACATCAAAACAGAAAAAAAGAAAGAAAAAGATAATAAGGAATAAATATACGTAATCATATAAAGCCCTTCAGGCGAGTAGGCGACCAAAACTGTTGAAAAGAATTTCTTTCGGCGTTTCTTCTCTGCAATGGTCGGTTCCGAAACACTAGTAGTCTGTAGCTTTTGAACAATTAATAAATACATATATCTAGATAATTTTAAATATGATATGACGTGAAAAAGTGCCTGCAAAGGCCTATTTTATGAAATAAACTTTTATTTTGATTTTTTGATAATATTTTTTTTTTAAGTATTTTAATCATTTTAACGTCACTCTAATATTTGTCTATGGTCTCTATTGCCTAGAGAAAACATAAGGCAGTCGGTAGTTGGATACTAGGTAGTATCCTCTATGTATTAACGGGGGAAGGTTTTAAAATAAAAAATTAAAAAGTATCAGTACGAACGAAACGAAATCAGTATGCGTGGAGAGAGTAGGCCAAATACTTTGACTGCTCTAGCTCATATATGGCTCTGGTAATACAGAGGGTCGTGCTCCTGACTAAAAAAGACCTGATGATGATGAACGAAACAATAAAATTCTTTAGCCGTGTGATAAGCCGTGGCGATCCGTTACGATTGACGTTAAATCGATGGCAAGGTCGTTTGATATCGATAATCGAATTCCGGCTCCGTGCACCGTTGCATAATAAAGAACCTAGTGTAATGATAATGACTCATTATCATTAGACTAGGTCTGTCAGTACATATTTGACGAGCTCCGTGGCGCAGCGGTTACCACGCCAGCCTGCGACACGGGGGTCCCGGGTTCGATCCCCGGTCAGGTCATGATGGAAAACGATCTTTTTCAGATTGACCTGGGTCTTGGATGTTTATCTATATATGTATTTGTTATAAAATATAGTATCGTTGAGTTAGTATCCCATAACACAAGTCTTTCTTAAGAACTTACTTTGGGGCTAGCTCAATCTGTGTGATTTGTCCGTATATATTTATATTTATTTATATATCTCCATGGTCTGTCATTAATCATTATTAATGACAGACAGTGCCACAAACTACGATGAAGATCATAGTAGTAGGAAAAGACGTTTTTTCTTTTAAATCTATGCTATTACTAGTATCCATTGTATCAGATGACCGACTGCCTTATATTTTCTTTAGACAATAGATACCATAGACAAAAATTGGAATGAGGGTAAAGATGAATTAAAGTAATTAAGTGAATTTTTATTGGGGCAACCAATTTCAAACTCCATTGACACGTGTTCTATGTCGTTTAAAGGAATGTGTAAAGGAAGTTTTTCTGCGGTGGTGTGCTATTTTGGATTAGGGATAAACCACAGGAAAAACGACTTTAAAAATTATTTTCCGTTCTGTGAAGACCCAAATGTATGGGACATGATTTAATTTAGAAAACTTACGTTAATAAGTCTTTTTCGGCTATCGTTGTGCTTTAATAAAAACAAGCAGCCCTCCCCGGCTGCGCCCAGGCATATATTATACCTTTGACCATATACTCTCTAGACACCGTCATGCCTTTATTTCAATGATTAAAAAACAGGCCAATTTTTCAATGCTGGTGTGTGTGACAGCTTTGTGTCATCACACGCGTCCTGTCAATTTATGCCCTGAAAATCCTTCAAATTGGTAGCTGTGTGTGTGCGCCACCGACTAAGAGTTGGCCACTAGTTTTTTCTACGCTTTTAAGTTAAAAGAGTCTATCTAGGTTTTATATAACCTACTCGTAAGTATTATACCTATAAACCTTCCCCATGAATCACTCTATCTATTGGTGAAAACCATGCAGTAGATTTTGAGTTTATCGCGAACAGACAGACGCGGAGGACTTTGTTTTATATATTTTTATATGTAGAGATGATAGTGATGATAGAATTTCCTCACGTTTTATAACTTTTCAGTTTTTTTTCTTTTAGGCTTTTGCTTTAAATTATAAAAAGGTAATTCGCGTTGAAAGTACATATTATCTTGATTTGACCATAGACATAGCTAGCTTATAGAAATTCCAGTGCGTATAAACATTTCCACTTTCGCGCCAAAACGCATTGAGAATACAAATGTGCACGTTCGTCGCCAAGTAAAAAGCTTGCACTGCATTATGTATTTGAAATTGAATTTCTATTGATGTAAGTTCTTGAATACATGATCGTTTGAACTCTTTACTTGCTAGTTTCCGAGCTACGACGTCGTAATGGGCAGGGGTGTCGTCCTCAACTGGCTGTCCGGTGGTTGCAGGTCTGACATCGGGTGTACGGGCGCCCGGCATCCCGCTGCTACTTTCTCATCCCTAAGCCATCCGAGCAAGTAGCATTTCAAATACCTTTTCTTCCAACTACGCTGCAATTCTATCATAACTGCACTATATATCCAGCACAAAGCGGAACTTTGCTGCACTAGAAGTAAAAAAAAAACAAAACAGTGCAGTAAAGGATTTCCATACATTTTTGCTGCTCTAGTGCAGCAAAAATGTATGGAAATCCTTTACTGCACTGTTTTATTTTTTTTTAATCGCGGGATAATAGTTGTCACATGTCATAAAGAAGGTTGGCCAACTTAACGGCCGAATGGAGTTTACAAAGGGACGTGTGTATTGCCTTGCCTAAACAAAAAATACTGGCCATAAAGAAAAAAAGGCGGGAATGTAAACAACAAATTTTTAACTTAATTTGTCTTCAGTTTTATTTTTCTCCTACTTTTATTGCAGTAGTTGAAAGAAAAGCAGATTAAGCACCTCGCATTAAGTTAGTTATATTGCACTCGTGCAGCAATAACTTACTTTCTGCTCAGTGCAACAATCTACTATTATCCCATTCTCTAGTCTAACAAACTTCTACCCTTTCATCGCATAAAAACATGAGGTAGAATTCTTTTTAAGTAAGTTTTTCTAAATTCGTCAAAATGGGCAGAATAGCTGTGACACTGTAGACTTGCTAGGCATGTAGCTTACAGAGACATTGTTAAATAAATAAGAAGTCTTGTCGTGCTCTATTCTTTAATCTACTACGTTCAAGTAATCTATTTTCTATTGCGGCGACCAACAAAAACATCAGTTATGTGTTAAAATAATTCACTATCGGTAGAACGTGTTGCCCAATTTTTTACATGTTTAGCTGGACTCTGACCGTCACGGTGTGCGCACGCGCACGTTGCAGCCACAAGTACCGTACGGCACACCTTTCAATATAAATTGAGTTATGTGCCGTGTGGTTCCCGGTAGAGTAGAATACGACCAGTTCAAGTCTTCCCATGGATGTCGTAGAAGGCGACTTAGGATACAAAAACTAAACAAAACTTATAAAAATCAAAGACAAAAAGAAACCAGAGAGTCTCTCCATATCTAGTCAAATCCTTTGACTGTGCGCTGGATTGAATTTGGAATCAGATCTCATTAATTATGTATTTTACCACAACTTCGATGATTTTTCTACGGTTCATAAAAATATATTAAATAGATGCTTGCCTTCCGGGAGTACCTGGAATGGTGGTTTTTAGGGTTCCGTAGTAAACAAGGAACCCTTATAGTTTCGCCATGTCTGTCTGTCTGTCTGTCCGTCCGCGGTTTTACGCAGAGACTATAAGTACTAGAAAGTTGTAATTTAGTATGGGTGTGTATATTAATCATGGCAAAAAAGTGGTAGAATAAAAACTTGAAAAAAAATTTTTTTTAGGGTAGCTCCCATACAAGTAAAGCAGGGGAGTAATTTTTTTTTCTCTATTTACCCACCGTGTGGGGTATCGTTAAATAGGTCTTTCAAAAATATTGTGAGGTTGAGAACACCATTTTTCGATTTAGGGATCCGTTTCCGAAATATTTGGTTTTAAAGTGCGAATTTTTGTTAGAGGTAAGTGTCCCCCCCCTCTATCTGCTTAACGGTTATATATAGATACGTGAAAAAAATTACAGCAGTAGTATATATACTGAAATTTAAAGGAAAACTATCAGAGCTGAGTACTAAGTACAAACTAAAAAGTTATAGGCAATCAACTTATAAACTGTAAAATTTCATACTATTTTCATTGTTAGATGTTTTTGGTCGTTAAACTGTAAGGTGCGAGTGTGAATAGTGTGAACTCAATGTTGTCATTCGCAACTACGGAACCCTACACTGCGCGTGGCCCGACACGCACTTGGCCGGTTTTTTATTTTCAATAATCTGCAAGTTCAAATTCTGTTATTTTTTCAATGTTGACAAAGACATATGATTTATGAGTGTTAATGAAAAAAAGACTTTAAATCTAAAACTAATAAAATGTGTAAAGCGATGTAGGGTAACTGTACCGATAGTTTGCGACTACATTACTTAACTCTTTTTGTGTTGCATGAAATAATATTTTCCTTGTCACTACATTTTATTGTTAACTAGCTGTTACCCGTGCGCGTAATATATAGCCTATGTCCTTCTCGGTACCCTAACCTATGTGTATGCAAAATTCCATGATGATCGATTCAATAGATACGGCGTGAAAGCGTAACAAATAAACAAACAAACTCACTTTCGCATTTATAATATTAGTTGGGATTACTGATGAAAATTTTACACAAAAAGGTTCGTGGAACGAACGAACTACAGTTGATGTAATAAATATTTGTGGAATGTATAATGTACATAAGTACTTATTAGAATAGAAGAATACATCATTATTTTTCCTGTTTACGAACTTGACAATTAGGTCACTCTAGTAATAAATAGTAATGACAATGAAAAATAACTTGGCAGAGGAAAATACTGAGGTATTTTAAAATAAATTCAATTTATACTAAGTTATATTTCATAATTTTACTTGTTTATGGAGTATGCCAAGGTAAAGCAGAGCGGGCTATTATCAAAAGCGTTTCTATTAGAAAACGTATGATTATTGCATGAAAATCAACCGCTCAAAAATAGTACCCCAGAGTTCTATAGACAACACGTCTGTATCTATAGCCTAACTGGGTAGGCATGATCAGTCTGTACTATTTTGTGAATCGGGGATTGTAATACTACTGTTAAATTACTGTCCCACTTTCCACTTTCTCAGTCTATTCTGCTGACTTTACCTCCTTCTGACGTCAATCAGCTAATCTCCGGATATCGACCTACTTAATGCTCAGGAAACCACCTCGATTGCCCGATCAAGCTGTCCCACATTCGAGTTACTAGCCGTCTGCGGTTAGTGTCAAGTCACCGACCAGTCATTAGTCAGATGTGTGAAATGTTATTTATGTTGACTGAGAAATATTATAAAGATCTACATATCAAGATTAAATTTTTGCTGGTAGCATGAATGGGCCGGCTCATCCGGGGAAGTACCACACTCTCACAGAAAATCGACGTTTGAGTAGTAGCTTTACAGCTTCTATGCTTCGTTCGGTGAGTGAGAGCGCCGGAGGCCCATCCCCCTTCCCTCTGGGGAGGGTAAAATAAAAGGCCGGCAACGCTCTTGTCATACCCCTGGTGTTACATTAGTCCATGGGCAGCGGTGATCACTTACCATCAGGTGACCCGCTTGCTCGTTTGCCGTCCTATGACATTAAAAAAAAAAAAGTTAAATTTCGGACTTATATTAAGTTTGAACCTTTCACGGTCACTATCACGATTAATGCTACGAACCACGTTAATTTCAATGTCGCCGATAAATCATGTTAAAGTCCCAATAATGGTTCTGAAATTGGTAAATCATCATCAGGTCTATTTTAGTCCCTACTGCATGAGCACGACCCTCTCTGTACTAACGCCATATATTAGCAAGAGCAGTAAGAGGATTTGGCCTACACTCTCTACGCTGGCCAGATGGGTTTGAGAGAGTTCTCTTTGATGTTTATAAGCTTTGTTTAGCTTGTGTTTCCTAAATTGCCTTCTACAACATCCACGGAAGAATTGAAGTGGTCCTATTCTACTCTGCCGGGAACCACACGGCTTAACCTCTCAATAATAAGCCTAAATCTACTCGCATAAATCAGAAAAAAATATTTTTTTTTTTTTTGCTTCGATTCATCATTCATCTATCAAAACCTTCGCCTACTTCAAATAAAAAACCGCACAAAAGAACACTTCTTCCGACTTTTCAGACCTGTTTAACTATATGATTAATGGGATTTAAAAAACGTTTAGATATTCTTAATTTGAGGCTTTAATTATAGAGTTAGCCACTTGCCGTTTGAATGCTATAACATGGTTAGATGTACAGTACAACCGTCTGTGATTAATTACTGCAGCTATTTCCTACTGCGTCTAACTATTAAATTAAATGATATATAGAATGAAGCAATAACATATAAGTGATGCAAACACAAGGCTGCATGAGCTCATACACACATTTTTGCAATACGGAAAATATTTAAGTGCATCCGTAATATATTTGTGCAATATCATGCAGATTTAATTGATGCTACAAGTTTCTATTCTAATCAATACTAAAAAAAATTATAAGTACAAAAATTATTTTGGTTGTTTGTTTTCATTGAATAAGCTCCTTAACTACTGGACCGATATTCAAAATTATAACACCTATTGAAAGCTAATTTGTTTGCGGGTGTCATAGGCTATAATTTACGCGGACGATGTCTCGTGAAAATTGCTAGTTTTTAATATTTTTAGTTAGTAGTGCAGCTTTGGGTATAATAACCCAATCTGGAAGCCTCACAACCGTAGTATAAATAACTTCTTTAGGATGCTGTGGAAGAAGTTCAACATTAAACTTAAGACCAACAACCACCACGTAAGAGTCCCACGTAAAGCCGAAATCCCATACAAACGTAGTTTGGTTTTAGTTTTACAACAGTTAAGCCAATCTCAACCAAATTTCGTACATACGACCGGATAAGGCATATTGATGTTTATAATCAGATTTCAATTTTAAAAACAATACCTATACAAAATTACAGCGAGTAGAAGTTTCGTATCGAAAACTTCTACTCACTGTAATTTTGTACTTCTACGTTTGTATGGGATTTCGATTACGTGGGACTCTTAGCGTGCTCCTTGGCATTTCGACTATGTTTAACCTCTATAAAAATAGTCAAACATAAAGCACAATACCAAAAATTGTAGAATGGTTTTTAATCTATACTTGCTGAGGAGGACTATTTTCTAAAGGTCATAGTTTTTTAGAAAAAAAAAAGTACCGCGTACATCGATTTTTATTGCAAATGTTCATAAACTACTTTACTCTTTGTCTTAGAGTCACGCAATTTTTATGTTCAATACCAATCAACCTACAAACGCTCCCGAGGAAATTTCATTTTACAGATTATTCTTCTTTTTAATATTAAATTCATGTTAGGTACTTAATATTTTGAATGCGCGCGGGCGACGGGTGGCAGTCGACCGCTGACTTTCTGACGGGGAACTAAGGTTCAAAACTCGGCCCATATCCTGAAGGTCATTAGCGCATGTACAAGATTTAACTTTCCAACTTATTTGGCTTGGAGAGCTAGTTTCAATCAATCAGGATTTAATGCAATTGCCTGCTATTGGTTTAGGCGTCAATTTTACAATAAACGCTATTATTAAATATTCTCCAAGGATCAATATATATAAGAATTAAAAGTTCTAATTTTACTTTTTAGTGTATTAGATCTGGGGGTTGGCGTTCCAGAGGACGATCGTTCTGATAGGTGATTGATGCGGTGATCACTTACCATCAAGCGCGCTTGCTGGTTTGCCGTCCTATATCATAAAAAATGGTTCTTAAAGATCGTTCTGACAGGTTTTTAAGTTGTTGGGAACACCACAAACCATTCAGACACAGCAAAATATCTCACTTATTCATAGGCGCGAGAATTACCAGAGATAATAGTCTGAATATCAATCATAGCCGAGAGGATCTCGCGCAGGGAAAGCGGCCGTTACACGCCGCTGCCGCTTGAGAAAATAACTCTAGACTCGTAGATGTTTGTATCGCGATCCTTTACTTATTCCAATAGAAACTCGTCATTAAAAAATACAAAAATAAATTAGAAACTCCAAAACAATAGTGTAATTTGGATAAGTAGATACGTATACGATACTTTTTCGGGCCATTCTAGATAATTTCTTTCTTCTTTTTAATTATGGCTTCCACCGAGATTTCAGTGATTCTGCCAATGTCCAGTATAATTAGATACTAAGTATCGGTGTTGTGAGGTATGTGGCATCAAAGATGGCGTATGTTCTTTGGCAGCCTCGTGGGAGATTTTGGCGACAAATCTATACGAGTCCATTTAACAATCTACTTTAACTATTTCACAAATTGTTCTCGAGCACGAGCATTTATAACACCAAACTACACCAATTTCATTTTATAAAGTCCACTTAAATCAATTTGCAAAATTGTATAAGGCAAACGACAACTGAACCCCTTGACTTCCCACCAAAAAACCATTGCTTAAGCAAATTGATTTTAGTGGACTTTTTAATACGAAATTGGTGTAGTTTAGTGTTATCAATGCTCGTGCTTATTAAAAATTTGTGAAATAGTTAAAGTTGACTGTTATATATATGGACTCGTATAGATTTGTCACCAGAAGCTCCCACGAGGCTATCAAATAAAATACGCCATCTTTTATACCACTTGTTTCAAACTATACCGTACAACACCGATGCTTAGTATCTCATTATACTGGACATTGGCAGAATCACTGAAATCTCGGTGGAAGCCATAATATAAAGCAGAAGAAGGTCAATACAGATTCAGTAACTTATTTGCTTAGAAACTGAGAAATATCTAATAACATCCGCGAAGTACTTAGACAGGGGAATGAACTCCGATGCTCATGTTTGTAACAATAGTTCGTGCTTCATTGCCTCTGCAAGGTCAAGGGCGCGCCCTCTCGCCCTGCACTTATTAGGACGTCTGAATCCGATTGCACTTCACGGAACCGACTTTAATTGACTAAGACTAAAGCAAATAAAAAAATACTGCCTTTTGTTTATTTGGGAGCTCTTTGCAATGTGGTTTTTTAAAACAATAAACAAGTTGTTACTTACTTGTTTCTGTACTTCTGTTTGGGATATGCGATATTATTAGGTCCTTGCCTATGAAATTGGCGTTTTTTATAGAGAATTTCGAGCTAAGTAAGTTTTTCATACTGACGTTTTTAGTATTATTTCGGGTTTGGTAAATTCAACAAAAATGAATTTTTGCATGTAGTAGCATATTTGGTGATTATAAAATTGTACGATCGATTGTTAGCTTTTTCTCCTCAACAAAAATTACTATGAAGTCGTGCAATAGTATATTGGTTTGCTTAGAAACTGAAAAATATCTAATAACATCCGCAAAGTACTAAGACAGGGGAACAAACTCCGATGCTCATGTTTGTAACAATAGTTCGTGCTACATTGCCTCTGCAAGGTCAAGGGCGCGCCCTCTCGCCCTGCACTTATTGGGACGTCCGAAACCGAATGCACTTCATGGAATTGACTCTAATTGGCTAAGACTAAAGCAAAGGATCTGTTCAAACGCTCCGAACATTGCCGGCCATGAATGTTGCAGAAAGTCAAATTACTGCTTGCACGAAATATTATTTTATTATATTGTAGTAAATAATAATCACAGTATAATAATATTTTTTTTAGATTTTTTGTCCTTTTGTACAGTAGCTAAAAATGGGTTTAAAGTTTTTTGCGATGGGGACCAAAGATGTTTCTATATGGCAATACTATCTGCAAGAAGGGAATTCGCCGTTTTGTTCAATCAAACCTTTGACAATTGTACAAAAATAAAAATGCAATAATAATTGTAAATAATTTTATAAAATATAATAATCCAACAAACAAAATGTCGTTGAAACCTATAAAAGCCATTTGTAACAACGTACAGCTGTTGAAAAATTAAACCTAATCAATTATTTTTTTGACGCCGTCTGTCAACAGGCTTTGACAGATAAACAAAACGCAATTGGTAAACAGAAAATGGCGTCGCTATGTTTAGTTCTGCGTCAAACAATTTCAATGCTTTTCGTCATGTTTCTATTCATTCCGTTTCGCTTTGCGTTACTGGAGTGTTCTCTGCGTTTGCGTTGTGTTTGCGTCTTGGTGTTATTATATTGGAACCCCGACGACTTGGCTTGTTTTTGGACTTTACCCGGATTGCATACGAACTGGCTATCCTTTTATGAATTTATACAACACTGGCATTCTACTACTTGGACTCCGATTTCCTGTGATTTGGTTGCTCACGTTTATTCGTTGGACCGACAACTTGGCTTTCTTTCTGGACTTTTGACTATCCTAACCTCACTTCGACTTCGTGGAGGTAAGTACAGTTTTTCTAAGTTACACTTGCATAGGTATTCATTCTTTTGTCATTTATTTTATTCAACGTTAATGTTTTGTTTAAGATCCTACCTGTGGAGACACTGCAGTAATGGAATGTATTAGTTGTAAAACTGTTCTGGTTGAAGAGATGTTTCATTACAATACATCTCACTTTGACATTGATCTTCAAACAATTTTAACAAGAAACCTGGGTTCTGAGGTATGTAGCTTAGTTCTTATTAAATCGCTTCCAATGAATAGTTATTCATGTACATGTTTGCCATACTTGAGCAATCCTTCATAAGCTAAGCACAAAGATGTAGATTAGGATTGAGTTTATTTATCAATGCTTACATTTGAATTTACATTAAATACAGATTAACCGCGAAGATTAAGCTAACCTCACCAAAATCAAAGTGAAGTGACTTGTAAAGCAGGTTTAGCAAACATGTGTTAAACATATATTTTTTATTATTATTTTCACCCTACCAACATATGAGTATGATTTTTAACTAGACACATTGAATATAATTACAAACACATAAAAAACTAAGAATATGATGATATATGTGGTTAAAAAAGTTTTTTCTGGTAATAACTGCCTTATAATTAATGTGTTGTGATATGTTTTGAGGAAACTGTTGAAAATATGTGTACATCTATTTTTTTAGATTGGTGATAATGCCAACCTGTGTGATGCTTGTTTTTCTTCACTTACAAGTCAGCTTTCTGCGGGATCTAAGACTCATGCTGACTGTCACTGTATCAAGTGCAAAAGATCTATTATTAACCATCGTTCACACACATTGCCTCTGGGTCCTGAGAGAGACATTATATTTGCAGCTATATCACCGGAACTGGTAAGTATTATTTCTCAGTTTGTATTTTTAATTTAAGTAATTATTCTTTAATGAGATATTATTATATATTTGTCTTTATTTTCAATTTAAGATAAGACCTACAAACAGAGTATGCTATCGTTGTTGGATTGCTGCTAATAGAGCTGCACAAAGAGAGAGGGCTTTGCCTTGCCAAATGTGTATCTGGTGTGAGCGATCCATGGAACAAAAACGTTCATATCCTCTGCGTGATGGCCCAGTAAAAGATTTGATTGCTGCCCGTATTGCACCTAGACAGGTAAGTAATGCTTTCTTTCAAAGTAAAAAGATTTTAATAATTTGATTTGAATTTGCATTTGGTTTTCATTTTCATTCAACATGAAAATAAGAGTCTTTCTCAATTGAACTATGTTTTTTAAGCAATTTTTCTGCTCAATGATAATGACCAATGATTAATTTTGATTATTCTTCTTTAATTTTTAGATCATATTTCAAAGATGGTCTATATAATTTTATTTCAGTACAATTATCTGTTTAAGAGAAATTAACAAAAAACTAGATTATATTTCGAAGTGTGTTTATATGTTTTTACTTATTTTGGTACATAATATTGTTTGTTATTTTCATTTTAGATTGAAATTGGGTGCAGAGTATGTGCAGCATGTTTCGAAGCAGCAAAAAAGACAATAAAAAGAGCAAGTGCACAAGATCTCAACAGGGCTCAACTGTCAACAACTGAGGATGATACACAATATCAATCTTTTTTGGCTGAAGATGACTGCCAACCATCAACGTCACAACAACAACAACTCTCCACTGCATATCAACCCAATGATTCCACTGATACATTGTGTGTTTGCTGTCAAAGGTCCTTAGCAGGCAGACGAACACATTTGTTACCAGATGGTAGTGTGAGAGATACAATTGCTGCACAAATTGCTCCAAGACAGGTAATTGTATTATTTAATGTGTGCTTATAGATAGGGAACTGCCTCCATGGTGTAGTGGTTAAGAGCGTTCAGCTCGCACTGGGCCTGGGTTCGATCCCCGGCGGCGGCAATAACTTTGAGTTGTTGTTCTAGTTTGGTTAGGATATTGCAAGTCAGATGATCCGTGTTTCGGAAGGTACCTTAAAATGTGCGTCCCAAATGCCATCTAGCGTTTAAACCTTACCTGGTATTGGTTCTGGTTCACCCTTTGGGTTGTGGAGGTCAAATGGCAGTCGCGTTGTGTAAAAACCAGTAACCTCATCAAATCTCTTAGGCAAGTTAAGCGAACCCCGGGCTCTGAAGCTTTACTACTGAGCATTCAACCGGGAATATGCTAGGAAGAAGAATGTGTGCTTATACATAGAATAACATTATAAAGAAGAAAAGTTTGATTGTTATAACTTATCAAGTCTCTTAACTACTGAACTAATTCAAAAATTAAAATATTAAGTATGTTTACTAAATGAATATAAACTTTTTTTTCAGATTGAATCATGTAGTAAAGTCTGCTATGCTTGCTGGGTTGCAGTATGCCGAAATATTGCCAGTGAGGAGGCCAGACAAGATAATCAAGATAGATTGCTAGGTAATATTAAATTGCCTAATTATAAACGTACTGCAAATACATCCCATAAATGTTTTGTACATGGATGTACTAATGGCGAAAGGATGATTGTACCAAGTTATTTAAAAAGAAAATTATTAAAGGAATATAAATTGTACATTACAGAATCGGCACGTATATGTAAACAACATATAGAAACTTATGACTGGGAGTTCATCAAAACCAATTTCTTTTTTTATATAAATGATTTCACCCCATTTCAAATAGAAACAACAATTAATTTTGCATTAGAAAATGATGAGGACACACAGGTAAATTTTGAAAATATTGACAATATGTCTGATGAAATGTGCCATTATTGGACTGGGGTGTCAAAATATAATTTTCAAAGAATTTTGGACCAAACTCCCTCTCTACAAGAACGTCATAAGAATTATAAAACAGCATTAGCTATATATCTTATTAAATTACGAACTGGAGAGCCACATGAAAGAGTAGGTCAATTATTCAATTTGGGGAAAGCTGCTATATCATATATTTTAAAGAGTATTCGTAATATTCTACATGAAGAATTTGTGCCGCTTCATATGGGAGTTGGTCACTTGTCTAGAGACGATATAACGCAACATAATTTAATTATTCCTGATGGTTTATTTGGTGGTGAAGAAAGAGGCATTGATGGCGAGGTAAGAGGTAGAAGGGCGATTGTAATCTGTGATGGGACATATGTTTATTTACAAAAGTCATCTAATTATTACTTTCAAAAAAAATCATATAGCTTACATAAATATAGGAACCTTGTAAAGCCATTTTTAATTGTGACTACAGATGGTTATATTTTAGATATTTATGGCCCCTATGCAGCAACTGTGTCAGACGCTACTATAATGAGTCAATTATTTAGTAATGAAATGAATGAATTGAGACAATATTTTCGAGAAGGAGATGTATTTATACTAGACAGGGGATTCAGGGATTCTATGGATATGATGAGAAATCTAAATTATAATGTCCATGCACCTGAATCTCTAGAAGAAGGAGAGACACAGTTGCCTGCTCTAAGAGCAAATAAGTCTAGATTGGTAACCATGTGCAGGTGGGTAGTCGAAGCAGTAAATGGGTATTTCAAAACTGATTTTAAACTATTAAGATATGAGTTCAGTAATAATGCAGCTACCCACCTTATGATGGACTTTAGAATAGGAGGGGCCATAATAAATGCTTTCCATGCACCCATCACAGACCGACCAGATGCCTCCCTCATTTTAGAGCGTGCTTTACAAAAATTGTATGAAGATAATATATTATCTGAAATAATAATTGAAAATAATATAAATAGAATTAGAGCAATTTTTACCAACATTGATGCTGAACAGATTCTTTTAGATGAGTTTCCAGTGCTATCAGAATCTGATATGATTTTATTTGCACTGGGAACTTATCAAATTAAACAAGCACGCTCTTATTATGGGGAACACATAAGGGAAAATGGAACTTTTGTAATTGAAGTATGCCATGAAACTGAGCCCCTTCAGATACCTGTACTAGATGGAAAGTTATTATTGAGAGGACGCATCAAGTCTAGACACCGTACTGGAAAAGTGTACTACACTTATATTGTATTAAATACACAAGAAGATTACTGGGAGCACAGAATCCACAGTTACTATTGCACTTGTGTCATAGGAAAACGGACTGTGGGTTGCTGTGCTCATATTATGACAATTGTCTGGTATATGGGGTGGGCTCGGCATCAACCAACAGCAATTCAGGCCCCTGCCTCATGTTTAGATGACATTCTTGTAAGAGAAGATATTGAAAATGAAGAATAAAAATGTAAAAAAAGATTGTTGTTTTATTTTCATATTTGTTTGTTTTAAATTATATGAAATCTACATTTTAGTTCTACATACATGTTATTTCATTCAGGTTTGCATAGGTGTAACCATTAGCATTATTATTTTATGTATGGTAGGTTACTTATTAAAGTAGGTGTTTAAATAGTTTTCATATCTTTATTAAAGATTTGAATGTTTAAACAAAACTATTAAATATCAAAACACATTTTTTTTTATATAATCATTATGATTTGTTTAATAAATAAACAGGTGTTCTAGTGTAAAAGATCGCAAAATATGAACCATCCAAGGATATTACTGAACCAACAAACCAACTAATATTTTTAACAGATGGTCATAAGTGCATTTTATCATCATCTCGGGCTTTCTCTGCCTCCTCTTTATACTGGGTTGTGGCCCGCGCAGTGGCTTCATCGCTGCGCATGACTATGGGCAGATCCTTGAGTCACGGACTATGGAGCCGCGTCTGACGCGCCAGCAGGTGCGGCGGTTTCACCGACGACGGCGGCATTTTTACGGTAGTCGGGCGGACGGGTGTGTTGAATTCCTATGCTACACAACAGGTGGCTATGCGTGTGCGCCGACGTTCGACCTGCCATGCCATTACTGCAGCATTGTAAATAAATTGTAAATCATTATATAACCTAACTTTTACTTGTCAATTTGACATTGACATTACAGTATTTCGTAAGACAGTATGGCCGACAATCAAACAAAAGGCTAATATTAGGGAAATAAATATAAAACGTATCAACAAATACGTAGTGATATTGAGTTGAATAAATTAGATAATATCTTAAAAAAAATAACTATTTACAGTTATGATATAGTTCCTGAGTAATTATTTTTTTTACAGCTGTACAAATTTTGCAAATTTGTACCTCAACAATCAGGGCCTGAATTTGAACACATCCTTTAAAAAAATGCCTTTAGTTTATTTGGGAGTTCTTCGCAATGTCATTTTGAGTTAAAGATAAAGAAGTACTTATTCATTTGGTTTTTTTTTTTCTCTTAAACGTTATTTATTTCTGTATGTACATACACATCTGTCTTATAAGAAATATATTATACTTAATCCGAATGCACATAATGGTATCGACTTTAATTTGACTAAGACTTAGCAAATAAAAAAATACTGGGTTTTGTTTAATTTGGGAGATGTTTGCAAACTCATAGTACTTATTCAATTGGTTTTTTTGTTCTTAAACCTTATTTATTTTTGTATGTTACACACACTAATATCTTAATAAGAAACACATTATACTCGTAAACCATTTTCGTGTCAGTTTATCTTAAGAGTCAGTGAAGGAATTTAAGTGTGGATTTAACCATTATCATTTGAAATTTAAAAACCAATTAATCTTTACTCGACTTTATCAATGGAACGAGGTAAATAATATCAACCATACAAAGTCATAGATAACTAGAGTCTTGAGTCTTTACAACAAAATAGTAATTTCACATAAAATTTAATCAGTTAATTTTGTTGTATATTCAGTAAGAGCAACATTTCAAAATTGACCATACAATGTACATACACACATGTGTGTCAACAAACGTATTCAAATAACCGACAAAGTCTGATGATCAAACCCCATTATGTCATCAGAAAACCAGCTCCAGCGAATGATGAAGTCATTTCATTTTTTTTATTTAAAGTCGGTTATGATGAATCATCGCAATGGCCTTCGTTTGACACTGATGATAGGTAATGATTTAAGTAATCAGCAGATGACGCGTTTTAACGGTTCTCATAAGTTTGGTAATAAAAATAATGACAAAAATTTAGTTCAAACTGAGAATTGGTATAAACAGGAACAACTACCCTAAGTATTTCTTTTTTGGCAAAGTTGACCTTGAATTTCGATATTCAAAATTCAAATCGTAACATCAGAAAAACAGAAAACCAACACAATACTCAACAACAATTCCACAGATTTGAAATCCGAATCACTCGTCACTATCACAGAACACTAAATTCAAAATTGAGACACAAACACTGCTTCCAGACAGCCGGCTATCTAGCACCGAGGAGGTAACGTGCGACGTTCGCGCCGCGGCGGTTGGTCGGGAACTGACGCGTGCGGCGTTACGGACTCTTTCCGTCATTTGCTGATAATGGAAGAATAGAGATACGCGCCGAACGCCGGAATGGCGCGAACCATATTTTACATTTTTTTTTGCGAATGCGGCTACTTTTTTGTTACAAATAGCAGAGTTTTAGCTGAGAACTCAAAAAAACTAAACGGCTTTTTTGGATTTTAACATGTTTAGTTGTTTCTAGATTAATCTTGGACCTTTTGGAAGCGAAATGAGCTATGATATTTTTTAAACACGATTTTATTCTTCATTTTTTTGTTAGTTTGAAAAAACGGGGGTTTAACCCAATTAAAAACTTTGCATTAAAGTATATTAATATGTAACTTCGGCAATATCAGTAATTTAAATATCACAAAAAATTTTAAAATTGTATGTTGGATTTTAACTTATTGAGATATCTCTCTCTAGATATTTGCAAACGATTTAATTTTTCTAATTCTTTATATAAATATTTTAGTTATATTGAAAACAGGGAAATGTTTTACTCGATGTAAATCTTGGTAGATAACGTAGGTATATTTATAAATAAGGCAGTACAATTTATGAATGTGATATCAAAATAAAGTAACCATGTTACCTAAAATAATATTATATCATTAAAACTAACGTGAAATAAAGACATTAAGTATATTATAACAACGGGTCAATCACGTGCTATTTGTCGGGATTGCCGACTATAGTTTTGGACTCGTCAGGACCGACCGCCGCGCGTCCCGCACTCGTCTTGAAAATGGGCTCCTGACGAGTCCGAAACTACAGTCGGCAATCCCGACAAATAGCACGTGATTGACCCGTTGTTATATATAATAAAATTATATTATTTTGTCATAAAACACGATGGGATTAAACTCGGGAAGTAATTTTTCATAACCTATCAGTAGATTACTCGTATCTACACTTATCGAAACTGTAGATAGCAATGCGTAACTTTGGCAGCTCTGGCAAGGTAGGGTTTCGACAATCACTCATTGTTAGCCGGTCAAAATCTATAGATAATTTAGTACATATGTTATTACCTAGATATGGACAAATGACATAGATTGTGTTACATCATCAATCATCATCAACAGGTCTTTGTTAGTCTCCACTGCAGGAGCACGACACTCTCTGTACTACCAGAGCCATATATTAGCCAGAGCAGTCAGAGGATTTGGTCTACACTTTTCACGCTGGCCAGACGGGTTGGAGAGGTCTCTTTGATGTTTAAAGCTTTGTTTAGCTTTGTTTCCTTTATCGACTTCTACGACATCCACGGGAAGACTTGGAGTGGACCTATTCTACTCTGCCGGGAACCACACGGCATGGTTGTGTTTTAATAAGCTCTTTTTTAGATTTAAGGGTTGTTCACAGACCAAAAGTTTTTCGTGTTCTAGTTAAATATCTTCCATGCTGGTTTGGGACCATAGATATCAGAATAATACTAGTTTGAGACCAAAAGAAAAACATGGAATAAACCAGTTCAGCTGCTTTTTTTCCCGCGCATACCGTAATAGCCTGTCGAGGGATTGGGCGAAAATCTAAGGAATTACGTTATAGGCGATGCGGCTAGCAACCCATCTCTATTTTGATACCGCTTTATGTGGCGTTTGGGTTTTATGAGCTTGGGCTCTGTCTACCCCGCAAGGGAGAAAGACGTATGGTAATATGTATGTATGTTGAAAACGTGAATTTAAATAATCGCTAGCTCGATACAAAACACATTGTATGTTACATCATTTTGAAAAAGAATAAAGATAATAGACTTTTTTTGTATTTTACATACCCACTTCCGTAACAAAATTTACAACTTCCTCTTTTTCACCGTAAAACCAGTGGCATAAAAGTTTCTTTAGTGAGCTAGCGCATTATAAGCTAATAAAAAACAACTTGCATACGTGAATTAGATTATATTATATTCATATACATATTTCCGTACCTACTAAAGTTATGAATGAATGAATGAATGAATGATAACTTTATTGCTTTAAACGTGGTACAATAGGTGGCTTTTATAAAATTCAAGTATCACACATTAGTCATTTCTGACATGCAACAGACAGTAAATTTGTCAAATTAGGTTCAACGATGTCAAATCAAATTATTATGTTTAGTAAAGTAAGATTTAAAATATATTATTATTTCATTAAATATCTAAGTATAATTCTATATTAGTAATGTCAATTTTTCAGATAATCTTTTACACTATAAAAACATTTATCTACTAGCCAACAGAAAAGTGTAAACTAACTTCCTCTTTTTAACCATAAAACCAGCGGTTTATCAGTTTTTCGTTGAGGTCCATAATGTCCCTTTCACAAAATGTCCCCTGGTTTCAAAATGTCCCTTTCCCAAAATGTCCCTTCTACGAAATGTCCCTTCCTCGAAAGGTCCCCTTCCCAAAATGTCCCTTCCTCAAAATGTCCCTTCTTCAAAATGTCCCTTCTCCAAAATGTTCCTTCCTCAAAATGTCCCTTCCGCAAAATATTCCTTTTCCAAAAATTCTTATACCTAATTAACAAAATTAGATAATTGGATGCTTATTTACATTTATTGCACGAAAAAATAATATGTTCTGATTTTTTATAATTTTTAATAGTACCTAAGGTAGTTTGTTTTACAGTTAATTTACTAAAACTAGGGAATTTCCGTTGGACTTTATTAAAAAAAAAAAAGAATTATCTACTTTCTCTTTTCGTGGATAACACATAGTCAAAACAATAAATCACAGGATACCAGATTAGGTACTACACTCTTATGATTTATTTAAAATTTTACAAAAAATTATTTAAATAAGCTCAGTCTCAAATATATATATTTTTATTAAAAACTGAACCAATGTTAGTTTTTTTTCTTGCATTTTTCCCAAAAGTCGGTTATACTTTCTGTCAAATTGAATATCTCTGAGCCTTCTTTTTCGAGTCATCTTCTTAAATAGATAATTTTTGTGGAGAAAGGACGTAATATTGGAAATTAGTACTTTGAGATCCTACTGCTCCCGAGGGTTCGACATTAACACGGGCTGAGCCAAAAAGCAAAAGCTAGTATTTATAAATGCGAAAGTGAGTTTGTATATTTGTTTGTTACGCTTTCACGCCCTATCTAATGAACCGATCATCTTGAAATTTTTCATATACGTAGATAAGGCTACGGAGGACATAGGGTACCTAACGCGGACGAAGTCACGGGCAAAAGCTAGTTATCTATAAATATAAGGGGACTTCATAAAGCAAAAGCTGTGCAAAAATGACTGTACCAAATTGGATGCAAGTTTTCACAGTTTTTTTGCATATTCTTTTTTATTGGTGCACCACCTATACCTACCTAGAAGTCGACTTAGCTATTATGCGAAACCGGAGCGGGTCATTAGTTTATTGAACGAGCGAGCGAAGTGAGCGAAGTTCTCTGAGTCTACTTGGACAATCCGGCGTTTTTATGTATGTATGTAAGTATGTTTGTTCGACGATAACTCGAATAATTTAGATCGGAGCTTAATGAAATTTGGTAGGCGTATAGTAGTAACCAATAGAATTTTTAAGTTCGAACATGAGCCAAATCGATCAAGGGGTTGCCGAGATATGGGGTTTGCGAGTTCACAGTTCGGGGCGAACTACTAGTTACTAAAACTTTTAAGGGAAGGGACATTTTGGGGAAGGGACATTTTGGGGAAGGGACATTTTGGGGAAGGGACATTTTGGGAAAGGGACATTTTGGGAAAGGGACATTTTGGGAAAGGGACATTTTGAAACCAGGGGACATTTTGGGAAAGGGACATTATGGACCTCAACGCAGTTTTTTAGTGCGCTGCGAGCGCGGACTGCGCTCCGAATCTGGGGCGCGCACAATGCACTTGTTTGCATACAAAATATCGGGAAATGGAACAATTAAAAAAAACGTCGGTTTACACTCCGGGAGTGCCGGCAGAAGGGAAACTTAAATCCTATCACTCATAATTTAATACCTTGCCTAACAGCAGTCACCATCCATGGATGTGCGTAGCACGCTGTAACATAAACTCACACGCACGCGCAAGCGCCCTTTGCGTCTTACGAAATTTCAATCTGCCGAATCTGTCGGTCACGTGACCTGTCGCGAGTTTAACAATTTTTTCGCCATCACAAAACGTGCACAGCGCCGCTAAAGACGTTTTCACTACAACAACGTGTGACCTGCAGTTATTAGGTATGTGAAATATACTACATCCCAACTTAATATTATAAATGCGAAAGTGAGTTTGTTTGTTGTTTGTTACGCTTTCACGTCGTAACTACTGAACCGATCATCATGAAATTTTGCATACACATAGGTTAAGGTACCGAGAAGGACATAGGCTATAAACTACGCGGGCGAAGCCGCGGTTAACAGCTAGTTTCACATATATCCGTTCTAAAGTTATGTAGACTTACTTCCTCTTTTTAACCATAAACCAAGCGGTTTATCAGTTTTTTATAATGCTGCGAGCGCGGACTGCGCTCCGAATCTGGGGCGCGCACAATGCACTTGTTTGCATACAATATATCGGGAAATAGAACGATTTCACTAAGGGCGGCCGACAACGAGCATTGCGTAGAGAAGACTTGTAATCGTATCATCATAAATAAATGAATTTAAATGTTTAATAGACTGTACTTTCCTTCGAAATGAAATTAAATTTATTTGTATTGTTTTAGTAAATTTAATTTAATTTCAAATTTCGAGATATTATTTTTTAGAATAACTTAGTCATTCTGTAATATTTAAATCACTTCTGAATTAAAAAAAAAATCATATCCCTTTTTTTTAATAACGAGACAAAGAAATTATAAAACTACTATTGCTACTGACCGACATATTGACATGTCAGATAATGGTGCCGATTCACATTCGCCCTGAGTTGAAACATGTCGGCCAGTAGCTGACTATTTACGTGAGTCTGAGTAATCCGCTGTTACGTATTTAAATAAAAAGATGCATAACTACATTGAAAAAAAGGTCAAAAAAGTGTAATAATATTAAGATAATTTCTAACAAAATTTTATACAGACATTTTTATTTTCATTAAAATAAATAAAAAGATGTGGGCTATCCTCTAAGGCTGTCTGCATATGGGCGACTGACGTTTATAGAATTATGCGTGTATTGTTGTACAGTTTACGTCCGATAGACAACTCAGTTTGACAGACAATGAGAATATAAAGCATGTACAGCATTGAATAACTTATGGTATGGTGAGGTTGATCTATTTGAAGGATTCAGAAGTTATAGGCAAGGCTATGGTTCCTTTTGGGCTGGTTGGCGAGGAAAGGAACATGAAGGACATCGATATTTTGGCATAGTCGAGCTCCGTGGCGCAGCGGTCAACACGCTAGCCTGCGACACGGGGATCCCGGGTTCGATCCCCGGTCAGGTCAAGATGGAAAAAGGTCTTTTTCATATTGACCTGGGTCTTGGATGTTTATCTATATAAGTATATATTAAAAAATATTGTATCATTGAGTTAGTATCCTGCGACACAAGTTCACAACTTACCGTGGGGCTAGCTCAATTTGTGTGATATGTCCGTATATATTTATTTATTTATTTATATTTAGTTGAACAACAAAATTTAAAGATATACATATAGTTTGGTCTTATACACCATTCATGTTAATCACGTTAGTGTTTCAATCGTATAGCATATAAATTCTTATTTTGATGCTTTTTTAATCCTTAGCATCGCAGATTACAGAATGTAATCTGAGCTTAACATATTGAAGGTTAAGAGAAGTTTATTCATATAATCTAAGTTACGCCAGAAAATAACAACTGAAACAAAATAATTTAAAGGTAATACTTGGGAAAAATACTGCAGTTGTATCCCGTAATCGATAAAACCTGGATGTTTTGAATCCTACCTGAGATTAAAACACAGGTACCTTATTTTTTATACCCAGGTACTTTTAAGCACGCGTTGATTATTCGCGTACATTTTCTAATATATTATTTCTTAATTTAATAACAGCATAGGGTATCTATTTGTAAAAGTTAAAATCGCATGCCATACTCCGGAATAGAACCCGGGACTCATCTGCGACACATGTGTGCGACCGCCTGCCGCGCACGTGTCGCTCAGAACCACTACGATTTTGTAGTTTACACCATGCGACTGCATAATCAAACATCAATTTTTTGGCGAAAGCTCACGCGCTATAAGTTTACTAGAATGCCGTCTTCAGCCGTATACTTTGCTTCTTCTGCTGCGCGTCTCAGGTCCACGGCCGCGCAGCCATCCACGCCGTGTTGCCTTCAACCGTATACTCGGTTGTATTGTGTGCGCCGGCGCTGTTGCTGTTGTCCGCAACACCATTCAAGTCTTATTATAGAGCGTGTAAATGTACCGTCGACATTCCGTGAAGGAACGTGTAAATGTACCGTCGACATTCCTTGGGGAGGTAGCTTAGCTCGTCAAAATGAACGATTTTTCCTATAGCATTAGAAAACGCAAGCTAAGACCTGTCCAACCCGTCTGGCCGGCGTGGAGAGTGTAGTGGTGTAGGCTAAATCATTTTTTTAAAGGACTACGTAGCTAGCTCCATATGAGCTTTTGCTACTTCACCGGACTTTTTGAGGTGAGAGCAGAGTGCCCTCAACCTGTAAGGCAAACATCACCAAAGGGTCCCTAGGGACGAACCTCGGCTTTGGGCGTTGCCTGAGTGCGCAAGGCTTGGAGAGACAGCAAGCTCTCATATGCCTGTTGAGCCGCGATTTGCATGCATGACCTGAGTCCGAACTGAGAAACAACGGCAAAGCCTTTAGAGAGCAGCAACTCTCATGTTTTACCGTATGGGCCGAAGGCCAAATCCTCTGACTGCTCTGGTTAATATATAGCTCTGGTAGTACAGAGAGGGTTGAGCTCCTGCAGTGGAGACTCAAAAAGACCTGATGATGATGATAGCACAGCACAAGAATGCCTTACATTATTCAGATAGCGGATTACGAAACCAGTCTAGATTAATATCAAAGTAATTAATTCATAGAGATTTCGACACGACCATTAGCGAGCCCAAACACAATTAGAGCGTTTAACAATATTTTCGCCGAATGGCGCAATGTGTGGACGCCAGACTGAGTCATGTGCTAACCAAACTGGAAACAACATAACAAAGTATGCTTCCCGTAGGAATCGAACCCACGACCCCCGGGTCAACAAGGCAAACGCTTTAACCACGGAGGCTGTTTGTTGCGTGTCCGGCTACCTATATCAATCGGCGTCCAGCCAGTCCGGATTTTGTTGGGCCACCACATTACTAACTGCCTCCGTGGTCCAGTGGTTAAGGCGTTTGCCTTGTTGACTCGGGGGTCGTGGGTTCGATTCCCACGGGAAGCATACTTTGTTAAGTTTTTTCTAGTTTGGTTAGGACATTGCAGGCATGAAGCACCTGATTGTCTGATAAGAAAGATGATTCCGTGCTTCGGAAGGCACGTTAAGCCGATGGTTCCGGCTGCCTTTTGGTAGTCGTTAAAGGAACCACGTCAGAAGCCGAGAGGCGGTTCCAAAGAACTCTAACACCAGGGTGGGCATGGTCGACTGACCCTGTCACCTACACGAAATGATGATGATGTGCTATTTCTACGAAAATGAGATGTTTTATAGTATATGGGTTAAGCTAAATTTTACAGGGATACATGAATATAAGGAGTCTCCAGTGCTGCCCCCATTTTTGAAATAATCATTTGAAGAAAACTGAGAATATCACTGAAGAAAATTTTGTTTAGCGAGGCCCTTATTAAAAAACTAGAGAGGTGTCAAGGGACACCCGGATGGAACGAAATCCTTTCGATTAATTACAGCACATCTAAACTCACACTGCCTCTTAAAAAAGTAAGAGCTCTAGTTACACTGTTTGAGAATTATACGCCTCTCAAGATTTCCATACGAATTTGAAAAGGCTTGTAATTCTCAAACCACTGGTATTTTAACCAAGCTGTATAGGAACGTACGTAGATTATAATGAGATTAATTGACTAAATGATTAATTTAACTCCAAAACTATCAAATATTACCACAATTCCCTTTTTCCGTTTGTATGGAGACATGCGCTTCTAATAACTTTGAAGTGTTATATTTTCGCCGATATAATATCGCAATGTGTTGACGCCAGACGTGACTCATTATGCTATTTAATTGATGATTAAACGAACTTACCTGTACGTGAAGTTCTATCACAATTATACGAAGGCTTCGTCCGAAGAGATTAGCATAAAATAGCAACACTTGTAGTACCGCGCAGTGATCACCACTTTCGCACTATCTTGAGAGTAGGTAGAAACAAAAAAAAAACTTTTGACATTTACCCTTCCTAGTCGTTCACCGATCCGCCGCACTTCATTTAGTTTAGAGCAAATATTAAAAATATTTCACAAGGGGCAGAATAGGATAATGTAATTGTAATTGTACGGGTGGGAGGGATGCTAATCTCTTCGGACGAAGCCTTCGTATAATTGTGATAGAACTTCACGTACAGGTAAGTTCGTTTAATCATCAATTATACTTGGCTTCGTCCTCTTAGATTAGCATAAAATAGCAACACTTGTAGATGTTTAGAGCTTTTTGTGAAATATTTTTATCGTGTTACAGGTTTCAGAGAAAGAAAAATACATAATTATCCAAAACTAAACATTTACTTTTCAGTATTTATAATTAAATGCAACAGGTAGTTATTACCTTCTACAATCACTTTAAACTTAGGATATAATCTATCTCACAGATGAGTTGTGTTAATAACGGCCCGAGCAAAGCTGTCGTCAGTTGAGCTAGCGTCTAGAGGTCTATTATAGAACCGAAAAAATGTGTTAGAGTCGACAGACCAGCCAGCGGTCCGTCGAATAGCATCGACACTGAGGCCAGCTCGAAATGCAGCGGACGTAGCGGCGTGCCGCGCGCTGTGCGCGCCGAACGCTGCCGCGTCCACGCCGCTGTCCTGCAGCGAGCTGCGGATCCAGCGACTCAGTGTCTGGCTGGACACTGCAACGTAAGGCTTTCGCAGACTGATGAACAGACTTTTGACAGACCCCCGTAGGTGACATGTCACTTTTAAATAACATTGTAAAGTTCGCGCTGGACATATGGCTGGTCTCTCGGGAAAAAACGGCAAAGTTAATATTGGTTGAGGTGACCCAACACGGGACGTTTTGATTAGTTCCGTAATTTTGATCTTAATTTGCGACGCAGATATACTGATATTATCTATGTTTATTTTTGACAAGGTCTGTACCCTATGTGCAGTTGCAATTGCGAGTAGAGTGATAAGTTTCTTAGAAATACTTTCGAGTGACAAAGATTCATTAGGGTTAAGTTTCTCTAGGGTATTCAATACTAATGAAACGTCCCACGTCGTTTCGTACCTCGGCCGAGGGGGCCGCGAACGAAATATGCCTTTGAAAAATCTTTTTATATTTTCGTCTTGACCCACATGTTCTCCGATTATTAAAGCCAGTGCAGAACGACAACAATTAAGTGTTCCATACTGCGCTCCCTCGTTATATAATTTTACAAGAAAGTTAATTATATCTGGAATGGTGGCACTATATAAATCAATTTTATTTTGTAAACAATGGTAGTACCATTTTTTTAAATAAACATCATATTGCTTAAGAGAATTTTGTGAAAGGGATGCCAACATCACGTCTAATGCAGACGGTGGGATACTCTTTCTAATAAGTGCCGACCGGATAACACTGCTGCCGCCAGGGTAACTTGGGAGTGCATGTTGCGGGCGCTGGAATGAGAACAAACAATGGGGTTTTCACTTGGCCTGAATAGCAGTATGTTTGATGATATAAGGCTTTTGAATAAAGGGTACCATGGTTGTACCGGCCAATGAGGCACAACCACAATTCCTTTAGCCTTGTCTTTCATTATTTTTCTTAAAGTTTTTAATACCATGGAAAAAGGAGGAAATGCATAAAAATAAAAGTGATGCCAATTGACTGTAAGCGCATTGATGGCGTATGCGTCAGGATCGCGATGCCACGAAATGTATTTATTGCATTTATTGTTGATCCTGCTCGCAAAAAGATCTATTTCTGGTAGGCCAAATGCGTTTACAATCTCTTGGAAACATGTTTCCGATAACGCCCATTCGATATCTGGATGGACCCGTCTCGACTCAGCATCTGCATCTTTATTTTCGGTTGACGGGATATAAGAGGCAAACACGAACAGATTTCGGCGTTCGCACCACTGCCATAGAACCTTAGTGACTTCTGTCAGATGAGGGTACTGGATACCGCCCATACGGTTAATGTAAGAGATAGCAGTTGTGTTATCAATGTGCAGCAATATTTGGCGTTCTGTCAAGTTTTTCGCAAATATCTTCAAACCATAATAAGCGGCTAGAATTTCTAAGTAATTAATGTGTTGGGCCCCTTCGTCCAAATTCCATAACCCGCTAGCTCTCTCCTTTCCGCAGGCGACCCCCCACCCCGTAGTTGAGGCATCTGAGAAAATCTCCAGGTGATAGTTGTCGTGTCTAATTTGTTTTACAGACCGGCCAATAGTATTATTCCACCACGTTAAGTCAGGTTGAATTGATTCCGGAACATTCATAAATTTCTCGTAATTATCATTACCATTTAAGTTTAAATATTTTATTCGTTCAAATAATTTGGTATATAGCCAGCCGTATTCCACGGCTGGGCAAGCTGAAATTAAGAGGCCTATAAAACGTGCAAAATCTCGTATTTTGCATCTAGTGGTGGTTTGAAACTTTTTTATTTCATTCTTTATTCGGCTTGCTTTATCTATAGGTAAGCTCACCTGAAGATTTTCCGAGTCAATATTGTAACCGAGAAATGAACACTTCTTGTGTGGCGTAAAGCAGCTTTTCTCTTCATTAATAATGAAGCCAAGAGCTGTGAGAAGTGTTTTAGTTTGATCAATATTTTTTAAACACTGATCGTAAGATCGTGCTAAGAGGAGCCAGTCATCAAGGTATACCGTAGACATAAACCCCGCGGAGCGCAACAATCTAGCGACTGGCTTCATTATTTTGGTGAAAACATATGGCGCTGTGCTAAGACCGAATGGTAGAACGTTAAATTCATAAATTTGGTCATTCCATTGAAACCGTAAGTATTTTTTATATTCAGGATGAATTTTAACCATAAAATATGCATCTTAGAGATCAATTTTAGCCATATAACAATCTTGGGATATTAAATTTACAGCCGTCCGGAAATCTTCTAGTTTGAAATGTTTAGTATCTACAAATTCATTTAATTTCTTTAAATTTAGTATGAATCTCATTCTACCATTCGGTTTTGGCACCAGAAATATACCAGACAAGAACTGATCATCACACGGTTCGCATTTTGAAATTGCACCATTGGACAATAGTTCATCTATAGCGAGTATAAATTGAGCCTTTTCTGCGTGAGAATAGCTCTGACATGGTGGAAGACAGGTTTGAGTCACTCGTCGCGCGAAAGGAATTTTGTATCCTTTAATATAAGATAGTACAATAGCATCTTGAGTAATAAGCGACCAAATATTTATATAATTAGATAGTCTACCACCGTTCTTTACCGGAGAATTCAACGGCGACTGCTCGCATGGCGTTGAGTCTGCGATGACCTGGAGGACCCGGAGCGCTGATTCCTCGTCGTCGTGGTCTTCGTCGATTCCTTCGGTGCCGTCGCTTGCTTGCGAGGCACATTGGTCTTCCAGTTTTTTGAAGTCGACGGTGTAGGCTTTTTGCCAGTACCAGGTTTATTAGGAGGATTTATCTTCAACTCTGCGCCCGACTTGTTAATAGCCTTCGCGGCTTTTAAAGTGTCTGGTAAGTTCTGACCAAACAGAGAAGTGTCTATTTTAGTGTTCTGCAGTGACTCCTTCATTTCTTTTTTGATGGAGGTAATTACATAGTTTCGTCTGGTCAAGGTATCGCTGTGTTGACAGTCGCACAACATGCGGCTGGTATCCATAAGAAGCCGCAGTAGGTCTGCATCCTTCTCTTTTGAAGATAAAACCAGCGTGATAGCCCGTCCGAGGCTGGAGATCGCCGCTGACATGACTCTCTGCTTAGACTCAATAGCTTTGTCCCTCTTTATAACCTGTTCTGATAACGCAGCTTTCAGTTCTGGGTTTAAATTCGGAGGGCCGATGAGCTTGCAATTATTCGGCACAAGATAGGAATCAACCATATTCTTACGGGTGTCTTTTGACAACCCTTCCGTCGCACAATGTTCCATGCGAATGGCGAGATCTTTTTGGATATATTTGCCATAATTATTAGAAGCAGTCGGGTCGACGCCTAAAATCTCCAGGATCTCGGGGTCCAACACCGGCGTATGGTCGCCGGGCAAGTCGCTAGCAACAACAGCATCGGTGGTGATGGCGGTCGACAGTTCGGTGTCGGCGGCGGCCGACAGTTCGGTGTCAGCGGCGGCCGACAGTTCGCCACTGGGTTGCGGGGCTGCGGGTATGGCAGGCGTAGCGGGCGTGGCGGGCGTGGCGGGCGCAATGGGCTCATGTGGCTCGGGGCCCTCAGATGGACCAATGTCCATGGTATCATGGTCTGAAATAGTTGTAGATAAAAATCTTTCAGATGCCATGAGAATAGTATGTATGAGTTAAGAAACAGACCTTTGTACTGTCCACAGAACTCAATTCATACTTAATAAGATATTGCGCGATCGAAGTGTGAACGAACGATCGTTTATGGTGAAGAAATAGCCCTGGTAGCTATCCACGACACCACATGTTGGTAGAAACAGCCCCGGGAACTGTCCACAATACCAGATTGCAATTATCTTAGCTTAGAGTACAATTTTTGTGTATTAGGCTACACGTGGTCTTAATTTTGTTGTATAACATTCAAACAGAGTTGTAGGTACAAGACATTAGGTACCTTCATGGAAATTATATCAAGAGTATTTTAAATAAGGGGAGGTACATACACCATATAAAAATACGAAGTTTTCTTAGGATAGATTTAATGCGTGTATGTAATTTGCATATCGCATTTTTATGTATTGTATAACGTAATAAGACAATACTCACTCTGTATTTCTGAAGAATGCGAAGAGTCCGAAGAGCTAGATATAAAACGCACACGGCGGCGCTTAGCACGTTTACCACCAAGGCCTAATTTTTCTTCAATTAATTTTAATTTTTTGTGCAAAACTTCATAGTCTTTGTCTATATTTTTTCTTTTAGGCATGATTTAGGAATAAAAACTGTTATTTTTTGAAAAATTATTTGATTTTAACAATGTGAACGATAGCACATGCGAAGTGGTTGAGCACTAAAACGCGAATGAAGTGCGGCGGATCGGTGAACGACTAGGAAGGGTAAATGTCAAAAGTTTTTTTTTTGTTTCTACCTACTCTCAAGATAGTGCGAAAGTGGTGATCACTGCGCGGTACTACAAGTGTTGCTATTTTATGCTAATCTAAGAGGACGAAGCCAAGTATAACTGATGATGAATGTGAAGATTTGATGACTACTTTACGGAAATGAGATGGAATGGAATGAAATTTTTTTTCCAATTAGGATAACATGTATCTCTTTTTGAACATCATATTTTTGTATAGGCATTTCAAAATCAATAGGTTTATTCAGAAAATACGCCTTCGCAGTCACTTTTTCACACCAAAACCCAATAAGTATTGAATTTATTGTTGTTCAAAAGCTACAGACTACTAGCGTTTCGGAACCGACTACTGCGGAGAAGAAACGCCGAAGGAAACTCTTAAATCTGCCTTTGTATCATCATCAAGTCCTTCTAGTCTCCACTGCAGGAGCACGACCCTCTCTGTACTACCATAGCCATATACTAGCCTGAGTAGTCAGAGGATTTGTATGATTGCGTTAATTTATTTCTATCTTGTCTTTTTTTTTCTTTTCTTTTGCAAATCGTCGTAGTTACTACTGAGGTTTCAGAAAGGACACTGGTGAGAAGAATATGCCGGAAGAAACTTAATACAGTTTCATAATCATAATCATAATCATTTATTTGCCAACTAAGTGTATACAAAAAGGTCTTATATCTAGTATTGCACTTTACAACTTAGTACCTTTTACAGGTATTGCAAATAGGCGGCGCCTGATAATATATATTTTTAATCTTTTAATCGTCATATTAATATATATTTACTTGTTAAATGCAAGTTTATGTATTTGTTTATTTATTTTGTATTATTTTTCATATATTCATCTATTGAGTAAAAGCACATATTGGTTAGGAAGTCTTTTAATTTTTTACTAAATATAGATTCTTTTTTCTCACTAATAATATCTTTAGGTAAATTGTTATATAGTTTTATAGCCATATTATGTGGACTATTTTGTAGCATTTTTATTCTGGATGGTGGTAAGTATAATTTATCTTTATTTCGAGTATTTATATTATGAGTCTCATGTATTTTTGTAAATGTATGTAAATTTTTATGGACAAAGGAACATAAATCATATATGTATATAGATGGTAACGTTAATAATTTATATTTTATAAAAAATGGCTTGCAACTTTGTATATTTTTAATCTGGGCTATTATTCGTATGCATTTTTTTTGAAGTATAAAAAGTTTTTGAATATTTACGCTATTTCCCCATAACATAATGCCATATTTAAACCAAGAATATGGATAAGCATAGTAAGTCGCTAGTGCTGTCTGTAAATTTGTGTTTTGTTTTATTTGAAATAATGCGTATATGAATTTTGATAGCTTAGTTTCCAGTTTTTCTACATGTGTTTTCCAGTTTATGTGTGTGTCTATGTTAATGCCTAGCAAATTAAATGATTCAACTGTTTCAATTTTGTAATTTTTATATGTTATGTCTGTACTATAGGGTTTCTTATTGTAGGGTCTGAACTGAATAGCTTTAGTTTTTTTGAAGTTTACTTCTAATTTATGATCTTTAAGCCAGGTGATGATGTTTTCAAATGTTTCTTCTATTAAAGGTTTTAACTCATGTTCGTTTTCAGTTTTTAGAAGAATAGATACGTCATCAGCAAATAGGACAGGTAGGCATTTATTTATATCAAGAGTTTTAGGGAGATCATTTATATATAGCAAAAACAGTACACAACCCAAAACACTACCTTGCGGTATTGAGCATGTTAATGCTTGTGGGTCAGATTGGATTGATTGTATGTGGTTATTTAGTTTATTGTGATATTCTATTTGTACTATCTGTTGTCTATTGTGAAGAAAAGATTTAAACCATGAGTAAGCTGGACCTCTAATACCGGAACCATAAAGTTTTGAAAGAAGAATGCTATATGAAACTTTGTCATATGCTTTAGACATGTCTAAGAGTAGACCCAGTGTAACCTTTTTATCATTTACGTGTTGGAGGGCTGTTTGAACATATTGATAAACTGCTAGTGTAGTTGATTTAGATTTTCTGAAACCGTTTTGGCTATTATCAAGAACATTGTATTTTTCTAAAAAGGCGTATAGTTGAATACACATAGCTTTTTCATATATTTTTGCAAATGTGGAGGGTATTGCTATTGGCCGGAAGTTACTGGGATCTGTTTCATCATCTTTTTTGTAGATAGGGTGAACAAGTGATATTTTTAATGAGTCTGGGAACTTGCTTTCATTAAAACTTTGATTAATTAACATGGTGAGTGGTATGGTAAGTTCTTTTGCGCATTTTTTAATTAATATTGGTGGTATATCATCTACTCCAGCACTGTAAGTATTTTTCATTGATTTTATTATGTCATAAATGTTTTTCTCGTCAACGGGTTGTAAAAAGAATGAAGATATTGGTGGGTTTATGACTGAATGACCATTTGTGTTTTGACTGTGTGTTTGAGATTTGCCTATATTAACAAAATAATTATTAAATGAATTTGATATCTTTACTGGACAATCTTCTATTTTACCATTAATTTTTAATTTAAAGTTTTTGTACTGTTTGTTTTTACTTTTTCCTATATTATAGTTAATAATTTTCTACATTGTTCTATATTTATTATCAGATTTTTTTATTTGTTTAATGTAGTCTAATCTTTTTGAAATCTTAATAGATTTTTTTAAAATACTATTAAATTTTTTATAATAACCTTTTATGACTGAACTTCTTGTTTGATTGAGTATAATTCTTAGCATTCGTTTATGAATACATGATGTTTTTAGTCCACTTGTGAGCCATGTATTTTTTGTTTTATTCGTTATTTTAATTTTTATTTTTGGAATGTATTTATCTAAAAGTATTTGTATTTCTTTTAGAAATAAATTAAAGTTTTCATTGTTGTCATTATCCGTTGTTATTTTATATGACCAATCTATATTATTTAATGAATTTTTGAAATTATTTATATTTTTTTTCTGAATATATCCTTTTTGCTTTATACCATATTTGATTAGGCTGTTTTTTATGCTGTATTTTTAAAGTAATGCATCTGTGATCAGATAGACCGTGTTCCTCAGCAAATGAATTTGTTATAAAATGTACATTATTAGTAAAGGCTAAATCTATACACCTGGAACTAGTTTTTGTTACACGAGTGGGTTCATTTATTAACGATTTAAGATTGAACGAGTTCATAAAATTTAAAAGATCTAAGGATTCTCGCGTTTTTTTAAGTGTATTGATATTAAAATCGCCCATTAATATCAAATTTTTATTTTTATATTTCGTATTAATTTTTGTAAGTACTTTTTTTACTTGTGTATAGAATATATTGATATGACGATCAGCTCTATAAAGTCCTATAATTATACAATTCAACATTGGTATTTCAATTGCACTAAATTCAATTATAAATTCTTTTGAAAACTTATTTATATCATTCCTTTCAAGATATTCTAAATCATCCTTTATAATAGTACACACTCCTCCTCCATCGTGGTTTTCTCTGCAGAATAATGATACTATTTTGTATCCGGGGATATGAATAGATTCACAAAAATCTTTTTTTCTCCATAACTCAGAGAGCAGTAATATATCTATTTTCGAATCAGAGAGAAATTGTTCCAAAATGGGTATTTTATTTCCTATACTTTGTAAATTTTGAGCAATAATGGTGAATTCTTTGTCACTGGAGCAATTTGTTTTTCTATCCTGTACGAAAAAACTTGTTATGTTTGGGTGTTGTTGTCGAACTATTGTCATTCTGGGTGTTTCGAATCTCAGCAAGGTTTTGTGGTGTAGAGCTCGCTGATACATGGTTCATATCTAGGTCTGTGTGTTTCACGCCATTTATGAAGAGTGTGTTGTCTTTTATATAAGCACGATTGCCATTTTGTCTAGCAATTCTTAAATTTTGTGTAAGTGTGTTTCTTTCTTGTAGTTTTTCCCCATCTAAGTACTCTCCTGTTGCTAATCCACTATTCTTAAATTGTCTTGAATTCTGTATTATATATTTAGACATCCTCTTGTTTCCTATTTCTATCATTAATGGCCTTTTATAACCCTGCCTTCCTAGACGTTTCAATTCCTCTATATATGGATATATATGGATATATATTTATATTCATTATCTCACCAAATACTCTTGATACACGTACACATAAGTCTTCCTCAGTCTCATACTTTATTTCTGAAAGCCCATATAGTACTATTTTTTGTGATTTATTTAAGCTGTGTAGTTCTTCTTCTATATTTGCAATTTTTTTATTTATTTTACTTATATTCTCTTTGAAATCATTTTGTTCTTTGGTTATTAATGTTGTGGTCTGCTCGAATTTCTGGAAGTCTTGTTGTAATTTCATTTTTGTATTTTGAAATTCCTCTTGTATAGCAGATTTAATATCTAGAATGATTGAGGCTTTAATTTCTTGCATTTTTTGATCAAATATACTTTCTAACTTCATGTCTAACAGCTGACTAAATTTTTGGAGCGATATGGTGTCTGTTGTAGTTCTAACTGGCGAAGGAGCCTGTGTGTGGCCAGTTATATCGTCTAATGTTTGGTCACAATCACTCTCGTAAACTTTTTGAGAAATGTTTGGTTGTTTTTGGCTACGTCGCAGAGTGACATTTGTAGTTCCTGAATCGTCGTGTATTATGTTATGTTTTGTTGGTCTAATAGGTGTATTTGAATTGTCACTTTTAGGCAATTTACATAAGCATTCTTGGCATTTCCATTTATTTTTATGTTCAGAGCTCATTGTATTGTAAAAACGTTTTTCAGAAACATTTGCACACTGTAAATCATACAGTTTGGAACACGCACAACATTTTAAAAATTGTCTATTAGGAATATTTTGTAAGCAACCAGCACACAGCGCCATCTTGCGGATCTTTGCAGCGTTTGCAAGCTTATCAAATAAAGTATTACGAATTCGCAGCAGGCGTATTCGACATAGCGGTTTTGGTTAGTAGTACCCAGGTGATTATGCAGATGGCGTAGTTTTGAAAGCAAATTGATTAATCAAAAACTTCTTACTTCTTTAGCAGGTAATGTGTAATGTAATAATTTACCTTGTCGATGTCTTCTCGTGGTTTTTGAATATTTGTGTATTTTATGTGTTTCTAATTCTTCTATTGTTCGATAGATGGCGATGAGTTGACGTGTAGCAAATATGCGGCGAACTAAAGATAGGTGATAGGCTATTATTTTTGAGGTTATTAAATATTTGTCCCCTTTTGTTTGGTATGCACTGTTTCACGGATAGATTTTCACTCACTTAAGTTCATATACAGATTTGTTCTAAGTTTGTTTACCTCACTGCTTTTATTTCTTGCTTGCAAGTCATAATATTATTACAAGTATTTTTATAGTTTATCACTTAATTTAAACAAATGTTTTTATATAAGCAAATATACTTCACACTGTAGAATAGGTTTTTACACTTATATAATTCTATATTTCACTTGACCATTTTTAATTTACTTTTGTTTACGGAGATGATGTTTCATAAGGCACAGTGGCGCCACCATTATAGTTTTCGCAGTTCAACACGCTGGTCTGGGAGAAAAGAAAAAACCGGCCAAGTGCGTGTCGGGCCACGCGCAGTGTAGGGTTCCGTAGTTGCGAATGATAAGTTTGAGTTCACACTGTTAACACTCGCACCTCACAGTTTAACGACCAAAAACATGTAACAAAGAAAATGTATGAAATTTTACATTTTTGAGTACATTTTATAAGTTGGTTGCCTATAACTGTTTAGTTTGTACTTGGTTCTCAGCTCTGATAGTTTTCCTTTCAACTTCAGTATATATACTACTGCTGTAATTTTTTTCTCGTATCCATATATAACCGTTAAGTAGATAGAGGGGGGGGACACTTACCTCTAACAAAATTTTACACTTTAAAACCAAATATTTCGGAAACGAATCCCTAAATCGAAAAATGGTGTTCTCAACCTCACAATATTTTTAAAAGACCTATCTAACGATATCCAACACGATTGGTTTGTATAGAAAAAAAAATACTACTCCCTTTTTACTTGTATGGGAGCTACCCTAAAAAAAAATATTTTTCAATATTTTCTTCTACCACTTTTTTGACATGATTAATATACATACCCATACTAAATTTCAGCTCTCTAGTACTTATAGTCTCTGAGTAAAACCGCGGACGGACAGACAGACAGACAGACAGACAGACATGGCGAAACTATAAGGGTTCCTAGTTTACTACGGAACCCTAAAAATGTAGAATGTACCAGCTGTTTTTCTTCCTGCGCAGATCGTAAAAGCCGATCGATGAAATGGGCATCAGGAATCATGTCAATAGGCGATGCGGCTAGCAACACCTCACTATTTTGATTCCGTTTTCACCTACAAGCGCACCAACATGCTAAACGTGGAAGGTTTTACAGACCAGGGCTCTGTCTACCCCGCAAGGGAAATAGACGTGATAGTATGTTGGTATAGTTGGGATGGGATTATAAATATACTACAACTGAGTTGCGGCAAAGACAATAATTGAAATAAAAAGTGTCGTAGCGACCGGCTCGACTAAAAAGAAATATATAATACGAATAAATCACACAGATTGAGCTAGCCCCAAAGTAAGTTCGAAACATGTGTTATGGGATAATAACTCAACAATCCTATATTTTATAATAGATGCTTATATAGATAAACATTCAAGACCCAGGTCAATATGAAAAAGATCGTTTTCCATCATGACCTGACCGGGGATCGAACCCGGGACAATCCGTGTCGCAGGCAGGCGTGTTGACCGCTGGGCCACGGAGCTCGTCGACCATACATGAACGGATATGCAGCAAAGACAGTAATGGAAATAAAGAGTGTCGCAGCGACCAGCTCGACTAGGGTTGCCAGGTCTAAAGTCGAAAGTTAATAGCCGGACACAGCCACCAGTTTAGCCGGACAATTGGGTTAAAAGGTAGGCCTTTTAAAAATTGTCGTTATATAGGTATAAGTAGTTACTACGTCTTTAGTTTCGGAGTTTTTTAGACGTAGTAACTACTTATACATATACCACGACAATTTTTATATAAATCAGGCAGGGGTTTGTAGCCATAAAATCTTCTTAAATTCTATCAATCTTCATAAAAATGGTCAATTTTAAAAAGCCCAACCATATCCGTACACGCTGGAGTCCGATTGATATAGCCGGACACGCAACAAAAAGCTAAACTGTGTCCGACTTTATCTGGACGTCTGGCAACCCTAGGCTCGACTAATGTCCAATAAAAAGAAATCACTTGAACTCGGCACGCGCCGCACCTGTTCTAGTGCTGTCTCGCTCGCACCACGGCTTTCTTTTTACGTTTGTTCTCAGTTGTTACAACGAAGCTTTTAGGTTTTGGAATATAGGACTTTCCATGAAAACTACATCATCATCATCAGGTCTTGTTAAGTCTCCACTGCAGGGGTAAGACCCTCTCTACCAGAAGCGTATAAGCCAGAGCAGTCAGAGAATTTGGCCTACACTCTCCACGCTGGCCAGACGGGTTGGAGAGGTCTCTTTGATGTTAATAAGCTTTGTTTAGCTTGTGTTTCCTTAGTTGCCTTTTACGACATCCACGGGATGACTTGGAGTGGTCCTATTCTACTCTGCCGGGAACCACACGGCGATTATAAGAATACTTAAGATAATAATTGAAATATAAGTTGGGGTGGAGTTCAAGAAAATAGCATTAAACTTAAGTAAAATAACCCTGGTCTGAGTTTCCGGCGTTCTTCTCAGCAGTGGTCGTTCCAAAACTCCATTAGTTAGTCCATTTTACTTATTAAACAAAATAAATGCGACGTTTAAAAAGATGAATGTTATCCAATTTGAATAAAACATTTAATTTTATTCCCTGAAAACTTAAACTATTCTTTTTTTTACAATTGAACCGCAATGAATTATACGTGATAGGCAAAATAATCTAACACTCTACGACAAAAGAACAGAAGAGGAGAAACACAAACGCCATGAAAAAAAAACAGCGTTCATAAAGAATCATTAATTACATAGACCAGATCTGGGTAAGGACTCATTTTAGGGTACCCTACCTTAGAAAAACCACTACTTTGAAAAACCTTCAAAATAAGTTAAGGCCACGTCAGTCCCGCAAGGGCAAGGGACATTATACACGCCTCATCTCTCTAAATAGCGGTGCGATGACACGTTTCCTATGACCACATAGGTCGCGTTAGTCACGATCTCCCTATTAAGAAACAATATATTTCTAAGAATCCATTTATTTGTGTAAATAACCATATTCATTTTACTTTTTAAGATCTGTTTGTATGTGTGGCTAATATTAGTGTAGGTAACAAGATTTTTCCAGAAGCAACTTTTCGCACCTTGTTTGAGGTAAATGGTTCTCATAACCTATATTTGTTTGTTTATGTTTATTGTGACAAAAAACGACCTTAGCCTATTACTATTAGTCATCAGTCAGTACCTATTAGTCATCATTGTCTAAGTTGCAACTGTTGCCAGTATTGTACCATTGATCACATAAGCATTCTATAGTTTTAACACAAAAAAAAAATGTTTTATCTCTTCTGCGGGCTACCGACAGTAAAGAACAGACCAGATATTACGGGAAAAAATATCCCATTTCGAAGCTGGCTTCTTATTGGAAGTAAAAGTAGTCCCCTTAGGTTTTAAACTAAAGACTTCTTCGACAGTAATTCGAAGCCACGAATATGTACCTACTTCGTCACCTTTTTATCCCGAGAGAAATCGTTAGGATGACACGTACACGCCGCAACGGCTCCAAAAACAATCGGCTGAAAGGCCCTTTGTATTGCACGCATACGGACGACGTATAAAACGTAACCAGACTCCGTTTATGGCTTTTGACACTATTGTTCAATTTTCGGGTCAGTTTCTAGATGGCTGGACCTGTGTTTTATGTTGCGACGCTCTGCCGAAAAACTAGCATAGATTTTGATGTGACGTCACAAAGCTTTAGGGTCAGTTCACACCGAAACGCGACGCGACGCGCACTTTTTACACTGTGATAGGATTTTAACTCTTATTTGCACACTTATAAGACTAAAATTGCTAGAAAAACTTGATAGACAGTGGCCGCAAGATACCAGAGGAGGAGGCGAATTTTTGATGCGAAATTGGTCGTTTTGATTATGCATATAAGGGTTAAAATCTTATCACTGTGTAAAAAGTGCGCGTCGCGTCGCGTTTCGGTGTGAACTGACCCTTAGGCCTCCAGCCCTTGTCACACTGTCACATTCCAATGCTAACCTTTTAAAGTATGACGTAATTTAAGATGACCGCTTAATATAAAATAATTTGAAAGGAGTTTCGCAGAACAATAATGATTATCACAATTTTTTTTTTTTTAATTTGTTGTAATATAATCGTGAATGTTTAGTAAAAATTTTATGTATTCCCTTAAATGGGGGCAGCACTGGATCCTTTAGAATTCATATAACTCATTAAGTAAGCATGCAATTGTCCTGCGTTCAAAACCCGAAACAATCTCCTACCGCACATATGTAACGAAAAGATGGCGTCACTTGTGACGTATAACGCAATGGCACCGAATACCGACCACTGATCGACACGGCTAAATTATTCCTTCAAAAGATTAAAAACTTACTCAAAAGTTTTTGAAAAATGATGTTTTCCGAGAGATCATATACCTAGCTTTAAAATAAATACAATATTGCATTTTTTTAGCCTGTTTTATTCCCTTTTTTGATATTAAACTGTAACGAATGAAAATAAGTCGAAAGTACCGTTCTCCGACCGACTGACTATGGATATCCTTGTATCCGACCATTGAGGAGCTTGATTCCGACCAGCCATATTTCACTTTCTAAAACCGACCTTATGGCAAAGAAAATACAGTGGAAATTTGTAAGAAAGCAACCATTTTAAATGGCATTTTAGCATTTATTAGGAAAGAACTGTTACCCGGGGCTCCACCCGCGTGATAAATAGCCTATGTCATTCTCAGTGGTACCCTAACCTATGTGTATGCAAAATTTTATGATGATCGGTTCAGTAGGTACGGCGTGAAAGCGTAATAAACAAACAGACAAACTCCATTTCGCATTTATAAAATTAGTTAGGATTAGGATATGATTATACGTTGTTATACATGTAGGTATATGGTCAAATGATGATTGATTAAATAAAATAGGCACAGAACTTAAAAGAACTAACGAGAGTTGTCTCTTATATTCTAAAGGAAATGAATAGGTAAAATTTTTGTTTAGATGTTTAATTAACAAGTTATCCCATCCAAGCAGTTTTTTGCTCTCTTTTTAAGTAACTTATTGCGGTCTTTCCTTAATGTAACATCATGGAAATCCTTCTTCGTTTGCTAGGGAGGGCTCCGTACAATGACACTAATTTTTAATTATAGCCCATGAAACTGTGCATATTTAATAAGTTTACTGTGATATTTATGCCAAATCATTTTTTTTTTAATTTTTGGCCATTGGTTTTGGTTATGTTCGCCCCTACAATGGCCAATTACAGTCGATTTTATAAAGTTGAATGTTGAAAAAATATATGTAGTACCTTGCAACAAGCCCTTTTATGTGATATGTGAGATGGAAGAGATTGCTAACTTTCTTTTTATTTTCTAATTTGTGTCCCCCAAAACTGCCCCTTAAACATTTTTTTATGTATATGCAGCATGTTTGTATTTGGGTCACATAAATCTATAGTGTTCTAAAATTTATCTTAATCTTTCCAGTAGATTCGGAGCTAATTGACTGTGTCAGACGACCAGGCTGACACAAAAGTTAGTTTATAAGGGTTCTATTTGTCTCTCAATCGAAACGGAACCCTAAAAAGTAAAATAACCAACTAAAGCCCACCAAAACCAAACGCACCTGAATTGGACGGAAACAGGAACATGGGAAATAATCGTATCCTGATTCCGACTAATTCGAATATTTGCAGTTATAAACAATCTTAACTGACATTAATATAAGTTTTTAGTGAGATTCTACTTAAAAAATAATTATACAGGTTTTATAATACCGAAATCATGCAGTTAAATGTAATAAACATATAATATAAGGTTACGAATCTAAGTGGTGTTTGGAAATTTATTGGAAATTAAAAGAAAAATTGTGAAAGTATAAACTTTCTTTAAAAAAAACCATTAACGTTAGCATAGGTCGCATACAGGTGTTTTATGAAAAACAAGACCTAAGAATAAAAAACTGAATACTAATAACTCGCAAAATAACCCAAACTATAAAAAAAAATTGCTTTAATTACAAAGTTAGAAAATCCTGTTACCGATCATGCGGTCGGTATTCGGATCGTCGTTGTTTCATAGGGCCCCGCAATCCGTCCAATATTATTTGCTCAATAAATTGATGAAAATACACATTTTTGCTTACATGTCGAATTATTAAGGTTTTTAATAAACCAATAAAGCAAATAAAGTAAATAAACCGTGAAATTATAAGAGTATTCTCCGAAAAAAACACAAAGTTTGTTTTCATTGATTTATGTTTTTTGCACATCGTATTCTATACAATCTGCACCCTTGAGTATTTTTTGTTGAAATGACAGATTTTCCGTTAATATTTGATTGACAAGTTTTGACAGGTGGCGTGTGATGGATGAATGCATAGAATGCATACTTTCGCGCATTTTTTTTTAAGTTTTAGCTAATAAATACAATAACTAAAATGGTCGGACAGAGGAGGCCGGTCGGAAAACGGTGCCATTGCGTTACTCCGCGCCCGGTCCATACTGGGATTACTAGGTCCATGGCACAGAAATAATAATAGTACAGTCCGAATCGTACGTGCCCCGCTGAACCTACCATTTTCTCCGAATCAAACTTCATGGCGCGCTCAGAACATCACGCGAGTCGATGCGCAGTACACAACATTAGGTTCAGCGGGCCTGCGCGGGGAGGCGGGGCGCGTACTGCGCAACTCGCGGTTTTTTTTTTTTCGTATGTGTAAGTGGCCAACACTGGTGTCAGATTTTTCAAGCTGCCTTAAGGCATCTGACATAGCTTAACGACCGCCATCAACGATGACAGCCGGGACCAACGGCTTAACGTGCCTTCCGAAGCACGGAGGAGCTCGAGATATTTTTATGCCACTTGCGGTCACCCATCTAAGTAGGGACTGCACCAGGGGTTGCTTAACATACGAAAGCGCTCATAAAGCTCACACACACTGGACCATCGGGCTCCTCACGGCTAATATCCGAGCTGCCATGAAGTTTGTGCGCATCGACCCGCGCTATGTTCCGAGCTGCTATAACGTTTGATTCGGACTGTACCATGGACCAACATGCCTGGCCGACCTCACGTGCCGCATGGCACTCAGGCTGTGTAATTACAAAACCAATTAAGTCTTTATAACGGACATTTTTGAGATAACGGTCTTCAACGGATTTGGAAGAAATCTATTGTAGGCTTTATCCGATTTAGTCCTTATGATTATTTTGTTTTTAACAAGCAATCAACTTCGGGGTCGACCCGGGTCCTGTGGTCCTATCCAGTGGTCCGTCTCAGATGAAGTGAATATGGAATTTTTTAGCCTATGGTGTGTCCCACAGCTGGGCAAAGGCATTAAGGCAAGAATTCTAGGGATTTTAACTTGAAACTGACCAACAGCGTTGTTTGATTTGCAACGAAATGTTTGATTTTATGATACCCTCACAATTTTTTTACTAGTTTTACTACGTTCTTTATTTTTTACGCATTTTCATTAAAAAAAATCGGAAGAACCGAAAGAACCGGGTAACCGGTTCTTGATAGAGTTCGGAACCGAAAACCCGGTTCTTGAAAATGGCCGGTCTCGATGCCCTAGTACCAAATGTATTTAAATCAGTTCAGTAGTTTCTGCGTGCAAATGATACAGACAGATAGAAAGAGTTACTTTGGCATTTATAATATCATAGTATGGATAGTATGGATTATGTACTTATACGTGCATGAGCGGCCTTGCCACTATCTCTTTGTCTGCGTCTATGATTCCATCTCAAATATTGACTAAAGCAAGGTTACTTTGAGCTACTGCGAATCTCAGAGATAACTAGAATTACGTAGTACGATTTACGGCAGTCTTCGCGACAACTTTAATACATAGATGCTCATCATTATCAGGTCTTATTAGCCGCCAAGAGGCTCCACTGCAGGAGCAAGACCCTCTCTGTACTACTGGACACATAGGTATAATAGCCAGAGCCAGAGGGTTTGGCCTACACTCTCCACGCTGGCCATACGGGATGGAGAGATCTCTTTGATGTTTAAAAGCTTTGTTTAGCTTGTGTTTCCTAAGTCGCCTTCTACGACCTCCACGGGAAGACTTGGAGTGGTCCTATTCCACTCTGCCGGGAACCACGGCACGTGCCTTTGTACTTGAACTCATTCCTTTCCTATTCCATAATATTTAGTACATTATGATTCCAGTGAACTAAGTTGATCATTACAACACGAGTGTTGTTACGATCAATATAGCTCACGAGAATCATACGACGTTATACGTGCCACTGTACTTGAACTCATTCCTTTCCTTTTCATAATAGTATGTCCATTATGATTTAAATGAACTGAGTTGAGAGTTACAGTAGCAGTGTTACTAATCTTGGTGTGACTCAACGGGAACAAACGTACAACACGAGTGTTGTTATGATCAATATAGCTCACGAGAATCATACGACGTTTTTCAACACACCTGGCAGTATAAAAAAATAAAAGGATTACAAAATTTACCTTGTTTCATTATTCCATAAATACATCTTAACGGCGACTCTGACATGACATGGTGTGTCCAAAAAAAATTATTGGCGATTGACGAACTAGATTGTTACCCTAACACTGACGTAATCTGCTTCGGTAGAATTCAAAATTTTTGTATCAATTATTTGCCCTTTGGGTTTTATGACATTATGCTGTGTGTAGCCCGTAAGGGATAAAAACGTGATAATATGTATGTTATTTCTATAAAGGTAAAAATAGCCTTGAAATCGTGAGATGCATTGTCACCTTGAAATCTCCCAGTATGGCGAAATGACGCCATTTTGTTATTCTAACCGCAAAATGTCCGACGATAGATTACAGGGTTGTCACTATTAAGTAAATGCAACTTACAAGTATGGGTTCTTCAAAAAATGCGTGAAAAGATTTCTTCAGGGTCGGCAACGCGCGTGTGACACCTCTGGTGTTGCAGACGTCCATAGGCTACGGTAACCGCTTTCCATCCGGTGGGCCGTATGCCTGTTTGCCAACTTAGTTGTATTAAAAAAAAAAAAAACACACATACGCTAACAAGACTGAACTGTAAATTTTTCTTTTCTTATGTGTATTTCTTTTTTACTTTTTGTCTGTATGTGTGTCTTTCCGGTTTCAATTAAGTTATTATCTATATGTCTATCTATCAAGGTTTGGATACGTATGCTACAACAAAACAAATTGTATTTAATTTGTGAAGTTAGTCAATTATTTATTTAAACTTTTCGTATTTTACAAAAGAATCCGCAGTCCGCCCGGCTTCGCCCGTGGTACATACACAGCCTATGACACTCAGTGATAAGATAACCCGTTTATTCAGCGGTGAAAGAATTTTTGAAATCGGTCCAGCAGTTTCTGGGATTAGCGCGTTCAACCAAACTCTTCAGCTTTATAATATTAGTATAGACTAGCTGCTGCAGCCCTCACCGGCTGCATCCGGGCATGTATTTCGGGCAACTGCCTCCGTGGCCCAGTGGTTAAGGCGTTTGGCGACGGCCTTGTCGACCCGGGGGTCGTGGGTTCGATTCCCACGGGAAGCATACTTTGTTAAGTTGTTTCCAGTTTGGCTAGGACATCGCAGGCATGAATCACCTGATTGTCTAGTAAGAAAGATGATTCCGTGCTTCGGAAGGCACGTTAAGCCGGTGGTCTCGACTGTCATCTGGTAGTCGTTAAAGGAACCACGTCAGAGGCCGAGAGGCGGTTCCGAAGAACGCTGACACCAGGGCGGGTGTGCATGGTCGACTGACCGTGTCACCTACACGAAATGATGATGATTATAAAACAAATCTCCCTCATGACATGAATCACTCTATCTATTTGTGAAAACCACATGAAAATCCGTGCAGTAGTAGTTTTTGAGTTTATAGCGAACCGACAGAGACGCGGCGGAAGACTTTGTTTTCAACCGACGAAAAATCGGAGGAGTTTTATCAATTCGGGGCGTATATTCTTTTATGTATGGTATAACCACTCGTTATGTACGTCCACGCATAACTTGTTACAGAGTAAGTAGTTGAATTATGATAATTCTTGTTTTATTGGAAATGGTAGGTATACCCCGAAGTTAGTCCCAAATAAAAAAAATTCCAATCCTAACGGTAGAAAACCAGGATATATGAATGATTTTTCGCTTTGAGTCGCATGAAACAATTTTTGGATTAAAAAGTTATAAATATATATTGTAGTGATTTGACAGCCCTAATTAGCGTCTCATTAGCATGAAACCGGGAAAAATAAGCTCTCGATACGGCTGCTGTACAAATACACTTAAATTTATTATTTCTGTTCATTACTACCGATGATTATGACAATAGCTCATAATAAGGAAACTGAATGATTACCACTACCAGGTAGTCTTTTTTTTTTTTTTTTTTTTTTATGTCATTGGACGGCAAACGAGCAAGTGGGTCACCTGATGGGAAGTGATCACCGCTGCCCATGGACAACTGCAACACCAGAGGTGGCACAGGAGCGTTGCCGGCCTTTTATTTTTCCCTCCCCAGAGGGGAGAGGGAGCTGGGCCTCCGGCTCTCTCACTCACCGAACGAAGCATAGTAGCATACTCTACTTTTCGTCGGTACATTTCTCTGCATGCTTAAATTCTTTTTAATCATTATTTTTGTCATTATTCAATTAATTCTTATGATAATTTTTATTTGCAATTGTATACGTTAGGAATTAAGTTTGCGTCACTTTCATTTAATTACTTAGCTTGTTGTGTGCATAAGTGTAGGATGGCAATCTGGACCTGTGTTATGTTATATCTTGTTAATATCATGCTGTGTCTGTAATCTGTTTTATGTGCCTTATGAAATAAACAAATTTCAGACTCGCAAATTAACATGAATTTTATAGTGCCATCTAAGATAAGTGTCCCATTTAAAACAAACCATAAGAAAGAAAACGGAGGTACCTATCATTTAAAATTTTGTTCTGCGAAATCCTAGCCTATCACTTCAAACTATTTTATGAACTTCAGTTTACAATTTAGATTGATAAGCTTATTTTTTGTTAACATGCTCTTTTAAATGTCAAAGATGTTTTTTATAGAGCAATATGACATCATCAGAGACTTGGAAACATGGCTTATCAGCGTGACCTTGCACGAGCGACACGGCTAATATAATATATACTAATATATAGTATATAATATTTTCTGTGATCTACATATAAGCAAGAATTGCTACGCGTCCGCGCTTCTATCTAAACTATTATAATCCTATTCTAAAGGACATACGATTGACTTTCGCTCGCAGCTCAGTTCGGCCCTTCAGGTCATGCATGCAAATCGCGGCCCAACGGCATATGAGAGTTTGCTGTCTCTCCAAGCCTTGCGCACCCAGGCAACGCCCAAAGCCGAGGTTCGTCCCTCCTGGGAACCCTTTGGTGAAGATTGCCTTACAGGTTGAGGGCACTCTGCCCTCACCTCAAAAAGTCCGGTGAAGTAGCGAAAGCTCATTTGGAGCTAGCTAAGTAGTCGATTAAAAAAAAATTCGCTCGCAGTCTACCACTCATCGCATCGCGGCGATAACATCGCCGTGTGAAGTGTAAAGGGGTTGTATGTATGTAGGGATATGTATGCTAAAAATAAATGAACACTGCTTTATAATTGTTATCTTTTACTTCTTCAAAGCTTAGTTAATAATTATACATGTGCTTCTTCGTACAAGCTACGAAGACTACTGCCTCAAGCGACGGTTTCTTCATAATCTACCACACATAGTTTTTTTAGAACGCATCAAAAACGTTTCAAGAATCTTAAACAAACCTTGTTTATTTATAAGCACTAACTATCGCCATCTTCATAATCTACCACAAACAATATTTTCTTTTGGAACGCATCAATAGCGTTTCCAGAATCTTAAACAAACCTTCATGCTACAGTACACATGCTAAGGGAATATATGAAAATAGGCGGCACGACGATAAAATCGTCGCGATTCTCTCGCTCGTGGAGATGATGCCTAAGGAGGTTATATATAAGTAGAATTGATGGTTTACTGTGATTAGTGATGATGGTTTTTGACGAGCTCCGTGGCGCAGCGGTCAACAGGCCAGCCTGCAACACGGATGGTCCCGGGTTCGATCCCTGGTCCTGGTCAGGTCAAGATGGTAAATGATATTTTTCAGATTGACCTCTGGGTCTTGGATGTTTATCTACATAAGTATCTATTATCTATAAGCAAATAATTGAGTTAGAAAATAAAACTTATACGTTAAAAAAAAAAGTATCTATTATAAAATATAGTATCGTTGAGTTAGTATCCCATAACACAAGTCTCGAACTTACTTTGGGGCTAGCTCAATCTGTGTCAATTTGTCCGTATATATTTATTTATTGTTTATTTATAAGCACTACCTAACTAACTATCGCCATCTTCATAATCTACCACAAACAATATTTTCTTTTGGAACGCATGAATAGCGTTTCATATATCCTCCTAAACAAACCTACCTGCCACTGCCGAAAAACTGCCTTTACGGATTTTAGGGCATAGAACACACGTCACATGAGTTTGAATTTGTGGCCCCCAATAGAAACTCAAACGTAATTGTATGGCATTTTTTTCATTTTCACCCTCTCTCTTGTTTGTCTATGATCTTTATTGCCTAGGGAAAACATAAGGCAGTGGGTCGTCTGATACTAGTAATAGTATCTTCTTCGTAGTTTGTGCTCCCTGCCCCCGTAGCATGGCACGCGCGACAACGTTTATATCGCGAGATAAACTATCTACTTCTCGCTTTTCAGTATAGCGAAAAACAAGATGGCGATAGTCGATAAACGTTGTCGCGCGTGCCATGCTACGGGGGCTGCTGCAGTAGACACATGCTAAAGGAAGGAATGTATGGAAATCGGTGGCACGACGATAAAATGGTCGCGATTCTCTCGCTCGTGGAGATGATGCCTAAGGATTTTACATCCAAGGTTAAAGATTCAATCGTTTATTTAATATAGGTTTCTTTGGACTCTTAATAATTGTCATACTTGTGTTTACAATTTTTACAACAAAAAATTTTGTTGACGTCAGTAATTTACTTATTTTAAAGCGGAGTGCAGAAGATAGATATATGTATTAGTAGAATTGATGGTTCTCTCGAATTTCCGAATGGTTCAAACTTTATTCGGTCAATTGATAAAAGCACCAGTGAGGGAGCTATGCGGGGCACGCCGGCGGCCTTCGCCGCTCTAGTGATGTCATACTACGGGTTACGAGAGTAACCTTTAAGAATGCCTTGCTGGCTGAGGTGTGTACATTTTTAATCTGCTTCCAAGAACAGAAAGTCGAAAAAACTTTTTAGTAAATATATTTCCAAGAAGGTTTTTAATTTAGACTGTATTGTTTTTTTTTATTCTTAGCTCCGTCATTGAAGAGCAAATTTTTTTTTTTTTATTTGGATGACGGGTTCGCGGCAGAGTAGAATAGGACCACTTCAAGTCATTCCGTGGATGTCGCAGAAGGCGACTACTTAGGAAACACAAGCTAAACAAAGCTGATAATATTATAAACATCAAAGAAAAAAACTTTTTGAAATGGAGAACAAAGTCTCCATAACGCAGAGGACTAGATGACGAGAAGTCCTGTACTCACACACAATGGGCCCAGAGAAGAGACCTAAGTGTGGAAAACTGCCCATGGAACCAGGTGAACCAGATAAACATCAAAGAGACCTCTCCAACCCGTCTAGCCAACGTGGAGAGTGGTAGGCCAAATCCTCTCTAATATCTCTGGTGGTCAGAGAGGGCCGTGCTCCTGCAGAGATTTTTTTTTTTGGACAAATCACACAGATTGAGCTAGTCCCAAAGTAAGTTCGAGACTTGTGTTATGGGATACTAACTCAACGATACTATATTTTATAATAGATACTTATATGTATAGATAAACATCCAAGACCCAGGTCAATCTGAAAAAGATCATTTTCCATCTTGACCTGACCAGGGTCGATACCCGGGACCATCCGTGTCGCAGGCAGGCGTGTTGACCGCTGCGCCACGGAGCTCGTTCGGAGATTTAAAAAGACCTGACGATGATGATGATTATTTGGAAGTTTAAAATGTTCATTAAATTCAATTTAGTCTTTTATGTTAGCGTCGATTTTTTAATTATTTGTAAGTAAACCAGCAATTTTTATAATACTTGAAGGCCCTTATGTACTTTCAAATTCATCACTCATAAAATAGTATGGTTGGTCACTCAAGATCAGACATTGAGGTCGGTAAATGATACAGGTATCTCGAACTATAAAAAAAGTTATCTGCTTATTGTTTACACATTTTATTGTTCTACAATATGAGTAGTAGAACATAATAGTTTCTTTGATGCAATGGTTAACAGGCCAGCCTCACACGGGACGGGGGCAGCAGGTTCGATTCCCAGTGCGGGCAATTTTTATAGTTATTTTCACAGGTTTTGTTTATGGTTATGAAACTATTTATGGAGGGTTGGTATCAGGCAGGTAGCTGGCCAAATCTTTTTTGATAATCATGACGATGATGATTACAGTATTACATGAATGCTGACTCTTGGCTTAAACATGTATCAATTTAAGATAAGCTATGTGTTATGCATTTGCATAAGAAAGTGAAAAAAACTCATGAGGTAAATTGAAAGGTTTTCGGTGCTTTTCCTGATATTGTCAACCCATCTAGCTTTAACAACATATGAAAACAATGATCTACACTGACAATGATAAAGGTATCTTGATTTAAGAAAGCAAGATGACCCCTGACCAAATACATGGACTACGTCATCAGGATTACTGGGAGTTGGTGGACTCGGCAGGCACTAGACGGCAATATGTGGCCATTTATGAAGGAGGCTTGGAGCGCAGGACTTAGAAAAATTGTCTATATTTTCTTGATGTCCTATTAAGACCCATTTTTTTATGACGCCACGGCTGTTATTCTGGTACATACTAATGGAAAATTGTCGATAACTCTTTAAATATCAGCCGTAGAAAAAAATGTTTATATGACCTAAACTGATGCTGATGATGATCTCGAAGCCGTGACGTCATAAAATATGGGTCTTAAAAGGACATCAAAAAATCGATAAAAATTTTACAAGTCCTGTGCACACTTTCGTATACTTTGACCGAAGTCCCTGGCTCATAGATAGCCGAAGTCCCTGGCTCATAAATAGATAGACAGGAAAGCAATTAAGGGAATTGAAAGACATTACCACTCGAAAAGAAGAAAAAAACCCGGCCAAGTGCATGTCGGGCCACGCGCAGTGTAGGGTTCCGTAGTTGCGAATGACAACTTTGAGTTCACACTGTTTACACTCACACCACACAGTCTAACGACCAAAAACATCTAACAATGAAGATTGTATGAAATTTTACATTTTCCAGTACATTTTATAAGTTGGTTGCCTATAACTTTTTAGTTTGCACTTAGTACCCAGCTCTGATAGTTTTCCTTTCAACTTCAGTATATATACTATTGCTGTAATTTTTTTCACGTATCCATATATAACCGTTTATCAGATAGAGGGGGGGGACACGTACCTCTAACAAAATTTTGGACTTTAAAACCAAATATTTCGGAAACGGATCCCTAAATCGAAAAATGGTGTTCTTAACCTCACAATATTTTTGAAAGACCTTTTTAACGATACCCCACACGATGGGTAAATAGAGAAAAAAAAATTACTCCCCCACTTTACTTGTATGGGAGCTACCAAAAAAAAAAATTTTTTCAAGGTTTTTTTCTACGACTTTTTGCCATGATTATTATACACACTCATACCAAATTACAGCTTTCTAGTACTTATAGTCTCTGAGTAAAACCGCGGACGGACAGACAGACAGACAGACAGACAGACAGACAGACATGGCGAAACTATAAGGGTTCCTAGTTTACTACGGAACCCTAAAAAGGAATACTTAAAGAGACTTGTCGAGCTCCGTGGCGCAGCGGTCAACACGCCAGCCTGCGACACGGGGGTCCCGGGTTCGATCCCCGGTCAGGTCATGATGGAAAACGATCTTTTTCAGAATGACCTGGGTCAAGACCCAAGGATGTTTATCTATATAAGTATATGTTATAAAATATAGTATCGTTGAGTTAGTATCCTGCGACACAAGTTCACAACTTACTGTTGGCCTAGCTCAATTTGTGTGATCTGTCCGAAACGAAAAAAAAAAAAAACTCAAAAGAGAAGTGCATTTAAGTCGTGTATACCAAACCAGGCCATACTAAATGGGATCATTAATAACTTATAATTTTTTGTTTTTTTTAATATATAGTGACATATCACACAAATTGAGCTAGCCCCACAGTAAGTTGTGAACTTGTGTCCCAGGATAGTAACTTAACAATACTATATTTTATAATATATACTTATATAGATAAGCATCCAAGACCCAGGTCAATCTGAAAAAGATCGTTTCCCACCTGACCGGGGATCGAACCCAGGACCCCCGTGTCGTAGGCTGGCGTAGTGACCACTGCGCTACAAGAGTTATTAACTTAAAGTTCTGTTTATTCGTACAGAACTCTTGTAACTGTGGCGCATTCGAACTTGCTGCTTTCAGCTATCGTGATTCAAATTCTTGAAATGATAGATTTAAATTAATCACCATGCTTCATTTCTGGATAAATTCTATGTAACACTACTAGGTATGTTTGATACTAAACTAATAAGAAGTCAACTTGATACTTTACACTCTCTAGCTACAAAGAAATAAGCCAAAACATTCTAAACTTCTTTATTAACTTGACAACTTGGTGGCAAATATAACTGTAGCAGACCGCTGTTGTTGACTTTACAACGTAAACACACACCGAAATAACCTTTCACTATAGATAAACATCCTTTGATACGCGTGTACAACCGAGCGAAAAAATTTTTTTAACTTTTTAACCAAAGATAGCAGTTAGCTTTTTTTTTCAATTTAGTAAAGACATAAGAATCTTAGGGCTAATTCCGGAAGCAAATCACGGTATACCACTCACCTTAAGTCGGGCGAGCTGTGTCCCCTTTCTCACGAATTCCAGTTGAAAATCCACGAACTCTATCCATTCACTTCGCACAACACAACTTTCATAACACAAACAATGTCATAGAAATCACTGAAAACACGCGTCGGAACACTTGTATGTTAGTAATAAGGCACTAATTAAGGTTTTAGGTTAATCAAAAGTTTTTTATGATGAAAAACAAGTCGGCGTTTCAAGTTACGAAAGTTTGACAGTTCATGGGACATTTGTTTACGTCATAGCGTACGGATTGAGCGTCAAGTGTTCCGAATCAAACCCATCATCGCATTTGCAATGCAGAAATTTAACCACTGCACTGCACAAATAGAAAGAGGTGTGTGTGCAAGCCACATCAAGAAATATGAAATAATGCACAAATACAGACTAAACCAACTGCTTATTATAATATTATAAGTACTGAAAAACCATGGTAACTTTTACGAGTTAGGTCAAGCTTGTGAAAAACACGCGTCATTTAAAAATTACGTGATTTTAAACAAAAATAACTGAATAATTTTAAACAAAAAAAATCCAATTGTGTCTTTCTTATGCGTGGACCTAAGACTATTCAATTTTTAGGGTTCCGTAGTAAACAAGGAACCCTTATAGTTTCGCCATGTCTGTCTGTCTGTCTGTCCGTCCGCGGTTTTACGTAGAGACTATAAGTACTAGAAAGCTGTATCCCCATACCAAATTGCTATGGGTATGTATATTAATCATGGCAAAAAAATCTTTTTGGTCGTTAAACTGTAAGGTGCGAGTGTGAATAGTGTGAACTCTAAGATGTCATTCGCAACTTGTTCGCAACTTACGGAACCCCACACTGCGCGTGGCCCGACACGCACTAGGCCGGTTTTTTTTTATATTGGGGGAGGGGGCGACGCCACAAACAAGTTTTAAAATGCAAAAACATTAACAATATCATTCATAAAAAAATCATTAAAACCATGGAAATATTTATAAAATCAACTTGTGTCAAAAATTCAAAATCTATACAAATTAATTACTGTTGGTGATGCGCTTACCAATAGTAACTTTTGGCATATAAAGGCACAGAAAAACGAATAAGCAATTGTTGTTTTAAATATATCCACATATAGTTTTTAAATTGCATAATATGTAAATTCACTCACACTCGCGGTCAATCATTATTCTTTGCACATACTCTGTTTTGGATATATAAAAGAAGTTTCAAGGTTAGAAAGACTAAATGGAAAGAAAGTACGGGACAAAAATTGTGTGAGAGAGAAGGCGATAAAAATTAGTCATTTGAATTTGGAACTTTTGAGACTACATACATGAAAATTAGCAGAATATGTTTTCAAGAATCGGTGTGTCTCAAACGACCCCTCTAACTTTTAAAATGAGAGACTGGAAAATTATAAAAAAAGTATGCTGTAGATCTATAAACACTTTGAACGAAATGTTATGTTTTCCCGATTGTTTCAAATTTAAATAAAATTATTTTAATACGGTTTTTATCGCGTTTATTACATTATTTATACACCTAACGTTTCGAGCACTTTACAGTGTTCGTGGTCGCAGGTAGACTAAGTTGACATTTGTCTAGTATTTTATAAGAACTGCAAAATCTACTGCCTAAAATATTTATTGAAAACCTCCCAAAAACACATCACAGAAGCCGCCCAAAGCCTCACACAGTTGATCGTTTTCCTGCCATCTTACCATATGTAAAGGGAGTCACGGACAAAATTGGTAATATACTTAAGCGTGCTTCAATCAAGACCTACTACAAGCCGCACAAGAAAATAAACCAACTTTTAAGACCTGTCAAATCTAATATGCCGTTACAAGATGCTGTAGTTTATAAAATTGACTGAGTGTGGTTTATCATACATTGGGCAAACAAAGAGAAGCATCGGTACCCGCATAAAAGAACATAATGCTAACATGAAGAATTGGCGCTCAACGGAGTGTGCAGTCTGTGAACATGCCCTGGACAAACCCAACCATTATATGCGTTTTGATAATCCTCAAGTCCTTGCAAAAGAAAACAGATACATTCCAAGAATGCTTCGTGAGGCTATTGAAATTAAAAAACATTCTAATTTCAATAGAGAGGGTGGTTGGCAACTACCACCAGCTTGGGATCCAGTCATCAATTTAATCAAATCTCAAGCTAGGCAGAAGACTGCAAGACCTTCAGACACCGTGAGCCAATACTGCGTATATCCGGAACGTTATCAATAAGTAAATATTTTAGGCGGTAGATTTTGCAGTTCTTATAAAATACTAGACAAATGTCAATTTAGTCTACCTGCGACCACGAACACTGTAAAGTGCTCGAAACGTTAGGTGTATAAATAATGTAATAAACGCGATAAAAACCGTATTAAAATAATTTTATTTAAACTTTGAACGAAAAATTGGTTTGAACGAGATATAATTAGAAGTTTTGAGATAATAGGACTTTTTCGTAAACCGCAGAAATTACTTCCGTTATTTATAAAAACACTAAGAAAACCAAGTTATAGAGGTATTTTGGCTAATCTAAGCTTGCTACTACGGAACCTTTCATAAGCGAGACTGACTCGCACTTGGCCAATTTTTTTATACATTGCCTACATAGGTATTGTATACAATACCTGAATTATACAGATTGCCGGTTAACGGTACATTTCAATAGTGTATTTTACGAGATTAGGTCGAAAAATTCTTCTTTTGGTTATCCATTTTTGTAAATAATGCAACTTATAACCTATGAAAATAATGAAACAATAATTTAAAAAACAAAAAACCCGCCTGCATGGATAACTACAATTATTTTATATTTCACCTACCTAAGAACACTCGGGCTATTAAGACAAATCTAACGATACCTCAAATGTGAAAATCCATTCAACGGTTCTAGAGATACAAGGTAATAAAGAATATTACATACATACAAGATACGCGCTAAACACATAACCCTCCTGGCAGTCGGGTAAAAAGAAAAGTAATATTGAAACTAAAAGACTTGAAAATTAATAAAATAATAATTTTGAGTAAAACTACTGATCAAAATCAAGGTTGCGTCCGTATGGCAATTATTTTTATTAGGGACAGACAATCGTATGCAGTGACATCTATATTAAGCTTTACGTGCTGCTACTGCCACCACAGACATACAATTGAGCGTCTTAAATATCTGTGACTGCCACCCATTCCTTTGCTGCTAGCCAACTTGCCCCTTCTACAACTAAGATATACACTTGAAATCATGAAACATGAAAACTCTCTTTTGGGCAGTCAATTTGTGTTAAAATATAATAAATTTCAAATGAAAATTAACACCTTGTTGTGTAAATAAAGACCAAACTAAAGAGGTATGAAATTAATTATCTGTGCCGGACGTGATGTACAAGGGAGCACGATTCGGAACGTCCATTGACCAATCACCACATTCCATAAATACTTTTCCCGCCACACCAAAACTCGGCCGGAACCGGTTCAACCCCGCTGCTATGAAACGCCGCCATTCCGTTAACATTGGCTATGATGACAATTTAGAACGCTCTATTGCGTGTTTTGTAAGGAAAACATCAGTTATTTAGCAGGTTAAACAGCAATGAACAGTGATTAATTCATATTATTGGAAAATAAATAATTTAAGTTATTCTATAATATAAAAGCTAAAACTAAAAGGGGATAAATATATTGACCCCTAAAAAATATATTGACCACCAAAAATCATTGTGTTGTGTTGTGACCATAGCCCCTTCTACCTAAAATATACACCAAACAGCAAAAAAATTTGATTTTAATTAAAAAAAGTAAACCTAATATTACAACGAGTCCACTTATTTTAGTCACTTCTAACTACTATTAATTCTGTGCCACTACTGCACTTTAAATTGTACTTTGAAACCAAATTTAGTATTATCTTATCACCAAATTGTAATAAGCAAATAATTGCGCTTTTTCTACCCAAAATTCACCGTTTGGCCATAAAATGTTACTCTACCACCAAATATACTTAGTATATATCGATTAGATTTAATTGGTATAATGTTGTGGTAGGTTTTATTATATTATATATTATATTATATAGGCCCCCACTCCGCGCCCTTCTTACCCCCGAGCAGTAGTTGAAGACTGGTTCTTTTATTCCTATCCTATCCTCACTAATATTATAAATGCGAAAGTGACTTTGTTTATATGTTTGTTACTGAGAAGGACATAGGCGGGCGAAGCCGCGGGTAACAGCTAGTAACATAAAAAAATATAGCAATCTAATTTCTCACGACTTCATTCAAACTTCTCCCCCTTAGCGGTAGAAATTTTAAAAATCCTTTTTTGGGTTCCGTAGTAAACAAGGAACCCTTATAGTTTCGCCATGTCTGTCTGTCTGTCCGTCCGCGGTTTTACGCAGAGACTATATGTACTAGAAAGCTGTAATTTGGTATGGGTATGTAATGTATATTAATCATGCCAAAAAAGTGGTACAAATAAATCTTAAAAAAAATTTTTTTTTAAGGTAGCTCCCATACAAGTAAAGTGGGGGGAGTATTTCTTTTTCTCTATTTACCCATCGTGTGGGTATCCTTAAATAGGTCTTTAAAAAATATTGTGAGGTTGAGAACACTATTTTTCGATTCAGGGATCCGTTTCCGAAATATTTGGTTATAAAGTGCGAATTTTTGTTAGAGGTAAGTGTCCCCCCCTCTATCAGCTAAACGGTTATATAAAGAAATACCTAAAAAAAAATACAGCTGTAGTTATATACTGAAGTTGAAAGGAAAACTATCAGAGCTGAGTACTAAGTACAAACTAAAAAGTTATAGGCAACCAACTTATAAAATGTACTGGAAAATGTAAAATTTCATACAATTTTCATTGCTAGATGTTTTTGGTCGTTAAACTGTGAGGTGCGAGTGTGAACAGTGTGAACTCAAAGTTGTCATTCGCAACTACGGAACCCTACACTGCGCGTGGTCCGACACGCACTTGGCCGGTTTTTATTTTTTTAGTACTTATAAATCATGCATGGAACCCAAGTAACTCTGTCCCCTAACCAGTACAGTCATAACCCAACTTTATGCCGGCTCGAAACATCGCGCGAGTCAATGTGCAGTACACAATATTTGGTTACTAGGTAAGACCACAACTTAAGTTACTAGGTAGGAACAGTAGTTTCGGCTATGCGTTGACAGAGGTCACGAATACATTAGTACACCCTAAGCTTCGACAAAGACTATAATAAGTTGTCTTTGCCTTTGATAAGTGAAAGTAACAAGATGTGTTATCATAATAAACTAGTGAATCATCATCATCATCATTTCACCCGCAAGAAGTCCACTGCTGGACATAGGCCTTTCCCAAGGCAAAGACAATATAATACTAACGTAATAGACTGCCCACCTCATGCAAAAATATCGAAAGGCAGGCGAATGTATGGCGCAGGACAGTTGCTTGCTACTCGATACTAGATGGCGGTAATCTGCGTTAGCCTTTAACTTACTAAATATACGGTGTCATTTTAAAATATTATGCCTAAAATATTGTTTTGATTTTTAATAAGATATATTTTGTGAACCATGTTTTAATATTCTCATAATACGGTAGATACAATGTTGTGTAGTTTCAAGTGGCGCCATCTATGCGAGTCTCTGAGAACAAATCGTACGATAAGCGTTGAGACCACATGCCCAAGGATAGAATAAACTGCGCTCACCAACCCGTCTGCCAAGCGTGGTGAGTATGGCAAAACCCCCTCAATGGAACTAGTGAATCATTAGTGCTAAACTCGAAGAACTCTGATACCAGGGTGTGCAACTGTGCATGTCAACTGACCGTGTCACCGACACGAAATGATGATGATTAGTGCTTAAATTAGGATTTTTCTCAGATTATAATCTTTAAAGGAATGAACATATTAAAATACCTGTAATGTAAACTAATCACTTTATTTATGAAAGTTCAGATTATCACATGTCCATTTTTATGAAGCTTCACAAACAATAAATTTTACACTGTGTCAACTTCTTAATTAATTTCAATAGACGAAATATTTGCTAGTCAGGCTCTCAAGTTTCGGTTCAATATAGATATTTTTTTCTGATTGAGCCAAAAAAATATATTTCCTTAAGGGTCACTAAGTCTATATCAACTTACATTATTGGTTGAGAAGAATCAGAGCATTGTCAACTCAGTCTTAAAATCTATAAAACGGAATTAAACAGCAAAAACAATGTTTCAGTATAGAACATCAGTTAAATTATTGTAACATTTTTTTAACGGTACAAAGAAAAAGCCAAAACAGTATTGCTACACTCTTCATATATACAGAAGCCATAATTATAACTATTACCATAAAGAATATTTTCTCTCAAACTTATTGTAGGAATAACTATTTCATCACTACTAACTTTAGGTTTACGTCTTAAATAGTTCTCAACAGGACTTTCCTCGACGCCAGGAGGAAGCTGATCTATATTCTTCATTCGTTCAGCGTGGATTCTTCTTCCTTCATCATTTTCCTCGCTTTCTTCATAATGCTCAGCTGTATAAGTATATGGCACTTCTGATTCTTCTTCAGTAACAAGTCTCAAGTAAGGATAACCGTAGCCGTAAATATATCTTCCGTATAAAACAAACCGCATCCCTTTGTAGAGGAATAATGTGTCTTTGGTGGAATGAATAGTTCCAATGATCATACGTTTTTTTTTATAAACCGATGTATCCAAACCAAATGGTAGCTTTACCATAGTTGTAATTCTAATGATTAAGTCAATAGCCTCCTTGATACCTGGTGCATTTTCTTTGTACAATATGTTACCTTCAACAAATACTGCTTTGTCACGCATGTGCTTACAATTTTTTGATGAAATTCTTTTCTTTACAGCTCGTAGATTTTGATGAGGATTGCGATGACGAATCATATTGTAGACTCCATCGAACTTAAATGTTTCTATCACATAATTATATGTACCGTCCATAGCACAAAGCACACGTTTGGTAATATGAGTAGGTCTAACTTCTCGCAAAAGCTGAAGGCCAGACGGTACAGATATTGCCTTTTCAGCAGCAACATTAGGACTTTCTATTTCTTCATTCTTCTTCAGAGTGGCCATCATAGACAGAAATTTCCAGTACCACCAACAAAAGTAGAAAACAATTTGCTTACCACTTCTCAATTTAGAATTTTACTTTGATTTCCGATGCATAGGATTTATTATAAAGTACCTACTTACACCAAAATATTGCAGCCACCAAAGTTCGTTTAACTACCCGCCACAAACTACGAAGAAGATACTATTACTAGTATCAGACGACCGACTGCCATATGTTTTCTCTAGGCAATAAGGATCATAGACAAATAATGGAGTGAGGGTGTAAATGAAAAAAATGCCATACAATTCCTTTTGAGTTTCTATGGGGGGCCATAAATTCAAAGTCAATTGACGTGTGTTCTATGCCCTAAAATCCGTAAAGGCAGTTTTTCGGCAGTGCTACCCGCAATAGGCTGACACCACAGACATTCAATACAAAGAGGAGGCTGACACGCATTTATCTAGTATGCTAGTTGGTTGGTACCCCTGACTGAAACCTATTTTCAACCGATTTCAAAAAAGGGGGTTATCCTGTGGGGGTTATCAATAGGGTTGGCAGCGCCTCAGGGCAGCGCAAAGCTAATTAATTGTAGATGTCGTTTTTCATAGGTCATCAATATGTCTCATGTGGGAAAAGTTATCAGTTATCACAGCTATGAAGATAAAAATGGGCGAATTTGGGGTAGGTACTAGGTCATATCCCATATCATCATCATTGGATACCTACCCAAATTACCATATGTACAAGGTAAAACGTTTGGAAGATATTTTAGAACTTAAAAAAAACTTCCTATGTGACTATTTACTATTACTATTTATTATTATATACTATTTGATATTGTTATTATTAGCTCATAGTAAGTAATGACCTTGAAATCACTCTGCGAGTGATTTACTATCTTGTTCGCACTCGACGGCGAACATATGTATATATCTGTGGTATATATATATTCCATCCTTGTCTTTTGACAGCGTTTTATGTAAGCAACTGATATCTTTTTTTCCGTAGCTTAATCCTCAGATTAATAACTTTTTCCCACCCTTTTCCTGAATGGGCATGTTGACAATTTTTTTTTTCATGTTGCTATGTAAAGACCTGCCAAAAATAAACACAATAGTGACAGAAATACATTTCTAAACAAAAAACTCTTTCAGTTATAAAAGTTTTAAAGACACATGGTTTTAGACGTGAAAACGCGTCGCTGAAATGCCTACATATTTGTGACGTCACAAGCTTGTATTTTGTATGGGTGGCGTGAGAACTTTCTTTGGTAGCTATACGAAATATTTTGTTTATGGAAATGGTTTCATAATAAAAGTTGCTATAAATTTTGCAGACTAAAATACAGTATAATTGTAATTAAAGATTTTCATACTTTAAAAAATGGTCCTATTCACCCAACTTTAAAGAAGCTTTAAGATCAATTCACTTGACGAATCGATATCAAATTAAAAGTGTTCTTTATAGTGTTTTTAGATAGAAATTAGTCTCATTAGAAACAAATTTTATATAATCTTTGTTAAGAAGTAATGTCACCTTCTTAGTACCTATCTTCACATCACAACGGTTGCTAAGATACTTTGTTTATTCGTTTTCTGTCATTGTTATAATTTCCTATTTTTGCTAACATCTCTCTTGTAATAAATATATTTAAATGCCTCTCAATAACTGAATATCATTTTAAAAAATAATAAACAGTTTCTTTAAAACTGAACATGGTAGCAGAGACGTAAGTACCTCAATGTTATAACGATGTCTGTTCGAATTGAACCTCTCACTAGAGAAAATTATGACATATGGGTTATTCAAGCGGAGGCACTACTCATTCGCCAAAAACTATGGCAATATATTGAGTCTGATGATATTCAGAATAGTGGAGATATTTCACAAGAGGGAGATAGACAAGCAAAGTCAGAGCTGATTCTCACCATTGCTCCATCCGAGCTTAAACAAATAAAGAATTGTAAGACAGCGAAAGATTTGTGGAATAAACTTAAAGAAACCTACGCAAGCAAGGGACCTGCGCGTAAGGCATCTCTTTTGAAGCAACTTGTGCTAACAAAACTCGACAGCAATGATGTCCGCTCACACCTTGACAAATTCATGGATGTAGTTGACAAGTTAGCTGATATGGGCGTAGACATAAATGAAGATTTGTTAACAATTATGATGTTATACAGTCTATCACCAGAATATGATAACTTCAGAGTTGCAATAGAGTCACGCGACAATCTTCCAAAGCCTCATGAGCTTCAAATTAAAATTATTGAAGAATGTGAAGCACGACACAGTCAAAGCAACGAACCTGAACCATCATCTTCCAATGAAGAAGCTTTCTACATGTCCTGCTGCAGAATATGTAAGAAAAAAGGCAATATCTTTAAAAACAAACACCACAAGATATGCAAATACTGCTGGACAAAGAAAGAGAAACCAAAGCAAAAGGCGTACGATTCACCAAAGAATCACTTTGCAAGACATACTTACTCGCAACAAGGCACCAAATAGAAACATTTGGGTTTTGGATAGCGGTTGTACATCGCATATGACATATCAACGAGAAATATTCGAAGATGTCAAACTAGAGTCGAAAAGCAGAAAACTTAATTTTGCTACAGAGGAACATACAGCTGAGATATTAGGAACTGGAACAGTAACGTTTTTGACGAAAGACAAAGGCAAGATGGCCATAACTCATCTTAAGGATACACTGTTTGTACCTAGTCTATGCACTAATCTACTCTCCGTCAGTAAGATGACAGATGCCGGCTGTTTAGTTACCTTCTTCAAAAATAAAGCGACTATAGTAAACAAAAAAGATGGGATTACTCTTACGGCATTTAAGCAAAATGATGGCCTTTATTATATTGAACCGATCAAACATGAGTGCAGCAATATGATCAACAACAATGAAAAGAATATGCCAGACATAGTGAAAACTTCATCGAATATTGATGAATGGCATCGGAAACTAGGTCATATGAATGCCTCTGATATGAAAACTGCCCTCAATAACGAGAGCCTCATTGGTTTGAATTTTGATGTTTCCGAACAACTCACCGAGTGTGAATCCTGCATACAAGCTAAACTTCACGCAGTGCCAGCACCTCGAGTGAATACAACTCAAAGAACTACTGCACGCCTAGAAATCGGACATAGCGATGTTTGTGGACCTATACAAACTCCTAGCGTCAATGGAAAAAAGTACTTTGTCACATTTATAGACGATTACAGCCGATATTGTTTCGTCTATTTGATGAGAAATAAAAATGAAGTCTTTTCTAAATTCAAAGAGTTCAAAGAGTTAGCTGAACGGCACACAGGAAACAAAATCAAGTATTTACAGTCCGATAATGGCACTGAATACATAAACAAGGAATTTGATACTTATCTGAGACAATGCGGAATTCAACGAAGACTAAGCGCACCCTACACGCCGCACCAGAACGGGATCGCAGAAAGAAAGAACCGGGTTCTCATTGAGAAAGCGAGAACTATGATGATAGATGCAAAAACCAACCTAAGACTTTGGGGTGAAGCAGTAAACACTGCTAACTACCTGTCAAATAGGAGTATTAATAGCGCTATCGGTAATAAAACGCCATTTGAGCTATGGGTGGGCAGAAAGCCCTGTATTAATCATCTTTACGTGTTCGGATCAAAGACATACGTTTTGATTAAAGGCAAAAACGGGCACAAGTTTGCACCAAAAGCCATACCCGGCATTTTCGTAGGTTACTCAGACAAATCAAAAGCCTTCAGGATCTTCATACCTTCAAAAAACAAAATATTAATCTCTAAAGATACAAGAGTTATGAAGACTATGTTCTATAACGAACAAAATAAAAACGAGCTGAAAAACCTTTTTGACGAAAGGTTTCTACCTAAGAAAAACGCTGTAGACATAAATCTTAAGCCTATCAATTCTGAATCGATGACAGTTGAAGGAGATATACTACCTTTTGCTGAAGACATTCCTTCTACTGCTGTAGATATACTTCATAATGCTGCAGATGATATTCTTCATAGTGCTGAAGATGATGCACAAAGAGATACCATCGAAAGTGACTATGAGTCAGCTACAGAATCAGTCAATACTCAGAACTTTACTGAAGAAAATGTCGCATCTTCACGTCGTCCAAACTTAAGAGACAGATCAACAATCAAACCTCCTAAACGGTACGATGATTTTATTTTGGCTGCAGCTTTAGAAGTTGAAAATTTGAATAAACCTAAACAGCCAGTGAAGCCACTCAAGAAATTTTGTGGATAGATCGACTTCTTAAAGAATTAACACAGACAATGAAGCCTGTATTAAACCTTGACAATGAGTCAACAGTTAAAGTCAAAGTCAAAGTCAAAGATTTTTATTCAAAATTGGATAATTGTATCTCTTTTTGAACGTCATATTTTTTACTTTATTATTTTTAATTTTTAATATGCAAAATCGAAAAACTACTAGCGTTTCGTAATGACCACTGGTGAGAAGAATACGCCGAAAGAAACTCAATCCAGACTTGGTCCCTACGTTACGTACGTTAAATTAGCGCATCATCCGAGATATGAGTATCATAAGCGCACAAAACATATAAAGTTGAAACATTTCTTTATAAGGGAATGTGTGGAACATGGAGATTTATTAGTGGAATGGGTCCCTGCTGAAAAACAATTGGCAGACATGATGACGAAGGCACTGTTTGGCCCAAAGATAAGACATATCAGCAACTCCATTGGACTTAAGAATTTATTATAAAATTCTTAAAAAAATTAAGGAGGGTGTTAAGAAGTAATGTCACCTTCTTAGTACCTATCTTCACATCACAACGGTTGCTAAGATACTTTGTTTATTCGTTTTCTGTCATTGTTATAATTTCCTATTTTTGCTAACATCTCTCTTGTAATAAATATATTTAAATGCCTCTCAATAACTGAATATCATTTTAAAAAATAATAAACAGTTTCTTTAAAACTGAACAATCTTAACCAAGGAATATAATTACATCTTAACATTAGGCAACTACCGTATTATTTATGGTCAATAAAAGATGTAATTATTGAGCCAAGAAAAAAATTGAGTCTAAAATATAGACTCTTTTTGTTTCCGCGCTGCTTATTGACAGACATAGTTTGCTGTTTGTGTCATTGTCGATGTCATTGACATTCGTGACGCGCACGAGCGTTTGTCTCCATTATTCTAAAATGCCGAAATGCGTCATAAAAGTCTGTAGAAATTATAAAGGACGCCTAAAAACTACAGACCCTGTTACATATCATCAGTAAGTAACCAAAACGTCGTAATATATAATTAAATTATTAGAATATTTCACGCACCGAAGATATCCTTAGTGTTGCCACAATTTAAATATAACTTCCCTACGAACTAAAATAATATCATGTGCTTGTACCTACTTTGCGATCGTGCGTTTATATTTAAATCATACTGTAGGCATTATTTGCAGTGCAGCCGACTTGCAGAATAGGGATAAGGACTCATACAAGTTTAAGCTGACTTTGTGGTGGGAAGTCAAGGGGTACAGGGTACAATTGAAGTTTGCCTTAGACAATTTTGCAAATTGATTTTAGTGGACTTTATAATATGAAATTGGTGTAGTTTGGTGTTATAAATGCTCGTGCTCATGAACAATTTGTGAAATAGTTAAAGTGGACTGATAAATGGACTTGTATAGATTTGCCGCCCCAAGCTGCCACGAGGCGTCAAAGAACATACGCCATCTTTGATGCTACTTGGAAAAACTTTACCGAACAACACCGATACTTAGTATCTCATTATACTGGACATTGGCAGAATCACTGAAATTTCGGTGGAAGCCATAATATAAAACAGAAGAAGAAGAAGTTTAAGCTTCATAGGATGTAACAAGGATGAAACTCTGTATCTTAGAAAATCGATTGAATATTTCGTAAGCTACTATTGTTATATTTCTTTAGATTACCTGCAGATCCTGTAAGAAAAGATCGATGAGTGAAAATTATTAGAAAAAGCAGGTACGAAGAATTCTGGAATCCCAAAAAATATACAGTCATTTGCTCTGCTCACTTTAAAAAATGTGATCTTTATTACAATGGTAACGAGAAGCGGCGACGACTGAAAATCGAAGCAATACCAACGAAGGTAAGCGTAATAATTATTATTATACTTTCACCATCATTATCTTCGTCATGTCTTTTCCACTGCAGGAGCACGCACGACCCTCTTTGCACTACCAGATCCATATATTAGCCAGAGAAGTCAGAGGATTTCGCCTACACTCTTCACGCTGGCCACACGGGTTGGAGAGGTCTCTTTTATGTTTGTAAGCATTGTTTAGCTTGTGTTTCCGAAGTCACCTTCAATGACATCCACGGGAAGACTTGAAATAGTCCTATTCTACTCTGCCGGGAACCGCACGGCGGCGGCAGTAAACTGATGGTTTCACCATCATACATAACAAATAATCACAAATATTTTGTAATTCAAGTACATATTTTTTACAGGCTTTGTTTTTATCATCGGTAAAAGATTTCGACGATTCAGATGAACTTCAGCCACAAAAGCCGGTAAGACTATTCTTGATTAGAAAATTCTAATTATACGTATTTCCATTTTAAAATTTTTGTTACTTGCCTTACTGAAAAGTCGTTTTGCTGAACATTTCTGCCAAAAAAGGAATGTACTATGTACAGCCTCGTCACGAGCATATTACTATATAAATAAATCAAATAATATACAATAGGTTAGTAGATTCAGTGTCTCTTTGGCTAAATATTTTTCTTTGAGACTAATGCAGTAAATTTTATATAATTAATTTCCCATTGCAACGTGTTAAGCGCAATATGTAAGAAAATGTTGTTTTTTTGGATTTCCATAGTCCCATAGGGCAAGTTGTTCATATTGACGGACTGACTCGTCCCTTTAAAGATCGGACAGGCTTTTTATGAATGTATTGTATATTGTTGCTCGTGGCTAAACATGTAAGTGTTTAATGTATGTACTAGCTGTTCCCGCGGCTTCGTCCGCGTGATATGTAACCTATGTCCTTCTCAGTATTCTAACCTATGTGTATGATAAATTTCATGATGATCGGTTCAGTATATATGAAAACGTAAGAAACAAACAAACTCACTTTCGCATTTATTTTTATTTATTTAATTCAATAACAATTTTTACATTGTGTCTGAATATACATTTACACATTAAGTCATAATTAGATAAATACACATTTTTATTCAAAATAATTTCATAATAATCGTCTACACAATAATATTTTTTTTTTCATAAATAGGTCTTTAATTTTGCCTTTAAAAGTTTCAAATTTTCTATATTTTTTTATGTCATTTGGCAATTTATTATAAGCTTTGAATGCTTGGTATTGAGCACTATGTTCCATAACCTTTAGGTTAGGTGTAATGTTATGCTTTAGAGCTCTTCTACGGGTGCTTTCACGTTCTTGTCTCTCTGTGTTTGTTTCCATTTTAGGCAAGCGTTTTTTTTTTAATCTGTAACCAGAACTAATAAGTATAAGCTCGGAACACTCAAAATACCCAAGTTAATAAAATGAGCTTCACATGATTCCCAGGGCGGTATACCCAACATTGTACACGTATGACTCTCTTTTGTAATTTAAAGGCCCTGTCTTGATTATATTTATTACTATATCCCCACAATTTAATACTGTAGCGGGAGCGAGGTGGTATGCTCGACCGCCACAAAGGGAATATCTTCCCGCTGGGCAAGGTGTACGCCCAGGGAACCGTACGGCTCCGACTGAGTTCTGTCGGAGGTCAAAATCAAATCAAAACGTTTATTCAGAAAAAAGGCCTTTGCAGGCCCTTTTTACGTCATATCATATTTAAAATTATCTTTTTAGATAATATGTATTTATTAATTGTTCAAAAGCTACAGACTACTAGCGTTTGGAAACGACCACTGCAGAGAGTAAACGCCGAAAGAAACTCTTATCAACAGTTTTGGTCGCCTACTCTTCACACACACAGGTGTTTCTTATGTCTCTGATTCGTAGAAACTATGTTTGCGCGTTTCAGGATTGAGCAGTGCCATCTTGTGAGAAGTCTTGTAGTTATTTGTTGGGTCGCCATATTCATAGTTGAATTAGTGCTTGTGGCGAATGTAGGGATCGCCACAATACTATAACGTAATTTTGTTTCTACTAGTGCAAAATAAACTTTTTTTAGATGATCTATGGTAATTTCATTACGAAGGTTTCTTATTACAAAGCATTAGTTAGGATGTTTGTGAGTTCATTTATTCTGCCATTACTACGTTCGGGGTTGTATGGTGAAGAGTCTTAGTGTTAGGCCCAACACCATACATGAAGAGATGTTGCAGTTTACTGGGTTGAAGGTGGTAGTGTAGAGATACAGATCACGTCACGGAGATTATAGTAATTCAATCAATAAACATAATAATAGTAAACTATTTGTCTTTTTGTGTATACATATATCTATTAATTTTATTCAATTAATTCATAGTCAATGAACCTATATATAAAAAGAGCTGACACGCGACTTATACCTATACGAGGTAGACAGTGGGTCGCCAAATGTGCGAGGTAAGCTCGTACCTACATGGTTATCGTGCTTCCAATCATATTTGTATGTCGTACTTTAGCAAATAAAATAAAAGTGACTGATAAATACTGATGACAAAGTATTCATTGAATAAAATTAAATATTGTTTTATAGATTACTTATATATAACTAAACAAAATTATTACCTACCCCCTATTCTTTTTCCTTGGTTTGCCCAATAATGGGGAATTTTTTCCTTGGGGGCAACTCTGAAAACACACTACAGATAACTACCGATTTTTAGGGTTCTGTAGTAAACAAGAAACTCTTAAAGTTTCGCCATGTTCTGTCTGTCCGTCTGCGGTTTTACGCAAAGACTATAAGTCCTACTACAAAGCTGTAATTTGGTATGGGTATGTATATTAATCATGCCAAAAGAAAATGTTAGAAAAAAATCTTGAAATAATTTTTTTTTAGTGTAGCTCCCATACAAGTAAAGTGGGGGAGTTCTCTATTTACCCATCGTGTGGGATATCGTTGAATAGGTCTTTAAAAAATATTGTGAGGTTGAAAACACCATTTTTCGATTTAGGGATCCGTTTCCGAAATATTTGGTTTTAAAGTGCGAATTTTTGTTAGAGGTAAGTGCCCCCCCCCCCCCCTCTATCTGCTAAACGGTTATTTAGTATCTGCTAAACGGTTATAAGTCACTTTCTACGACATCCACGGGAGACTTGGAGTAGTTATATTCTACTCTGCCGGGAACCACACGGCAAAGTTCCTACATAACAGGTCAAAAGTATTATCACCAGTTGCCTTCTCTTGCAGAGTTCCGTGGGCAGTGCGAGCCCCCCGCTGCGCAATGTCCCTGAAGACAGCAGGAGCGTGACGCCCATCACCGACCCTGAAGACGAGGAGGCTGAGATGAGCATCCAGCTCAATGACGAGAAAGATGTACGTATCTCATTTTTATGGCTTTACGTTATTTAGAACCTCTTTATATATTTCACATTTTAGTTTTTTTGGTAGAGCCACACCACCGGCAAAAAATACTTTTGCTAGTAGCGCTCTCATAGAAAATCGTCATTTGAGTAGTAAGTAGGTAGCTTTGCCGCTTTTATGCTTCGTTCGGTGAGTGATAGCTCATTCTTACTCCACCCCTCAGGAGAGGGTAAAAAGGCCAGTAACGCTCATGTGACACTCCTGGTGTTACAGTTTTTCTATGGGCAGCGGTGGTCACTTACCATCAGGTGACCTGCAGGCCTATTTGCTAACTCAGTGTACAACGTTTTGATAGTGACTTTAGCATTCATTACGGTTTTCATATCTTATTTATAAATAGGCATTCATACAGAAGCAGTAATGAATATTGAAGTTACCATCAAAATGATGTACACCGTATCTGTCAACAGTTATTAAGAAGGCCTGCTGCTCGCTCCTTTGCCGTCTTGTGTCATAAAAAAATCTCCAGTTGTCGAGCTTTTCTTGTTTATCAACGAAATGTTTTATAAATAAATAAATATATAGGGACATATCACACAAATTGAGCTAGCCCCACAGTAAGTTGTGAACTTGTGTCGCAGGATACTAACTCAACGATACTATATTTTATAATATATACTTATATAGATAAACATCCAAGACCCAGGTCAATATGAAAAAGAACTTTTCCATCTTGACCTGACCGGGGATCGAACCCGGGACCCCCGTGTCGCAGGCTAGCGTGTTGACCGCTGCGCCACGGAGCTCGACAAATTATTATTTATCCATTCTATCTGCCCAAAGTTCAAAAAATACAGTCTGTCTGTTCTATAGTATCTATTTTTCATCTTTGTTTATCGTAAATCGATAACATACAATTTTAAAGATTAATCTAGCTGGAAAATAGCATTTTTACCCACGACGGAACGGAGCAGGTATATGCGTTTAGGGTGAGAGATGTTTGTTTGTGTGTGCGTTTGTGCAAAGTAATGTTCCCACCTATCTTCTAAACTAATGATCCAATTTGGATGCGGTTTTACTCACTAGGTGGCGCCACAATATTTCTTTTTCAATGTGATTTTTACCGTCGTGGGTGTTTTCAAAATTTTTAATTTTGCTTTATTTTATTTTCCGATGGCAACACAGATCTTTGACCATCCGGCATGCACGACGGACAACGCTGTAGAAACCAACCAAATTTGTTCTCATAGAAAATATTACTGTTTTGCATTACAACAAAACAGGAATTATTTGGCCGAAAATACAGAGCGTTGTCGATGAGAGACGCGCCTGTAGACTTTCCCGTTTCTACGAACCGATATACTACAATTGACAACATATACTTTACCGGAAGTGGTAGTTTTTATATATGCAATCGAAACTTCCTTGTTTGTATATACTTCCATATTTTTTGTAATTTTTTTAAACCAGTATTTATTTTTTTATAAATTTTTGAAAACAGGTAGCAAACGTAGGATTTTTATACAAATATCTGTGCCTTGTTCTCTGTCATTGTCAATCTGACGTAAAATAATGACATTGACAGGACTCTGACCGTCTGAGTTGCCAGATTTGGAAAATTTTACCCTTGAGTCTCGAAAATTCCTTATAGCCTTTTGCCTCTCTCAATGTGAATGATAAATATTGTATCCGTTTACGCACTGTTTTTTTTTTAAGTGCCGACCAGTATATTTTTCGATTTAATAATTATTTGGATTTGCTTATTTATTTTAGCTGCCAACTATGTTCCTGATTTTTGTACTTGTTTCTTTGACGTTCAGAAAATACGAAAGTTGAAAACACATCTCTTATTCTTTACAGACTGGACAGAACCTGAGGTCGTTTGTTCAAAGCAATAAATAATGGCATCAGTTTTGGGCTTCGTCATGGCAATTATTTTAGGGATCTTTTAGGAATGACATCAGTTTTGTAATCATTGAGCAGCCAACAAAAGTTAGCAATTCGGTGTGCAGAAACCTATAGTAATCCTCTTTTTGGATGGGGCTTAAAAACTATTATAGGTGACTAAAATATAAATAGTAATAAGATTATTTTATTCTCGCTTCTCTCACCAAAGTGTTGCAGCTTCACCGGTGAGCAAAAAATTCATAACATTCGGATAGTCCCACTTTTGTCTGCGATTCTCAGCTCCGTTCGTTAAAATTATTAAGTAAGGCAAAATGAAAGGCTTTGCAAGCCGTAAATCATTTGCCGTAAAATATTATAAATGCGAAAGTGAGTTTGTTTGTTTGCTTGTTTATTACGCTTTCACGCCGTATCTACTGAACTGATCACCATGAAATTTTGCATACACATAGGTTAGGGTACTGAGAAGGACATAGGCACGCAATAAATCACGCGGGCGGAGCCGCGGGTAACAGCTAGTTCGATATAATTTAGGATTTAAAGAATTTAATTGCTAGGTGGCGCTAGTGTTACTATAGGAGCACGAAGAAGAAAAAGTACTTAAGTCTTCAAAGTATCAAAACAATAATGCAAATGAATCAAAAAGTTTCAACTAGTTATCGAAATTCGTACGCATAATTAATTACCTACCAAAATCGTTCGTGTTGTATATCCGAGTTATTTTCCGGCTAAACCCCGTCAATACAATAATGTTCGCAGATTCAGTATTGTCGTTACAAGAAAATCGTAAAGAAAATAAAAATAATTATGAATAATATAGTTTATTAAGTATTTATTCTAAATTTTAAATAAAATACTTAAAAGATTTTAAAATCTATTACGTTAGTTTTTGTTGCCGTAATTATAATCCTACGGGAGGTGGTAGGTCTGTGCTGAATACCGTGTATTTACCGTAATTACGGTGTATCTGGCAACACTGGGTCTCGTGACATTTCCACAAAGCATTTATTTTATTTCCATGTTATGACGTCACAACTCGATAAACAAAGCATGGCTAATACGGCGCTCTAACTGTTTTGAGGTGTTAATTAAACAGATTTAACTGGAATTGTGAAAATGACAAGTTACAAAACGTGTACGGTGCCTATGTGTAGAAGTACGACAATTAAATGTCCCAACAAATTGTTTATACACGTTCCTAAAAGTCTAGAACGTCGAAAGCAATGGTTACAATTGGCACGCCGAGACACACAGTTTCCGTCTGATAAGTCTGTGATATTCTTTTGTGAGGATCACTTTGATGTAAGTATTTAGAAGAAATCAATATGTTCGATTTTACAATAATAAATTACACCTAACCTAACTTCTTAAAATCATCACTAATCACTATCACTAATAAATAGTATAAAACAAAGTCGCATCCTGCTGTCTGTATGTATGTGTGCTTAAATCTTTAAAACTGCAATTGAAGAGGTTGGTTTATTTATATGTGTAATACTTACATTTCAATAGTATAGAATAAACAAATCTAACTTCTGCCTAATGACACATTGTTTCTCTTTGTAGCTACCTAATGATATGGAAAATTACATCCAATACAGTATAATGGGTTCTATTGGTAAAATAAAAATGAAACCTGACTGTTTGCCATCCAAATTTCATTGTCAAACAGACAGAATAAAACGGACGGGACCTCCACAGCCACAATCAGTAGTAAGCATAAATAATTATTTTTGACAAAAAAGTAAAACGGACTTCAACCCTATACGTAAATGGGTGTGGTAGTTCAATTAAAACAGAGAAACAACGTCGTCATCAACTTTTCTTGATTCGCGAAAGAATTAAACAGAAATAAAATTAAACCAAACCGCATACCTGTACAATTTTTTTTTGTTTCTGTTGATTTTTTCTAAAAGCACTGGATACTTTTCGATAACAATTATAGGACCACTTCAATCAGGCATGACAAGCAATAGCGGTGAGTACAGTTAACAATTAGTAAGTTAGTTTAATTTTATTTAAAAATAGGTTTACTTTCAATGTTTTGTCTGTAGAACCTAGTTTTTAGAGTAAGTAGTATAGTACCACAGAGAACATAGTACCTTTGTCATGCAACATTTACATACACGTTGTAAATAATATGCATGTATTCTTTTTTTTTGATTCCGTATATATGGATGAGAGACATAATTTTTCAAGATCAGATTATACAAGTATGCCCTGAAACAACTGATAAATTAACTCAAGTGTGTTTGTCTGCAAAGGTTAGAAGCAAAGCTGTACAAACTTCTAGTCAAGCTAAAGATAAAAATACTTCTTTAACAACTCATACTATGACTACGGCAACATCACCTATTAAAATAAAATATAGAGTTGGATCAGAAGGTTATTTGAAGTCCAGGAAGAAAATACTATTTAGTGAAAAGTTAGAAGTATCATCTTTAGCCAGTTCATCACTGTCAAAATATTCACAGTTAACAACTGACACATCACCATCTGTTCACTCCCTGCTGACATTGACATCAACTAGCAGTAACCAAGAAACTGAAGCTGAATTATCTGCGATAAAAAGGGAACATGAAGTAGAAACTCTACAGAGAGCATATATTAAAAATACTATACAATTAATCAAGAATAATCCAAGATATTACATAGGAATTTCTAAGGATTGTTATTTTTTAATTGATATTATAAAAAAACATACAAAGCTTCCTGAAGAACACATATTATTGTTTAAAAAAAATAGATTAAGAAAGCCACTGCATGTTTACAGCAACCTTGGGAGGCAGGGCAGTCAGCACACTGTAGACTTTGTACAACTCCTTCCTTTTCGTCGATGACCATGGACACTGAGTATGGCTGTTGACAAACCTTGTGTTCAGGACAAACTTTAGCCTTTACTACACACAAATTTCCTTCCCTCTTCAGCTGGACATATCCTATTGCATCATCTCCGTATGAGTGTCGTGAAGATCTGAAATTAAAAACATAACCTATAAGTGGTATGAAACGTTTTATTAAATTTTAAAGCGGGTATTGATTTAAGAATTTCATACAATGTTTTGTACAAATATTTTTATTTCGGTAGGTACACAGAAGTTTTTGCATTCCGAAACTCGGCAGAGCAAAAATCAGGATTACAGGCAAAGAAATTGGCGATCAAAACGAATCGACTCTGGGCAAATTTGCATTATCCGCTTTAGTGTAGCCTGACTCCATTTCGTGAAACTCTTTTTATAGCAGAAATCGAAATATTTGAGCGATTTTTCTCCGCAAACTATAGAACAAACGACTTGACGAGTACTTGACGTTTTGTTTATCACAGATTAGACAGAGTATGTCCTAATTAGTCCTAAAGTTGTTTATTGAGATATGACGTCATACGAAGATTAATCATGGCCACCACTTGTCGACCACAGATAATAAAAACTGAGATTAACATTCCACTGTTTTAATGCAAAAAACATTATCATCATCATTTCGTGTAGGTGACACGGTCAGTCGACCATGACCAAAAAACATTGGATGATAATTGTTTACTTATAAGCTACCATAAAAAATATACTTCATATTTGATTGCTACAACTGTCTAATCCGTAGATAGTAATCAATATTTTGTACGTAAGAAATGTACACTTTTACTAACTTATCAATAAAGTTTTGAAAGATTTTCTTCGCTTGAGAACCGTTACGCGGGAAAATCACAAACGCTATGAAAAATGCTGTCAATGTCACTTGACATTAACAAGAGAGTTGCCAGCAGCTGCTAGTGATGAAGTAATTTATGGAGAACCATCGACAATTACGGTATATCGGTTGGTATAAACGGGAAAGTCTACAGGCGCGTCTCTCATCGACAACGCTCTGTATTGGAAGGGAACATAATTATTGAGTGACGTCATGTAACGTGTTGCTGACGAGCGGCCGTTCAGTGGAGGCAGCCGTAGCACATAAGATTTTCCCGACTCCCGGTAAAATTTCCCAAATCTGGCAACTCTGACTGTCAATGTCATTATTTTCAGAATGACAATGACCCATCATTGTCATTCTGACGTAAAATAATGACATGAGGCACAGATATTTGTTTATTAGTCCAATGTTTAGGTCTTTTTAAAAATTATTAAAAAAATAATTAAAGTATAAAAAAATGTTGAAGTATTTACATACAAGGTACTTTCGATACCATATATAAAAAGTACCACTTCCGGTAAAGTATATGTTGTCAATTAACGCTCTGTCCTTGTTGCAGTCCACGATAGTGATCCAGGATCCGCTGTCGCAGAGCAGCGCCCGGGGCTCGTTCAAGCAGCTGCACTCCCACCAGCCAGACGCCGTGCAGATCCAGCTCTTCACGCAGGTCAGTTGAAGTGGCAATGGGAGGGGAGCGATTCAAGACAATCGAAATCCCTTTTCGCGCTCTTTTTTGAGATCGTTAAAAACAACTGATGTGTTAACTTCATTTCATCACTTCATACGAAAACACAATTCTTACAAGTTTTTAAAAAGCAAGCATAAGAATAAGCCTTATTTTTCGATTTCTGTTCCAGCCTTCCGCATCTACCTCCGAGCCAGTAATCAAGGAAGAAGTAGACGAAGAACTCTTGGACTACAAAGCCATGTACTACAAACTACTGGACGAGCTCGCGACGATCAAAAACCAACAACTCTATCAAGAAAACCAAGCTCTCATTGAGGCTAACAAAAGCCTAGGAAAAGAAATGGAAAATCTCATCGAGACAAATCAAAAATACGTGAATGACATGCAACAACTCATGAGCGAAAATCAAAAACAGGCTGACAAGAATCAGAGTTTAGCTGAGAACATACAAAACTTATCACACAAGATACAAGAGCTCACGGAGAAGAATGAAGAGAACCGGACCAAAGACAGAGTCGACATTTTCAGCGAGTACATCGAAAAAATTGAGAATTTGAACGAAAAATTTCGGAGTCTGGCGGAAGAAAATAAAATTCTGACTGAAAGAAACAAAGCTCTCAGCGAGTCTGTCCGGAAATACTCGCATGAGAGTCGAGGCTTCAAAATGAAGAATAAGTTGCAGAAAAAGTTTATTCTAAGACTGAAGAACAATTATAATAATAAGTTAGAGATTAAATCTAGAATAATAAAAGCTTTGCGACAGAGTCTTGTAAAGCTTAAAGCTGTCAATTCTTAATAATTTTGTTGTTTCTGTAGAAATAATTGAGACTTCACATGATTCAATTAGTCAAATCAACAGAGCATGCATATTATACGTAAACAGAAATTCAGGCCTTCTCGCTCTGCCATATAGGTTTATCCCACACTGTTGATGACAGAGCAGTAATTAGTACCGCTCTGTTAATGACAAAGCAGGAATATGACAGAGCAGGAACTTATATGACAGATATATGACAGAGCCGAAAAGGAACCTATATACACGCGCGGAGCGCGGCGCGTGCGACTGGCGGTCGCGCAGACTGTGGCGCCGCCGCCCGCGCGGCCGGGAGAGACCACCCCTTCCCCCGCTACCCTACACTTGTTTACCTACTTTGTAGGCGTCGGCGTGGCGCGCGTGGAATTTTACGTTTGACTCGGGAGACAATATCGGAGTAATAATCAGTACAAAAAATATTTCCAAATTGAAATTTTACATACTATTTTTTTTTTTCAAAAATGCAATGTATTACTGATAACTTATACCTGGAAAAAATATGGCTGGTGTTTAAAAAGTCAGGCTGTATACAGCACAGATCTATATGACAGCAGGGATTTTATATGACAGAGCAGGAACCTATATGACAGAGCAAAGATCTATATGACAGAGCGGAAACCGATACAACAGAGCAGGAACCTATATGACAGAGCAGAGTGAGAAACCCTTACTACTTTTTTTTTACGTATTTTACGTATGGGTTCGTCCAGCTCTGTCGATTTGACAAATCGAATCGTGTGTAGGATGTTAAATGTACTACATATTTTAATACCTATCTACTTCATGTTGAAGTGTACATCTTGTTGTGTCCTTAAAATTATAAATATAATAAATAATAATAAATAATAAATATATAGGTACGGACAAATCACACAGATTGAGCTAGCCCCAAAGTAAGTTCGAGACTTGTGTTATGGGATACTTACTCAACGATACTATATTTTATAATAGATACTTATATAGATAAACATCCAAGACCCAGGCCAATGTCTGAAATGCTGCTCGTCATGAAATATAAAACGATAGGTAAATTTTCAGCATAATACTTTTTTTTTATTTCAATTTAATTCCTCGTCTACTTACGTGATTCTTTAGCCCAATCTCTTGACCGGCTTCTACGGTCTGAGCGGGAAGAAAAGCAGCTGGTATATTCAACATTTTTCCTTTTCTCCCAAACCAGCATGGAAGGTCAGCTACACAAGACACCTTGTAATTCAATTTCACAAGTATTTTTCTGCGGTTCTGGAGAAACTCAAGCAGGATTGGCGTCAATCCGGCGGCATGCCCCTGGTTCCGATTTACTAAGGATGCAACCGGGAAGTACCTTCGGATGAGGATACAAAGGTGCGAGATTCGAACCCACACACCTGTTCACAGATTGAACTCTCTACACTTGAACTCAGTGACAATTAGAGCATCGCTTCAAACCAATTTCCTCTTCCGTTTGTTTTTGCCATCCTTTGCTTCTTTCAGTTTCCTCACTCTCTCTACAAGCACCCGGTTCTGGGCAGTGAGGCATCGTATCTTAATCAATTCATTTCTGGTTGTGCCTTCTGAGTAAGTCTCCATTTGTTCCACGATGCTTTTATTTACCAAATTAACGCTGTATACTTCCTCGGTGAGATCTCGGTTGCTTATTTCGAGTTCTTCTATTTTCTGCTTAAGTTCAGTCAATGTAGCTTTCTTCTTCAGAGCTGTGAGTTGTTGTACTTTGCTCTTGAGTTGCTCAGTCCGGGCTATCAGCTTCTGGTTTTTCTCCGTTAGATGTAGAATACTCGTAGCCTGTTTCTTACTTTCACTGTTCAACGAGTACACAGTTTTACTCAATCTTTCATTTTCTTCTTTCAGCTTTTTATTCTCTTCTAATGTTACAACTTTGACTTTAGAAAGATTTTTATCGTAGTTAGTCATTTGATGTTCGCTCTTCTGCAAGAGTTGTTCGATGCCACTTGTAATATTATGGCTTTTTTCAGTAAGTATACGGTTTTCGTTTGCAAGTCTCCGGTTCTCGTCAGCGAGTCTTTGGTTTTCGCTCTTCAGCTCGGCCATTTCTTCTTGAAGTTTTGATATTATCGATTCATAATCATTTACTTTTTGGTCCTCGAATGAATCTTCTTCAAATTCTGTTTCTTCTTTGATATCTGGCGGAGAGCTCAGCAACGAAGTCTGTAACATACAACGGGAATAAGACATATTATTATCACTACGTATTATGAAACAAAGTCCTATAATTCATGCCCGAGCGCAGTCATGGAGGGCTGCTAGTCAGCAATAAATCAAACCACTAATAGTACTGTGAATTTATAATAATTGTCAAGAAACCAAAGTCAACCAAATGGATGCTCCAAGACTATACTATCCCAAATTCCCAACGAATCCCATCGCAACTAATATATATTATTGTGAGTTATGTAGTGAGTGAGTTTGTTTGTTTCTTACGCTTTCACGCTGTATCTACTTAAAAGATCATCATGAAATTTAGTATACACATTGTCTGGAGTACGGAGAAGTACATAGGCTACCATGCATCCCGGAAAAAAGTACTGTTCCCGAGGATCTACTTTAACGCGTAAATCTATGTTACTAAAACCCTGTCTGATCCTTACAACGTGTGACTTAACCCGTCTATCTGAACAACTTTTCATCATCATCGTAGGTCTTTGTTAGTATCCCCTGCAGGAGCATGACACTCTCTGTACTACCAGAGCCATCTATTAGCCAGAGCAGTCAGAGGATTTGGCCTACACTCTCCACGCTGGCCAGACGGGTTGGAGAGGTGTCTTTGATGTTTTGTTTAGCTTGTGTTACCTAAGTCGCCTTTTACGACATCTGCGTTATGAATTGGAGTGGTCCTATTCTACTCTGCCGGGAACCACACGGCACTAGAAGACATTATGATGTAGAGGGTTGGGTAAGGAACATATATTTGGCTCCGCCGCCTGTTTACTAACTTTTGACAACTATCATATTTTCAATATTTATTACGGCTTCCGTATGAATGACTATTTTTATTTAAAATATGAAAAAAAATGGATGTTGAAGCGTCTATTAAAACTTTCTACACCGAGTAAGCAAATAGGCCACTGGTCTGACCTCTTTGTGGTCTGTGCCCGAGTCTTGCTGCTCCTCCCATGACTCGGAACTGGTGCCCAGTGGGTCTTGAGGCTCGGGCCACTGTAACCAAATACCATATATATTTATACTAGTATTATAAATACGAAATCTATCTGATTCGTATGAGTGGGTTGCTAGCCGCAACACCTATCGACATGATTCCCTTGATCGGCACTTAAATAGTTTGCATGTATCTCTAGTGAAAAGTGCAGATTTGTTTATTTTTACTAGAACTGAGTTTCCATGAGTGGATGCCATAATTACCTCATCCAGCATCTCTGTCTTGATCTCTATCTCCGAGGTCAGGGGCGTAGCCTCAGCGGCCGGGGGCGCAGCATCGGCGTCAGCCAGAGTCTTGCCCTCCATTGGCTGCTCTGATGTGGGCTCCTTCTGTAAGAATGAAGAAGTTTGCCATCTTTATTAATTATAATCCATAGGTATGGTTCCCAGCAGAGTAGAATAGGATCACTCCAAGTCTTCCCGTGGATGTTGTAGAAGGCGACTTAGGAATCACAAGCTAAACAAAGCTAAACAAAGCTTATAAACATCATAGAGACCTCTCCAACACGTCTGGCCAGCATGGAGAGTGTAGGCCAAATCCTCTGACTGGACTGGCTATATATGGCTCTGGTAGTACAGAGAGGGTCATGGTCCTGCAGTGGAGAGAGTAAAAAAGACCTGATAATGATGAGATCTAAGAACGATGTGTTGCTCAATTTTGTAAGTAATCGTAAGAAGTGTTTCTAATAAGTGTTTAAGACCACCACTGCTTATACATATGCACGAAAATCATTTTCCTCCTTCTGAGTGGGTCGGTCTATTTCGGACATAATCCATATTTTGTTAGTAGACTTAACCTAGTGTTAGTAACAGGACATAATTATAAAACCTCACAATACAAAACATTTTACTAACAGTGAGGTTCCCACCCTCTGGCCATCGGTATCTTTATATCCACCTCTGTATGAAGGCGCATCCAATGGCCCAGTATTGGAGTCGGCTGGACGCGCATGTCTCCATTCAAACGGAAAAAGGGAATTGTGGCAATATTTGTCAATTTTAGGTCAAAATTAAGCATCCATTCAATTAAAGTTTTCTTATGTTTTCGCGATTGTTACACATTTAAATAAAATTATTTTAATACGGTTTTTATCGCGTTTATTACATTATTTATCCATTCAATTAATCTCATTATAATCTACGTACATTCCTATACAGTTTGGTTAAATTATCAATAGTTTGAGAATTGAACACTTCTCAAGATTTCCATACAAATTTGAAAAGGCTTGTAATTCTCAAACCATTGGTATTTTAACCAAGCTGTATAGGAACGTATGTAGACTATAATGACATTAATTGATTAAATGCTTAATTTTACTCCTTAATTATCAAATAATTGCCACAATTCCCTTTTTCCGTTTTTATGGAGACATGCGCATCCAGGCGACTCTTAATAAAGTCGTTAATGCAAGCCTGAACGCAATCACTATACCTTAATTCCTTATGTTTTTTATATGACATAGTTTTGCTCTTGACCATCATCTAGCCCAGAGGCAAAGATATGGCCAAAGATGAAGCGAGCTTAACCAGAAGAAGCCTATTAGATTTTATTTATTTAAATTTCAGACTATAGTAAAGTATTACACATATACATATACACTCACATGTTTTGCATTTTTGGTGGCCAGACGCCGTCTCTTAGAGAGTTTCTTCTGTTCAGGTGGAAACTTCTCGGGCACTTTCATTTCACACAGAAACTTACGCGGAACCACACCAGGTTTCAGCCGCAGAGCTACTTTCCGGTTCTCTTGTAGCATGATCTTGTATTTGATGTAGTTTAATGTGTCTTCTTCGACCTGAAAAAGATGATTCCTTTTAAACATCACAATCTTGACTCTTCTTGACTCTTGACACTTGCTACCTATGCTACCTCTCTGGGGGCTGTGCTAAATAGTAGGACTATTAGTGGACTAATACAGATAGGTAATGTCGGTCTGTAGTAATTAGAATGTTAGTGTGAGTAACGGTACCACCTGCTGACACTCTGTTTTGTATGAAATTGGATAAGCAAGCTATTACCAAGTTGTGTATCCAAACCAGTTACTTTTGCACCCAGGTCTTCGCCCGCTTGCTCGTATAGATTTTTAATATATATCTTTATTATGCATGCAAGCCTGTCATCGCATGACGAGTTCTTGGCGTGACGTCACACAAGCATGGTGGCCTAGGCCAATTTGTTGCTAGCTAATGACAACTGCAGTGAACGTTTTGATGTCATTATCATCAGCATCAGGTCTTTCTTAGTCTCCACTGCAGGAGCACAACCCTCTCTGTACTATCAGAGCAATATATTAGTCAGAGAAAAGAGGGTTTCACCTACACTCCACGCTGCCGAGACGGGTTGAAGAGGTCTCTTAGTTTATAAGCTTGTGTTTCCTAAGTCGCCGTCAACGACATTCACGGGAAAACTTGGAGTGGACCTATTCTACTATGCCGTGTGGTTGCCGGCAGAGTAGAATTAGGATCACTCTGTCTTCCCGTGGTTTTGATATCACTTGAATCAGTTCCCAAATCTATTATCACCAATTCTACTTACATCAAAATGATCTTCGCAACACATTCTTGTACTCTTGGCTGACAGAGGTTTGTTTCTCTTCACCGCCAAACACCATTTGTTACGCATCTCTGAGCCTTTAGGTACAAAAAAGAAATGTTTCCCTGGCGTTTTGATGGACGTGTTCGAGCATGTCGGCACAATGCAATATTTGTACATGATTTAAAACTAAATGAACGATATTTATTGGTTAGTTAGTTACTTGTTACTTGTTAGATATTTACAAAATAACCAAACGTAAATAAACAGACAACAATGATGGTGTAATGACGTTGACGTATGACCGTCATACGTCAACGTCATTATGACGTCAAGCGAAGCAGTATTGCCAACAACTCAGGATCAGTGTCGCCATTTTTCAGAGCTAATACTCTCAAGTTTTTTCGAGTATCCTAACATTATAACTACGACAAATACGTGGTTTTCCCTGAAACTATGTAACGAAAGGAGTGGCCACCTTTTTCTCTTGAGATATTCCCACACTTGTAGTACTACATATATTGCGTATTTTTATTTTTTAGGCTTAGTATGCTCTTATGTTTTGTGATTCTTCAACTCTTCAACCAAATAGAACCTTTTGCGTTAAAAGGGACCAATCGCTTCACCTTTTTTTGTCGCCGTACTCGTAGGTCATCAATTTCCTAGTCTAATTGCACATCATCATCATGATCATCAGGTCTTTTTAAATCTCCACTGCAGGAGCACAACAACCCTCTCTATAGGTACTACCAACCATATCTAGGGCAGTCGGAGGATATGGCCTACACTCTCCACGCTAGCCATACGGGTTGGAAAGGTCTTTTTAATATTTTATAAGCTTTGTTTAGCTTGTGTTTCCTAAGTCGCCTTCTAGGACATACACGGGAAGACTTGGAGTGATCCTATTCTACTCTGCCGGGAACCACACGGCGCATTATAATCTTACACAATGGTTACACAATAACAGGTTAATCTAGAGGAGGCAAATAACCAGACATGTGGCCGAATACTGGGCAAATTTACTATAATGGAAGACATTACGACTCGAAAAAAAGAAGAACAGGTTAAAGTAGGTAGCGCCACAGAAAGTTAAATTAAAAGTCACAAATTAAATAATTTTTAATACATATGTAATGTGTTTTATTCAGGCATATGTACCAATTGTCTACGTCATTAACATTATTTGGCAACAAGTTTTATAGCGGCTATTACACGACGCGATATTAAATCTCTGAGAAGCGCGATGGCCTAGTAAGCGTGAGCATTATTAGCGCTTTCGCATGTTAAGCAACCCCGAGCGCAGTCCTCACTTGGATTGGTGACCGCAAGTGGCATAAAAATATCTCGAGCTCCTCCGTGCTTCGAAAGGCACGTTAAGCCGTTGGTCCCGGCTGTCATAATTGGCAGTCGTTAAAGCTATGTCAGATGCAGCTTGAAAAATCTGACACTAGTGTTGACCACTTACACACACGAAAAACAAAAATAACAATCGGGAGGGTCGCCGCAATTCGTTAGACACGCGTGAAGGTATATATAGACAGACAGATTCAAGGCTAAAATATCGTGTTGTGTAACATCCGCATAAGCCAGCAAGAGATTTGTTCAAATGACATTTTCATTGTGCAGCTAAACTTAACATTTAAAAAATCTGATTTATTTCAAAAGGTGATAACTAGAACCAGGCTATCTTAAAGGACTTGAAGTGTATGATTTTTTGAAAACATTATATAGCTGTGGGATACAATCGCCTAGGTATTTCGAGTATTCAACTGGCTACTAACTAACTTTTGACAATTCCGGTGGACACTGTTTCAATGTTCACTTCAACATCCATGTCGATTTATGCGATTAAATAAAAAAATAAAAAATCACGACTTACTTTTGACAGTTTACGACCTGGCGGTCGTTTTGCCGTATACATATTGATCTTCTGCTGACGTCACACAGCCTATGCCTATATTGACGGGCTGAGTCGCCCCTTCAAGGTGGTTCACCCTCCTCGGTGGGTCAGTCAGGTAAAAATAGCCATCATACGAAAGGCGCAATGTATTTTAAAGTCACAATCAAACTTTGAACATCGCAGTTGTCAATAGTTAGCGAGTAGCCGCATTAGCCGCGCAGATTACAAAAAGGAAAAAAAAGAAGTGAGTCTTCAATCTATTTTCTATATTTCTATTTATTCCTTATTCTTCCATAGTCTTTGGTGTTTTAAAATATATAATTATAATTAACTACATACGTACAAAGATTCATTTTATTTAATTTCCAGAGTTAATGAAAACAACAAATAAAATAATCCAAACATTTAAAAATACCGAATTACCATATCTACTTGTTTTAATAATTATACCTAATTAAAATTTATTAAAAAGTCCGTTCATATTATACAACATGATATAAAACAATCAAAATTATTCGAGAAACCTTAAAATATCAAGACTATCATAATCAGTACCAATATAATTTAATTAAACAGTAAAATAAATACCACAAATCCATACACAACCAAAATATTTTAAAACAAGTTATTACCCGTCGCTCTCTAAAACAAGTGTGTTCAGTCAGTCATATTTTCTTGGAATGAAAAATTCTAAAATGTCTTGGGCATCTGAAAGATTTTAATTATTATATTTCAAAACGGGTCACTCACGTGCTATCCCGACAAAGTAGCACGTGAGTGTTTTAAAATATAATGTAGATTTTAATTACTTATTAAATTAAAGAATAAGTTATGGAAAAATATTCCACGCGGGCATGAATCGAACCCAACGTCTTTAGTCTTTGTACGACTAACGCCTTACCAATTAGGCCACAGCGCTTCGATCCTACACGTCGAATTTCTCCACCATATGCCATTCCGCTTATACGCATTAGGGCTTGCGTCAACTAACGCCCGTAGCACACAGCCGCGAATGTGGAACGGAACATTGGCGAAACCATGAAACGCTGTCTAGTATGATTTTATTTGGTGCATGCATCACACCGCAAGCGAAACGAAACCACGGAATCATACAACAGCGTTTCGCGGTTCCGCCAGTGTTTAGTTCCGGAACGCATCCGTTCTGCATTCGCGGCTGTGTGCTACAGGCGTAACATAACTACCCCAACAGTAACAAGTGTGGTATTTGATTTAAATCATTTTACTATTAAATTGAAAATCAATATGTAGAAAGCCATACAATAAGGACTTCTTATGCATTCACAATGTTTTTCTGTTATACTACTTATTAAACTGTTATCAAGTTGAATAGGTATCTAAGAGTACATAGAATTAATATATAAATTAGAAAGTCCTATATTTACAATTTAAGATAATGTTTTCATATAACCTAAGTGTTCATATTGTGTTCGACACAATTTGGCTGGCACATTATTTAAAGGCAGGATTTTTTTCCATTACAAAGTAAATATATTGAAAGCAACTATGTTTTTCTTCTTTTTGAAAGAGAAGAAAGTAAAATACATAATTTGCATAAAAGTAAAGGTTGTTTGTTCTATAATGGGGATCTTGCATGGTGCATCTAGGTGAAATTACTGTTAAGACACTTTCAATAAAATTGGTTGAAAAAGAGAATTTCAAAATTATCTAAATTAAGATACACTGATATTACACCCATTTTACAATTCATAATAAGCCCATTTTATAATAAGATTACCTTTAAAATGTTATGACATTGTTATGAAGACAATCCCATAAACCCCGCATTTTCCTATTGGATCAACTGGTATGCACAACTAGTTGAGGCTTTATTTTTTCCAAATCATACCCTATATTGAATATAGCTGCCGCACAAAGTTCTCACATTAATTATATTTATGCCCTGCTATGCTTAAATAAGTGAGGATACTCTTCAGTTGTTTTTTGTTAGCGATGTTTACGCCGAGGGGAAACCTTGACATCCTAAAAACTTTTTTGAGTCAGCATAGTATTTTTTTACTATCTGTATTTTTAAGTTTTTTTTTTAAGACAAGGACTGAGTACAAGTTCCCCATTATAGCAGAGTTACAAGTAAGCAATCCGTCGCGAATTCGTCCGTGTATGTAATTTTTATAGCACAAGTGCTATATAGCCACAATGATTCGCCACCTGGGGAAATATTGATTCTATAATTGAATGACTTGTTTGTCCATAGAGAGTATCATTATAGCTATAAAATTGTAGTTTCATCATAATTGTACAACTATTCGGGTCTGAAAATCGACCTTCTTTAATAATATTCAAATCGAAATTAAAAACTATATTTATAACCTCTACTGTGAGATCTTATTTTCCACTGAGATTTACTTATTTCGAGAATTATTTTTAGTCTTCTTCTTTTAAAGTCAAATTGATTATTTTTTTTAACCAGTTTTGACCAGTGGGTGGCCACGTCGCCTTTTTCATTTTTTGCCTCATGAAGGTCTTTGATTTGTCATCGAAGACCGAAGTCAACATATCTAATTATCTTTAAATAAATTCATTATAAAGGAAAGCTCTGACCTTTGAAAACGGTCATTACAAAACTAAAAAATATTTCCCGTATCATCATTTCGTGTAGGTGACACGGTCATTCGACCATGCACACCCTGGTGTCAGAGTTCTTCGGAACCGCCACTTTCCCATAAAAATTCAACCAGCTGATCAGTGAACTTGTATGGAACGACATCAAATATAATTCGTTTAGGTATTTTTTAAAATTCCTTAATATATTACTGATTCTGATACTGAGATTCTAATATTGTAAGAAAATTTAGAATCTGCATGTATTGAGGATTCAACTTTATCCGCGTCGTTTATATTTAGATGTACGTCAAGCTTCATCAAAATCCACTGTCGTTTTTACGGCACTGCATTAAATCTAAGAAATCTAATCTCTACTAAGAAACGTAAAAGTGACAAAATTACCAATGCAAGCAAACCATAGATGTAAAAAAAATATTCGTCACGCAAACATATCGCCAAGCTCACGCACACGTCGACATTAATAATGTATGCAATTTTTCCTACATTTTCTTCTGTTCGAAATTCAAATTCTTTCAAATGTTCCATTATTCGTAGGTCTATGGTAGAAGCTTAGTTTAAATTTTAGCTTCGGCCCATATGTCAAAAGATGAGAGTTGCTGCTCTCCAAATGTAATTAATCCGCTAGATGTCGCCAGCAGTAGCCTAGTCCGGGAGCCAGTGCTGAGCGCGCCACAGGAGGCAGTAGAACCCTGAGTGACTGTTGGTTTGGGTGTTGTTCTGAAAAAATATACAAAATATAATCGCCGTCAAAGAAACCTCTCCAACCTGTCTGGCTAGCGTGGAGAGTGTAGGCCAAATCCTCTGACTACTCAGGCTAGTATATGGCTCTGGTAGTACAAAGAGGGTCGTGCTCCTGCAGTGGAGACTAGAAAGACCTGATGATGATGATGATGATGAACAATCAAAACCTCATCAAAGCTCATCTAAGCTTTTTTGTTGTGATGCATCTAAGCCGGTGGTCCGCTATTATATCTTTGATCATGCAATATGAATTGGGGAAAGTTTTAACCCCACCTTGGACCAACCACTGGCCTACAAAAATACCATCCAATGTGGACTCATGACGCGGAAGGGGAAAAATAAGTCTCTTCGGTCCTCGAGTGGATAGGATTGATTAATTGATGAGCAAAGCGCTGCAGCAGCAACATGTTATTGATTGACGCTTGATCCCCTTTGGCAGAGGGATCAATGCTCTATTAAATGATAAACTTTAGACCCACCTGTTGGGGAGCAAAGCGCTGCAGCAGCGGCCTGTATCCGCATCCAAACGTGGCCAGCATGTCGTTCCCGTTTGATCCCCTGTGGCTCGGCAGAGGGATCATTGCTCGCACCTTCACACAGAAAAAAAAATATATAGATACAGTTTTTTTTCAAATATGCTCAACTATAGCAAAATCATTGTGACCGGAATGCAGCGTAAACGAAGTAACTCGGCCACTTTACCAGTTTTCTTTAGAGGTACACAAAAATCCATTCTAGGTGCAGTATAATTGGCATAAATTCATTCATAAATTATTTTTCAGATTTAGCCAGTTTAGGCTGACGCACACTATCGCCATCTAGTGACGTTTGGAAAAGTGCACTGCAGCACTAGCGCTGCCGCCCGTAGTGGCAGCTGTGGCAGTAAATGAAAAGTAAATAGTTGCACAAGAAAGGTGATAAGAAAGACCTATCAAACTATCGCCCAATCAGCTTAATATCCCATATTTATAAAATATTTATAACAGCCCTTCAAAACAGAATAGCTCACATACTAAACATGCAACAGCCACCAGAACAGGCGGGCTTCCGACCCGGTTTCTCTACTGCTGACCACCTTCAATCCTTGAACCAAGTCATAGAAAAATGTTCCGAATATATTAAACCCGTTTATGTAGCTTTTGTGGACTATTCCAAAGCATTTGATAGCTTACACCATAAATCAATATTTTCTGCGTTGTATAATCAGGGAATAGACGAGATATACATTGAGATAATTAAAAGAATATATGAATCAAGCACTGCCGATATAAAATTACAGTCTCAGGGTCCATCTTTTCCAATTATGCGAGGTGTGAAGCAGGGTGACCCACTGTCACGAGTGCACTTGAAGAAATCTTCAAGTCTCTAGCTGATTCCTGGAAATCTAGGGGCATTCTCGTCAGCGGAAAGAGACTAACCAATCTCCGTTTCGCGGACGATATTGTACTCTTTGCCTCTTCCATCCGATGGCCACAGAAGAAGAGGAAGACCAAAGATAAGGTGGTCGGACGATATATGGACATTTGATAACAACTGGAAGGTTACCACAGGAGAGCCTCACCTCCTCCTCGTAGGGCCGGAAGACAGTGAGCGGGCGCAGCGTGTTGTTGTCGGCCACGATCACGCAGCCCCACGCCGTGCCCACGTACAGCGCGCCGCGCAGCGAGCACAGCGCCGTCACCTGCCCCTCATCATCATCATTATCATCAGGCCTATTTGCTAACTTTTGTCAGCTACAGTGTACCTACATCCTTTTTCTAGTCGCTTCAACATCCATTAGGATTTACTTATCTAAATAATTTAAAATATTTTTAACAAAAAACAAAACCGACTTCTACCCTATCAATTTGTTTGAATAAGCATAAGAATAGAATGAGGAGTTTTCAAGTGAAATTAAAAAACAAAAAACTTTGAGTTCGCAAGATGGCGTTGATCTCAGATTAATAGTGGCGTTGATAAAAAGGCAAGTGTCAGTGCCATGGATGACAAAATTTTATAGTGACTTTATATTTTAACCTGAGATTTTAACTATGGACTTATTTGACACTCGACTTGCATTCACGCCATCTAGTGATGAAAATAATTATCATTGTTTTTTCTTAAATGTCACTTTGAAAACCCTTCATTGAAAAAAGTTTGAACCGAACGGCATTTATGTAATTTTCTTTTTGGTTTTCGCGTATTTTTCGAAAAAACGCTCAACATATTTCGATAAAAATTTAATGGGACCATCTGTAAAGTATTACCTATCGAACAAAGAATTTCTTAAATCGGTCCAGGCGTCTTCGAGAAATCGGGGAACATCCACAAAAAAAAAATAAAGATGATGACGAATTGAGAACCTCCTCCTTTTTTTGAAGTCGGTTAAAAATAAACAGTCAATCATACGAAAGGTGTAATGGATGTTGAAGTGACCATCATAACGTTGTATACCGTAGCTGACAAAAGTTAGCAAATAGGCTTGCACGTCTTGTTAGTCTCGATTGCGGGAGCACGACCCTCTCTGTACTATCAGCGCCATATACTTATTAGCAGAGGATTTAGCCTACACTCTCCACGGGGGTCAGACGGGTTGGAAAGGTCTCTTTGATGGCGCTACAGACTCATCCTGGCTGAGCGAACAATATAGCTGATGTCAGTAGCTCTGTAGCCTTCGGTTCATCATCATCATCAGGTCTTTGTTAGTCTCCACTGCAGGAGAACGACCCTCTGTACTCTGTACTAAGACTACCAGAGCCATATATTAGCCAGAGCAGTCAAAGGATTTTGCCGATACTCTCCAATCTCCATGCTTGAACGCGCCTTTCGGTCGACAGACGTGATGTGCGAAACCGAGCAAGTATATCATTAACAAAAACCAGTCAAGTGCGTGTCGAGCCACGCGCAGTATAGGGTTCCGTACTTGCGAATGACAACTTTGAGTTCACACTGTTCACACACGCACCTCATTTGTTTTTCAATTTTTTTTTTCAAAATATTTTTCTACCTCTTTTTTGGCATGATAAATATACTCGTACATACCCATACCAAAAACCGCGGACAGACAGACAGACGGACGGACAGACAGACAGACATGGCGAAACTAAAAGGGTTCCTAGTTTACTACGGAACCCTAAAAATTAACTTTAGATATTGCGATTTGCGAATAAGCTTATGCCAGTTTTATTGAAGACAGAAAAATTGTTTATGAATTCAAAAAAATATAGTTTCTTTAAAAAAATAAATGAGTAAAAGATACTTAAGTAGTCTATTTTTATTCTTCCCTACTAAAATACTGTATCTTTTTAAAAGGTTTTAAAACTGTTGATAGAAGTAATATTCGCTCACCGTAAATCGATCGCCGCTGCGTTCTTCATCCAACGCAATAGACTGCAGGCTCTCAGAGCACGGCACCAGCTTGCTGCAATCCAACCGTGCGGTCTGCGTGTGAGACACCACCGACCACTGGTACACGCATACGCCTGCCGAGAAAACAATAATTTGCTATTTCTCGTATTAATTTTACGACACAAACATGTATAGAAATGAAATGATGAGAGCGAAGACCGAAGAGGATTCTTAAGTAGTTCAATGTGATACCGATAGATGGCGCTGTTTTGTTTTGCTGATTTCTGAAACGCGCTATTGAGGTTTTTTTGCCAGAGACCTTATAACTCGGACCAACGTTGCCAAACTCTACCCTCCGGAAAGGAGCCCCAACCTGGGCCGTCGCAGTGCTCCGACGACGACGAATATACCGTCGTCGCCGGAACAACGGCAGCGCAAGGCGAAGGCTGCCCCTAAGGACACCCCCGCCCCCTAAGGCCACTAACGGCTCAGCCGTGAACCAGAGTAAGTCAGAGTCAGAACCATGTCAAGGAGACCCTCATCGCCCAATCCATTCCCGTCCTGGAACTCCACCGCATGTACGGGAAAAACAAAAAGGCGTACCCAAGGGTACTTGTGGGTTTACCCAACAATGCCGAAGGGAAGGCTATTTTTAAAATCCAGACATGCGCTGGACTCACCGCCTTCAAAATTGAAGCCCCCCACAAGCGTGGCACTATCGGACAGTGCCACCGCTGCCAAAAATACGGGCACGCGGCCCGTAATTGCCACGCCACCCCTCGCTGCGTGAAATGTTTGGGGGATCACGGCACAGCGGATTGCGACCGCATCCGAACGCCCGAGAACGAGGCAAAGGCGGCTTGCGTCCTTTGCGGGCAGGAGGGCCACCCCGCCAACTGGCGGGGTTGCTCTAAGGCCCCCAAGGGCAAGCAAAATGCCTGGGCCGCGAAATCTCGGGAGGGTACCGCCCCCCAAAAAGTCACAAAGCAGGCTCCCCAGGCGCCGGCGCCAATCCCTCCTCTGATGGGAAGCCAGATTGCCTTCCCTCCTCTGCCTCTGCAGGCAAGTCGGCCGGTGGCTCGTCCACTAGGCCCCGCGTGGACTGCCCCCGCACAACGTGCACCCGCCACCAACCCCCGTCCTCGGACGCGTACTCCCGCCATGGAGACTGACTTCCTAGTCCCACTGGTAATGGGCGCTTTCGATGCCCTAGATTGGGATGCGATGGAAGAGATAGGCCAGGCTATGTTAGCCACTGGCGGCCACTCGACCCGCATGATAAATATCCTCTTCCGGAATAGAAAAGTCATCGAGGACTTTAGAAACTCGCCCGCGGTAGCGCGGTATTTCCCGTCGCGCTAGTATGGGTAGTCTCAATCAAAGAGCAAAACCCGGTCCCTTAGCATCGCATAGTACAACGTATGCGGCGAGTTCAACCAGAAGAAACTCCTCATCCAGGAGTTTCTCGTCCAACATCAGGTTGACATTTTCCTCGTCCAAGAGACCTTTTTAAAGCCACACCACCGCAACCCCCGTATCGCGAATTACAACATAGTCCGGAATGATAGGTTAGGCGCCGAAAACGGTGGCACGGTAATCTACTACAAAAGGTCTCTCCATTGCACTCAATTAGACCCCCCCGCGTCTCTCATCAACATTGAGTGCTCCCTCCTCCGAATAGCCATGACCGGTCATGCGCCTATTAACATCGCCTCCGTTTACCTCCCCGGGAAAAAGGCGCTACTCAGTAGCGACCTAGAAGCCCTCTTTTCGCTGTCCAACTCCACCATCTTGGCCGGAGACTTTAACAGCAAATCGATTCGCTGGCACTCCGTCACGAACTCGACAAACGGACTGACACTAGAGCGTCTTCACGACGAACTAGACTTTGACGTTGTTGCCACCTTAGCTCCCACGCGCTACCCCACTCAGGAGGGACATAATCCCAGCGTTCTAGACATGGCCTTGCTCAAGAACATAACCCTTCAGGTGTGTTCAGTAGAAGTCCACCATGCCGTCATTGCCTCCGACCATCGACCGGTTGTTTTACAACTAGACCGACGACAACGGACGCATAACGCATAAAAGAACGGTGATGATGATGTCACGTGTGGTACTGTACCTGGCTGGCAGTAGGCCGCCACGTGGGGCTCCTCGTGGTGCGCGGCGAGCAGCGTGACGCGGCCGGCGGCGCCGAGCGCGTGCGCCTCCTGCACGCCCAGCTCGCTCACCGAGTACGCGTGCAGGCCTTCGCCCCCCGCCCACACCTCCACGCTGGAAACATCACATTGGTATGATTTACCATCTGCACCCTGATGACTTGACAAAAATGTAACAAAAACCCTGTTGGACCCGTGAAGCTCATGATAAGCTTGTATACGTTCTATTTATCGGAAAATAATTCCGGTAAACGGTATTACGAAAAAGAAAATTAGTTGCTCCATACATTTGTATGCCTTAGTTATGTAATTAACTATGGAGCAGCGAATTTGTTTCTTCGCAATGTCTGAATTATTTTCCGATAAATAGAACGTACACAAGCTACCCTATATGACCTTCACGGGTCCAACAGGGTTTTTGTTATATATTGTATACTCACCGTTATGCCTTTATTTCAATGATTATAACACAAGTCTCGAACTTACTTTAGGGATGGCTCAATCTGTGTGATTCGTCCGTATATATTTATTTATTATTAAAAAATTGGCCAAAAGTTTCAGTGCTTGTGTGCGTGACAGCTTTGTGTTATCACACGCGTCCTGTCAATTTATTTTGGTATGTGGTTGGGACAGTCGGTCAGGGCCGGCCTGGTCGAACTTATCGCGACCAAATTGCAAACGTTCTCGCCAAAGGAGAAGTAAGGAGTACCCGAAATCGGCGAGCATGCATAAAAAGAGTAGTTCATGTGGATGAAGCAAAAGAGGTTTGTAAGGACCGTAGCCAGTGGAGATTCCTAGTCTCTGCCTACACCTATGGGAAAGAGGCGTGATAATATGTATTAATATGTATGTATGTCAAAGTTTATACCGCCATAGTCTTACCCTTTAGGCGTGGGCACGACAGCCAAGCAGCACAGTTCCGTGGCCGTGCCGAGCTCAGTCAGCACGAAGCTGCCCTCCGCTTCGGGGCGAGATGCGCACACTAGGAACAATCTGCAAATGAATGAACCAGACAATTTTAGTCAGAATCACACACGTAGAGTTCCGTACCACTATACAAAGTGTAAGTACTCCACTCTTATCCTTCAAACAAGTTGTGAAAAAATTAAGGATTGAGTAAACTGCGTAAATTATTAAGATTCGTGGTGGCGACTTAGTCGAAGTGGCCAAGGCTAGAGTGGAGCCCCCACTGCCTCTCACACTATCATTACATTGTGTAAGTTGGTCTACATCAATGCAATACACGGCATTGTGCCGTGTGTCCCCGGCAGATTAGAATAGGACCACTCCAAGTCTTCCCGTGGATGTTGTAGAAGGACTTAGGAAATACAGGCTAAACAAAGCTTTTAAACATCAAAGAGACCTCTCCAACCTGTCTGGCCAGCGTTGGGACTGTAGGCCAAATCCTCTGACTGTTCTGGCTAATATATGGCTCTGGTAGTACAGAGAGGGTCGGGCTCCTGCAGTGGAGACTAAAAAGACCTGATGATGATGATATAGCAATGCCCTTACCTTCCACACGCCAACGCCAGAGCCACTCGTTGTAACCTCGGCAGGGCCTTCATGGCGGCTACAGCGGAGGGGGAGCCCCCCACTGCCTCGCGCACGGACACGCTCCATTGCAATGCACAGGTTGAGGCTCTGAAAAATGTGTATGATATTCTTTCTTTCTTTGTTTAGGTTTACGGCTCCATCGTTTTTAGCCTAAACGATGATTTTGCCAATGTCAAAGTTAACAATAACACGCACGCAATTAACAATATCAAAGTAGGAACATAAAAAAAAATCGGAATTAATTTAACCTTTCGCTATTAGGTGTCATTATTATTTTCACTACGGGACTTACCGCGAGTACTTTTGAGTTTCGTATGACATTCCGTCAATTTTTTTTAAATATTTTTTTTATTTAATTTATGGCATATACAAAATCGTAAGATTTTTTCGCACAAGAGACAATAATACTAAGCATTGCCTACAAGTGTTACCTTAGAGATGTGGTGCAAAGATGATAGTAGGATTGCATGTTAAAACATTTTTTGTCGAAAGAGACATTAAAATATATTATTTAAAGAAATCCAAAAAGCAAAAGTGAGTTTGTTTTTTACGCTTTCATGCCCTAAATAAATACTGAACCGATCATCATGAAATTTTGCGTACACATAGGTTAGGGTACTGAGAAGGAGAAAGGCTATATATCACGCGGGCGAAGCCGCGGCTAACAGCTAGTTTATAATATTTAAAGAAGGCTAAATAATGCAGCTGCTATTTTCACAGACTGATCGAGGAACTGCGGTGGTGTATGTTGAGCTGTCAAGGGAAACCGGATCGGTCTACCCGATTTGTCTTTTATTACACAGGTTTTTGCACACAGTACTGATGGTGTCCGGGACTTGTTCTTAGAAGAGCGTATATGTTATAAGATATTTTTAACAAAAAACAAAAAACCGACATCAACCTATTATATGCTTATTCAAACAAATTGATAGAATTTGTTTGAATAAGCATAAAAATAAAATGGAAATAAGTGTAAACCGAACGACATACTTCTAAACATTTTTTTGGGTTTAGTGTATTTTTTCAAAAAGCGCTCGACACATTTTGATGAAAATTTAATGGGACCATCTGTAAAGTATTATCTATTGAACAAAAAAAAAGGATTTCTTAAATCGGTCCAGGCGTCTTCGAGAAATCGGGGAACATACATAAAAACAGAGATTACGACGAATTGAGAACCTCCTCCTTTTTTTGAAGTCGGTTAAAAAGTGTTTAAAACTAACTCAAAATGCAGCTGCGAAGTTGTCGAAATATCAGAGGAAACTCAAACCATTGGTTACCGCGATATTAGTTTCCTCTGATATTGCGATTCGTTCCGTAGTGAAGATAATTCTAAAAATGTAATAAACGGAATTGACTCGTGGGTCTGTGCAAGCTGAGACCTTAAGTTAAAGTCAAATTTCATGTAATGCATGTTCTCTTTTTTGAACGTCATATTTTATATATTTTTTAATAAGGCAACATATTTGATGCAAAATAAACCAGTTGCATTACTTAAAAAAAAATCCGACTTCCTTTTGTGAATGTTTACGTCCGCCGTATTGATTCTTTGCTGACGTTACATAGCCTTTGACACTCCGGGAAATAATTTGAATTTAATGACACCCACTTCTGATTGGTCGAGCGATTCAGGAGGTAACAATACAACCGACATGCTTACATACATAGATACAAACATACTTACGCACGAAAACATAACCGTCCTTATGGGTGGGTGAGTAGGTTAAAAAGTACGGTACTTACATAAGTACTTATAGTCCATTTGTTTAGGTACTTTAAATAATAATAAATTAATAAATAGCAGCGTTTTACCTACCAATAAAACGCTTATTAAGCGATAACCTTATTTGAAACCTAATTAAACAACAATTGAGAGTAGCGAGCTTGACTTCCGGTAGCAGGTCGGCTATTTTACCGATTTTCCCTTACGACGGTGGCTAACTTCCGGTGGCCAGGAGGGGGGGCACGTGGCGCCGCGCTACTGCTCTGAGCCTCATTGGATCTCGAAATTGATTCGCATAAGAAACACCTGGCAGTGATTGTGTATTAGGTTTCAAATAAGGTTATCGCTTAATAAGCGTTTTATTGGTAGGTAAAACGCTGCTATTAAGCTTATGAACCGTTATTTGAAACCTAATTAAACAACAATTGAGAGATTGTCTGTTATCGCCTGGTGTACCGGTTATAGCCAATAACATGATGGATATGATATCATGTGAAACTGAATAGTTAAATAAATCAGATGTGAAAATAAAATGCATGACAAGACTGAGTTACAAGAAAGAAGAATAAAAAAACGTTATTCTACCAAAGGATAGATCGGACTTTATAAACAAAAAAATTATCATATAAAAAATAAAAATTATTTAAATGATAATAAAGTAAACAAAGACTGAATTAATAAACACTTGTTTAAGTGTCAAATTCATTAACAACACAGATGGTATAGGTGAAGCTTAAATATCAAATTTACAATTATATAAATGGTAATGAGTACGAATAACTCGTACTATACCTGGCCAAAAGTAAATGACGAAATTGAGTATAAATTACATTCAGAACCATTATTATTTTTATAATAAACTTATTGTAAAACAGGATTTGCATCAGAACATCAAATCATATGACGATCATCATATGACGTAGGTACTTTTCCTTTTTTCATCGAAGATCAATAATAACCGGACTACTTTCAATAGTAAAAAACAAAAGAAATCACCTGGAGGAAAGAACTTCAAAAACTCACTTAACAAATTGCAAGGTTTACCTTGCGGAAAATATTTATTTTTCTATAACCTTTTTATCATACAGTCTTGTTGTCACGTGCCATAAGTTTCAGTATCCATGGTATAAAACCATTTGAATTGCATGTTCAAGTCCTATTACGTAGATATGGAAACAAATAGAATAATTTGTTAAAATTAGCCATGAGTAATTCTGTTCCATTTTCAAAATATATGACATATGTACATTGGTTAGAATAAAGCCAAAAAGGTAATTTTAAAGTAAGGAAAATTGAGATGAACTTTGACCGTTTTAATCTTTATAAAGTAAAATATGCTTGTGCACCGCACTCAGCAAGATGATAGCCGTAATTAGGACAAAACAACTTCTTTCTGGCTAAAATATACCCAGAAGATTTGTAATACAAAGGCTATATGGTAGATACAAACAGCTCTCGCAACTGTATTGTCTTTGAGATGATACTCGTAAAATGCAAAGGAATGACAAACATTTTACTTTTACACAAGAAAAAGTAAAACTAAACCTCAAGTAGTAAGTAAACTAAGAAAGTAATAAATTGAATTTTGACTACAAATATCTTGCTTTTCTGTTGCTAGGCTGGAATAGTACTAGTCAACTTTACAGAGGCACAAACGGGAGACCGTTCATTAGTAAGATGAATAAATAGTCTTATCATTATTGATATTAAAAACAATCAAACCTGGTATTTCAAATACTTCGAATTTTGAAACAGGCAAAAAATGTCACATAAACAATATACCTTGTTAAAGCAATATGATCTGGATTTCCATCCTAGTATAGGATTAAAGTTAGGATTTGAAAATCTAATTCGGATTGTTCCTATATTTAAACAAACATAAAAGTTAGTGCGATATTATCATTTTAAGTGATAAATAGTGTCAAACACACCTTTTAATACCATTTTTGGTAAGACTAAGGCCAGCTAAGAGTTCCTTTATAAATTATTCAGTGAAGATTAGTAGAACCGTTTCAATTAAAGAAGCAAAAGAAAGCAAGTTTAATAAGATTGTTATACGAAATTTTTTATTTATGGTAGTTTCTTTACGTACATTAAATAATTCAATAAACTCCAAATACTGAGATTGCAATGAGATTTGCCTTCACTGCTCAAATATATGTGGTCCAATAAAATATTTTATGTTGTCCAAAAAATAAACTAACTAAAAAAAAAAAAAAATTAATAAATTACAAAATGTCAAATGCTGTTGTAAGCCTTAAACCGTGATAAAGCCTCAAAACTGAAAAAGATTTAGACTAAAAGAAAATCTAAGATATGTATGTCTGCAGGCCCCGGGCCATGGGTGTCCAAAGCACTCCAGCTGAGAATGCAACCGGAAAAACGCTCAGATGAGAGAGGAGTCGGGCAAACGATACAGGACAAACCAATCCTCCATCACTCAGCGAAGGGCCTGGATGAGATGTTAAGTAGCTAGTAGCTAAAGAAAACACCGAGAATTATTGCTTAACATGCATGTCTTTTAAATTTTATTCAACTTTAATTTTTTTAAATATATTTTTCAATAAACGGATACCAAACATTTTTGTAAGAAATATTACAACATAAAACCGACTTTGCCTTGTGAAATTAGAGCGCATCTTTAACCTGCCAAGTCCAAAAATAGCCTTTTGATATGACGAGGAGGCTAATCTACGACGAAAAGCTGCTAAAGTTTTCTTTAAAATATTAAAAATAATTTGACGAACCGTTATAATCACCGCCTGAGGTCGGTAAATAAAATAAGCAAGGTCAAAAGACGACCTCTTTTTGTCGACTTGAAGTATATTCTAATCTTTTTACTATTGTTGCACATTATGAAATTAGGCAAAATGCTAGGAAATGCTAGATTCTAAAGATAGAAAGGAGGCTTATAGTATGCAGTGGGCGTAGAAAGCTGATGATGATTATGTGTTATACGTCTGCATTAAATACTAGTGTAGCACATACCGTGCATTCCACTTATTCATACATTACGGTAAAGTGACCATAAAAAAAAAATCGATAGTCAATTTTCATAGCTAGTGTCATAGTTTGAACATGAAAAATATCTGCGACATTACATTATAGTGTAATCAGAAAAACTCGCCTGGCCGGTTCGACTTTGCAATGAAAGTTGGTAAAAGTCTTTCTTAGATCAAGACAATTATTTTTATACGATATTAATATAAAAATATTTCATTATCAATGAGATGGTGAAGGATAACTAAAAACAAGTTCGGTGCAAACTACGAGTACTTTCGTAGAACACTTTATTGTGAAACTCCGGCAGTGAATGTGTTAACCAGAGACTGCGCCTCTTCGGCAAAGTTTGAGATGTAGCTTTTATTTAAGTTCGTAACTGATTCAAGTGGCTAACTTAAACATTAATTTTATAATTTCTTGGGATACAGTTCAATTTACTGTGAAAGTTAATAAATAGCTAATACCGCAACAGGTCTGATCTGAGCCTGTGTGTTCAATTTAACGTTAGCATTATTCATAAGGAGCCAAACCTAGATCATACACATTTGGCTTCAAGTATAGCCCAAACGACTCTAAAATTCATAATTGACAATATTTTCAGCATTGGAAATACTGCTTGACCCGAGCCCATGAATTAAACTGAGCTTTCACATTAGTTTTATGATAAAAAAGGCCAAGTAAATAAACATGAAAAATGTAGTTACTTTAATAACTTCATGAATATATTTAAAGAGATCATTATTCGCGACGCAAAATGTCGCTCCACTTATTATAAAAAAAAAAAAAAAATTTAATGTTATGGCATGACTAGGCTTGCCCTGAGCCTGCGCATTAAGCTGAGCATACGCAACAGCTAATCAATTGCACTTAAATAAAATTGTTATACAACCAGAATGTAACTCCTCTTGATTCATCGCGATTGGCGAGTTTATTTGAGCTTTTGCTGCAGTTTTACTCATCATGAAATAGTTCTATTTACGTCATTCATAAAATAATCCGAAATTGCGACATGGCTTGGCTTGGCCTGAGCTCAAGCGTTCAGGTGTGCTTACGTAGCAGCTTTGTTTCAGCAAAATAAAAGTTAATATTTAGAACCAAAATGTATTTTATTTTACTTCATGTATTGCATGTCTATAATTAAAATAGACGCAATAGGCAGCATGACTAGGCTTGAGCCTGAGCCTGCACGTTCAGCTGAGCTTGTGCAGCAGCTTTATTTATTCGCACTATGAATAATACAATGTTTTAGCATGACTGGGCATGACCCGAGCCTGCACGCTCAGCTGAGCTTGCACAGCAGCTTTATTTATTTGCACTATCAACAATACGATGTTCTGGCATGACTGGGCTTGACCCGAGCCTGCACGTTCAGCTGAGCTTGCGCAGCAGCTTTATAAATAATCCAATGTTCCAGCATGACTGGGCTTGACCCGAGTCTGCACGTTAAGCATAGCTAAGCTAACAGCATTATTTCGATAAGGTGGTCAAGGTATCACCCTATTATATAAAATTCACTTATGTATCAATTCTCTATTCCATACAAAGATTTTGTTCCTACAAAGAAATTAGTAAAAAAGAAATAAACTAAATTGTCCACCGTAATCGACAATTGAATAAACTAGCAATTCAATGATAAGTTCACTTCAACTTTTTAATGAATACTATCTTTTGATATACTTAATGAAATGTTTAGTTACCTTTAGGAACAAAATTAATATACGGAATTGATCTCCATATCCTCATCTCCTTGAGGGTAAGTGATATGAAAACAAAACAAAAAATCTTCGCAATCGAAAAGGATTTTCCGTTAATCCTTAAATGTTTTATTGAGTAGCTAAATAGCTAGTTATATTATTCATTATGCAGCAAAGAACCAGTTTCATGAAGTGATATAAATGAAAATCATTCATATCTATATTAAGTTTTATTGTTAATCTTGTCAATCGCTTATTAACGTAAAATATTACGCAGTCTATGGCTGCACATTTTCTTGACATATAGTTAATCTTTATAAAGGCAACGGCCTTAACTTCAAAAAGGCTTAATAAGCAACGCCAACGTGTTAATATAATCTTGAATATCACTTACATGCTCTGCATAGCAACACTACATTCCTTGGTCTGGATAGTTTCTCAATTTATTCACTGACACAGTCACTTTAAATTATATAGGAATATAACAACTTAAGAATTCAACATTTAAATAGTACTGTTTGTTAATCAGATGGACTGTTAAATAACCAATATATAAGTAACGAACGATTTGCATCGTTAAAATCCTTTAAAAAATCCGTTATTATATTGAATTTTTGAATTCAAATAATAACATGTTTCAGGGAAAATCAGTAATCTGAAAAATAAAAAGCTGAAAAGCGAAAATATAAGTAATAAAAATGTAAGTGCGTGCACTTACCAATACAACCGACTGCTACGATAGTCAAGACGCCAATGAGGCTCAGAGCAGTGGCGCGGCGCCACGTGCCCCCCCTCCTGGCCACCGGAAGTTAGCCACCGTCGTAAGGGAAAATCGGTAAAATAGCCGACCTGCTACCGGAAGTCAAGCTCGCTACTCTCAATTGTTGTTTAATTAGGTTTCAAATAACGGTTCATAAGCTTAATAAATATATACGGACAAAACACACAGATTGAGCTAGCCCCAAAGTAAGTTCTAATGAAAGACTTGTGTTATGGGATACTAACTCAACGATACTATATTTTATAACAAATACATATATATATATAAACATCCAAGACCCAGGTCAATCTGAAAAAGATCGTTTTCCATCTTGACCTGACCGGGGATCGAACCCGGGACCATCCGCGTAGCAGGCAGGCGTGATGACCGCTGCGCCATGGAGCGCGAGATGAAATGTGTAAACAATCTTGATATGTCTTTTTATTAAAATATACACTTTATGAATCGGAATAATTTTACTGAATTTCATGAAATAACATTTAATTTTATACTGAATGGCCGTCTGGTTCCCGGTAGAGTAGAATAGGACCACTCCAAGTCTTCCCGTAGATGTCGTAAAAGGCGACTTAGGAAAAACAAGCTAAACAAAGTTTATAAATACCAAAGAGACCTCTCCAACCCTTCTGGCCAGCGTGGAGAGTGTAGGCCAAATCCTCTGACTGCTCTGGCAAATACATGGCTCTGGTGGTACAGAGAGGGTCATGCTCCTGCAGTGGAGACTAAAAAAGACCTGATGGATGGATGGATTATATTGAATTGGTAAAGTAATAAGTAAAAAAAAAAGAAACAGAGGAAGACCCAGAACAAGATGGTCGGATGAATTATACCACTATAAGAGTGACTGGAAAAAGAAGGCTAGGGACAGAGACACTTGGAGAAATAAAGGGGAGGCTTTTTCCCAGCAGTGGCACATAATATGCTAAAAAAAATGATAAAGATTTTGATTCAAAAAGTGTATATTTCAATAAAAAGATGTATTATGCATGATTGTTTATATTTTTTTAAGTGCCTAAACTAATGGACTATAATTTTGTCGACAAAATAGTTTCAAATCAAAATTAAATCAAATTTATTTGCTGGTTACAAACAGTTGTTACAATTACAGATATAAGACTCACACTCACTCAATAGTAAAACAGATATTAGGTACTTTGAAAGACACAAGCCTGTGAATACAAAAGGTCAGGTATATTTAGCCTTTGATCCTCTTTTTATCGATTAAGGATGCAAGCTGCGAATACAGATAGACAGTCAATAAAAAAGGAACATTTACATCGAGAACAAGTTTTTATAAAACGCTAGCTTTTACCCGTGGTTCACACGCGTTGTTTGTTTTGTTTTTAAAAATAAATAATAAATAAATATATAAGGACAAATCACACAGATTGAGCTAGCCCCAAAGTAAGTTCTAGACTTGTGTTATGGGATACTAACTCAACGATACTATATTTTATAACAAATACATAAATAGATAAACATCCAAGACCCAGGTCAATCTGAAAAAGATCATTTTCCATCTTCACCTGACCGGGGATCGAACCCGGGACCATCCGTGTCGCAGGCCGGCGTGTTGACCGCTGCGCTACGGAGCTCGTCATCATTTTTCGTGTGTCTAAGTGGCCAACACTAGAGTCAGATTTTTTAAGTTGCCTAAAGGCATCTGACGTAGCTTAACCCTACTTCGTCTTACACTCGCGTTTAATTTTGCCGTATAAATTCGCCGAATTGTTTATCGTAAATCTCACGGGCGGGATCAGAACTGTCTCCGGGATGAAATGTACCCTATGTCCTTATTAGTTGGACGACTTCTTAGTGTCTAATTTATTTGAAATATTCCAAATTTCAAGAAAGATTGGTTCAGTAGATAAAGCGTGAAGAGGTACCAAAAAAAAGATATAAACATTTAAATAAAATTATTTTAATACGGTTTCTATCGCGTTTATTACATTATTTATACACGTAACGTTTCGAGCACTTTACAGTGTTCGTGGTCGCGGGTAGACTAAGTAGACATTTGTCTAGTATTTTATAAGAACTGCAAAATCTACCGTATTAAAAAAATCCGTATTAAAATAATTTTATTTAAATGTGTAACAATCGCGAAAACATAAGAAAACATTAAAGATATAAACAAACAAATATACAAACTCACTTTTGCATTTATAATATTAGTTGGGATCCTGTGATTATAAAAGACGATCCCCGCAAAAGTCTCTGCAGTCCACAAAATGGCGCGATTCGCAGTGTACACTTTGACCTGCATGGCCTTCGTAGCTTTTTCGTACGCATACCCAGGTAAGACTTAAGAAGCTTTTTTACGTGCAATGCAATATGAAATAATGCGCTCGGCGACTCGGCCCGTCAACATGAATCACTTTTTCTATGGGACTAATGCTGGTGATTCGAAAAAAAAAATCAATCAGATCTTAGATCTTTATTTATTATTTTTAGATCTTTATCTCCCGTCAGGGTCCTTAATTCTTACTGAACAACAGTAACAATTAAGGACCCTGACGGGCGCTGCAATGGGAGAAGGGCTTTATATATGTATTGTCACGCTAGTGTTATCTATTTTAATTAAGATGTCATTTTGGGTATATTTTACAAAGATTTATATTTAATTATATGTAGTATATTTTTAATTAGTAGTAACAAAATTTGCACACAAATTGTCTGACCGCCTAAACACTTTATAGGGAATTTCAATTTTTTTCTTCGATTTCCTCGCACTAGTGCAATAGGAAAAGTTGTTTATATTAACATATTGTATATTTGAATGTATGTATCTTATTTTACGAGTGCTTTTTAGGGTTACGTAGTAAACAAGGAACCCATATAGTTTCGCCATGTCTGTCCGTCTGTCCATCCGCGGTTTTACTTAGAGACTATATATTTTTTTTTAATATATAGGGACATAACACACAAATTGAGCTAGCCCCACAGTAAGTTGTGAACTTGTGTCGCAGGATACTAACTCAACGATACTATATTTTATAACATATACTTATATAGATAAACATCCAAGACCCAGGTCATTCTGAAAAAGATCGTTTTCCATCATGACCTGACCGGGGATCGAACCCGGGACCCCTGTGTCGCAGGCTGGCGTGTTGACCGCTGCGCCACGGAGCTGTAATTTGGTATTGATATGTATATTAATCACGCCAAAAAAGTGGTAGAAAGAACTCTTGAAATAAAAAAAAAATTAGGGTAGCTCCCATACAAGTAAAGAGTTTTTTTCTTTACAAACCCATCGTGTTGGGTATTGTTAAATAGGTCTTTAAAAAATATTGTGAGGTTGAGAACACCATTTTTCGATTTAGGGATCCGTTTCTAAAATATTTGCAAATTTTTGTTAGAGGTAAGTGTCCCCCCCCCCCCTCCCTCTATCTGTTAAACGGTTATATATGGATACGTGAAAAAAATTATAGCAGTAGTATAAATACTGAAGTTGAAAGGAAAACTATCAGAGCTGAGTGCTAAGTACAAACTAAAAGGTTATAGGCAACCAACTTAAAAAATATACTCGAAAATGTAAAATTTCATACAATTTTCATTGTTAGATGTTTTTGGTCGTTTAACTGTAAGGTGCGAGTGTGAACAGTGTGAACTCAAAGTTGTCATTCGCAACTACCGGGAACCCTACACAGCGCGTGGCTCGACACGCACTTGGCCGATTTTTTTTTTATAATAAGACCGTTTAGGTTTGTCTCGGCAAGCACAATAATTTGCCCAGGTATGGCGCTCCAAACAAGCGGCGCAATATTTAATTTATGCCTAGAACTAACACAAATAAAACTATCCATGCACTGCGCCAATATCTGAGTTCGATAATCAAGGTCGGCACCTTAGAATTAATATAAGTAGGTAACGATGCCATTATTTTACGAGTATATCTTTCCATTCCAGGAGATTTGTGATTATTTTATCAAAATGACTTAATGTAACACCTACTTTGAGAAGGAAATAAACAAATATTGATTATTTGATTATAGATTTCTCTACTCTTGGCATCTGTTACTCTCGTAGGTACAAATATTAACTGTCTAAAATTGGAACTAAGCATGATATTAGAAAGGCGTTCGTATTCTTTTGTTTTAGGAATCAAATGTATGTTAAAGTGGCCGCCAATTATAATATGTTTATTATATTCTTGTAGCCTTATTTTCCTTAGTAAGTTACCTAAAAATTGAAAAAAAATCTCAATCTCACGCCCGGGTCTGTAAATATTAATTAAAAGAATGTTAAATTCGGTTATTTCCAATGCGCAGCACTCTATAATGTATTCCGTGGATAAGTCTGCGATATCTTGCCGTAATTTATATTCTATGGAATGTTGTAGCAGAATAGCCAGCCCGCCGCCGCCGCCGTGCTCGCGTCGGTGATAACTCGCTGCGAATTCGTAGCCTTGTATTTGAATGATGTTAGCTTGGTGCGCTCCTATCCACGTCTCTGTTAAGCATATTGCTTGAAAATTCTGTCCATCTAAGTAACTTTCTAATATGTGTGGTTTATTTTTGAGGCTTTGCATGTTTTGAAAGAGTATAGTATAAAAATACATTTATAATTATCAGGTACATTTACTCAGGTTTATTTTCTCCAAAAAAGGACATTGATAACCTTCTCCTTTTCGAAGTCGGTAAAAAAATCACATCTAACAAATCAGAAAAAGTTTTCATGCTGAACTTGAAACTCTTTGCGCGGATTCCACGAAACAGTTTAAATTTTGCATCTGTGGCATTGGGCTATTGAGCGGTTGTGAACTTGTGATTGGTGTGAAGTAAAAAGCACTAGTGTACCGTAGGGTAGCACCGTATTATTAGCACATGTATTGAAAAGGCATTTTTAGGGTTCCGTACAAAAAATTAAAAACGGAACCCTTATAGGATCACTCGTGCGTCTGTCTGTCCGTCCGTCCGTCTGTCACAGTTGATTTTCTCCGAATCTACTGAAATCAATACTTTTGATTTTGTTCACGAAAGAAGGCAAAATTTGACCATTCCCCCCCCCCCTGATCTCAGAAACTACTGGGCCTAAAATTTCGAAAAAATTACAATATATAGTTTATTGCTTGAAGATTACAGGAAAAATAATAAGAATTCTATCAGTTGAAAATAAAGTGGAAAACTTACCTAGGGATTGGGTTCACTAAAACACCACTAGATAGCGCTAGTCAATTGAATAAAACATTTTTGCACATTATGTGTGTGTTCACGAAGCATATTGTACGGAACCCTCATTGCGCGAGTTTGACTCACACTTGGCCGGTTTTTTTATATTTACTGGTTCTAACATCTTTCTTTTAGATTCCCCATCTCCGGAGTGTTCGCCGTCGCCCTGTGGTCCGAACAGCAAGTGTGGCGAACTGAACGGCTATCCTTTATGCAGATGCGAGGAAGGCTTCATCGGAGCCCCGCCTGAATGCCGGCCCGAGTCATCATCATCATCAGGTCTTTTTTAGTCTCCACTGCAGGAGCACGATCTTATCTATACTACCAGAGCTATATATATTTGTCAAAGCAGTCAGAAGGTATGGCCTATACTCTCCACGCTGGGCAAAGCTTTGTTTAACTTGCGTTCTAAGTCACCTTCTATGACATCCACGGAAAGACGGAGTGGTACTATTCTTTTATGCTGGAAAACACACGGAACCAAATGGGACATAAGAAAAAAGGCAAGCATATCACTTAATAAATGATTATTTAATGGATAAAAATGCTTGGAATTAGTCAAATGTTTTTTAAATGTATGTTTATACTAAGTGACTATTATGTATTATGCTCTTCAGGCACGTAGGTGACCATTACTGATCTGAGTTTCTTTCGGCGTATTCTTCTCAGCAGTGGTCTTTCCGAAACGCTAGTAGACTTTCGATTTTGCAAATATAAAAAAAAAAACAAAAGATAAATGACGTTCAAAAACCGGCCAAGTGCGTGTCGGTCCACGCGCAGTATAGGGTTCCGTTGTTGCGAATGACAACTTTGAGTTCACACTGTTTACACTCGCACCTCACGGTTTAACGACCAAAAACATCTAACAATGACGATTGTATGAAATTTTACATTTTCCAGTACATTTTATAAGTTGGTTACCTATAACTTTTTAGTTTGTACTTAGTACCCAGCTCTGATAGTTTTCCTTTCAACTTCAGTATATATACTACAGCTGTAATTTTTTTCACGTATCCATATATAACCGTTTAGCAGATAGAGGGGGGGACACGTACCTCTAACAAAAATTTGCAAATATTTCGGAAAATGATCCCTAAATCGAAAACTGGTATTCTCAACCTCACAATATTTTTCAAAGACCTTTTTAACGATACCCCACACGATGGGTAAGTAGAGAAAAAAAAATTACTCCCCCTCTTTACTTGTATGGGAGCTAGCAAAAGGAAAATTTTTTTAAAGATTTTTTTCTACGACTTTTTTGCCATGATTAATATACATACCCATACCAAATTACAGCTTTCTAGTACTTATAGTCTCTGAGTAAAACCGCGGACGGACAGACAGACAGACAGACATGGCGAAACTATAAGGGTTCCTAGTTTACTACGGAACCCTAAAAACTGATACATGAGATCCAAAATTTGAATAAAAACTATTCATTTCATAATATAAACTAGATAGGAATGGACAATTCACAGTTGACAATTCTCATCACTTTATTAGACTTCACTAATGCGTTCAATACCGTCGATCATGAAGTTCTCTTAGGTCTGAGGGCCACTCTCAACATATCTCCTACTGGTTTTCTTCTTATCTCAGTGGCCGTCAGCAATGTGTGCGCATAGAGGATAAAGTGTCCTCTTGGTGTCACATTCCTGCTGGGGTTCCACAAGGCGGTGTACTATCCCCTCTATTATTCGCATTATTTATTAATAGTATATCCGAAAATCTTCAGTCTTCTTACCACTTGTATGCAGATCATTTACAAATTTATTTCCATACTTCATTGTCTGACTTGCCTAATGCAATAGCTACCGTAAATTATGACTTAACGCGTGTATCCCAGTGGAGTAATTCTTTTGGCATTATTGTAAATCCTTCTAAATCTCAAGCGATAATCATTGGTAGTCCTTATTATATCTCTCGTATTGAATGGAATTCATTACCATCCCTAACTTTTAAGAATGAATCAATCTCCTTTAGTGATACCGTCAAAAATTTAGGATTGGTCTTTGATAAAACTTTCTCCTGGTCACCGCATATCAAAGAGATCAGCAGAAAAATGTTTGCCGCTATCGGTTCACTTAGACGGTTACGTAACTTTTTGCCTGCTGATACTAAAATTGCGCTCGCACAATCTCTTCTTCTTCCTTTATTGGACTACGCTGATACCTGTTTCCTCAACATCACTGAAGAGCAATTGAACAAACTTGAGCGTCTCCAGAATCTATCCATTAGATTTATATTCGGACTTCGTAAATTTGATCATGTATCTACTTACCGTTCTCAACTCAAGTGGCTCCCTATCCGACTTCGTCGCAATATGCGTGTTGTGACTCTTCTCTATTCAATATTATTTAACCCTTTTTCCCCTCCTTATTTGAAAGATCGTTTTAGTATTCTCAGTGATGGCAAAGGTCGAGGTTTGCGTAGTACTCTTTTTCTCAAGCTTAGAACCCCTGTTCACAACTCCAACTTTTACTCCAATCCAAGTCCTTTTCCGTTGAAGCGGTTCGATTATGGAATGCTCTCCCTCTCGATATTCGTGAAGCTCAAACAATCACTAACTTTAAACATCTCGTTAAGACTTATCTTTCTACACTTTCTTAAATTTCCTGGCTGTTAAAGTCTGTATGTATGTATATATTTTTATTACGTTCACCATATTTTAATGTTTTTTTTTTATCTGCGCCAACGCCTCCTACGTGTACTGTGTCCATCTTGTATTTCCTATTTGGCGCAATAAAGTATATTCTATTCTATACTATAGGTACACAGTCCCATACAAAAATGACACTTCAGGCTGTCTCAAATTGTCTGTAATTATATGCTACCGGGAACCACACGGATGTGTGGGGACTGGGGAATGGGGATAGACCTCTTCAACTGCTTTAGTATAAACTCATATTTTTTTAAATTTTAGATTCCCAATCGACGGCGTGTTCCCCATCACCCTGCGGTCCGAACAGCAAATGTCGCGAAGTTAGCGACCAGGCTGTATGCAGCTGCGATGTAGACTTCATCGGATCCCCACCCAACTGCCGTCGGCCTGAGTCATCATCATCAGGTCTTTATTAGTCTCTATTGCAGGAGCCCGACCCTGTCTGTACTACCAGAGCAGTTATTTGTCAAAGCAGTCAGAAAATATGTCCTACACTCTCCACGCTGGAAAATGGATTGAAAAGGTCTCTTTGATGTCTATAAGCATTGTTTTTTTTTTCTTGTTTTTATGTCATAGGACGTCAAACGAGCAAGCAGGTCACCTGATGGTAAGTGATCACCGCTGCCTATGGACAACTGCAATACCAGTGGTGGCTCTCTCGCTCATCGAACGGAGCATAGAAGCGGTAAAGCTACTACTTGAACGTCGATTTTCTGTGAGATGTGTGAGGATAGACCCTTATAACTGCTTTGTATTGACTGATCTTTTCTGTATTTTAGATTCTCCATCGACGGCATGTTCCCCATCGCCGTGCGGTCCGAACAGCAAGTGTCGCGAGGTACACGAGCAGGCTGTATGCAGCTGCGAGGCAGGCTCCGTCGGATCCCCTCCCAACTGCCGTTCAGATTGCCTCTTTAATAGGGAGTGTGACGTTGACAAGGCGTGCATCAACAAGAAGTGTAGGGACCCGTGCTTGGGTACGTGTGGTAACAACAGCGAGTGTCGAGTATCGAAGCACCTACCCGGCTGCTCGTGTCCAGTGGGATGGAGTGGAGATCCGTATGTAGAGTGTTTTAAAAAAGTGACGTAAGATAAGGAGATACTAATAATATGTGAAATACGGATGACTCATGTACTCCGGCTCCAAAAAGCTAGGGGAATCCCACCCTCCAACCCCATCACACTCCAATAAACATTACTATTTTACTTACCGCCCGGCGGTCTCATTTTGCACCAAGGATATGCAGTTGTCAGAAGTGCCTATCCTGGATGCAAGACACCCGAGATCGCCGAACGGTAAGTAGTTTAAGTAGCTTTCGGTCCATACGACAAAACATGGGAGTTCCTGTTCTCCAAAGGATTTGCCATTGTTTCTGTGTGCGGCCCTTCAAGCTTTGCATGCAATCGCGGCCCATCAGGCATATGAGAGTTTGCTGTCCGTCCCTCTTGTCTCCTCACCAAAGGGCCCCCCTTTGGTGATGTCGCCTTATAGGTAGAAGGCACTCGCCCCTCACCTCAAACGCCCGGTGAGTAGCGAAAGGTCACGCTGATCTGGCTACATGGTCCATAAAAAATATTCACGTACAAATTTAGCAAGTTTCGGCCGGCACGTTTCGACCTCAGCCCGTATTCCACATATTAATAATTTAAGTATCTGTATTACTTATAATAAAAACCAATAAAGGATTTCTCTTTCCAAAAACTCTTTCCTTTCCGCATCACATACTATGCGCGCGTAACATATACTCTTTTTCATCCCTTTCTCGACCTTTTTCGTTACCTTCTCTTCCCCGTATCCTCCTTGACGCACTTCTTCATCTTTTCTTTGACCTACCTCTATTCTGATTTCCTGTTACTTTCTTAAACATCACATTCCAAAATCTTTTATCTTCAGTACTCTCTCTAAAATAATATAAAATATTTCATAAAAAAATTGTATGTATTGTTTTTTATTTACCTTTGTACGTATTTTTAAGAAATATAAGTTTAGTCTTTTATAAATAAAAATATTGAAAAAAATACATTTTTTTTTTGAGTTGGATACCGATTTCCATTTTTTCTTCCCTATTTCTCACGATTAACCTGGAAAGCAGACCCCGGGGTCGAAAGCACTCCAGCCGAGGACGCAACCGGGGAAACGCTCAGTGCCTCATCATTGACAATACTCACGAGTACACGTTGACCCGGCCGGCGGAGTCCCCGACCCACACCTTGCTGCCGACGCGGCACATCGCTGTCACTGTCACAGGGTCTGCTTTATCTGTCAATACACGGACTTATTAAACAACATGCTGTTAAAGTTGCTACTCATTCACAAACACATAATAGCCAAACGGACTATTTTTCGTGTTAGCATGGGATGACCTTCCAAAAATAAAACAATAGTGAAAAAAATACATTCCGATGTAAATGTTATAAAGTCACATGTTATTAGGCTCCCAGCGTTACTTTTTCTCGACTCTCGACAATTTCCTTAAATCCCTATTTACAAGGCAAAAATTAATAGACTTTATTTGAGTTTGCGTATATCAACCTAGACTTCATCGTTGCTACCCATTAGGCAGTATACCTCTATATGAAATGCTTCAATTGATTAAATAAAAAATCGTCAACATCAACCGTTTTGAGGTATTTTTTAATTATTTTAAATCTCTAATAGTATGGATTATCTTATGTTAGATGCCCAAAGCTGGGACTTGGCTTGCGGTAAACTTTTTAAGCCAGACCCTTGGAATCCAGACTTGTGCAGGCTTTATAAATATAAAATAAATAAATATATACGGACAAATCACACAAATTGAGCTAGCCCCAAAGTAAGTTTGTAAGTAAGACTTGTGTTTTGGGATACTAACTCAACGATACTATATTTTATAATAGATACTTATATAGATAAACATCCAAGACCCAGGTCAATCTGAAAAAGATCATTTTCCATCTTGACCTGACCGGGGATCGAACCCGGGACCTCCGTATCGCAGGCAGGCGTGTTGACCGCTGCGCCACAGAGCTCGACATGTAAACACTGGGCTGTGGCCTGTAAATACTGGGCCGCTTGAAGGCTACAGCCCGTAAAGGCTGGAACCCTTGAAGGCTGAGGCCCCTACATGTTGAAAGCCGCGTAGGTTGAGGCCCGGCTGGAGCCCTGCTGGCAAATACTACCTCGGCTATACGGCTAGTCCAAATCTATACAAGCCTTTGACTAATACTCTCTTGACACCGCCATGCCTTTATTTCTTTGATTTAAAAACTGGCCAAAATTCAATGATTGTATGCGTGACAGCTTTGTGTTATCACACGCGTCCATGTATTTATGCCATCAAAATCCGTGAAATTGGTAGCTGTGTGTGTGCGCGACTATGGGATGGACATTAGTTTTTTTCTACGCTTTTAGGCTAATAGTCTATAGGTATAGGTTTTATATGATCTAAGGTACTAACTAAGCCTAAAAAAGAAACTTATGGACATATGCATACTTCCCATCCTCACATACGGCTTGGCCTTTGACTGACATCTAAAAGCGCAAACTGAAGGTTTATCAGCGCAACATGGAACGCAGTATGCTAGGAATAAAACTCATTGATCGTGCACGGAACACCACACTGCGTTCCCAGACTCAAATACTTGACGTAGCTACGAGGGCAGCAGGCTTGAAGTGGGACTGGGCAGGACCCGTCATGCGAATGCCCGATGATCGCTGGGCCAAGATCACTACAGAATGGAGACCCAATGGCAAACGGGGATGCGGCCGACCCAGAACTAGCTGGTGTGACGAGCTTATGAGGATCGACTACCTGTATTTTTCATACAAAAAGCGATAACTCTTCCACCCACCTTTAAAAATGAGGAAATTTTGGTGTCATTCGATTTAACATACCTTAATCTAGGGCTAACCGTTTTTCTTGTTTATTGATTCGGTTAAGATTAATTAAAATAAATTAAAATGCCCCGGGTATTTTTTATGTAAAAAATATGCTCATAACTTTTGTTGTAAGGAATATATCTTAAATATCAAAACGTACAGCCCTACTTCTCCAATTTATCAAGAATGTGTAAAAAAAAAATATTGAAATTGAACTATGTTTAAGGGGTGGGAAGCGTTATCGCTTTTTGTATGAAAATTTACAGGTAGTCTATCTTCTTAAAAGCTACAACTATAGCAACTGACAGACACAAATTGAAGCGAGAGAAAGAGGCCTTAGCCCAGCATTGGGACTTTCATTAATGGCTCGTAATAATAATAAAAAGGTGCCGTGTGGTTCCCGGCAGAGTAGAATAGGACCACTCCAAGTCTTCCCGTGGATGTCGTAAAAGGCGACTTAGGAAACACAAGCTAAACAAAGCTTACAAACATCAAAAAGACCTCTCCAACCCGTCTGGCCAGCGTGGAGAGTGCAGGCCAAATCCTCCGACTACTCTGGCTAATATTTTGCTGTGGTAGAACAGAGAGGGTCGTGCTCCTGCAGTGGAGACTAAAAAAGATGTTGGAGCCTAGGGTGTCCTAACATCGGAGTATCAATGAAAACTAGGATTTTTTGAAACCTTCTTGTATTTCTTGTAATAGTGAGTACATGATACTAGAGCTGCCTGCTATGTACGAGAAGTGGGGGGAGAGGGGCGAGGGCAGACGTTTATATATAGTCGTCGCGGGGGGGGGGGGGGGGGCTACTCCTTGAAGAGCGTACACTGGAGGGCGCGAACAAAAGACCTGATGGAATAATAAAAAAGGTACTAAGCATACCTGGCGGGATCCTCAGCGTGTGGTGGTGCGTGAAGTGTGTGTCGGTGGCCAGCAGCGAGTGCGCGCGCTCGGGCTCCGCGCCGCCGCCGCCGCCGTACCACAGCTCCCAGCCGCCCGACCCCGAGTCTGCAACCCACACAGCTATACGGCTCCGGAACCGAACATATTATCACGTCTTTTTCCCTTGCGGGGCAGACAGAGCCCAAGGCCATAAAACCTAAAGGCCACGTTTAGCATGTTAGTGGGCATGAAGGTGGTAAACAGGATCAAAATAGCGATGGGTTGCTAGCCGCATCGACTACTGACGTGATTGCTTAGCACAATCCCTTGACCGGCTTTTACGGTCTGCGCGGGAAGAAAAGCAGCTGGTATATTCTATGTTTTCCTTTTCTCCCAAACCAGCATGAAATAAACAAAATAATAAGATATAAAGGGTAAGTTGTGGTAGAGCCAGGCTACCGGCGAAAATCACTTTTGCTGGTAGCATGAATGGGTCGGCTCGTCCGGGGAAGTATCACACTCTCACAGAAAATCGACGTTTGAGTAGTAGCTTTACAGCTTCTATGCTTCGTTCGGAGAGTGAGAGCGCCGGAGGCCTATCCCCCGTCCCCTCTGGAGAGGGAAAAATAAAAGGCCGGCAACGCTTTTGCCATACCCCTGGTGTTACATTAGTCCATGGGCAGCGGTGATCACTTACCATCAGGTGAACCGCTTGCTCGTTTGCCGTCCAATGACATAAAAAAAACGGGAGCCTAATGCTAAGTCTTCGCTATACGTACGTGTGTCACAAAGCTGTATTTATTGAATCGTAACAGGTAGACTTATTTCGCTTCGAAGTTAATACGCCGCGTGGTTCCCGGCAGAGTGAAATAGGTCCACTTTAATTCTTCCCATAAATGTCGTAGAAGCCTCGCTCCCGCTGCGTCCATCAACGTGGCTTACACCGGAGCTGTAGCTATAGAGACTAAGGCTGAAAGAAGGTCAACCTTATTTCATATGCCATTAGGTTCAAATTACCGTGTGGTTCCCAGCAAAGTATAATAGGACCACTCCAAGTCTTCCCGTGGATGTCGTAGAAGGCGACTTAGGAAACAAGCTTAACAATGCTTATTAACATCAAAGAGACGTTTTCCAACCAGTCTTGCCAGCTCAACTGCTCTGGCTAGGCTCTGGTAGAACAGAGAGGGTCGTGCTCCTGCAGTTGAGACTTACAAAGACCTGATGATGATGAAGGTGCAATATAAATTATTTAGTACCTGCAACGGCTAATATTGGTGTGGCCACAGTAGCAGAGTGGCTGGCGCTCCTCGCTGCAGCCGCATCCATCAACGTGGCATGTTCTGGAGTTGATGCTGTAGAGACTAAAGCTAAAGGAAGATCAACCATATTTCCAAGGCCATAAGGTGCAATTTGAAGTGGTAAGTACCTGTGACGGCTAATATTGGCGTGGCCACAGCAGCAGAGTGGCTGCATGGCGCTCCTCGCTGCTGCCGCATCCATCAACGTGACTCTAGAGCTGACGCTATAGACTAAAGCTAAAGGAAAATCAACCATATTTCAAAAGCTATAGGGTACAATTTGAAGTGTTTTGTACCTGTGACGGCTAATATAGGTGTGGCCACAGCAGCAGAGTGGCTGGCACTCCTCGCTGCAGCCGCGTCCATCAACGTGGCATACTCTGGAGCTGACGCTATAGAGACTAAGGCCGCGGCGGAAGGTCGCAGTTCTGGAGATCCCGACCAGCAGCGACGCATGCTGTCTAACAGGCAGCAGGGGTATTGCAGATCCTAGAGGGAGAAGACGAGAGAACATTAAGAAATTATTGTTGTATAAGTAAAAATAGAAAGAAGTCTGGGCGGTGCCGGCAAAAGAGAAAATGTAAAACTTATTCTTACGCACATCTTACAGCTTTATGATACATCCTTATCCTAACTAATATTATAAATGCGAAGTTGAGTTTGTTTGTTTGTTTCGCTTTCAAGCCCTTTCTACTGAACCGATCATCTGAATTTTTGCATACACATAGTTTAGTGTACTGAAACTTTAGTGTACTGGAGTCGATCGGCACACACACAGCTGGTGGATACAGTTCTAAATGACACATGTCGGATTATAACTGGTTGTCTCAAACCTACACCAGTAGAAAAACTGTATCCCCTGGCTGGTGTTGCTCCTCCGGACGTTCGCAGAGATGTGGCCAGCTCCCTTGAAAGGACGAAAATAGAAACCGACCATCGACATCCGTTGCACCATCACGTGCCGGCTCCTCAAAGATTGAAGAGCCGGCATAGCTTTGTAAAAGAAGTGCCACCATTATCTGGCGAAGCTTCTAGTTCCCGGCTGAAAATTTGGAATAAGAGATATCCAACTGCATCCCTTATCCCGCTATCAGAGCACCTCCCGCCTGGCCATGATTTACCTTGGTCGACTTGGAAGTCCTTGAACAGACTCCGGACTCAAGTTGGCCGAAGCAAGGAGAATATGAACAGGTGGGGCTACAGCTCGGAAATCTCTTGTTCCTGTGGTGCCATCCCTCAGACCATGGCACACTTATTATCTTGCCCTGCGTGTCCTACCACCTGTACACGCGAGGACCTATACAATGCTACTGATAACGCTATATCAGTAGCAGAGTTTTGGTCAACACAAATATAATTTGCCCGAGTCGATACGCTAAGAAGAAGAAGTGTACTGAGATGGACATAGGCTGTATATCACGTGGGCGAAGTCGCGAGTAACAGCTAGTATGTATATATATGTATTGAGTGCAATGGAGATTCTTTTGCATACCCATAAGGTAATCTATTACCGTGCCACCGTTGTCAGCCAGTGCCTTACCTAACATTCCGGACTACGTTATACATAATGGGCATTGTCCAAATTTAAAAAGAAGTTCTGATTAAAAAACCATTTGGAGGAATAAGCTTCCTGTTTAATTTTCTGTTATCAAAATAAAAAAAGACGCAGTAAATAATAATATTTTTGAAAAATAAACTTTGACCTTCATTTGTCCTCTGTGACGTCACTATAGGCTTAATACTGTTTTATTTCCTTTGACACATTATTAAAAAAAAACAACTGTCATGCCAGTGTCGCGTCCGCGTCAAACATTGTTTACCTACCTAACATAACCTCAACTCGATCGATCTCACTTTTGGATCATCTATTCAATTTTTGTTCGATTTCGTGTTATTTGTGGATAATATGAGTTATAGGAAATGTTTTGTACCAACGTGCAAAAACGATTCGACAAACTCTCCTAATAAAATGTTTGTGCGCATTAGAGAAGATTTGCGTGAGAAATGGTGCCGAGAAGTAAAAGCAGAGTATTTCAAAGTTTATACAATGTACTGTTGTGAAGATCACTTCGATGTAAGTAGTTACCTACCACAAGTTTGCACAAAGAACTGCATGTACTGAGAACTAACTAACTAACTGATGTAAGATTTTGTCTGTGATTATCGTACAAGAATAATTTATGTTTGCTTATTTGTGTTCAATGTTTTGCAGCCAGTTGAAGATTTGAAAAACTATTATAAATACATATTAATGCAAGAAGAGCCAGTGTTTAAACCTACGGCTAAGCTGCGGAATATAGATTTAAAGGTAAGGTCCAAAAGATTTTTCTCTTGTTTAAAATGAGGATTGAGTTTTTATGTAACTTAATCAATTTGTTAGGGTAGAAATGTAAAAAAATATATTCTCATCGTATCACTTTATTCATAAATCGTTTTAGTTGACTATAAATATTATTTTATATCCCAGTCTGGGCCTGTTTCAGAATACAGTTCCTGGGGCCTGGATTGATTCGGGCCCAGACAGACTTATATTCATGTCTTTGATGTATTTTACAGATTTCACAGGAAACAAAAACCAAAAAAGACTCTGAACTATGTAGTTTATTAAAAGACAAAAGTTCATTGGGAAGGAAAAGAAAATTTGAAGAAACGGTTACCACATACAGCATGCCGTCAACATCCAAGTCAACAAAGGTATCAATATTATTATATTTATTGATATAAGTATATAGCAAATAACTATTAATAAATACTTTATTATTTATACAATAATGATAGAATTAAATCATTTTTTGTTTAAATTTCAATAATATTATGTACAAATATATGACAATACTTAAGATAGACAAATAAAATGAGCAAAACATTACATATGTAATGTTTTTTAGATGACAATAAACTACCCAATATAAAATAACATATGTTATTTTATATTGGGTAGTTTATTGTCATCTAAATAACCACATGTTCTCGGCTTATTAGTTTTGGGGGTAAAACGAGACAGACTTACTTTCGCATTTATAATACTAGTATGAATTATATTTCTTTAGTGGAGGCTATTGTTCATATATTATTAAGTTATTTTTTACCCCACTTGGTGTCAACTTACAATTATACACATTAGGGAGTATTATTCATAGCAACTTTCAAAAGTTGATTTCTTAATATAGACTTAGTAATTTGTTTGTTGCTTAACTTTTGTTTTAGATTCCTGTTCCTGAAGCGGTACATGTTGGGACACAATGTATAGTACAGATGATGGATAAAAGTACCAACTTTAAAGGAAGGAAAATAAAAACACATTCGACTAAAACAGAAGTTCAATCTTCCCAAGAATTTTATTCAGAAACCACTTCTGCAACACCTTCACTTTTCGGTTTTACTTCAGAAACAGAAGAAACAACTACAGACAAACCTAAGAAAGATAGAAGAAATAGAGACATGATTTTGGCAATAATAAATAAAAAACCAAAGATGTATTACGTATACCTAAGAATCTTTTGTGGATAATAGATTATATTGTGCAAAAAAGTACTCATAGAATTGATTCTTTATTTCTTATTGTAACTTTATTCAAATTAAAACAAAATGATTCCATTGAACGAATAAGTGATCAATTTGAGTTATCTAGAACAAAACTCTCTGCAATGATCCTTCAGGGTATTGAGATATTAGCTTCTTTCTTTCAAAATCTTATATTCCACCCAGAACCAATTCAAATAAAAAAGAATTTACCTTTAGTGTTCAAAATACGTTATTCAAATGTTCAAATGATAATAGATTGCTTTGAAATACAAATCACAAAACCATCAGATCCACAGAAACAAGCTCAGACATGGTCCCAGTATAAGAATTGTAATACTGTTAAATACTTAATTGGTTGCACACCCAATGGTTTAATAAGTTTTATTTCTGAAGGTTATGGAGGGAGAATCTCTGATAAAGCTATAGTGGAGAAAAGCAAGTTGGTGGATGTTCTTCCATCTAATGCTGTAGTACTAGCTGATAGAGGTTTTAAAGAAGTTGAGTCGCTCTTTAGCTCGCATGGAATAAAACTTCTTCGACCACCAAGTGTGTATACAGGGGTAAAACAATCCCGGACTGAAGCTCTTCAAAGTAAAGTTGTAGCTAGTTTAAGAGTTCATGTTGAAAGAGTGATTAGACGCGTACGTGAATTTGCCCTTCTCAAACCTCACTCTGTTGTGAATTATAAGTATGTGCCTTATTTAGATGAACTTGTAACTATAGCCTGCGGCCTAATAAATCTACAAGGAGAAATAATAAAGAGCTTTTGAAAGTCATTAATATTTTATTTTCCTTTTTCAATTAATTAAAAATAAGTACATAATCTAACTAACACTTGCTAGTATTTTTGGAAAAATAAATTTTTCCCAAAATAATTCTGCCTTAACAACTACATTTTTGATGTATGCATCATCATAATCTTCCCACAATAAAATAACTTCCTTATTTATTTCAAAATTGGGGCTTGCTACACAGAAAAGTCCTCTTCTTTTTCCACATGCAAGCATTTGGCAGTGTATTTGGGTTTTAAATTTTTCCTGGAGAACACCATTTTTTATGTAAGTACTCACAGACTTTTCAGTGGCTGGACATTTCACCTCGAGGACAAAATCATCTCCTACACCATCTGGAGATGCTCCCAGTATACCATTAATGAGTACAAAACCAGACTTTTGGATTTCTAAGTTTAATTTTTGCCCAACCTCATTAATAACACCAGATTCAAGTTTTCTCCCACGTTGAATGGCCTTGGTTTCTGGAACCTTGTACCCTCCTAGTATACGCTCAACTAATGTCCCAGCTGTATGGCAGTGAGCAGCTTCATACAATATAGAAGCAGTTAGTCTGCCTTGGCGTATACTGTGCCAGTATTTATTGTTAGCTTGATCTACTGTTTTCTTTTGAATATCTATGATAACATCTTTGCTTATTATAGAATCTGAATATTCTTTAAACTGTTTATAATCATGTACTGCCATTTCTTGAACAAATGCTAGCATCATATCAAATATATTTTTGGAGTCATTGATGGAGTTTTTGTTGAAGTCCACTATCAAACAATTTTTGATTTTTCTTCTTTCACACTCTTCCTGCAATTCAACTAAAACTGAATTGTTCTTGGTATCAAGTTTAGGTTTCTTTGTTTTCACAAATATGTCCTTACATGACACATGCTCATTACGAACGCTAGATAAACACGGCTTGTTCCAATAGCATACAGTTGAAGTTGGCGATGGTTCCGAGGTCTTTTTTTCTAGCCAGAAGAGAAGAAGTAGCGAGTGTTTACATCCACCTGCAGCAGCAGCACAGTCCTCACAACTAGAATCTACAATAACATCATCTTGTTCATTTATTTTACAACAGACATTATATAGTTTTCCAGAGACTCTGTGTTCCGGTACTACTTTCGCTTTAACTATACACTCATGACCAGACCGACACACTTGCACATAGCCAACAGCAGTCGAAAGGTAGCTGTCGCGTGATGACCTGGAACAAATAGAATAATAATGTAAGAAATAGTACTTACACAAAACAGGGATGTTGTTTACTAAGCTATCTGTTATATATCTGTAGTTTATCTACACACGTTCAAGTCTTAAGCAAAAATAATAAAATACTTACATTAAAATTTTCGCTCCCCTTATTTCAGCTACATTATGTTTGTTACTGGTAGTAATGTACTCCAGTATCATAACATTTTCAACTTTAGGTAAGTTGCGTGAATCAGCCTTAACAAAGTCACTCATGTTGTATTACCAAAAAGTAAAACAATACTTCTCGAAAAAGAAAAGAAGATACAAATTATTCACGTTCAGTCCGAGTCGCAGTTTTATTGTTTGGAGTTTGGAGGTTATTTTAAATGAAACGAAAAAATGACATTGACATTTTTTTTTTTCTACTCCAGGCTACACTACTACTGCGACCTAAAGCCAGTGATGACGTCACGGCAGAAAAATTTTCAAAAAATTATTTAAAATAATTAAAGCAATAAAATTCAGAAATACTCAAATTAGTATCTTATAATATGGAAAACTTTTCAAAAACGCCATTAACAAAATGAAGAATAAATTCAAGACAATGCCCATTCGGTCCCATGACCTCTCCAACTCATCTGGCCAGCGTGGAGAGTGTAGGCCAAATCCTCTGACTGCCCTGGCTAATATATGGCTCTGGCTGGTAGTACAGAGAGAGAGGGTCGTGACTAGGAGACTAACTAAGACCTGTTGATGATGAGGTCCCTTGGGCGAGGAAAATGTCAACCTGATGATGAATGAGGAACTCCTGGCTGCTGAGGAGTTCCTCCTGGTTGAACTCACCGCATACGTTATAGTATGCAATGATAAGGGACCGGGGATCAGTTCTAAAATTGAACCCTACTGAGCGTTGCTACAAAACTTGAAGGTTATATAAAGCGAAAAAACTACGATAGCGCGTTCTAGGTTTTGTAGTCAACATGTTACCGCCATCTAGCGGCGGCCGCGGTAACCTTTGCTTAATCGATAGGTACGACATTGTTTTACATTTACTTAAATCCCAACTTCCCAACTGATATTATAAATGCGAAAGTGAGTTTCTTTGTTTGTTTATTTGTTTGTTTGTTACGCTTTCCTGCCGTATCTACTAAACCGATCATCATGAAATTTTGGTTACACATAGGTAAGGGTATTGAGAAGGACATAGGCTATATATTACGCGGGCGGAGCCGCGGGTAACAGCTAGTATTTCATAAAGTACTGAACCGATTTTGATGCCCAAATAACTTCCAAATTGTACTATTATTATTATTTACAAATATTGTAAATTTCATTTAAATTGGAGCGACGGCTCTAAGTTATCGCGGAGCAAACATATCTACATATACACAGTGTAACATGACACTCGACATACCCATCAATATGAACCACTTTTGTATGGAATCAATGCTGGGAACTCTGGCGGATGAAAAGCATTTTTTTTTTTGTTACTCTTCAATGCATGGGAAGGCCCTAAACTTTTTTTAATTTCTGTTTAAAAATCGTAAAGCAGTTCACAGAATACATTTTCCAGCCAATTTTCAACTGTGTAGTCTCAATAGTTTCAGAATAAAATGGTTGTAACATAGGGACGGTGTTAAAACTTCCAACATTTAGTTATAAATAATTTTTATCTTTGTTTTTATATGGCAATTATGTAAACTCATCAAACATATTGTCTTTGGTATTTTTTAAGTATGGCAATTGTTTTAATGTCGTTCTCTCTCTTTGTGCCTTGCTTTCCTTGGGCAATAAACGTGTCAACGAGATCCCGGATTTTATTCAGCAAACCTCAAAATATCCTCTCAGTCTATTAGCTCATAATCATTCAGACGGACAGACGGGCATGACGAATCTATATAGGTTCCGTTTTTGCCATTTGGCTACGGAACCCTAAAAACGATTTCAATGGGCGTCGGAACCCAGATAAGCTAAATAATAAATATATACGGACAAATCACACAGATTAAGCTAGCCCCAAAGTAAGTTCTTAAGTAAGACTGTGTTATGGGATACTAACTCAACGATATTATATTTTATAAAAGATTAACAATAGATAAACATCCAAAACCCAGGTCAATCGGTCAATCTGAAAAAGATCATTTTCCATCTTGACCTGACCGGTGATTGAACCAGGGACCATCCGTCCCAGGCAGGCGTGTTGACCGCTGTGCCACGGAGCTAAACTAACTGCAGTCACCAACCCAAATGCCGAGCGTCGTGTATGGTAAAACCCTTATAAGGGATATATTATAGAGGCCTATGTTCACCAGTGGACTTCTTGCGGATGTAAAGATGATGATGACATATAATACTCATACCCTGGAAGTGAGCGCAGGCCTCGCTCCATCCAGAACGGCCTCCTTCACGGCCTCGTGGCCTTCGAACGGCTGCCGCAGCGTCACCACTTCGTACAGCAGCATGCCGTATGAGAAGCAATCCACCTTCAACAATATAACTCTCAATCGATCAAGTCATCCGTTGTTCTCTAAATTATGTTACTAGTACAACGCTACTTTTAATTTAAACTACAAAATATATATAGATCCCTCTTTAAGTAGGGAAGTGGGAGTTTTTTGTGGGAAGTCAAGGGGTTCAGTTGTCGTTTGCCTTATACAAATTTGCAAATTGATTTTAAGTGGACTTTATAATATGAAATTGGTGTAGTTTGGTGTTATAAATGCTCGTGCTCGAGAACAATTTGTGAAATAGTTAAAGTAGACTGTTGAATGGACTCGTATAGATTTGTCGCCAAAATCTCCCACGAGGCTGCCAAAGAACATACGCCATCTTTGATGCCACATACCGTACAACACCGATACTTAGTATCTCATTATACTGGACATTGGCAGAATCACTGAAATCTCGGTGGAAGCCATAATTAAAAAGAAGAAAGAAAGAAAGAAGTAGGGAAGTTTCCAAGTTTTTGAAAGATATGTCAAATTGTAAGTAAAGTCCCGGGACATTCAAAAGTAGAATAAATGGGTATCTCTTGGATAGGCATGTAACATCCTCGTCTTCATCGTCACTTACCATCAGGTGAGATGGGAAACAAATGCCTGATTCAATAATTAATAAATATAAAAAAAAAATGTTCATAATAGCATAATACTCGTACATTTACAATCTGGAATATTTTTTGAGAAATTGTTTCCTTTCTTTGCAAGTCAAAACACTACATGTACGGTTTGTACGTACATTGACACCGCGCAAGTGCGCCGTCAGCATATTGACACCGCGCCCTAATTTTACTTTTTATTTTTATTCATTTTTACAGTCAGTACACTACCAATCATCTAACCATATTCGCGTGTGCTCTTTAACCATTACCATTTCAATTAATTACCATTTTTATACCATTTTCATTTACTCTTAATTTTACCATAATTTTTACCTTTTAATCCTTTTACTATATTTTACACATATAGTTATACTAGTTGTTATTAGTCTTGTTTTTCTGTTTATTTGTGCTATACAATAAACAATTACTTAATTACCATTTCAAGACTTTATATTTATCTACCAAATCTCAATGTACAAACCGAACCCGTACACTACACCCTGTCACGTGTTGTCCTGACGTAACCTGCGCGCAAACTGCTGTTGTAGCTGTCAAATTAAACTCGACTGACATTTACTGTTTATTCACAAGCAGGTGACGTCACCTTCGCTTCAACCAATCCCGTGCATTTTCAATCACATGGTCAAACGTAAAAATAACGACCAAATCGCGTAAACCAGGTAAAATGCCATAATTTACCTTTTCGTTATACTCCTCCTCCCCGTTGTATCTCATGATCTCGGGCGCCATGAAGCCCTCAGTGCCTCCAAAACCTTTGGTTCCCGACGGAGGCGCTAGGCGACTAATACCTGTCAGAAAAACAATAAAATTTTGCAAAAATGTCTTTCGGATTTTTTGGTTCTTAGGGTTTCGTAGCCGATTGGCAAAAAACGGAACCCTTATAGATTTATCATGTCTGTGTGTCAACAACTATTGTATATACATGGCGAAATTTTGATCGTTCTGGACCCTTAAAGGGGTGATTCAGCCCGTCGATATGAACCATTTTTCCTATGGGACCAATGCTGGAAACTCAAATTTTATTTCGACATTTTTATACAAAAGTGTTCAGCCGCCCGAGCAATTTGTATAGGAACTTTGAAATTTTTTTCGAGTTTACAGAATTTGTCCCATAGGAAAAGTTGTTTATATTGGACAGGCTGAATCACCCCTTTAATGGTCCGGAACGATCAAAATTTCGCCATGTATTTATATGTAAAAGTTGTTGGCTTGCTACTATGGAACCTTAAGGGCGAGCCCGACTCGCTCATGGTCACTATTTTAAATTGAAGGGGGTTGTAGCAGCAGCGGGTGGTATGTTCGATCGTCACAAAAGGACGAACTTCCCGATGGCATAAAGAAATAGACGCAGGTTCAAATCCTGCTCCCGTGGAACTTAATGGAACCCAATATTTTGCGGAACTTCCTCATTATGAGGAAGTTCCGCAAAATATTGGGTTCCTCAACCGCTACCGCATCCTCATAAATAACAAAACAAAATTCCTCTTTCGCTATTGCTTCCTCAAAAAATTAAGAGGAATTTCCGGTATCGCTTAAGAAAAATTTCACTGCGCATGCGCTTCGTGTATCCACGCCAGTTATGTAAAGGACAGCGGCTATTGGGTTGGGTCCGCCAGTATTTATATTTTTCCTAAATAAATTGAATTGAATTGAATCATCTTCTTCATCTTACGCTTCCTCATCCGCAACCGCATCCTCTAAATTTGCGCTTGACACTTCCTCTACCTCCTCCTCTTCCACATAATCACTTCCTCAACAACCCTATAAAAACCATACACTTCTATGTAAACTGAGGTAGACGAGCTGTACGTACCAAATTCTGAAGCGTTCAAAGGGACTTGATAAATATATAAATAAAATAAATATATACGGACAAATCACACAGATTAAGCTAGCCCCAAAGTAAGTTCTTAAGAAAGACTTGTGTTATGGGATACTAACTCAACGATACTATATTTTATAACAAATACATATATAGATAAACATCCAAGACCCAGGTCAATCTGAAAAAGATCGTTTTCCATCATGACCTGACCGGGGATCGAACCCGGGACCCCCGTGTCGCAGGCTGGCGTGGTAACCGCTGCGCCACGGAGCTCGTCGATATGGAGGGATAAGGGAGTTTATATAGAAGTCTTAGCTCAAAATACCTATAGAAATGAGTGTATGATGTCTCACCGTAGTCGCCGAGTTTGACGCGCACGGGCACGGGCGCGGCGCTGCGCTCGGCCGCGGTGGCCTCGGCCGCGCGCGGCATGCTCCACACCAGCACGTTCTCAGACTGCCGACAGAGAGAGCATATTGGTTTGCTGTAAGTCAACTATTTTTTTAGGGTTCCGTAGTAAACTAGGAACCGTTATAGTTTCGCCATCTCTGTCTGTCTGTCCGTCCGCGGTTTTAAAAAAGTGGTAGAAAAATATCTTTTAGGGTATCTCCCGTACATGTAAAGAGGGAGTAATATTTTTTTTTCGTACAAAGCCCATCGTGTTGTGTATTGTTAAATAGTGTGAGGTTGATAACACCATTTTTCGATTTTGGGATCCGTTTTCGAAATATTTGTTTTTAAAGTGAAAAATTTTGTTAGAGGTAAGTGTCCCCCCCCCCCCCCCTCTATCTGCTAAACGGTTATATGAGCTGAGTACTAAGTGCAAACTAAAAAGTTATAGGCAACCAGTCATTCTTGTTTGTTGTCAACAAAATTATGGTGTAATTCATTTCGTTGGTTTCACGGAGCCCTTACGACAACTCTTCGCGAATCCACCGGCTTCATCATTGACGACGCAGCAAGGCGTACAACCACCAGCCGGCTAAGTAAATCTCACTACAACCGCACAATCACAGTCCGTTTTAGTTATTCTACACATTGTTCTTAAATATAGGCATTTATAACACTAAATTACACCATTTTCACATTATAAAGTCCACTAGAATCAATTTGCAAAATAATCTAATACAGACCCCGTGTAGTCCGCTAAAATTCCCGCCAAGCGTAAGTCAAGTAAGGAAATACAGATACGTCAAACTAATTTCAAAACCATGAAAACAGTAAGGTCAGGGGTATCATCCTCCTTTCCGAATGGTTCCCATTTTGACGAGCTCCGTGGCGCAGCGGTCAACACGCCTGCCTGCGACACGGATGGTCCCGGGTTCGATCTCCGGTCAGGTCAAGATGGAAATGATCTTTTTCAGAATGACCTGGGTCTTGGATGTTTATCTATATATGTATTTGTTATAAAATATTCTATCGTTGAGTTAGTATCCCATAACACAAGTCTCGAACTTACTTTGGGGCTAGCTCAATCTGTGTGATTTGTCCGTATATATTTATTATTATTTATTTATTATTTGTGGCGATGGAAGGGCTCAGTAGCCGCGGTCTTGCCACCCGCTGTGAAGCTAAATGGAACCTGGCGGTATGCGCTTGAGGAGGGTCGGTGCAATCTACCTTGCACCAAACGTTTAAGAAGAGAACCTCATTAAAAATAATTATTCGAGAGGGACCGCTCGAATTCCCCCTACACCCACAGTCGTAGTAGGAGTCGCGGGGAAACAAAAGTGACGGTGATAACGTACGCCGCTCTCCCAGTCCTCCGCGATCAAGCGTGGCCGTGACGCGTGGCACGGCAGCAGTGGGGGCACAGGATTCAAGATTCAATCGTTTATTTAATATAGGTTTCTTTGAACACTTATTATTAGGTTATTCAATTTGTGTCAATAGATAATACTTACTTTGAATTCTCTATGCACGAACGTAGGTTTCTGTCATGCTCTTACCACTGAGCCACTATCTCTCCAAATGAAGTTCAGAAATGTTGTTACGGTCACTTTCAACACCGTACTAAACTAATGCAGTCTTTTTCAGCAAGCACTGACCTCGAGGTCCATATAAAAGAGAGCCATATTACTAGAAGGGTACTGGAAATGAAAGTTACTGAAAACCAGAATAGAGGAAGGCCAAAGAAAAGATGGATGGAGTGTGTGAAGGAGGATATGGAGAAAAAGAAGGTGACGAAGGAGATGGCTCGTGATAGAGCGAAATGGAAAAATAAATAATAAATAAATAAATAATAAATATATACGGACAAATCACACAGATTGAGCCAGCCCCAAAGTAAGTCCTTATGAAAGACTTGTGTTATGGGATACTACCTCAACGATACTTTTTACAACAAATACATATATAGATAAACATCAAAAGCTTACATGCTGTCCCGACCCCACATAAGTGGGATAAGGTGAGGAAGAAGACTGACCTTGAGGTCCCTGTAGACGATCCTCCTAGCGTGCAGGTACTCGAGCGCGCGCGACAGCTGCAGCGCCAGCGCGCGCGCCGCCCGCGGCCCCGCGCGCGCGCCGCAGCCGCGGTACGAGCGCAGGATTCCGTCCAGGGCACCCTTCAAAATTCATGGGGCCATACATTAATTACGTCACACTAATTGGGTACTTGACTAAAAAAATTTTCGTGTCGCTATGTAAAGACCTGCCAAAAATAAACACAATAGTGACTGAAATACATTTCTAAACAAAAAACTCTTTCAGATATAGAAGTTTTGAAGACACATATTTTTAGACGTGAAAACGCACTGCCGAAATGCCTACATATTTGTGACGTCACAACTTTGTATTATGTATGGGCGGCGTGAAAACTTCGTTTGGTAGCTATACGAAATATTACGTTTGTGGTAATGGTTTCATAATAAAAGTTGCTATAAATTTAGCGGACTACAATACAGTATAATGGTAATTTAAGATTTTCATACTTTTAAAAATGGTCCTATTCACCCAACTTTAAAGAAGCTTTAAGAACACTTAACGAATCAATATCAAATTAAAAGTGTTTTATAGTGTTTTTAGATAGAAATAAGTATCATTGGAAACAAATTTCATATAATCTTAACATTAGGCAAATACCGAATTTCACGATATTTAGACACCTACGCACTAATGTGACGTCACTTATTTGAATTTAAGAAAATATCAACACTAAATTACAATTAATAGTATACATGTATATATTCGAAATCAATTTAATATATGTAGTCAAACAAGACATATATGTTTATCAGTTTTTGCATGCACTCCCGCACTCGATCTCATGGAGAGGGGTGACTGTAAAACAGCGTTATGCTCGGACCTTACTCCGCGCTAACACAAGCTGAAACACACCTTTGCCATCTTCCTTCTTTTTTAAAAAGGACATAGGTCTAATATTGGCAATTACAATAAATATTTTTATTTATTAATATGTAAAATACGGGTCACACACGTCGTGCGCGCGTCTCGATTCACATTCGCCCTGATGAAGACCTCCGGATGAAGTTGAAACATGTCGGCCTGTAGCTGACTTCATACGTGAGTGACCCGTATTTTACATATTAATTATGTTAACATCTTACGTTAGTTTTAATTTTTATTTATTATTATTATTTGTTTCTTTTTAGGGTTCCGTACAAAAATTGAAAAACGGAACCCTTATAGGATCACTCGTGCGTCTGTGTGTCCGTCCGTCCGTCTGTCACAGCCGATTTTCTCCGAATCTACTGAACCAAATCAGGTGAAATTTGGTAAGATGGTGTAATCCTATGACCCAAATACGGATGAGCAAAGTTAATAAAGATTTTTTTGAAATGAGGGTCATTTTCAGAACCCCATTACAAAATTAAAAAAAAAAGTTTTGCAAACCTTACTGTGTCATATATCAAATGAAAGGGCTCATTATGAGGATCTCAAAAATATTTTTTTTTGTTCGGGTAAAATCAATACTTTTGATTTTATTCACGAAAGAAGGCAAAAATTGACCATCTCCCCCCCCCCCCCCCCTGATCTCCGAAACTACTGGGCCGAAAATTTTGAAAAAATTACAAAATGTAGTTCATTCCTTGAAGATTACAGGAAAAATAATAAGAATTCTATCTGTACGTGATGCGTACACTTACGTGCGCTGGCTTGAACCCTCGTAGCGGTCGCACGGTTAGAAACTATATTGGCTGATGCTATTCGGTCTTACTATAACGATTCGCGGCGCGGGTGTTCGCTAGCCAACGTGGGGGTGTCAAAGAAAACAGGATGTCAAAGAAACAAGACAATCAAAGAAACAAGATGGCCCCAGCGTGGCAGCGATATGGCAAGCACGATTGTAGCACTGTGACGACCGAAGAGACCGAAGCGAACATGACTGAAGAGTCCGAAGTACTGACTGAAGTGTGTCTGACTGCGCTAATTTTATGTCTATTTTTTGTACTGTGACTATTTACTAGTTGAGCGCGACAGATGGTCCAATAAGAATGGCGCGTTTTGCTACCTCATACCCCGCGCCCCTCGATCGTGCATACCATATACTGCCTAGGACCTACTTTATTTATTAAAATCAAATAAGTTATTTACTATTGTTATGTATAAACTATGTTATCCTATTTCTAATAAGAAATTGTTTCTTATTAGCGATCCAGAACTGTGGAAAATGAAACCAAGATAAGAGTGATTATTTAATTTGCCTACCTAGAACCTAAACTTATGACCTATCTACTACCTATCTATTTTATATATTTATTTAATTATCTATCTGTTTATTTACAATATATATATTTTATTTATTTGCTGATTGGAATCGATGGCTGTCCCGTACATCTCTCCCGCCGTGCGTCGTCCGCCAGGTCGTCGCAGTCTTGAACTCGGTGCGGGACGGCCGGTTCTGTAGGCAGGATCACCAGCTTCCTTGTAGGGCGTCGTAGCACTCCTCCTCTGGTTCGCACGTCGACTGTTCTTGTGATGCCGTCGGGCCCGGGGTACGCGGCGGTGACGACGCCGCGCGGCCAAGTGTTGCGTGGCAGCGTACCGTCGGCTATTAGCACCACGTCGCCGATTTGGATTGCGGGGCCCTTGCCGTGGGGCTCCCGCCGGTATTGGAGGTCAGGCAGGTACTCGCGCAGCCACCTCGCCCAGAAGAGGTCGGCCAAGCGTTGCGAGGCGCGCCAGTGAGGGCGCCCGATGAGATCGCTGTCGTCGAAGGTGCCGTTGCTCGGAGATCGCGCTGAACCACCAAGGAGAAAGTGGTTCGGCGTGATGGCCTCGGGGTCCTCGGGGTTGACGGAGACGTGAGTGAGAGGCCGACTGTTGACTGTGTATTCGGCCTCGGCGAGTAGCGTGCTGAGGACTTCCTCTGTAGGGTGACGCTCGTTGAGCACGGTGTGAAGCGCAGTTTTCACGCTTCTGACGAGTCGCTCCCAGGCCCCACCCATGAACGGGGCCCCTGGCGGAATTTGTCTGTAGCTGATGTTTCTGCGGCTGGCCTCGTCCTCCGTCGCTTTGGCTGCTTCGCGTAGCTCGCTCGCTGTCCCTCGTAGGTTGGTGCCGTTGTCCGACCACAGCTCCGTAGGGCAGCCTCGTCGTGCTATAAATCTTCGTAATGCGAGTATCGCGGAGTCTGTAGTGAGTGAAGCTGCTATCTCGAGGTGTACGGCCCTTGTCGTCAGGCACGTGAACAATGCGACGTAGCGTTTCTGTGTAGTTCGCCCGACGGTTACTGTGAGTGGTCCAAAATAGTCCCATCCCGTATAGGTGAAGGCCCTTTTATGATGTGCGAGCCTGCAGTACGGGAGCTCGCCGGTGGGCGGTGTAGGCGGTGTCGCTCTTCGTATACGACATGGAAGGCATCTGTGTATAATGAATCGCGCCGTCGGCCGTAGGCGTAGAATCCAATAGTGTTGTCTGCACTCGTTGATAGTAGTCTCGACCCCGGAATGATGTAGTTTTCTATGTATGTAGTCGATGTAAAGTCGTGTCGAAGGATGATCTCCGTCCATGACCGGTGGCCTCTTGACACTATTTTCTACGTCGATGGCGGCCGCGATTCTTGACTTGATTGTTATCACTCCGTCGATTATTTCTACGGCTAACGGGCGTAGACGACTGTCGTTTTTGATGTTTCTTCCACTGGTGAGGGCTGCTATCTCGTCGGTGAACGATTCTTGTTGACTGGCGCGCACTATCAACATTTCCGCGGCTCGTATTGTTGTACCGGGGATCGGTAGGTATTGTGGTTGATTTTCTTGTCGTTGCACTGCGATTTTCACCAATTTTCTTGTGTTTTGTTTGTTATTGCACCATGTCGGATCCTTTTCTGTGTTTTTCTTCGTACGTTTGTAGTGTACGGCTTCTGTTTTCGGTTTTTTGATACGATCGATGAACTGTAGGACTCGCGCAGTAGCTCGAACTAAACGCTCCCACCGTGAAAATCTGTAGACCGCCGGGATACACTCACTCAGCGTGGATCGCGGTTTCTTTTCTGTAATGTGGCACGTCTTCTCTTCGCCGGTTTTTTCTGTAGTGGTAGGCGTGTCAGTCGGCCACGTGGACTGATGTTGTAGTAGGAAGGGCGGACCGGTGAACCATCGATGACTGTTGTCGAAGTTTGGCGGGACCTCACGCGTGGCGTCGTCGGCGACGTTCATTTTCGTAGGCACCCACCGCCACTCGTTGACTGTGCTATTTTCTTCTATGGCAGCGATGCGATGGGCGACGTATGGACGATAGCTGCGCGCGCCGTTCTTAATCCACGTCAACACCGTCTTGCTATCGGTCCAAAATGTCTTCTCGTCGGGCTTGTGATCGTGTTCTTCTATGACCGCCGAGGCCATACGACTTCCCATGACGGCGGCTTGTAGCTCCAAACGAGGTATCGATGTGATTTTTAGCGGCGCGACGCGTGCTTTGGCGAGAACTAACGATAGCGTTCGGATGCACTATGCGCCAGTACAGCGCTGCGGCGTATGGACGATAGCTGCGCGCGCCGTTCTTAATCCACGTCAACACCGTCTTGCTATCGGTCCAAAATGTCTTCTCGTCGGGCTTGTGATCGTGTTCTTCTATGACCGCCGAGGCCATACGACTTCCCATGACGGCGGCTTGTAGCTCCAAACGAGGTATCGATGTGATTTTTAGCGGCGCGACGCGTGCTTTGGCGAGAACTAACGATAGCGTTCGGATGCACTATGCGCCAGTACAGCGCTGCGGCGTAGGCGACCTCGCTGGCGTCGACGAATGTATGTAATTCTCTTCTGTGTGCGTCGCTGTAGCCTCGTAGACATCGTGGTATGGTGACATTGCGGAGTGCGCGGAGGTGACCCATCCATTCTTGCCACTGTTGTGTGAGATCTTCATCTATTTTCTCGTCCCAACCGGTGCCCCTTCTCCATACTTCTTGTAGTAACTGCTTGGCTCGCGTTGTTATCACTGAGGCGAATCCGAGTGGGTCGAAGAGTGACATGACGACTTTCAGTATTTCACGTTTGGTCGGCCTGCTGTTGTTGACGATCTCTGTAGGTAGCCGGACCAATTCCAAGTTGAAGGCGAGCTCGTCTGTGTTCGGTGTCCATATTAGGCCAAGAGCCCGTTCTGTTTTTGACCCATCGTGTAGGTCGATCGATGTTTGTGCTGTGGTGGCTTCGCCTAAGCCCTGTAAGACGCGCGTTGAGTTGGACGCCCATTGTCGTAGTTCGTAGCGTGCCTGCCGATGTATGTCGCGTACGTCGCTCGCCGTAGTGATCGCCGTTTCTTCGTCCGGAAAACTTTGCAAATAATCGTCCACGTAGTGATTTCGGACGATGGCGTCACACGCCGCGGGGTGCGTATCTTCAAACTTCTTCGCGTTGAGATTCTTGACGAAAATCGCCGTGGCTGGTGATGAAGTTGCTCCAAAGATGAGTGAAGTCATTCTATATTCCGTCGGCTTGTGGTCTCCTCGCTGTGCGCCCCGCCACAAGTACCTCAGTGCGTCCCGGTCTTCTTGCTTGATTTTCACTTGCATAAACATTTCTTTTATATCTGCCATGACTGCTATGGGATGTTGTCGGAACCGCATGAGTACCCCAGGCAGCGACTGAAGGAGATCGGGCCCGGTGAGTAGAAAATCGTTGAGCGCCTTCCCTTTGGTTTTAGCGGCTGCATCGTGGACGACACGCACCTTCCCTGGCTTCGAAGGGTTGAGCACCGCGAAGTGTGGTAGGTACCATGTCTTGTTGCTGTTGGGCGATCTCGGTGGCGCAGGCTCGGCGTATCCATTGGCGATGAGCGCGTCCATTTGTTGTTCATATTTCTGTTTCAGCTGCGGGTTCTTGTCTATCTTGCGTTCTGTAGCCAGCAGCCGTCTATATGCGTTGTCGTAATTATTTGGCATTACGACGTCTTGTGATTTCCACAGTAGCCCAGTTTCGTAGTGGCCGTCGTCACGCTGTCTTGTATTTTCTTGTAAAATGACGAGGGCTGTTCGTTCAGGATCGCTACTCGGCTGTTTTGGTTCTATGGTGAGGGACTCCAAGGCGAAGTGGTGTCGTAGCTGTTCGTCCATACTGGCGTCGACGATGTCCGTTGCGTTGTCCGGTTCGGCGATGTGATTCACGTAGTGTACTCGCTGTCCAAGTGTACGTGTGTGAGCGCCGTGTAGCACCCAGCCTAACGACGTTAACGAAGCGACGGGTTGATCGCGTCGACCTCTTCTTGTTTCTGTGGCGAGTAGCATGTGCCAGTTGTCCTGCCCAATGAGTAGCTTAGGCGCCGCATCTTGGTACTTGAGGTGTTCGGCTATGTCTGTTACGTGGGTACAGCCGTTCAAATCTGCGTCAGTAACTCGTTGCGGCGACAGTCGAAGATTGCTAAACGTGCGTGCTTGCATCTTGTTGCTACTTGATGACCCATGGATGGTGAATGACACTCGTCGAGATTCTGCTGCGTCCACTTTATTCTTGCCGATGGCTTCGATGTGTAGCGGATCACGTGGTCCTCTTGCGCCGATCTTGTTTGCGATTTCTTAGTCGAGGAGCGAAATAGTAGAGCCATCGTCGAGAAGAGCGTAGGTACTGACGTCGCCCTTAGGACCGGAGAGTCGAACAGGAACAATCTTTAAGAACGCGTGTGCGCGTGTCTGTTTTGTCCATGTTGAGGCGACGACTTCACTTGGTTCTTCTTTTTTCTTGAAGTGTAGCAGGCTATGGTGAGTGCGGGTGCATCCGTCGGTATCGCAGGTCTTCTTGTCGCAGGAATGGCCTTTCTTGCGGTATTCCAGACACCGGTAACACAACCTTTTTGTCTTCGCGATGTCCCATCTTGCGTTTGAATCCGCATCTATAAATTGTTTACACGCGGACAGAGTGTGGTCGGACTTGTCACAAACTGCACACTCCTTTTTCTGCACTGTCGGTTTTGTAGTCTCCGTAGCGGCGAATGTTTTCTGTGTTCGTTCCCGCCGTTGTTGAGGTTTCGACGATGATTCCGTAGTACTAGGGTTCGTTTCGGGCTGAGCGTACGGGCTGCATCGATCTGCTTCACGTTGTAGAAAGCGCGCGAGTTTTTCTAAGTCGGCTTCGTCTTGACTGTTTTCGGCGGCGAAGTCGAACCATCTGTAGCGCAGCGTCGGAGGGAGCTTCTCTATGGATTTTGTAGTAACTTCCGGATTGTAGAGGTAGTATATCTTGCCAAGCGCGCGAAGTGTAGTGACGATGTTGACCACTCGAGTTGCGAAGATGCATATGTCCCTTGGCGCGTCGGTCGAGCGCGGAAGCGAACGGAGGCGCTCCAACTCGGCGAGGGCGATTGCGTCGGGACGTCCGAAGCGTGACTCGAGTGTCTTCATTAATTCTTCAGGCTTGGTGCTGTGTATAAGGAGAGTTTCTACAGCTTCCTTAGCTCTTCCCCGTAGACTGCGACGAAGGCGCGTGACGTTTTCGATGTCGGTGTAATAGTGCGACGTTTCTTGATACGCAGCTCGGAACGACAGCCATTCTTGATATGAACCGTAGTACAGAGGCAGGTCTTGCATGTGACGAGGATGATTTCCCGATCGCGCGGCGAGGGCGATGTCGTTCGCGAGCTCCGATAGTTCTATTTTCTGCGTTTGTGGCTGACGAACGGCAACTGTAGCGGATGCTCCCGCCGGTGACAAAACGGGAATCTGTGCGGCGTGCGGGGCTGGTTGAGGTGGTGCACGCTGAATCGTAGACTGCAGTACTGGCTGTGGTTGTTGGACGATCGGTGGCGGCGCGGTGAACTGTGGCTGTAGGGGTGGCGCCGCGACCTCTTCTGTATGTACTGCAGGCGATGAGTTGAACGGTTGATCGGTGATGGCTAGCTGTGGCTGACTTGTATTCAGCCAGTCGGTGACTCGACGCGCCGTGTCCTGTTGCGTGGTGACCGTGTCGTCGTCCTCGATGTCTGTGTCTTCTTGTTCGAGCGTGGCGACGCGGGCGGCGGCGAGTTCCACTTTCAATCGTAGTAATTCTTCCCTAGCTTGAGCGAGGCGCAGCGATTTCTTGCTTTTGATGCTGCTTCGAAGGCGAGTCAGGGGGCGTGGAGATGGCGGACGATCTTCTGTATGCGAGGGAACGTCTCCCGTGGCGGCGACGATGGTTGAGGGGCGCGGGGGGACTTCTCTCGCTGCGGTGCTGTGTGACGTAGTTACTGTAGTTCCATGCGACCACGTGTTGGTCTCTTCAGACGTCGTGTTACGCGATGTGGATGCGGTGACGCCGTCGCTCGATGTGATATTGCCGCTCGCTGCAGGCGCTATTGCTTCCGACGGACGCTCGGAAGCCCCCCGCGGCGAAACGGCGACGGTGGGTGCGACGGTGGGACCACTCGATGCTTGAACGGGCGTAGGTGACGGCTGAACGGGCGCGGCAGCCTCTGGTGCTGCCCTCGATGTGCGCTCGTCGCGGCCGGACTTCGATCTTGTAACTGGCATCTTCTATTTGTAACGACGATGAAGAGACGTACGAGAATCCAACGATGTAATCCGGCTCCGAATGGACCAGCAATGTACGTGATGCGTACACCTACGTGCGCTGGCTTGGACCCTCGTAGCGGTCGCACGGTTAGAAACTATATTGGCTGATGCTATTCGGTCTTACTATAACGATTCGCGGCGCGGGTGTTCGCTAGCCAACGTGGGGGTGTCAAAGAAACAGGATGTCAAAGAAACAAGACAATCAAAGAAACAAGATGGCCCCAGCGTGGCAGCGATATGGCAAGCACGATTGTAGCACTGTGACGACCGAAGAGACCGAAGCGAACATGACTGAAGAGTCCGAAGTACTGACTGAAGTGTGTCTGACTGCGCTAATTTTATGTCTATTTTTTGTACTGTGACTATTTACTAGTTGAGCGCGACAGATGGTCCAATAAGAATGGCGCGTTTTGCTACCTCATACCCCGCGCCCCTCGATCGTGCATACCATATACTGCCTAGGACCTACTTTATTTATTAAAATCAAATAAGTTATTTACTATTGTTATGTATAAACTATGTTATCCTATTTCTAATAAGAAATTGTTTCTTATTAGCGATCCAGAACTGTGGAAAATGAAACCAAGATAAGTGTGATTATTTAATTTGCCTACCTAGAACCTAAACTTATGACCTATCTACTACCTATCTATTTTATATATTTATTTAATTATCTATCTGTTTATTTACAATATATATATTTTATTTATTTGCTGATTGGAATCGATGGCTGTCCCGTACACTATCACTTGAAAATTAAGTGGTAAACTCACTGTAATAAGTTCATCTAGGGAAATAGTTCACTAAAACACCACTAGATGGCGCTAGTCAATTGAATAAAACATTTTTTGCACATTGTGTATGTGTTCACGAAGCATATTGTACGGAACCCTCATTGCGCGAGTTTGACTCACAATTGGCCGGGTTTTTTTTAAATAAACTGAATAACGGGTGGGATCGCTAGTAATTCGAAAAGCTAAGAAAGGCATAGGTATTGAGCTTTGTACGCGTGATATCACAAAGCTTATGACCCCCCCTCCCCCTGTTGTCACACTATGTCACACTTCATTAACGCCCATCCCCTCAATGTGTGACGTAATTTATGAACGTCCCATAGATCGAGGACGATTTTTTAAGTATGATGTATGTATGAATTTAATGCAAACGTTGTAAAAAATACCTTCAATCGTGCTATATACACCGAACTGGTTTTAATATCATCTACGATAATATTATAAAGAAAAAAGATTTGATTGTTTTCATTGAATAGGTATCGAAACTACTGAACCGATTTTTAACATTCTTTCACCTATTTATCTGCGCGTGAGATAGGCTTTAATTAACGCGGACGAAGTCTTAGGAAAACTTCTAGTCAGACGACCTGACCAAGGTCGCAGGAAGGCTCTGGATGAAGGCCGCTTCCAACCGGTCGTTTTGGAAATCTTTGGGGGAGAGGCCTATGTCCAGCAGTGGACTTCTTGCAGCTGAATTGATGACGATGAATATTAAACTTACCTGTGGAGCCAACTCCAATAACAGTGCTAACGGAGCCCCGCACACCCCCAACAGCGGGACCACGTGGGGATGCCTTAACTGCGACAATATGGTCAGTTCCTGTCGCAGGCCGCAGTACGCGCGACACGCCGCCGACGTGGGGTCGCGCTCCCAGCGGGAAAGAGCAGCCTGTGAAAAAATAAAAACGGCCAAGTGCTAGTTGGAATCGCAAGGGTTACGTACCACTATACAATTTTTTTTTTAATATACGGACAAATCACACAGATTGAGCTAGCCCCAAAGTAAGTTCGAGACTTGTGTTATGGGATACTAACTCAACGATACTATATTAATAGATACTTATATAGATAGACATCCAAGACCCAGGTCAATCTAAAAAAGATCATTTTCAATCTCGATCTGACCGGGGATCGAACCCGGGACCTTCCGTGTCGCAGGCAGGCGTGTTGACCGCTGTGCCACGGAGCTCGATATGATATTCAATCACAAAAACGCGTTTATTTATTTTGTATAAAATGTTTGTTGTTTTTCGTGTGTGTAAGTGGCCAACACTGGTGTCAGATTTTTCAAGCTGCCTAAAGGCATCTGACATAGCTTAACGACTGCCATCAGTGATGACAGCCGCGACCAACGGCTTTACGTGCCTTCCGAAGCACGGAGGAGCTCGAGATATTTTTTATGCCACTTGCGGTCACCCATCCAAGTGAGGACTGCGCCTAGGGTTGCTTAACATGCGGAAGCGCTTATTATGCTCACGCTGCGCCTGCAGGTTGTACGTGGCCTAGTGCCATCGGGCTCCTCCAATTTGTATAAAATAAGTTTTAATTTTACTTTGGTTTTATTATTAGGGTTCCGTACAAAAAATGAAAAACGGAACCCTAATAGGATCACTCGTGCGTCTGTCTGTCCGTCCATCTGTCACAGCCGATTTTCTCCGAAACTACTGAACCAAATTAGGTGAAATTTGGTAAGATGGTGTAATTCCTATGACAAAAACACGGATAAGCAAATTTAATAAATATTTTTTTAATAAGGGTTATTTTAGGTGGCCCAAATAGAAAATTTAAAAAAAAAGTTTTGCAAACCTTTCTATGTCATATATCAAATGAAAGGGCTCGTTATGAGGATCTCAAAAATATAACTTTAGATTTTATTCACGAAAGAAGACAAAAATTTACCAATCCCCCCCCCCCCCCTCTGATCTTCGAAACTACTGAGCCTAAAATTTTGAAAAACTTAGAAAATATAGTTCATTGCTTGAAGATTACAGGTAAAATAATAAGAACTCTATCAGTTGAAAATAAAGTGATAAATAGATAGCGCTGGTCGATTGAATAAAACAGTTTTGCACATTCGCATAGATGGAAATCAAGAACTATAAGGTACTTCCCGTTGAGTCAGCATCAAGCTGTGAATCGCGAATGAAAAAGCGATGAATTCTTTGAAGCAGCCACTTCTAATCCCTAGCTATTGAAGGGAATTGAAGTGATAATGGGCGACGGCACTGCAATGGCAACGGCATGAAATAAACAATAGGTGAGACATTAATCTAGTAATGGGCGGGCAAAACCGAAGGCTAATGGACTAGAAAAACTCACCTTATAAGCATGTAAAGCAGCTGAATCATGAGGAGCTGGGGGAGGCACTGGCTGTAGCGCCTTCAAGGCGACAGGCGTCGAGCAGCCCGCGCGGCGCCACGTCCCCGACAGCACGGTGCCGAACGCCCCCCGGCCCGCGATGGAGTTACGGGATATTTGGTCCCAGCGGGCTCGCTTGTCCTCTTCTACGTCTAGTAGTAACTGAAAGAAAAAAAATTGAAATGGTTAACCATTCGAGTATTACGTAAACAGAACGGTAAACAGAACAGAAACGGTCATGTCCCTCCAGTGGAGACTAAAAAAGACCTGTTGATGATCGGATATTAGTACTCACAGCATCAGGAGCCACATCTCTCAGCTTCACGTCAGCATGGTGCCCACAGCTCAGCCTCGAGCCGGTGCAGGCAGCCAGGAGACACTCCTCAACGGTCCACGCGTACGCCACGTACGCGGCGGACGACTCCGACGGAGGGTTCACGATGCCCTCCACGGAACCCAGGCGGGACGACGCTGTAAGAAATCAGGTGTCACTATTATCTCAGTTCGATTTTTAAAGGTGGCACAAAGAAGTTGACTTTATAGAGGAACATATTAGCTTTTTAGGGTTCCGTAGCCAAATGGCAAAAAAAGGAACCCTTATGGAGTCATCATGTCTGTCTGTCTGTCTTTTACACCACTTTATTCCGAAACTATTAGCACTACACTGTTTAGGGCGATGGAAAGTAGAGTAATTAAAAAAAAATATTTTTTTCTCTTTGTACACAAATTTGACGAGCTCCGTGGCGCAGCGGTCAACACGCCGGCCTGTGACACGGATGGTCCCGGGTTCGATCCCCGGTCAGGTCAAGATGGAAAATGATCTTTTTCAGATTGACCTGGGTCTTGGATGTTTATCTATGTATGTATTTGTTATAAAATATAGTATCGTTGAGTTAGTGTCCCATAATACAAGTCTTTCTTAAGAACTTACTTTGGGGCTAGCTCAATCTGTGTCATTTGTCCGTATATATTTATTATTTATTAATAATCTGCGGAAACACTGGACGGATTCGGATGAAACATTTTTGTTAAGCCCAGCTTTAACAGGTTAATAACAAAAAAAGTTAACAAACAATTAGAATATAATGATTTTAGATAAAAGAACACCGACAGAGTGCGAGATACCTTTCGGCCGCCATGGCAACTCAGTTTCGCAACCAGTTGTGAAAAAGGAATTTTTACTATTTTTTGGCGATTTGTTGCGATGGCACATTTTTTATAGAAAATAAATAAAAATACTAACCATTGGACTCCGCACCCACTCCGCTGTCCCCGTCGGACGCCCGGGACTCCTCAGACAAACGCAGTCTGCGGGGGGGATCCGCCCCTAGTTCCAGACGCCGGAATGCCTGTAACAAGGAAAGTCAATCAGGATGTAGAAATGCGGCTAGCGAGTGGCTTGAAGGTAAAAATTACGTAAATTTTACATCCATTTACTCAACAGTTTATTTACTTACATTTATTTAATTATTACGGAATAACAAACAGTTGCATGATAAAATATTACACATCATCATCATCATCATCAGGTCTTTATTAGTCTCCACTGCAGGAGCACGACCCTCTCTGTACTGCCAGAGCAGTCAGAGGATTTGGCCTACACTCTCCACGCTGGCCGGACGGATTGGAGAGGTCTCTTTGATGTTTATAAGCTTTGTTCAGCTTGAGTTTCCTAAGTCGCCTTTTACGACATCCACGGGAAGATTTGGAGTGTTCCTATTCTTCTCTGCCAGGAACCACACCAATATAACACAATAAGACACATTTATCTAAGTATACATAATCTTGCGACCAATCACATTATTCACGGATTTATTACAAACATGGTGTAGATAAGTTGCTACTCGAGGTGAACATAATAGTAAAATGAAGGTATAGTCTAGTAGTGCTAATTTTATACAGATAACAAATCAGAGTAAGAACAATAATATTGGTTGCTGAGAGAAGAGATAAAAGAAACATACAAGTAACATTTACTCACATCCCAATCCCAACTAATATTATAATCCCATCCCAACTATCCCAACTAATATTATAAATGCGAAAGTGAGTTTGTTTGTTTGTTACTCTTTCACGCCGCATCTACTGAACCGATCATCATGAAATTTTGCATACACATAAGTTGGGGTACCGGAAAGGACATAGGCTATATTACGCGGGCGAAGCCGCGGGTAACAGCTAGTATTTTATATTTACAACCGTGATGTATTTGCAGTATTTATTTAATTTCATTTAGTTATATATAAATTATTTATAGTTTTATACATATGTATATATTACAGATAAAAAAGACAAAACACAGGCTATGGTGGTCTAGTTTGCGGCATTTGTACAATACAATAAAATATTATTTTTAATAAGTCTGTAAGTGCTTAATCACAAGGGATAATTTATGTTAAGTGTCAAAATAAACGATTTTTATATATTTTTTTTACCTGAGCTAACGGGTGGTTCGGGGCAGGCTCCGGCCGGTCGTGGGCATCCCGGATGCAAGCCGGACAGGGCACCACTCTTGTGATCAGACAGCGGCCTTCCGACGTGTGGACGAAGCGGGTGCCTGTGCAAAATAATGGAATAGAATATACTTTTCTTCCAACTACGCTGCAATTCTATCATAACTGCACTAAATATCCAGCACAAAGCGGAACTTTGCTGCACTAGAAGTAAAAAAAAAAACTAAACAGTGCAGTAAAGGATTTCCATACATTTTTGCTGCTCTAGTGCAGCAAAAATGTATGGAATTCCTTTACTGCACTGTTTAGTTTTTTTTTAAATCGTGGACCATAGTTGTCACCTGTCATAAAGAAGGTTGGCCAACCTAACGGCCGTATGAACTTAACAAAGGGACGTGTGTATTGCCTTGCCTAAAAAAAAATACTGGCCATAAAGAAAAAAAGCGGGAGTGTGAACAACAAATTTCTATTGTAATTTGTCTTCAGGTTTATTTTTCAACTACTTTTATTGCAGTAGTTGAAAGAAAAGCAGATTATGCACCTTGCATTAAGTAAGTTAAATTGCACTCGTGCTTTTTAGAGCCCTCGCTAGCGCTCGGGCTCCAAATAAACACTCGTGCAGCAATAACTTACTTTCTGCTCAGTGCAACAATCTACTATTATTACGCCAATCCAAACTAATATTATAAATGCGAGTGTTTGTTTATTTCTTTATTACGCTGTCCCGCTCTATCTTCTGAACCGATCATCATGAAATTTTGGATACACGTTGTTTGGAGTACGTAGAAGGACATAGCCTTCTATTCGAAATCTAGTTAAGAAATATAAATTAATACATGGCAGAAAACAAAGTTGGTACAATGACAAACTTATCGCTTCGGCGATCTCTTTCAGTCAACCAGTAGAAGAACTCGTAGTAAGCGATGCCGCACAACAAATCAACATGAAAATATGGTGAGCATAATTTAAAATAGAAGAAAATAAGCAGTATATAAAAAAAAAAATCTACGAGTTTTTTTAAGTAAAATAAATCCAAAATAAAATAGTTTCTCTCTTGGGACGGTCGGGCAAAGAATTCTAGCGATACCCTTACCCCAAGCGAAAACAATAATAGTTATTCACCTAAGGAGGGATACCAGTCCTCCAGTAGCAGGTCCACGTGGTCGGAGATCAGAGCGAGCACTTTGGCCAGCGTCTCAGGGTTCGGCTCCAGACTTATGCTCTGCGCAGAAATAAAACAGTATGACATTTTGCTTTTAATTTATTGTTTATGACGTGCGGATACAATCATCATCAGGTCTTATAAAGACTCCACTGCAGGAGCACGACCCTCTCTGTACTACCAAAGCCATAAGTAAGCCAAAGCAGTCAGAGGATTTGGCCTACACTCTCCACGCTGGCCAGACGGGTTGGAGAGGTACAATATGTATTGTAATTCATCCAATTCGGAATTAATTTTTTACTTATAAATACGGAAACAACCCACCTGAATGGAAAGCGGTTACTACGGACGCCTGCAACACGAGGGGTGCCACTCGTGCGTTGCCCACCCTGGTAGTACAGAGAGGGTCGTGTAGGATCGCTCGAGGCGAGGGTTGAGGGTCGAGCAGTGAAGACTAGAAAGACCTGATGATGATGATGACATTTTGAGGTGTGTACCTGATACCCCGCTATGGGCAGCCCGTCGTCTCTCCTCGCGACGCACACTTGCGCTGGCAGCAATATCTCGACGCACGCCGACGCTTGCACGTCCAGTTCGCACCAAGCGCCCTCTTGACGGACCCTAAATCTGAAGATAAAATACATCGAATAGAACGATACCTAGGCTAACACAGAGAACGAAATAGGTTCTATTTTCGGGAATATTTCACCAATTGAAATAAAATTTAAAACCCTACATAGAATTTCGGACACAACTTTTGTCTGAAAATAGAACATATTAATTCAATTTTAAACTGTATTTCGAACAATCACAGTATATAAAGCGTGCTAATCCGAAAGAATTAACTATGCCGCCTTACAAAGAACGGCAAACGGCATGTTTATAAGGAGGTCTTAACACACACTAGGCGAAACGGCCGTTTTAGGTGGTAATCGGAAATTCTCACAATGACTGATTCTCATAATATTAAATCATGATTCCAAAAATACTTCAGGTTATTTACAAAGGCTTATATGACTTATATTCTTGAATTTGATTCTATTTGTAAAGTATTAGGAATAAAATGATTGGCGTCGCTATTGTGCCTAGTGTAGGCCCTTAATTTGGTCAAATATTTATTTGCTATTTAATTGATTAAATTTGACATTACATTAATGGTGTGGAATAATAATAATTAATGATCTCTAACAAAATTTTATCAAAAATAAATAAACAATATCATAGACCGTGTACCTACCTAGTGCCTTTTCTGTAGGTAAATATTGTATAATGCATCAACAAATCAATTTATATACACACATCATGACGGTCCGGCGCCAAGCTCTGGCCAGCTATTTTTGTCACTTAGAAAATCATCAGCCCTATAAAAGCATTATTGCAACGAAACCTCTTAAAATTTTGTTTGTATACAAACCTCATGTTGTGGTATGGCCCTTCCTGCTCATCTTCCTCCACTAATCCTCCCAGCAAGGCGTCCTTCTTCGGAGGCAATTCCCTCAGAGCGACTAGCGTCAGTTCCCCACAAACCAGCCGTAGGCCTGTCTTCCACAGCTTCCATCCCCAGTTGAGCTCGAGAGCCTTGATCATGGCCTCGTCTGTCTCCATCTGGTAAGCAACGAAGACGTTACTTGCAAAAAGCCAGCCAAGTGCGAGTTGAACTCGCGTGGAAAGGCTTCCGTACAATGCCAAAGTCAAATGTTTTTATTCAATGGAATAATTGACTAGCGCTATCTAGAATTTTAGGCTCAGTAGTTTCTGAGATCAGAGGGGGAAATGGTCAATTTTCGTCTTCTTTCATGAATAAAAGTAAACTATTTATTTTACACCTAGCTATATAGTCTTCTTCTTATCTTGTCGGTGGCTCAAAGAGTCTAAAAGAATCCTATATTTTATCCCTCCAGTATTTAGCAGCAGCCAAGGCCATACAATTTTATAACACTGCTACAAGTATTTTCTTCCAAAATTATTTCTACCCTATATGTTGCTCCGGCTTAAAAGCTATATAGCAAAAAAAAAGTTTCATTAAAATCCGTCCGATATTGTTGGAGATAAACGTAATCATACATACAAACAGACAGACAGACAGAAAAGAAATCAAAAAAATTTTTTGTTGTCTATTATTCTTTTTAAGTGTCCCTGTATATCCATTTCAGTCAAAAATACTAAACGTACAGACAAAATATTTTTACTGTTTTATTATATGTATAGATTAAGGTTTATTAATACGCCGGAGTCAAAGTCCACGCGAACGGAGTTGCGGGCATCAGCTAGTTTTACAATGATAACAATAATATTCATATATGAGATCCTCCTAACGAGCCCTTTCATATTAAGTTTATGCCTACACCTTATTTTACTCTTACCTCCGGAGGGGGTCTGTACAGCGAGGGAGCAGCATCAGCGAGCGCGGAGTCAGCCAGCACCCTGGTGGCGAGCCGCGGCCAGAACCCGCACGGCACGTACGACAGCAGCAGTAGCCGTCGCAGCGCTAGGCCTCCGCCCCGCCCGCTGAGAGTCACCGTGTTTGACGGCTCGTCTGTGGGATGAAAAATACATACATACATATACTATCACGTCTTTTTCCCTTGCGAGGCAGACAGAGCTCGGGTCTGAAAAAAAATTGATGATAAAAGCTCTCAAAAAAAGGAATGTCGGTTAAAAAATGACTTTTCTATCTCAAAAACTCTTAAGATATAAAGGTAACAAAAATCGACAAACAAGTTACGTCCCTTCTTCGGTATCCTGTATGGGTGATATGAGAACTATGTTCTGAAGCTATGTTAAACATTGCGTAAATGTATCGATATGAAGTGTCCTTAACAGTGTTTTAGAGGTTGATGCTTACATAATCAGTTATATTTTTCAAAATCTATACTTCATCCAAGTTCCCATTGAAACCAAAACGTTTATTTACAAATAGGCCTTTGCAGGCACTTATTTGGACACTATCCCAGACTGTAAGGTCTGTGTTCTGACTGTAAGATATAAGTTCCTAAGTGAAACTCGTGACGTCACAGTTCGCTGAAAATGTAGCAATCTTTGACGTCAGCCGGAATTCTAACGGGCTGTCTTGTTTTTTGTTTCATTGACAAAAGATACTAAAAAAATATTGCCCACACCTATATGATATTCAATACTCACTGATCAAAACAGGTGAGTCCGTGTGTCTGTTCGTTTGTGTGTCCATGAGCGGCGTGAGCGCCGGTGATGGCCACGCTCGGCGCGGGGTGCCTCGCGCCCAGGCGCGGGTGCGGAGCGGCAACTAAGAGTAACAACAAAATGTGTTTTTTAAACGTCTCATTTTTGTGACTAGTTTTTACTATATGCGATTCATACTGTTAAGTGTTTGCTAGAATAAAACAAATCAAATGAGGCATAACACGATGGGGCAGCACGTATCCGAACGTAATCTTAGATCGAATAGTTTTCACTCGATATAAAAGATACCTTGAATATTTCTGTGAGTACCAATGGATTCTTACTTGATGTTGACACTGCTTGCTCTTCTATGAGGCGACAATGGAGGTACCAGTAATATTATCGCAATTCAACACAATGTCAGTTCAAATTTGATCAACAGGCATACCGCAAGGGCGTGTGCTTTCCACGCCGGAAGATGAGAGGCGAAGCCATAGATATCAGAATAATACTAGGTTAGATCGGTGCGTGAGCGAAATTTGTTTGAGTCCCGATGTCTTCAGAATGCCGTTTAATTTGAGATAGGAGAGACAGGCACAGATACGTGTTTGACGCGTAATAACGAGTTCACACACATTCAACAGCCTACACCTACGCTAGTGTACCGGCGCCCGTTCTACGCTATTAGGTAAGGTACCGCACGTTCGCTTGCGTTACATACATTACGCGGTCAAAACTGTCTCCTAACTTCTAATGAAAGACCTTACGCGCAATGTAATACGTATACTCATTTTTGTATCAATGCAACTGACATGACATTTTCGATGGTAAATTCGTTATTTTAAGTTTTCGCTCTAAAATGCATTTAAAACAAAAATTATGGTACATATTCTTGGTAGGTGAAACTACGACGTTTTAGACTCATAACGGATATCCTATTTTTGCACACAATCACTGCACAACACGACATTTTAAAAGAATATCCAATCGTATTACGCGTATGCACATAAACTGCCGACTGACAACGTTTTCGAGTAACCTGCCCATGTTGGCCATATTGCGTTCCCACCTGCCACGCCCCCGAGCCCACTCTATACATATCTATGGGCGAAGCTTTAAAATTTTCTTAGTAGCAGTAGATTCTTAAATGAGGTTGAGATTGCTCGTTCTGAGGCAGCAATGGTGGCACTAGTTACATCACATCATAAACGCACTGCTAGCTTGAATATTTTCAACAGGGGGTACCGCAAGGGCGTACACTTTCCACTTCAGGGAAGATAAGTTGTGATGCTTTGAATTTTTCCTCAATAGCAGTAGATTCTTACCTGAGGTTGAGATTGCTCGTTTTCTCTCTAAAGTAACAGTGGTGGCACCAGTAACACTCTGGCATCCCAACACAGCGCCAATTCGAATTTGTTCAACAAAGACACTACTAATGCGTGCGCATCCTCGCTGCGGGAGAGGAGAGGGGATGCTTTGAATATATCTGTCAGTAGCTGTGGATTTTTACCTGTGGTTGACATTGCTTGCTTTCCCTCTGGGGCAACAATTGAGACACTTACAACACTCTCGCGTAACAATACAGCGCCAGTTCAGATTTGTTCAACAGGGATAACGCAAGGGCGTGTGCTTTCAACTCCAGAACAGAATAGAATATGCCTTGATGAATATCGTAGCAGTAGATTCTTACCTGACGCTGAGATTGCTCGTTTTCCCTCTGAGGCAACAGGGTGATACTAATAAGTAGCACCTTCGAATGCCGACACAACCCTCGAATGTTTTCAACAGGGATACTACAAGGGCGTATGCCTTCCCTCTCTAAAGAAGATGAGAGGTGATGCTTGGAATTTTTCTTAGTAGCAGTGGATTCTTACCTGAGGTTGAGATTGCTCGTTTTCCCTCTGAGGCAACAGTGGTGGCACCAGTAACACTCTCGCATCCCAACATAGCGCTAGTTCAAATTTGTTCAACAAGGACACTACTAATGCGTGCGCCTCCTCGCTGCGGGAGAGGAGAGGGGACGCCTTGAACACGTGCGCGAGATCTTCGACTTTCATTATACCTGGAACAAACGAATGGGTTATTGATGAAATGAATCTTTTAGAAGAAAAGCCGACTTCGATTCGACCAAACTATTGAACCGATTGTGACAAAATTCAAATAGAATCAATTCGAAATTAAGTATGCCCTTTATTACAAAGAAATATTTTTTTAATCGACTCTTGAAAGACTGCCAATGCAAGGTAAAGCGATCCTTACCGTTGTTGGCAAAAGGGTTGATCTCCCGTACAGTGATCACGTAGGCATGAGTACATCGCAAAGCCACGTAATTGTAGTGTAGGTTTCAGGAAATACAGTGCAAGATAAAAAAGGGCCTTACCGTTGTTGGTAAAAGGTTAAATTTCCTATACATTAATGACGTGGGCCAGTACCTATATCAGCGCTTGTGGTTTCAGGAAAAACATTCCAAGGTAAAAACAAGCCTTACCGTTGTTGGCAAAAGGGTTGATTTCCCGTACAGTGATGACGTGGGCGAGTACATCGCAAAGCCACTGTGGTTTCAGGAAATAGAGTTCTTTTAGAGTGGCGTCATCGTAGTGTAGAAGGACTCCTGTTGACAAAGAGATGGATATAAGAGTAAGTCGAACATTTTAAAACGCCGTTCTCTACATCCATGCTATAAATCCCCCACATTAGTTTCTGAAACAGCTAATTGCCAACATTTCAACAACCCAAACGAGCGAGAGCAGTCTAAATATGCGCGTTGCGACTCGAATTTCAAAAAAAAATATTATGCAACTCGAATTTCAATAAAGGACATTGTCATACACGTGCGTTTCACTACTACGTTTCCGTAATAAAAAAAAACCGGCCAAGTGCGTGTCGGGCCACGCGCAGTGTAGGGTTCCGTAGTTGCGAATGACAACTTTGAGTTCACACTGTTCACACTCGCACCTTACAGTTTAACGACCAAAAACATCTAACAATGAAAATAGTATGAAATTTTACAGTTTATAAGTTGGTTGCCTATAACTTTTTAGTTTGTACTTAGTACTCAGCTCTGATAGTTTTCCTTTCAACTTCAGTATATATACTACTGCTGTAATTTTTTTCACGTGTCTATATATAACCGTTTAGCAAAAAGAGGGGGGGGGGGACACTTACGTCTAACAAAAATTCGTACTTTAAAACCAAATATTTTGGAAACGGATCCCTAAATCGAAAAATGGTGCTCACAATATTTGTAAAAGACCTTTTTAACGATACCCCACACGGTGGGTAAATAGAGAAAAAAAAATTACTCCCCCACTTTACTTGTATGGGAGCTACCCTAAAAAAAATTTTTTTTCAAGATTTTATTCTACCACTTTTTTGCCATGATTAATATACATACCCATACCAAATCACAGCTTTCTAGTACTTATAGTCTCTGCGTAAAACCGCGGACGGACAGACAGACAGACAGACAGACATGGCGAAACTATAAGGGTTCCTTGTTTACTACGGAACCCTAAAAATACAGAGTATTCGAGACCGTGTGTGAGCGCGACAGAATATATATGTGTAAGCAGGATGGAACATGACAGACGATGTTCGGAAAAGTTCTAGACAGTTTTCTTTCTTTCTTCTTTTTAATTATGGCTTCCACCAAGATTTCAGTGATTCTGCCAATGTCCAGTATAATGAGATACTAAGTATCGGTGTTGTACGGTATGTGGCATCAAAGATGGCGTATGTTCTTTGGCAGCCTCGTGGGAGATTTTGGCGACAAATCTATACGAGTCCATTTAACAGTCTACTTTAACTATTTCACAAATTGTTCTCGAGCACGAGCATTTATAACACCAAACTACACCAATTTCATATTATAAAGTCCACTTAAATCAATTTGAAAAATTGTATAAGGCAAACGATAACTGAACCCCTTGACTTTCCACCAAAAACCCCTTCTAGACAGTTCCATTCTGTGATTTCGCGAACGCCAGCTATATGGGCTATATGGAGATGGTTTGATAGGACGTACCATTTTCATGCAGAAACATAGTGGCCTGGTGTAGCTCGGCCGCGTCCCGGAACATGCGGTGGTTCTTAGACTGCATGTACTGAGTCACCTGGAACAAAGGATTTGACGGTATTTATAAGAGGCTACCGCACACATCCGGCCCGTGTCCAAAGGATGTGGGTAGGTGTTCAGGAGTCTCTATAAATATCTTTAAATACATTTCTATTATAATGGATTTGATCATACACGTACGAACCGGCCACGGAGCTTCAGTGTCCAGCCCGACGCCCTGACGTGCGCACATGTCGCGTGCCGATGTCGTAGTTAGCACGTGTGGTGTTGTGGGACGATGAATTTTGAACGAAATGTTGCGAATCCAAAATTACTGGGGTTAAGGCATGCAACGCGGCCACTACTCCACACTACACGATAAAAATAGCACTGATATTTTTTCTGATCCTGGCGAAGACAGGCACGCCGAATATGATACAAGTGCTTGTATATTTTTGGTTTTGCGAGCAATTAGCACAATCACGCGCGCGAGCGGGTTCCCAGCGAAATTTTGGGCGAGTATTTTCTCCTCGAGCGGCAGCGCGCACACTCTAGGAAGCGGCGAGTTAGACTGACTCGCGCGAAGGCAGTGTTGCCAGACACAGATACTATTAATACCAGCAGCATAGACAAAGCCGCGCGTCCAACGAGTTTATTGATATTTACATCAAACACCTTCTAGGTGTCAATTAATGCTAGCATAGCGGGAAGGATGATCTCTTTTTTACTTACATTGCTCAAAGAATATAACGTAACAGGAGGAACTAAGCAGAGGCAAATAGATGGGAGACCTCGGCCTATCCACAACCTCCTGTTTACACACGTCCGTGATGTAGTCACATCACGGACGTGCACGTCCGTGATGTGACTACATCACGGACGTGTGTAAACAGACAGATTCTAACGGGACTAGTAAGCACGGTCTCGGCACGGCCATGTTCCTGCCACGCACCCGGCACGGCTCCTATGTGTGGGGAGGGGATAGGCCTTTAAGGTGATATGCAAGACACTTCCAAGGAGCTTACATACTAGTAGGAAACCTGAGTATCCATACTAACTTTTGGCATAAAAAGAGACGGAAATACTGGGTTGGGGTCTATCTCACTCATGTGCAATTGTATATAACTATGGTTTTATACAATTACTATATAGGTGACTACTTCAAACGTATTTCTTTATCAGGGTGAAGAGAGAGACTAGCCAGACAAGACTTACCGCTCGTCTGTACTCCGTGTGCCTCAAGACCGGCTCTGGCAGCGTCCTGGCTAGTGACGTCACACACTCCTCCAGCGCCAGGTAGCTAGCTGGCACGCTCTGCTCCAGCAAGGCTTGCTTGGAGCCTGGCGGCTTGACGCTGAAGGCTACTGAGTAGATGATGTCGGCTAGGAGGCGAATGTTGTGGCGGGTGCTGCAGGAAACCTACAAAAAATATATCTATAAAACTGTAACCTAATTCAAAACGCTCGGCTAGGTATATAAGTTGTATTGTCAAACCTTTAATTCAAAAGCAAGTACGGTAAGCTGGATATTATAGTCGACGTGTTTGCACGAGGCGAAGTTTGTAATAAACCGATGACCATAATAGCCAGCTTACTTAGTACGAGCATCATACGACGTTTTTTAATACATTTGCGATTGCCATAAAATACATTTAGCTATTGTGATTGGTGTAAAGAAAGAGAGCCTAATCCGTAAAATTTATCATTACGGTCCAAGTTTTGATATATATCGTATAAGAAACTTTTTAATTGCAAATGTATCGAAAAAAAATTTTTTTTCAAGTTAATTTCTTTGTAAATCTTTATTGCACAAAACCGAAAACATACCTAATATTAGTATTCAAGAAATATATCGTACGAAAAATGAACTTATCCCAAAAGGGCTCTCTACCCTCTCCCTCTAATTGGAATAATATAATAAAAGCATATGTATGAACCAATATTTTAGTACCAGAATGTGTGAACATCCTGGCGCGATGACTAGGCATATTTATGTAACTGCCTCCGTGTTCCAGAGGTTAGCGTTTACTTTGTTGACCCGGGGGTCGTGGGTTCGATTCCCACGGGTAGCATACTTTGTTAAGTTGTTTCCAGTTTGTTTAGGACATTGCAGGCATGAATCACCTGATTGTCTGATAAGAAAGATGATTCCGTGCTTCGGTAGGTAAGATAAGGCTTGGTCCCGGCTGCCATCTGGTAGTCGTTAAAGGAACCACGTCAGAGGCCGAGAGGCGGTTCCGAAGAACTCTGACAGCAGGGTGTGCATGGTCGGCTGACCGTGTCACCTACACGAAATGAAATGATGATATAAGTATGTACCTCTACGGAATCCAGCACTCTCGGCAAGCCGAGTTTGTCCGCGTCGGGCGCTCCCATGACGGCTGACCTGATTATTCGTTGCAGAGCTTCGGGGCTCTCGTTCTCCGGGAGATTACTCTGAAACGACAGTATTCTTCGTAGTTTTATAAGGTGTAACGACAGGATTCTTCGTAGTTTATAAGGTGTAACGACAGTATTCTTCGTAGTTTTATAAGGTGTAACGACAGGATTCTTCGAAGTTTATAAGGTGTAACGACAGTATTCTTCGTAGTTTTATAAGGTGTAACGACAGGATTCTTCGTAGATTTATAAGGTGTATCGACAGGATTCTTCGTAGCTTTACTTTAAAAACGTAAAACTAAAGATATGGCGCGCGGCGCAGATACGGCCGAGGCATGGAACACTATGATACTGATAGGATTTTGGGCCTTATGTCACCGATCTGCCGGGCGAATTTCAATGGAAATTATTTAACATATTTTTATGAATGCTCTTTAGCTTTTTTACTTTCACCTGTGTACTTCGTTGAGAATTCTAATTGCAAGCTTTCAACACAACTCAGGGGTTCAAAATTGGGCACATTGTATATACGAATATAGGTAATAATACTTACATTAGCCACTTGGTCATAATGCGTAGCCACCATGATGACGGGCGAACCTGGCGCGCGAGCTTGTATAGACCTGCATTGAAAGAAGTAGATAGATGCTGAATTGACCATCAAAATTTTGTACACCGTAGTTGTCAAAAAAGTAAGCAAATATACCTTATCACCATCATCATCAGGTCTTTTTAATCTCCACTGCAGGAGCACGACCCTCTCTGTACTACCAGAGCCTCATATTAGTTAGTCATAGCAGTCAGAGGATTCGGCCGACACTTACGCTGGCCAGACGGATTGGAGAGGACTTTTTGATGTTTATAAGCTTTATTTAGCGTGTATTTCTTAAGTCCTTCTACGACATCCACTGGAAGACTTGGAGTGGTCCTATAAGGTCCACACGGCATAAGTTAAGCAAATATTCCTTTTCATCATCATCATTTCAGCCGCAAGAAGTCCCCTGCAGTCTATGTCAGCAAGACAACGCATTTTTATTAGGGTCCCCTTAAGATTTTCAAAATGACCAGTTGATAGCGGCCTGCATACAGCGCTTCCCTGCGACCTTGGTCAGGTAGTCCGACCACCTGGTCGGTGGGTGTCCGAGGCTGCGCTTGCCGGTACGTGGCCGCCATTCAAGAACCTTTCTGCCTCATCGGCCATCGGTTCTATGCGCTAAGTGCCTCGCCCACTGCCACTTCAGAGTTAATTTAAAAAAATCACTCACCTGAGCCATTGCAAAGCGTGCGCGAGCCCCCGCCGTCCGTCCGTACATCGCCAAACGCAGAGGTACAACGAACGACGCGACAAAAAGTACTGGTGGGTCGCGTAGTACCTGTGTAAAACAATAAACATACCTACATGTATGAGGCGTGCAACTCGAAATTCCCTTAAAGGGGTGACTCAGAATATGACCAACTTTTCCAATGCGGGCGTACTAATGAAAAAACGTAGGCATATGTAAAAGCACATTGTGTAAAGAATTGAAATTAATAATGCTCAGCCGGTCGATCAATTTGTTTCAATGTTTCAACTTAGCAAGGCCCGTCCATTAATCAGTGATTTTTTTGCATTTTGAAACCCCTCCGTCCCCCTTGGTAATTCGTGGTAAGGTTTAAGACTCCCCTACAAAATATCACATTTATTTTACCTACAAAAAAAAATACACGTGATATGTTACTACAACACCCCTATTTTCGTGATATTTCGTGATTTTTCCGAACCCCCTTCCCCTCCTTTCAAGCCTCACGTCATTAATGGAGGCCCCCAAGGGCACCGCACGGCTCCAACAGTCTTGCGTTGGAGATTGAATTTATGTTCCGGAATGTTGAAACTCGTTAGAGGGAATGTTGAGGATAAATTTACTCGGTTTATAGATAAAAGTAGATGTGAAACATTTTATATACATAAACTGTCACGTCTTTTTCCCTTGCGGGCTAGACAGAGCTCAGGTCTATAAGAGCTAAAGTTACGATTACCATGGTGGGCTTGGAGATGGAAAACGGAATCAAATTAGTAATGGGTTGCTAGCCGCATCGCCTATTGCCATGCTTCCTTAGATTTTCGCCCATTCCCTCGATCGGCTTTTGCGATCTGCATGGGAAGAGAAGCAGCTGGTACATTATGTTTGTTCTTTACTCCCAGACCATGGTGGAAGTGAAACATTTTATTACTCCTTATATTATCTACTTTCAGTACTCACTCCTGTTGCCCGCCGAAGTCCCACGTTCTGAAGGTGATGGGCCCACGTGTGGACCGCTGCTTTTCGTACACCCACGTGCCGATGTCGACGCCCACGGTCGACATGTTCCGCCGGGAGGACTTGTTGCCCATCCGTTTAGCCCAATGCTGGGGAAACAATTAAGAATATACACACTGGCCGGCGCGGCGGAAAACATGTGACAGGAAATGGGATCTTAATACGCTCTTCTGAAATTAGTTTAGTCATAATTTATATGATTTGATTAGCTTCAATAGATGAAAAACATCACAAACATTGGTCTAGTTTTGACGAAAAATGATTTTTCATCTCACCTACCCTTAAATAGTGTCATTAAATGGAAGCAAAGTGGGCTGGATGGTCGCTATTATGACCGTGGGCTATAAGATTTCATACAAATTCCATAAAGCCCGAGAGCGCATAAAGTATTTTTTTTAATTTAATAGGGCACTATACCATGCACAAGCGTCAAATCTTCTACAGCCAAAAAGTTTTCTAGTCGAATATTCAAATTTGGAATTGCCAGTGAACCCGATGAAAAAACATTTGAACTATTCTGCGAGATTTTTGTCCTTAATTCAAATTTGGAATTGTAAATGGCCGTGCGTGGCTGGCTGTTTGTATTCATCGATCTTTGACTTCCACTTTTTGGATAAAACATTTTCGTTATCTGTGTAATCCTCGGATGCATTTTCTGTTCACTGTTTGCCGCTATTTATTTTTAGGCATAATATTTATAAGTAATCGTAATTTTCATTAATTTGCATGAAATACATTCCCTATGATAAATAATATAATAATAATAATAATAAGTTTTAAGTTAATAGTGTTAAGTTTCTTGGCACCGACCGTGCATCTCGGCCCGTCGACGGTATACCAGCATGGCAAAAAAGGATTGAGCGACGTATCAGCATATTCAGGACTCTCATTGCAAAGTTAATTTGCTTCAGGAGGGGCAACAATCGCCCCCGTGTCATGCGCTTCGTAAACCAGGCCTTCGCGGGCACTGGTGTCAGGCCCGACGACTACATGGCCTGTATTACGGAACGCATTGACTTCCTGAAGCAAAAGGTCTATGCGTGGGCGGGACGTATCCGTCGTTACAGAGAGCGTGTGGAGCGATTCCAGCTAAATCGTCTCTTCCAAAGTGACCAAAGGAAGGTGTATAGGAAGTGGGAGGGAACTGAGCAACGTGTGACCGATGGGCAGCTACCGGATGCTACTGCTATGACTAATTTCTGGCGTAGTATTTGGTCGGTGCCAGTCGAGCACACAGAGGGTGATTGGATGACTGTGGTTGAACGTGAGTGTGAGTCCATCGAATCCATGGGGGCTATAACGATCAGCCCCGATGACATAAGTTGTGCGATCCGTACGACGCAGAACTGGAAAAGTCCTGGGCCGGATGGATTGCACAACTTCTGGATAAAGTGGATTCGGAGCTCACATGAGCGTTTAGCCGCACAGTTTCAACAAGCCCTCGAGCTTGGTTCCTTACCATCTTTTCTTACGACTGGAGTCACCTTCCTGCTCTATAAATCTGGCAGTACCACGGATCCTAAGAACTTTAGACCAATTACGTGCTTGCCAACATTTTACAAGCTCCTTACATCCATTTTGAGAGCAAAACTTAACATGCACATAGTTGCAAACAAAATTATGGCTCCCTCTCAAAATGGGTGTAGGGTCGGGTCCCGTGGTACCAAAGAGCTCCTCCTCATGGACATGACCATTTGCAAGCAAGTCCAACGGAACAAGACAGCCCTCTCAACTGCTTGGATTGATTATAAGAAGGCCTATGATTCAGTGCCTCATTCATGGCTGGAAAGGATCTTAGAGTTGTATAAAGTTAATACAACTTTGAGATCCTTTCTTGGCACTTGTATGCGACAGTGGACCACAGTCCTTCGTCAGCCAGGTGGATGGGATGGCTCCTCGGATCCGGTGGACTTGATAAGGATCGAGCGAGGCATTTTCCAAGGCGACAGTTTGAGTCCCTTGTGGTTTTGCCTAGCTCTGAATCCCCTCAGCACCTTACTGAGGGATTCAGGGCTGGGTTACCGCCTCCGAAGTGATAGAGAGACTATATCTCACCTGTTGTACATGGATGATTTGAAATTATTTGCACCAAAACGTCCTGACCTGGTTGAACTACTGAAAATCACAGAAAATTTCAGTAGCTCTATCAGGATGGAGTTTGGTGTTGATAAGTGTGCGGTCATGCATGTCCAACGGGGGAAAGTTGTAAATTCAACAAATTTACAACTTTCTGAGACAATGTCTCTTAGATCTCTCTCGGAGACAGAAACTTACAAATATCTTGGTATGTCACAGTCATTGAGTATTGCTGATGGGGACATAAAGCAGGCTGTGAAAGAGCGTTTCTTCTATCGTCTGACAAAGGTACTTAAAAGTCTTTTGTCAGGGGGTAATAAGGCGCGCGCTTTCAATGCTTGGGTAATGCCCCTACTCACATACTCCTTTGGCATACTAAGATGGACCCAAACTGAGTTAGAAGCCTTGGATAGAAGAGTCCGTCAACAACTTACAACGCATCGCATGCTTCATCCACGGTCATCTGTTATGAGACTGTACATCCCACGTAAGTGTGGAGGTCGTGGTTTTTTAAACGCCAAAACTCTCCATAACCGCGAGGTGTGCAGTCTTAGGGATTACTTCCTAAACAATGATTGTGGGATGCATCGCGACGTTGTAGTAGTAGATAGGAGCTTCACGCCGCTCTCCTTGGCAAACGAGAATTGGCGCAGACCAACGGTGTTAAGCATCGAAGACCGCAGGAGCATATGGAAGAGCAAGGAGCTACATGGGCGGTTCTACCGGGCCTTAACAGGGCCTGATGTAGATCAGCTCGCGTCGGTGAACTGGCTACGTTTTGGTGATCTTTTTGGAGAAACCGAGGGTTTTGTTTGTGCAATTGCAGACGAAGTCATGATGACGAACAACTATCCGAAATATATCCTGAAGGACGGTACGGTCGACATCTGTCGGGCATGCCGCCGTCCCGGTGAGTCACTCAGGCATATTATTTCCGGTTGTTCTCATCTGGCTAACGGAGAGTACTTGCACAGACATAACCTTGTAGCCAGGATCATCCACCAGCAACTTGCTCTTCGATATGGTCTTGTGGAATCTGAGGTGCCGTACTATAAGTACACACCAACGCCCGTTCTCGAAAATGGTCGTGCCACGCTGTATTGGGATCGATCTGTTATTACGGACAGGACTATTGTTGCCAATAAGCCTGACATCGTTCTGACAGATCGATCGACACGCCAGGCAGTGCTCATTGATATCACCATTCCGCATGACGAAAACCTCGTGAAGGCCGAGAAGGACAAGCTCAGCAAGTACCTTGACTTGGCCCACGAGGTAACCGCCATGTGGGATGTGGATTCAACGATCATTGTCCCGATAGTCGTATCTGCGAACGGTCTTATAGCGAAGAGTCTTGACCAACATCTAAAGAGGCTTTCGCTAGATGGCTGGATCAAGGGACAGATACAGAAGGCAGTACTCTTGGATACGGCACGTATTGTCAGAAGGTTTCTTTCTCTGATGCCCTGACCGCTGGTAGCTTGAGCCTTGCTCCGCTGCTGGCGGCACTCTAGGTTTAGGTTTTTATAAAGTTTTTATGTTTTGTATTATATTTTTATATTTTACTTTTTATGTCAATTTTATAAAAACCTAAATTTAAGATAAAAGAAATAAATAAAGAGAATAATAATAATAATTCTTTATTCAAGGTAAAAACCCATTACAATAAATAATAAAATGATATATAACACAATACACAAGTAAACATTTATAATACCATAACGTACAAAAAGGAACCAAAATGTACGACAACATCATTTTTTATTAAGTTCCCGATGTGTTTTAGTCCAATACTGAATCATCGGGCTTTTTAAATCTTGGCTAACAACTTTGGGGATACTATTATCAGAATTACGCAATCTTTCCCAAAAGGAAGATATACGCGTCCTGATAATAGCATAGAAGTCGGGCATTCTTGCCTCGGCAAACATGGCCGACGCGCTGCAGTAGCGAGGAAGCTTCATGAGGATGCGGTATGCATCATTATACTGCACCCTCATGGTGCTGAAGGAGGCCCTTTTGTGCCTATACCATAATTGGCAAGTATATAAACACTGGCAATATGCTCTGAAAAGAGTGTCCTTCACTTCCCGGCTACATCTAGCAAAACGGCGCGCAAGCATGTTGCACCGAACCGATAATGCCCGTCTTTCACGCTCCATGTCAAGATCATCACTTCGGTCTCCGGTCAGCATATGGCCGAGATATTTAAAACGGTCTACAACCCGAACCACTGAGCCATTCAAAAATACTTGTGGCACCTTCTCCGGATTCTTCCCTGCCTTAAAAACGAGCATTTCCGTTTTTGTCACGTTATATTTAAGTCCATGAGAGCTAGCATAGCTCTCACAGACTGACAGCAAATCAGTAAGCCCACTGATTGATGGGCTAAGGAGCACCATATCGTCTGCATAGCTAAGATTGTTAAAACATACTCCGCCTACATGACAGCCTACACCGGTGCTCCTCAGCTCACCAATCAGCCCATTGACATACGCATTAAAAAGATCCGGAGAAGTAAGCCCGCCTTGGCGTACCCCGCATTCCAATCTGTAAGCATTGGAAGTCGCGTCGCCCCAACTTACATAATTAGTCTGGCCGCGGTACCAGTATGCCAAAAGTCGAATAATTGACTCCTGGACCCCAAAACCGCGCAGTTTGCTCCAGAGAATTTCATAATTCACCAAATCAAAGGCGCTGCTGAGGTCCAGGAAGCAAGCGTAGACTGGCGTATTTCGTTGTACATAATAGTCCACGGTATATTTAAGACTGACAATCGCCGAATCTGTTGACACACCGGGCCTAAAGCCAAACTGAGCCTCATCAATATCCAAAGTTCTCAGAAGTTCGGGCTGCAGCAACCGCTCTAATACTTTTCCTAAAATGGTCCCCAGGGAGATAGGTCTATAATTGGTTGATGAACTCAAATCTCCTGTCCTATTCTTGAGTATAGGCACGACTAATGTTCGCATTAAAGAATCAGGAAGATATGAGTGTTTCAAACATAAATTGTAAAGCACACATAATCTTGACCATAATGGTTCTCCGGCGTTAAGCACGTGCTCTATACTCAAGTTATCATGTCCAGGAGACTTTGCCTCTTTTCATACATCGTACCACCTTAAACACGTCGTCAACAGTAAACTGCATAACTGGCCCATTAGAATCCAGATGAGTCTCGTGTCCCGACGGTGACGGCCGAGCGGGCATCGGTACCTTATTAAATTTAGACATAAATAGATTTGCTATCTCCTTCGGCTGCTGCAAGCCATCCACAGAGACGGGTAAGCTTTGTTTCTTTTGTAGCTTTTTTGTTGCATTCCAAAATTTAGGAAAATTCTTCTCTTTTCTGTACATTGCCAAAATATCCATCTTAATGGTTTCCTCATTTCTAATACACCACTTGACTTTATTTTTAAACTTTTTTCTACTGTTCACCATTCTATCGTAGGTGTCGCCTGTGGACGGCTTGCCAGCCATAAACCAAATATCGTAACAAAGTCGAGCGGCCTTGTGGCTTTCCAGAACATGGAGATTCCATCCAGTCAAAGGCCCCCTCCCTTTTCTACCGGTCGACCGAATATTTGAACTATGAATGGCACCCGATTGTAATACATTAATAATTTCACTATACAGATCGTCAATTATTTTAAAATAGTCATCGCAACATGAACCCGAATTGTCAGTTATTAAATTAAATTTGTAGTCAGTTTTTCGAAATTGATTTTTACAATATTCTTGATAGTTATATATTTGGCTAGTATTTCTGCAACCCCACCGTATTTTATGGCTATCATCAATATTATCATCAAGCGCAAGATTCCCGCTCGCGATCGAGTCACTGTAGATTTCGAGTTGACATACTATGCGTAGTGGTATGTGATCCGATGTATACACGCCGTATAAAACGTTAACTGACTTAACAGTCTCACGAGCCGCTGCGGAAGTCACACAGTGGTCCAACCACGAGCAGGTACCGTGCGCTTTGCTCTCAAAAGTATGAGTACCGGAATTAATCCCCAAAATATCAATATCCACGCAAAATAGTTCTTGTTCCGCGCAGAAAGTCATAAGCTCCTTACCAAAATCAGCAGTTGGATGCGCGTTAAAATCACCTAAAATGTAAACAAGGGGAACATCGTACTCTTCAATTAAAGCATACATTTGTGAAAGGCAATCGGTAAATTCAGGTAGATTTTCGGGCTTGTTAGTTGGCATATAAACATTAAATACTATAAAAGGTTTACTACCATTTTTCACCAATATAGCCAAAATTCTGTCACTAATACAGTCTATAATCGAAACATTGGGAAACTTAGACTTCCTCCACAGTAAAGCTGTACCACCATACGGCCGTCCTCTGATAACGCCTGCCGATGTGTCCATAGCCGACCTACTCACACTGCCAAAGTTAACATCAATTGTGTCCACCACACAGAGGTCATGCGGCATAAGCCAGGTCTCCTGCAGTGCCACCAGATCCGCATCACTACACAAATCCCTGACCTGCCGCATAGATGTCTTAATACTTTGACAATTAAACGTAATCATATTAATATTTTTAGTTGTACTATCCATATTAGTTAATTTTATTTACGTTAAAACTTTGTTTGAATCGTCGGAATACCAAATCCTTTGGCCAGAAATCAGTACTAAGAAAAGTTTCTAAATTTTGCTTATTAACTATAATTTTAAAAGACCTAAATTCTAATTCTTTACGCTGAGGTAATAGCTGCACCTCGACAGCTGCCGTTCCCATCGATTGTATGTGCTCCTTCACGTCCTCAACCGTGCATGATTTCTGCAAACGCGATAGGTAAATAGCTTCATTTAATTGCGCCGGTTGTAGCTTACTCGAACCTGTCGCCGTACCACATTTATTGTTGTTACGTAATTGTCGCTTCTTCTTGTTTACGACGCGCGTAAACCCGTCACTATCAACTCTCGTCACGTCGTGCATAGGGTTCTCTTTAGCGGGCTCCGGCCGCGGACGGTCGCTGCGGCTCAGTATCGAACGATATGTCGGTACTGTCGGTGGAGAAATAATAGTTTCAAGCGAGTCGGTGCGTTGACGCATCTGTTGCGGTGAAGTTGATATATTTATTTTATGTTGTTTACGATTCAATTTATAACTCGAATTTTTATCCGATTGCATACTTTGCGAGCTTTTAGCATCAATCACATCACTGGACTCGACTTCAGAAATTATATTCTTCTTTAATATGTCGATTTCGGTTTTTGTGACCGATTCATTACGTAGTTGCTGCACATCGGATTTCAAAATCAGGATATCCTTCAAAAGGCGAGTCACATCAACGTGATCGAAGCAAAGAGGTGGCAAACGTTCGAGAGCCTTAGCCACGTACGTCGGCTGGGTTTCACTTGAGGTTTCCCTAAGAACTTTGAGGACGTCTTTAATATTCTTTTTCCTCTTATCTTCACCCTTCCTCTGTATATTTCTGGTCCCTTCAGTTACAGAAAGCGCCTTCATCAGGTGGGCCTTCCCAGTCTCCACCTCCTCATCCGTAAAATTGGAGTCACAAATAAGCACCATGGAGACATCGTCCATAATTTTAATTTTATTCTGACAAAATGCCAAGAACTCGTTAATCACTATTTGATCCGACATTGTTTACGTATTCGTATCCGATAGTCAAAGTCAGACGCAGGTAGCAAGTGGCACACGCGCATGCATCGCGGCTCACGAGCGATGACTCGATAAATGAATACATGGTCAATAATGTTGATATAGATAATATAATCAGTCAGCTTGCAGACGCATAAATATTAATTTTCAAGGTAAACTATATAGAATACTCATACTATACAATTTCACCAATATAAATATTTTTTTTTCTACTATTTACTCTATGAGATAAAAAACATTGTGTGTATCACGGCCGGTATTAGACATTACAAACTCGGACTATTAAAAGCACACGGCTTCGCCTCGTGCTTGTTAGTAGTCGCTCGTTTGACGTAATGTCTTCTATCCCGCCCTTGCTACACAATGTACTATAACATATCAAAACATATAAAACAATCTTATTTGCAGATGATATATCGATCATAATCACGACTGATAAAAAATCAACTTTGGACCAGCATAAACATGACATTTTAGATAATTTAACACTAGTTATTGAATGGCTTAATAAAAACAATTTAAAAATAAATATTTCAAAAACTAAACTTATAAATTTTAATAGTTTACAAAATCAACAAATTGACATTTTATATGATGGACAAATTCTAAGGAATGTTACAAGTACGACATTTTTAGGTATAATTATTGATTGCAAATTAAATTGGCAGGAACAAATTAATAAAACTTGTAATAAAATAAATCAATTTGTTTATGCAATTTTTAAATTAAATAAAATAGCTAATAAAAATACAGCTTTGACTAGCTATTTTGCTTATGTAGAATCCTTAATTAGATATGCATTAATTATTTGGGGAAATGGCATATACATAAAAAGATTATTATTGGCGCAGAAAAGGTGTGTGAGGGCAATCTGTAATATTGCGCCATATGTATCTTGTAGGCCATATTTTAAGTCACTAAAAATACTGCCTGTGCCTTGCTTATACATATTGGATATAAGTATTTTTGTCAAACAAAACCCAGATCTATTTATAAAGGCAAGTAATTTTTACCCTAGATCAACGCGTAACGGTAACAGGTTAGTACTAGATTTGGTTCCTAAGAGCGAAAAATATAAGAATAATTGTTATGCAATGTGTATAACAATTTATAACAAAATTCCTTGCGAAATAAAAGATCTACCATTTAATAGATTTAAGATAAGGTTGCGAGAATGGTTATTAGAAAAAAATTTTTATTCAATAGAAGAATTCTTAAGTTATTAATTATATATTTATCAACGATGCATGAATTAATATCTAACTTTTAAAATGTGATTTGCATGCTATGATACATGGCTAAATAGGCTGAACTGAAACATATTGTAAATTGTGATAACAGCTAAGTGTGTACCCTATTTATTGCAAATAAAGGATTATGATTATGATTATCTTTTGCAAGTTGAAAATTATACCAAAATACTCATAATTGAATGAGCTAAAGCTGTCGATCATCAACATTTTATTTATTAAAAGCACATTTTTAGTTTTCATAATTGTACTTTTATATCATGTTTCAAGGTAACGGCAGTGCAATCAGTACCTAGCCAGACGACTTGGCCGGGGCACCTGCTTAAAGTATAATAGTAGAATCATAGTTCGATGGCGTTTTGGAGAGATAGTTTGTGTTCAAACTTAAATATGAGCGAACCTCAGTGGGCTTCCTCCTGTGCTGTATGCCGGACTCCTGCCTCAAGCACTCCAGCAAACTGGTTTTGCCGATACCCTGCAACAAAACATCACTTGAATGTCACTGTGGAATGTTCTCCACTGTTAACTGCGAACAGTTGGTGGATATTTCAAATTTGAAATAAAATATGACACAAAGCATAAAACGCGTTTTCCTCATAGACCAACTGGTAGGCACTAATATAGTGTTCCTAAAGGCACAAATATAACACCATAATATTTTGAACCTCTTCAATGTTCATCTTCAGGTGTTCAGGGTCCAGAGGCGGGAGAAGAAGCCCATTCAAGTCATATGGAACATTCTAGAATGTTTTTCATACAAAATTCTGCAAGCGCATCAGAGAGTGAGTTGGATCCGACTATGAAGTAAGATTTAACAGTGTCTCTTGACAAGGTTTTTCATAGTTGACCATGATACCCTCTACGAAGTCCCTTACCTTCTTCAAGTGTAGTGACCTAACAGTCCCTTACCTTCTTCAAGTGTAGTGACCTAACCTAAGGTAGGATGATGCTAAGTAAGCGATTCTTGGTCTCAATCACTAGAACGCACTCTTGTAGACTCAGCTTCATCTGCCGATTGTTTACTAGGGTTTTGACGTCTTTGCAGTTCTCCAAGCCAGATCATCAAGAACATTTTCAAGCAGCTGTTGGATGACTGAAGAAAACTCACCTGCTTCCCGACCAGCATAAGTTTCATCCTCAGATAGGGGCTGGCTTCCTGCAGGACCGACTTGAGATAGCCCATGATGTCCATGCTCTTGTACTTGCCGCACTGCAGCATAGAGCCGAGAGACAAATAGAACATTCTAGAATGTTCTATATACATAATTTAGCAAGCACATTAGAGATCGAGTTGGTTGACCTGGCCAAGAAGTCTGATTTTACCAAGTGTCCCTTGCCAAGGACGTTCATAGTTGGCCGTGATACCCTCTCACAAAATCTTTCCCTTCTTCAAATGTTGTGCCCTGACCTAAGGTAAGAAAGACGCTAAGTAAGCGATTCTTTTCTCAATCACTAGGAGGCACCCTAGTCTACTCGGCGTCATCCGTTTCTCCTGCTTCTTCTGCAGACAGTTTTTTAGGGTTTTGACGTCTTTGCAGCTCTCCAGGCCCGCAGATCTTCAATGATATAGGATCTAGTTATATCCAGGCTGCTGTTGGAAGACTGAAGAAAACTAACCTGCTTCCCAACCAGCATAAGTTTCATCCTTAGATAGGGGCTGGCTTCCTGCAGCACCGACTTGAGGTAGCCCACGATGTCCATGCTCTTGTACTTGCCGCACTGCAGCATCGAGCGGAGAGGCTCCGAGAACGAGCAGCCGAAGGTGTTCAGGTTCCACAGACGAGAGAGGAGGCCCATTTGGGGAGGCAGGTCCGTGATGTCTGAGAAGGGAATATAAGAGAGGTATAGATAAATACTACGGGCCACGCTACACTTGATTGGCATAGGATGGCATCGGAAGCGACGAGTCTTTTCAAAACAAGTATTATGATTCAAAACAAGCTATTGTGAGCTATTGTCACCTGAGCACGCGACGTGCCGTTATGCATCTTATTTCACAAGACATAAAGGTCACTATAACTTGTTTTGTAAGTACGTGTCGCTTCCGATGCCATACATACCGTGAAGATATTATAAAGTCGGAAATGTCCCAGCTCACTCAGCTGTTAGATCGGGCCCTGCATAAAATAGTAGGTGGAGTAATACAGTAGGAGGTGGAGCAGAGAGAGTTCAGGTAAGTAGGAAATTAGAACACAGGAACACACAGATATCCCGATATATTGTAACTTTTTCACTGTTTTACACATTTACAATACACGTTTTGTTGGTGTAAATAAAGATACACGTAGTGATGTTTTCTCAGTTTCAAAAAGCTAACGTTAATTATTACACAAAAGCATGGTTTTTGTTATTAATTATTGTAAGTTAGAAATTCCTAATATGTGTGTGACTTGGCTAGTTTGATCGTAAAATACTTTTAATACAGATAGTTTTTGTATTAATGACTGAAGAAAGACTAAAATTGTCTACAAATATAAACAAACCTTTGTTGCCGCTGATGTTAAGCACCGACAGGTTGGATAGCTCGTGGATGGCGGGCGGCACGGCCCGCAACAGGTTGCAGGACACGTCCAGCATCGAAAGCAGTGGGAATAGCAGCCGTCCTTTCAGCGACGATCCCGAACTCTGCAGGATTTGTTCAAATTCAAGTCCATTTCAATAGTATGATTTTAAAAAAAAGTAAATACCAGCTTATACTTGTATTATAAATGCGAAAGAGAGTTTGTATATTAGTTTGTTTGTTACCTTTTCACGCTTTATCTACTGAACCAATCTTCTTGAAATTATATATACACACACTCGAACTTATAAGGTCACACATACATCGCCCGGCGTATCTTTGCTCGGCGCGCGTCATTTGCTTTGCCAAGTTTCATGATTGTCGTCTTCTCTATCACACGTAAAAATTCTCGGAATTTATAATTATTTGTAGTGATAATTAAGTATATTTACCTCCCGCATTCTGAAAATTCAAGAATATAATATAGCACTGAAACTTTGATTTCATTCGCTATAAAATAAGCCATTTTTATAAACGCAATATTTAACATAGCTGCCGAATAAACTTCTTACATCATCATCAGGTCTATTTTAGTCTCCACTGCAGGAGCATGACCCTCTCTGTACTACTACTGCCATAATTAGCCAGAGCAGTCAGAGGATTTGGCCTACACTCTCCACGCTGGCCAGACGGGTTGAAGAGGTCTCTTTGATGTTCATAAGCTTTGTTTAGCTAGTATTTCCTAAGTCGCCTTGTACGACATCCACGGGAAGACTTGGAGTGGTCCTATTCTACTCTGCCGGGAACCACACGGCCTTCTTACATCACCTATACGAAATGCTAAAGGACGTAGCTAACTTGATATTCCCATTTGGGATGCTTGCTCGGATGGATCGGGGATAAGTTTGTAACATCTCGAGAGCCCTTAGGCGCGTACTTGATGCCATGCCGTCAAAAACCGGACAGCCCGTTGAGGATGACATCCCTGCCCACGTGTAAGAAGGACCTTTGTACGAGCTTACCTCGCACATTTAGCGACCCACGGCCTTCGTTTTTTTTTATAGTATTGTTTTACGGCCCTGGATACAAGTCCTTTAGAGCCTTTCTTCATTTATTTCGCCAGTTGGCGAGTTATTCTTGTTTGTTGTTTTCACGGAGCCCCTGGCGACAACTCTTCGCGAATCCACTGGTTTCATCATTGACGACGCAGCAAGGCGGACAACCCACAGCCCGCTATGTAAATCTCACTACAGCCGCACAATGACAGTCTACTTTAGTTATTCTACACATTGTTCTTAAACATGGGCATTTTATAACACCAAATAACACCAATTTCACATTATAAAGTCCACTAGGATCAATTTGCAAAACAATCCAAAACAGACACCGTGTAGTCCGCTAAAATTCCCGCCAAGAACTCACCACGACCTTCGTCATGTAGGGTGCGTGTCAGCTCTTTTTATAATATAAATAACTTGATTATCTAACAATCTAATCGAGATAGTATCGGCGGCTCTCCGTGATACTATCCATCGGCGAGCTCGGATACTGCCATCGAGAAAGGATACGTCACACCCAGCCATCAACATGTAACCAGCAAGAGCAATAAACTACTATCTCCGTGACGTGATCTTGTATCTCCACACCACCACCTTCAACCCAGTAAGCAGCAACATCTCTTCATGTAGAGCTCCATGGCGCAGCGGTTACCACGCCAGCCTGCGACACAGGGGTCCCGGGTTCGATCCCCGGTCAGGTCAAGATGGAAAACGATCATTTTCAGTTTGACCTGGGTCTTGGATGTTTATCTATATATGTATTTGTTATAAAATTTAGTATCGTTGAGTTAGTATCCCATAAAACAAGTCTTTCTTGAGAACTTACTTTGGGGCTAGCTCAATCCGTGTGATTTGTCCGTATATATTTATTTATTATTTATGTATGGTCATGTGGTCTCAACGCCTTAATCGTACGATTTGTTCTCAGAGACTCGCATAGATGGCGCCACTCGAAACTACACAACATTGTATCTACCGTATTATGAGAATACAAAAACATGATTCACAAAATATATCTTATTAAAAATCAAAACAATATTTTAGGCATAATATTTTTAAATGACACCGTATATTTAGTAAATTAAAGGCTAACGCAGATTACCGCCATCTAGTATTGACTACCAAGCAACTCTCCTGCGCCATACATTCGCCTGCTTTTCGCAACCTTAATTTGGTCCAATATTTTTGTATGAGGTGGGCAGTCTGTTACGTTAGTATTATATTGTCTTTGGTATGGTGTTGGGTTTAACACCAATTCCGGCACCATACAACCTTAGAGCTACAAAATAAAGTGTATGTAATGTAAAGTGTTTTTACCCAGTCATCTTCATCGTCCTCCGTTGAAGTGTTAGCGTCGCGCGCCGTGATGACTCCGTCGTCATCCGTCGTTAGCTGTATCCGTGTCAGGAGGTTGTTCGCCAGGATCTGAAACAAATGCGCCGTGGAAATATATGATACTAGAATACGTCCGCGTAAATTATAGGCTAAGTCACCCGCAGGTATACAGAGTGTAACATGACTGTCGACATACCCTTAAAGGGGTGAGCCAGCTCTTCAATATGAACAACTTTTGCTATGTGACTAATGCTGGGAACTCAAAAAAAAATCGTCAATTTCACAAAAAAAAAACCGGTTCCTAGTGTTGACCCCCTAGGAAAAGTTGTTAATATTGACGGTGTCACTCACCCCTTTAAGGATATGTCGAGGGTCATGTTACATCCTGTATAAGCTTCAATAGGTGAAAGTTTTGGAGTTGATTGATTTGGTTTGGATTGGAATCTTTCTTCTTTATAAACTCCCCGCCACGAGAAGCTATAAATCAGTGATGCCAGATGGGGGGGATTCCCCCCAAATTCGGGGGTTTTTAGCTCACGGGGGGGAATTTTGGGGGGACAAATCCTTTGGGGGGTTCTGCGGGGGAATAAAATTGCCTTGGGGGAATTAGGGGTTTTTAAAAAAAACAATGAATGAATTTTTTTTACTGAACGCGATTAATCCGTCCTTTAAGTTATCAGAACGCACTATAAGTACGCACAAACACTAGCTTAACACTGCACACATCAACCGTGTCGATGATAGATCGCGCCAAACAACTTGGTGGCTCGGAAGTTAGCTGCAAGTGACACCTTGGGTACGCAGCAGTCGAGTGTGCGACTCGAATCGCTTTTTTTCATTCATATAGGTTCGGGTATTGAGATGGACATAGGCTATATATCACGCTGCGAGGCGCGGGTAACAGCTAGTATTAGTGTAATTAAAACTTGTATCATGGATATTGAAACCCGGCTTTACTCATGTTTGCAGACTAGTTTCAGTCTTTCAACTGTCTGTTAACTGTGATGCCACCCAGTCAATATAAAACTAGCCATCTATGACTCGAAAGAAGAAGTATGTCACGAAGACCAACATCAAGGCCAGCATTAGGGGTAGCGACACGACGGTTGCGCATCTCTCAAAGCTCTCAATTATCAACAACTAGCTTTTACCCGCGGCTTCGCCTGTGTTTTATATAGCCTATATCCTTCTCAGTACCCTAACCTATGTGTATGCAAAATGTCGTGATGATCAGTTCAGTAGATAGGGCGTGAAAGCGTAACAAACAAACAAACTCAATTTTGCATTTATAATTTTACATAGGATTACTCGACAATTATCTTACCAGAGTACGTAGTGAAGCCAGCCTCAGATGCCTTCGAGGTGCACACGCGGCGCTGAGCAGCTGAGAGCGCACGGAGCCGCCCGACCTCGGACGCGTGCGAGCGTTTGCGCGCGCATTCGGACAGTAGCAGGCGAGAGGATCACCTTCCGACGAGCCAAAGCTCTCCACCTGATAAAATGACACAAACATAAGATAACATAAAAAATATCGAATAATTAATAGCCTTTTACATAAAAACTCTACTTTAAATTGACTTTGCAACTGATTTGGATAGAATTTCAATATTTCCTTCAGATGTCTTAGAAATACATACATACCTATATAATACATAAAAGTGAATATTACGACAGTAAAATACTTGCTCCTTTTTTGACATCGGTTACTATTGTAAATGCATTTAAAAAAAAACTATAAAATAAAATTAAAACGTGTCTGTGTAAGAATAGAAATAGACGGTACCTGTGGCAGACTGGGCCAGCAAGTGATCTCGTTGTGGCTCAGGTCCAGCTGCCGCAGACTGGTGGGGTACGACGTCACGTACGACATCGACCTGCGGGCACAATAGTATTTGTATTGCAGGTTATTTCCATTCTTCATTCGTTATTCCAAAGAGTAAGAAATGTCGCTCGCGCCCTATTAGAGATGAAAGTAATGATATTAAGAGGGTATACTAGCAGTGCGTTTTCCATACAAATGTATATCTCTATTTTCTCGCTGTAAACTGCTTCTAGAGGCACAATTCTTTTTACATAAAATCTATAACTATTATAGGTATGTCCCTATGTTTTATTTTTTTCTAAAAACCGGTTTAAAAGAAAAAAAATTGTACAAAAACAGTTTTTTTGGAAAAAATAAAAAATATGGGCATTCCTATTTTAGTACTAGACTTTATAAAAAAAGAATTGTGGCTCTAGATTCAGTTTTCAGCGAGAAAATAGAGAAATACATTTGTATCGAAACCATATTGAAAAAATACTGCTAGTATACGCTCTTAACGCGTGTCAGCCCGCGCCCGGCTAGAAGGCGAAAGTCGCATACACGGCCTGTCAGGTATTTTTTATGAATAATTCGGTATTTGCCTAATGTTAAGATTATATAAAATTTGTATCCAATGATACTAATTTCTATCTAAAAACACTATAAAAAACACTTTTAATTTGATATCGATTCGATAAGTGTTCTTAAAGCTTCTTTAAAGTTGAGTGAATAGGACCATTTTTAAAAGTATGAAAATCTTAAATTACAATTATACTGTATTGTAGTCCGCTAAATTTAGAGCAACTTTTATTATGAAACCATTACCACAAACGTAATATTTCATATAGCTACCAAACAAAGTTCTCACGTCGCCCATACAAAATACAAAGTTGTGACGTCACAAATATGTAGGCAAATCTGCAGTGCATTTTCAAGTCTAAAAATTTACGTCTAAAAATATGTGTCTTTAAACTTCTATATCTGAAAGAGTTTTTTGTTTATAATGTATTTCGGTCACCACTGTGTTTATTTTTGGCAGGTCTTTACATAGCGACACGAAAAATTTTTTAGTCAAGTAGCCAATTTCGAGTGAGTTTGACCTATCTTGCCTGATGGCAAGCAACGGTGAGGTCTAGGGTGATACACGCAAACACAAATATACACTCTTGACTTAAAAATTGTTTGATTGTACAAGTCGGGAAACAGTGACGCGGGGAGGTAATTTTCGATTCGATTAGCGTAATGAAGTGATAGGTTTCATTAATTTATAATAAACTTTATTTTAAAAACATAAGTTTCTTTTGTAAAATGGAACGCAAACAGAAAATCGGAGCGGATTTTAACAGGTTGCGACGCACGAGAACTGGTTGTGCGACAGGTTAAGCGACGTGAGCTGCGACCCGCCGCGGGATGGGCGGGCAGAGAGTCCAGCTAGACAGGATATAAATCTGTTCTAAACAGCTACTTGCCTAAGAGCGTTGTAAGCCATGTTGAGTCTAGTCAACTGAGGCGCGCGGCAGGCGAGAGCCAGAGGGACGCACGAGAACTGGTTGTGCGACAGGTTAAGCGACGTGAGCTGCGACGCGCCGCGGGATGGGCGGGCAGAGAGTCCAGCTAGACAGCATATCAATCTCTTCTAGCAGCTACTCACCTCAGAGAGTTGCAAGCAATTGTAAGCCGCCTCGGTAACCTTCAGCCGGGACATGTAAGCGCTAGGGTTGGCAACGCGTAGATAGTCACTCACTTCTGACTTCATGCCTGCGGTTCGAGCCGTGCGAGAGACGCTAACACAACACAGACAGCCCTCGAGCAAGCCAGTCCCGTGGCGGGCCGATCCCGCCCCGCGCGCCTCTCGCTGCCCCCGCACACGTACAGACACACACACATAGCCACAAGCGGTTTTACATGGACACATGCTTAAGTGTCGTTTCTTATTGCGTACCTAGTGTTTATATTATTTGCTTCCGTCCAGCTAGATATAAAACAAATCTGTTCTAACAGCTACTTACCTAAGGGAGTTGTAAGCCATGTTGAGTCTAGTCAACTGCGGCGCGCGGCAGGCGAGAGCCGGTGGCACGCACGAGAACTGGTTGTGCGACAGGTTAAGCGACGTGAGCTGCGACGCGCCGCGGGATGGGCGGGCAGAGAGTCCAGCTAGACAGGATATAAATCTGTTCTAAACAGCTACTTGCCTAAGAGCGTTGTAAGCCATGTTGAGTCTAGTCAACTGAGGCGCGCGGCAGTAGAGAGCCAGCGGGACGCACGGGAACTGGTTGTGCGACAGGTTAAGCGACGTGAGCTGCGACCCGCCGCGGGATGGGCGGGCAGAGCGTCCAGCTAGACAGGACATAAATCTGTTGTAAAAGTTACTTGCCTCAGAGAGTTGTAAGCCATGTTGAGTCTAGTCAACTGCGGCGCGCGGCAGGCGAGAGCCGGCGGGACGCACGAGAACTGGTTGTGCGACAGGTTAAGCGACGTGAGCTGCGACTCGCCGCTGGATGGGCGGGCAGAGAGTCCAGCTAGACAGCATATCAATCTCTTCTAGCAGCTACTCACCTCAGAGAGTTGCAAGCAATTGTAAGCCGCCTCGGTGACTTTGAGCCGGGACATGTAAGCGCTAAGGTTGGCAACGCGTAGATAGTCACTCACTTCTGACTTCATGCCTGCGGTTCGAGCCGTGCGAGAGACGCAAACACAACACAGACAGCCCTCGAGCAAGCCAGTCCCGTGGCGGGCCGATCCCGCCCCGCGCGCCTCTCGCTGCCCCCGCACACGTACAGACTGTGTGTCTGCCTAGCATAGCCATAAGCGGTTTTACGTGGACACATGCTTAAGTGTCGTTTCTTATTGCGTACCTAGTGTTTATATTATTTGCTTCCGTCCAGCTAGATATAAAATAAATCTGTTCTAACAGCTACTTACCTAAGGGAGTTGTAAGCCATGTTGAGCCTAGTGAGCTGCGGTGCGCGACAGGCGAGAGCCGGTGGCACGCACGAAAACTGGTTGTGCGACAGGTTAAGCGACGTCAGCTGCGACCCGCCGCGGGATGGGCGGGCGGTCTCCACGCCCGGCTCCACGACGCCGCGCCATGAGTGCGCGCGACGGGCTTCCGTCCAGCTGGACACCAAATAAGTATATATATACAAGCGTCTAAATTGTCCCTCGACCGTCAATATAATGTACAACTTTTACTATGGAATCAATGTTAGGAACTCAAAAAGTGTTTCGGTATTTTCATACAAAAATGTTCAGTTCGCAATTTATACCATACAAATATCAACAAAAATTTGACTTCCATCTAAGCAAGAAGTATCCCAAATATCTTTATCCCTTTCCCCCAGTCCAATAAACGCCTAACCTTCCTTCGCTTAGCACGTTTCACATGCCACTCACGTTTCTACACGTAACGCCATTAAAAGTAACGCTTTATAACGTGATCCACTGCTATCGACGTTGAAGGTTAGTTCATTGGGCGTGCACACATAAATTTTCATCAGTGTAGTATTAGTCTGTGAGTCAGCAAGACAGTGACCTAGCCGCGTTCCCGCGCGCTCGTCTGTCGACCCGCCCACTAGATCGCGTGAGATTTTTTAAAGTTTTTATTCAAATAAACAAAAACCAAATTTCTTTGTTTTATTTTAACTATTCTTAAAAGAAAAAAGAACATAATCAAATATACAAATATAAAAAATAAAACAAGTTATGTAGTTTCATAGTGATAAAAAAGAAAGTCGTGTTAGTTACACTGCTTATAACTCAAGAACGGCTGAACCGATTTGGCTGAAAATTGGTGGGGAGGTAGCTTAAAACCGGGAGACAGATATAAGATACTAGGTATGTACCACGGACGGCTAGTATTCTTAAAACATGAATCACTTTAACAAAAAATCTAAAACCGACTTCAATTCTATACGTAAATGCACAAAATGGAACTAAAAATTAGGTTTTAGTGGGTGTGGTAGATCAAAATAGAGGAACAACGTCGTCATCAACTTGTCTTGATTCGCAAAAGAATTAAACAGAAGTAAGTTTAAACCGAACGGCATACTTTTAAAAATTTTTGGGATATTATTGTACTATGTGACAAAAAATTTATGGGGCCACCTGAGGAGAATTGGCTATCGAACAAAAAAAGAAACACTAAAATGGATCCATAACTGACTGAGTAATCGCGTAAAACAAATATACAAAAAAAACGACGAATTGACAACCTCCTCCTTTCTTCGAAGTCGGTTAATAAAATACTCACATAGCATTGCCGGCCCGGTCCCCCAGTATGATGACCCCGTCTTCCTCTTCGGGCGATTCTGCGGACTCGATTGACGGACTTCGAGACCACGACTTCTGTGGAAGAAACTTAGATTATATAAAGCCTAGATATACTCTATTAGCCTAAAAGCGAGAAAAAATTGACTCCAATCCGTAGTCTATCTTCTTCTTCTTCCTTTACCTTATCCCACTTTTTTTATGTGGGGTCGGCACAGTATGTCAGCTCTCTCCACCTTGATCTATCATCTAACATAGCCTTTGTCACTCCCCTCCTGTTCATACTCTCCTTGACACCATAGACCCATCGTTTCTTAGGTCTTCCTCTGTTCCGCGTACCATCTACTTTCAAATCTAATGCCTATCTATCTGCAAACACAGAAATACCAATTTGACGGAATTTGCACGCACACAAGCGTTGGAAAATTGGCCTGTATTTAATCATTCAAATTAAGGCATGACGGTGTCTAGAGAGTATATAGTCAAAGGTAACATATACAGAAAATAAGAAATGGAGAAAAAATTCGACGCGGGCAGGACTTGAACCTGCGTCTACATCTCAGTACGATCTATGCGTTGCCAATTACGCCATTCCTCCGAATTCCTCCACCATATCCCATTCCTCTTACACGCATCTAGGCTTGCGGGGCTTGAAGCGCGGTGGCGTAATTGGCAACGCATAGATCGTACTGAGATCTAGACGCAGGTTCAAGTCCTGCCCACGTGGAATTTTTTCTCCATTTCTTATTTTCTTTATTTAATAAATAAGGTAAAATAGCATTGTGAATGCAAAATAAAATCCCATATAAAGTGTAACATATACATTTTTTAGTTAGTTTTACTAAAAAGAAAATACCTACACCATATTGTACTCCATGAAAAGTCATCATCATCGTCATTACAGCCGCAAGAAGTCCACTGCTGGCCATAGACTTCCCCTAAGGATTTCCAATATGACCAGTTGGAAGTGGCCTGCATCCAGCGCCTTGGTCAAGTCGTCCCACCACCTGTTCGGTCAGTGCGTGTCGCTGCGCTTGACGGTATTATGAGGGCGCAGTCGCGTGATCACTTTAAAATGCTTGTTACTAGACATTATCGCGATCAAGTTTTGCTGCAATAGTATGTGTATGTTTATTTATGTTATGATATATTATTATTTATGAAGGTATGTATATATATCTCAATTCTAATAAGTAATGATATATAACAACTTTTTTTTGTTATTTGTATAATAAATAACATGTTTTATTATCTATAATATTTATTAAGTCAAACTTAATAATTGTTTCTCCTTTACATCTATCTTTACAACTTGCACCCCTACTATCAACTTTTCACCACATCCCTAAGGTTAAACTGGTAGACAATGCTTAGCATTAAGTTATTACCTATTGTACAAATCATAATGATTGTATGTGCAATAAATTAAATAAATAAAAAAAAAATGTGATCACAATTCAAGAACCTTTCAGCCCCATTGACCATAATATAGTGTACTGCGCATCGACTCGCGCGATGTTCTTAGCAACAATAAATTTCGGCGCGAGTTGTACCTATGTAGAAATTGTATTTTGTTTTACCGTACGGTTACCGTAGCCTATAAACACCTGCAACACCAGGAGTGACCGACTCTGAACCAATCTTTATACGCCCTTTTTAAAAAACCCCATGTTGTTTTTTAAAACTTACAGATTGGTTGAAGTTGAACTCGGTGGGGGTCCCAGCGCTGGGCAGCGGAGAGTCGGTTGGGGAGCTCGCTACTGGACTAGTGCACTCTGATGGACCCTGCAGTACAATTATTTGAATTTATAATAAAACCGGCCAAGTGCGAGTCGGAACCGCACGCTTAAGGTTCTGTAACACCATTTATCATATCAATTTACTATAAAAACACATTCCTTATATCCTTTTTCGATTTAATTTATTTTTTATTATTTGTTAGTAAGCCATTATATTGGCCAGAGCAGTCAGAGGATTTGGCCTACACTCTCCACGCTGGCCAGACGGGTACGAGAGGTTTCTTTCTTAGTTTCTAACAAAGACCTGATGATGATGATGATGTTAGTAAGCAGAAATAGATATAAACATTCTGTAACAATTTCAAGGCTCCACTTATTATGGTTCAACAGATAAAGCTATGCGACAGATAACTAACGGGCGGTCGGCGGAGGCTCGATGATAGGATCAGTTTTTACACTTTGGATACGGAACCCTAAAAAAAGATTTATACATACTCCATCTACAGGTAGCTCGCGAAGATGGTTAAGAGCCGCGTTGAGGTCTCGGAGGGCAGGCGCTGTCCACATCCGTGATGGGAGGGCGCGCAGTTTGTTGTTGCATACGTCGAGCACGCTGAGGGAGGGGAGGGAGAAGAGTTCGGGGGGAAGCTCTTCTAGGCGATTGTCCTGTGGGAGGAAAACTTAATTTTTTCGACAGTTTGTTGTGCGGTCATCTGCAAGGTCCGAGCATCCTTCATTTAAAAAGAAACCGACTTCAAACACTAAACTTAAAATTAATACTTTAAAATATTTTATAAAAAAATTAACATACGCTCTAGTCACCACTACGATTCGAAAGTTCCCTTTGATTTCTCTGGGATGCTATCATCATCCCGTTTCCTAATCATAGGATCACTATTGGAATATCTCCTTTCCAGCAAAAAAATAAACATCAAAATAGATTCATAAACGACGAAGTTATCCGCGAACACACATAAAAATTTATTGTATGTTGACTTGAGAAACCTCCTTTTTTGAAATCGGTTCAATATTGTATGCACGGATTATGAAGGCATATATATAAAAAATAATATACATAAGGTCGAAATTGCTGTCATTTTTTAAACAGTATCCGTGTCTAAAATAGACAAGACATTTTGAATGCTATATAGAATTTTAAAACTATTGTGAAAAAATTGTTCCTACTTAGGTACCTGTAAATACAATTCTTGCAAGACAGGCGCGCTGTACACCTCTGGTCTCTTGCCAGACTTCTTGCTTTTCTTGCCGTCGTCTTCAAAGGGGTCGGAGGGAGTGGGCAGTCTTTCTAGTTTATTCTGAGCTGCGTTGAGATACCTAAAATGAAAAGGAAAAAAAAAAACAAATTGTAATTTCGCACGCAATTTTAGTTGTGGTAGAGCCACGCTACCGGCAAAAATTACTTTAACTGGTAGCATGAATGGGCCGGGTCGTCCGGGGAAGTACCACACTCTCATAGAAAATCGACGTTTGCCGACAGCTTCTATGCTTCGTTCGGTGAGTGAGAGCGCCGGAGGCCCATCCCTCCTACCCTCTGGGGAGGGAAATATAAAAGGCCGGCAACGCTCTTGTCATACCCCTGGTGTTACATTAGTCCATGGGCAGCGGTGATCACTTACCATCAGATGACCCGCTTGCTCGTTTGCCGTCCTATGACATAGAAAAAAACGCAATTAGGGGTGTCACACCAATAACCAGGTGTGTCAACCTCAACTGGCTGTCCGGTGGTTGCAGGTATGGCATCGGGTACGCGCGCCCGGCCTCCCGAGCTGCTATAAACTCATCCCCAATCCATCCGAGCAAGTTATCCCGTTCCCGCAGTTCAACAAATTTCTACCGTTCCCTCGTTTAAAAAACCGGCCAAGTATGAGTCAAACTCGCGCAATGAGGGTTCCGAATAATATGCTTCGTAAACACACACAATGTGCAAAAATGTTTTATTCAATTGACCAGCGCTATCTAGTGGTGTTTTAGTGAACTATTTCCCTAGGTGAACATATTATAGTGAGTTTACCACTTTATTTTCGAGTGATAGAATTCTTATTATTTATCCTGTAATCTTCAAGGAATGAACTATATTTTGTAATTTTTTCAAAATTTTCGGCCCAGTAGTTTAGGAGATCAGGGGGGGGGGGGGGGGGGAATGGTCAATTTTTGCCTTCTTTAGTGAATAAAATCAAAAGTATTAATTTTACCCGAACAAAACAAAATATTTTCTATGGATCCTCATAATGAGCCCTTTCATTTGATATATGACACAGTAAGGTTTGCAAAACTTTCTTTTAAAATTTTGTAATTGGGCCCCTAAAAAAGACCATTATTTTAAAAAAATCTTTAATTACTTTGCACATCCGTGTTTGGGTCATTGGATTACACCATCTTACCAAATTTCACCTTATTTGGTTCAGTAGATTCGGAGAAAATCGGCTGTGACAGACGGACGGACGGACAGACAGACGCACAAGTGATCCAATAAGGGTTCCGTTTTTCAATTTTTGTACGGAACCCTAAAAACGGTTTCGATGGGCAGCAGCGTCGGAATTGATATAAACCAAACACTGCGCTCACCAACCTGTTTGCGAAGTGTGGTGAGCCGTGAGTATGGCATAACTTGGTTGCTCATAGCTTAGCAAAATAACAAAATAGGTCTTAGTTTAATTTTACATCACATGTTTGCCATAAAACATTATGCAATTTTTTTATTTTTAGACACATCTATTAAGGCACCGTCCATTATCACGTGGTTATCAGCTCGGAAGGGAGGGGGGGGGGGGTTGTTTCTGAAAGAATCAAGAAATACCTATCACCAGGGGGAGGAGTGTAGTAAGATATTACGTGGGTTTATTTTTTCGTCAAACGAGCAATTTCAAAACCGAAAAACGGCATGTAGACCTTGACTCGCCGTTGCCCTTCTGTCAGACATTTTTATCATGGTTCATAATTGTCTAGTATAAAATTCAGTCATACTTTATACCATTTAAAGATAGTTTTCTATTTTTTTTAGATCCTTTGTAGTAACTAAAAAATACACGTGATGTTGGGTGGAGGAGGGCTTAGTCTTAAACTTCACTACGTATCACCAAGGCGGGGGGAGGGGGGGGGGAGGATTTAAAATGCTGAAAAACCTCACGTGATTAATGGACGGCCTTAAGAACTTCATACCAAAATCATGCCTTCTAACCTGAGACTGAGTAGGGTGAACAACTCCGGTGGTAACGACCGTAGCTCGTTGTTGGCCAGGTCGAGTCGAGTGAGCGCCAGCAAGGCGCTTTTAGGGCTAGACAGCTTGTTGTTCACGCGAAGACACGCTTTGGCTACCCAGGTCATGCTGCAGACGAAAACAACATTGATTTCATGATAATGAACAACTTAAGGACAATCTTCGTAACACGAAAAATATATTTGGAGTCCCATACAGAAATGATTTTACATAAAAACATTTCTTGTGGATGCCAACAATTTTGCACAAAATTATTGCCTCTATTATAAGAACAATAAGGTTACATATTGTTAAAGAATTGAAACAGTTCCATCACGGTACTAAGGAGACAGTATACGCTTACTATATAGATGTATTAGTGTTCGCCTGCGGCTCCCCTCAAGTTAGTGTCGATCCCTCGGAAACAATACTTTTCTCCGGAATGAAAGGTCCTATGTCCTTCTCCGTACTCCAGACAACGTGTATGCTAAATTTCACGATGATCGGTTCAGTAGATAGCGCGCGAAAGCGTAACAAACAAACTCATTTTCGCATTTATATTATTACAGGGCACTGGATAGGACTAGGTGGAGAACAGAAGGGGAGGCTTTTGCCCAGCAGTGGGACCTAAATAGCTAGTTTAAAAAAAATAGTTGGGATGGGATGAGAATTTGGGATGAAATATTACCGAATAGTCGCCAGCTGACAGCGCAACTCCCTCCAGTCCAACATGACGGGTGTGGAGGGGCAGAGGGCGTTGTACGTGAGATTTGAGTCTTCCCGGTTGTGGAACAGAGCTTCAGATATCGAGGACTTGTTCAGCTTGTAGTCGGGGTCTGGGTACGCCTGGAAATATAAATCATTTATATCATCATCATCAGGTCTTATTTCGTCTCCACTGCAGGAGCACGACCCTCTCTGTACTATCAGAGCCATAATATATATTAATTAAGAAATATATATATATATATAAACAAATAACACAGCTTGAGCTAGCCTCGAAATAAGTTCGAGCCTTATGTTATGGGATACTAACTCAACGATACTATCATATCCTAATCCTAACTAATATTAGTAATGCGAAAGTGAGTTTATTTGTTTGTTGTTACGCTCGCCACCAAAAAATCAATTCTGAAAATCCTAGTAAAAAGAATCAGTGCATGATGAAATCGCGCACCGCGTCCAAAAATTATTGTTTTTGAAAAATTACAGAATTTGTATTTTTCCTCAATTTGCGTAAAAGCAAGCTTAATGCTAAATTTCATTATTCTAGGTCAAACGGCCCTATAAGTTTTGTCTCCCTTGCCATTTTGAATAAAATTGCAACCTTAGACCGCAGCGCAGATCTAAATATGCGTTACTAGCAATTCATCCGTGACTTCATCCGTGCAAATGATAGCCCACCATGCTAAACGTGGCCTTAAGGCTATACAGACGCAGGCCCTGTCTACCCCGCAGGGGAGAATGACATGATAGTATGTATGTATGTATAGGTGAAAGAATTTTGAAAATCGTTCCTGTAGTTTCAGAGCCTATTCAAGGCAAACGAACAAACAATGAAACCTTTCCTCTTTTTAATATTAGTAAAGGTTAATAGGGACTTGACACGTCCATCCGTTCCTGAGAAAAAAATATACGTTAATGGTTAAGATATACAGAGGGATAAACGAGAGGTCCTTTAAGGGATTGTTTTTACATATAAACAACCCGTTTTAAAACAAGAGCAAAACAATCTTGAACCTTAACTTTTCTCACATCATGTTAACGTGCATTGTTCAATGTGTCGCCGATAGATGGCGCTGTTTTGTTTGGTTGATTTCTAAAACGCGCTATTGAGATTTTTTTTACTCAGCTCTTATACTTCATCCAGATTCCAAATGTCCAATCCCACAAGGCCTCCCGTCAAAAAGTTCACCATAGTTACGGGATGAACAAGAAGCCTTGCCCATTATTGATGGTGGCATTGCCCATCACCCCAGAAGGGGAAGGTATCTTTAAAATTCGCTCAGTCGCGGCGCGGGACTGACTGAATTTTAAATAGAGGTCCCCCACAAGCGTGGCACTGTCGGACAGTGCCACCGCTGTCAAAAGTACGGGCATGCGGCCCGTCACTGTTATGCCAAGTCCCGCTGCGTGAAATGTTTGGGTGAGCACGGCATTGCGGATTGCGTAAGTATCCGCATGCCGGACAATGAGTCATAGATAAAAAAAACTCTACTTCTGATGAGTGCTAGCGTACTTTGTGGACAAGAGAGGGCAGCAAGGTAGTCATTTTGATATTTAGTCTTACAGATGCGTGGGTTTCAAAACCCTAGAAAAGTTCCGCCCCCCCAAAAACCCAGAAGGTGGGCTCCCCAGGCGCCAGCGTCAATTCCTCCTCCACTTATGAGCAGTCAAACTGCCTTCCCCCTTTGTAGCAGAGACAGCCGGTGTCGCTCAGAAGTCAGCCTGGACTCCTCCCTCCAGATATACGAAGCTAGCAACATTGTCTGTCTGTCAAGCTAGCAAGTTGTCTAATAGCCAACATGGCCGTGCTGGTCTCTCAAACCGGTTTCAATGATCCCTAAATTGTCACAGGCCATAATGTCTTGCATATTATATATCATCGGTATCCTGGAAGTAATCACTAGCAGAATACAGTGCCCGGCAAATAAGTTTAACTAAGTGTGAGTAGGACACCGCAATACATTGCCACTGATTAATATAGGTGTGTCTCGCTCACACTTAGTTCAACTTATACGCCGCGTGTTATACTTACCTTGCAGGCTAACAAAGCAGCTAGAGCGTCCAGTAGCCCCGCAGAAGCTAGCTCCGCAGCGGCGCGGCCGTGCGGGTCGCCCGCGCCGGCCGCTAGCAGTATCTCCACGATCTGGACGTTGCGCGCGCGCGCTGCGATGGCTAACGCTGTCCATGGCACGTCTCCTAAAATAATTTTAAACAAGAGTTTAACACAAAAGAAAAAGAACTATCACATTCAAATAATAACTTTTTAATTCTTTGATTTTAAATATCTAAAATTTGTGACTGTTCTGGCTAATATAGGGCTTTGGTAGTACAGAGAGGGTCGTGCTCCAACAGTGGAGACTAACAAAGACCTGCCCCCGTAGCATGAGAGATGGGGATAGTTTATCGCGCGATCAGCGAGGCGTCATGATAGTGTTGGTGTGATAGGTGTTGATTTATAGTGTTCAAAAGCACGTGATGCGCAAGCGCATGATTTGATCTATGCTTCTTTTAAATTGCGTCCGCCTAAACATAGAAAAAGGTTGATGACGATACGCAATTACGCAGCGATAGATCATGAAACACTTAAGTCTGATCTCGCTCAAGCCGATTGGTTGTCTGTGCTGGACGCGACTGACGTTGATTCTAAAGTTGCAATATTTAATTCTTTACTTTTGCCCATCTACGACAAAAACGCTCCTATTCATACCGTTCGCATGAAGCATTATCCTTCACCTTGGCTTACTACCGACATTAAGCTGCTTATGGCCAAAAGAGATAGGGCTAAATTAAAATTGCGACATTTTCCATCAGATACCAATCGGGAACGCTACATTGCTGTTCGTAATCTTTGTAATCGGAGGTGCCGCGAAGCCAAGCGTAAATACATCCATGACAATGTTGATAATAGTCCTCCTGGCAAACTATGGAACTTTTTGAAGGGTCTTGGTATTGGAAAACAAAGCACTTCAGCGCACACTCACATGGACATTAATACGCTTAACAGACATTTTTCAGCTTCACCTGTTAATTTCTCAGCTAGTGTCAAGCAATCGACTTTAGCGAATCTTTCTTAGGTACCAGCTATTGGTTGCCCTTCTTTTAAATTTGATATCATTTCTAGCGATGAGGTCCTCAAAATTATAACATCCATCAAGACAAGAGCGATTGGCAATGATGGTATTGCATTGGATATGGTCAGGCCGATTGCATCTTTCATCTCACCGATTATTGCGGATATTATAAATTGCTCTCTGTTTTCGGGCTCCTTTCCTGAGGCCTGGAAATTTGGTCATTTAATTCCTCTTCCTAAAAAACCGAATCCATTCTTACTTTCTGATTTCCGGCCTATCTGTATCCTTCCCCTACTATCTAAAATTATTGAGCAGCATGTTCATCAATGTTTGTCTTTACACTTGTCTCGCTATAACATCTTAAGTAAATTCCAATCTGGTTTTCGGGTCGGACACAGCACTACTTCGGCACTTGTCAAAGTCACAGATGATATACGTCAAAATATTGAGAACAAAACCCTCACGGTCCTCGTATTGTTAGATTTTTCTTGCGCGTTTAACTCTGTTGATTTTGACATACTTCTTGAAATTATGCGCTCACTTAATTTTTCACCTTCTACGCGGATGTGGTTTCATTCTTATTTAACGGGTAGGCGGCAATTGATGAAGGTTGATGATAGCCGCTCTGATTGGTGTGATGTTGTTGCTGGTGTACCACAGGGAGGAATCTTATCCCCACTTCTCTTCTCTATTTTTATAGACGGCATAACTTCTTCTCTGGCCTCTTCTTGTCATCTCTATGCCGATGATTTTCAGATTTATACTGCTGCCCCTTTCGAAGATTTCAATAACGCCATCGGTAAAATCAATACTGACCTCGCAACTATAGCGAATTGGTCCAAAAATTTCGGGCTTAAGGTAAATGCAGACAAATCGCAAGCCATTGTCATAGGTAGTCAATATTATATATCTAAAATTAAATCATTGCAATTACCCAATGTTGTGCTAGACAACCAAATAATTCCTTTTTCTGATACTGTCAAGAACTTGGGTATTGTAATGGACCAAAGTCTTTCCTGGTCTCCTCAAGTCAGCGAACTAAGCCGCAAAATATATGCTTCTATGCATTCGCTTAGACGTTTGCAATACTTTCTTCCTGTGGACACTAAAGCGCTTCTAGCCCGCTCATTGCTGCTGCCATTGTTCGATTATGCAGATGTAGCCTATTTGGACTTAACGGAGGAACTTCTAGATAAATTAGAACGGTTACAAAACGTTTGTATTCGATTCATATTTGGCCTTCGGAAATATGACCATATTACCGAGTATCGCAAAAAGCTAAATTGGCTACCGGTGAGACTGCGTCGCAACGCTCACATCCTCTCCTTCCTTTTCAATATATTATTTAATCCTCATTCCCCTAAGTATTTCCAAGACAAATTCACCTTTAAAGTCCATGACAGTCGTCTTCGCGCAAGTAAACGCCCATTGCTCCAGATACCGCATCATACATCTCAAAAGTACGCTAAGTCCTTCGGTGTGCATGCAGCGCGCTTGTGGAATGCACTGCCTCTCGAAATTCAAATGTCGCAGACACTGAACTCCTTTAAAGTTGGTGTCAAGAAGTTCTATGCAGAATCCTGATATTCATTGAGTATATAATATGTATGTATGTATGTTATTGATAAGTTTATATGTATATAATTATTGTTTTATATATGTATAGATATATATATTCATTATCATTTTATATATTAAGTTAGATTAGTTTAATTATATATGGTGTTATGTACCTTACTTACCTGATTGTTCTTTATATTAATTATTATTGTTCAAACTTCTACCTTCCTATTGTAGTTGACTTTATCCTTTGTCAAATTGGTTGACTGGAAGAGATCCCTCTTGGGATAAGTCCACCGTTTGTACGGCTTCTAAATGTAGTTTTGTTATGATTATTTTATGTTTTGTACAATAAAGATTTTAAACAAACAAACAAACAAGCTAACTAAGTAAACTACCGAAGAAAAAACAGCTGTAAATATATAAAATAAGTTAAAATCCTATTGACTTACTGTCGGGCGTGTGCCCGCTGCGCGCGGGGGAGGGCGAGGGCGCGTTGCGGGCCACGGCCGCCGACGCGCTGCGCGAGCGCCGGCGGGACGACCGGTTGTAGTCGCCCACCTGGGGACATGGCATTTAGTTAACTCCCCGTTAGATAAATAATGATGACGAGCTCCGTGGCGCAGCGGTCAACACGCCTGCCTGCGACACGGATGGTCCCGGGTTCGATCCCCGGTCAGGTCAAGATAGAAAAATGATCTTTTTCAGATTGACCTGGGTCTTGGATGTTTATCTATATACGTATTTGTTATAAAATATTGTATCGTTGAGTTAGTATCCCATAACACAAGTCTTACTTAAGAACTTACTTTGGGGCTAGCTCAATCTGTGTGATTTGTCCGTATATATTTATTTTATTTATTTAATACAGGTTACGAGTTACGACAAACTTTATACCCCGTCGCACTCGCCACCGGAATAGAGTGCGTAGAGTAGGACTAGCTCCGATTACTGGTGACCACCCAGCGGTCCCGGGTGACTTGCACCCAGGATAGGTCCTTCTGACACCGTAGCTTTCGGCCCATACGAAAAAACATGAGAGTTGCTACTCTCTAAAGGCTTTGCCATTGTTTCTCAGTTCAGCCCTTCAGGCTGTGCATGCAAATCGCGGCCCATCAGTCATATGAGTTTGCTGTCTCTCCAAGCCTTGCGCACCCAGGCAACGCCCAAAGCAGAGATCCGTCTCTCCTGGGGCCCTTTGCTGATGTTCGCCTTACAGGTTGAGGGCACTCTGCTCTCACCTCAAAATGTCCGGTGAAGTAGCAAAACTCACTTGGAGCTAACTACATAGTCCATAAAAAAAAACTTTATTGCGAGACGGATATAAGATGCGTGTGGTTCCCGGCAAAATAGAATAGGACCACTCCAAGTCTTCCCGTGGATGTTGTAGAAGGCGACTTAGGGAACACAAACTAAACAAAACTTATCAACATCGAAGAGACCTCTCCAACCCGTCTGGCCAGCGTGGAGAGTGTAGGCCAAATCGTCTGACTGTTCTAGCTAATATATGGCTCTGGTAGTACATAGAGGGTCGTGCTCCTGCAGTGGAGACTTAAAAAGACCTGATGATGATGTATAGCATGGTAATTGACATTCGTCATTCCCTCAAAGGGGTGCCTCAGCAAGTCAGCAGTAATTTTAAATAGGTATGTCGTTGATTTTAAGTTGACGTCATTTGGAGAAAATGCGCTGTGCAGTTTGTTGCCGCTTCTTCTGCACTCCGCCTTGGAAGCGGTGTAAACTTAGCCGTAAGTAAATTATTGACGTCAACAATAATATATTTTTGTAAACTAATTGTAATTATGAAAAAAATTGACGTTCACTAAATGATATTGAAATATCTTATGATGAATAAAATGATTGACTTTGACTTTGAGTCAATAAACAACTATTCCTGTGGGACCAAGGCCGAAAACTAAAAAAAAAGTAGACTTCCATACAAAAATATTCAACCGTTCAGTGAATCTCAAAAACCAATTTTGTTAAACTCGCACTGTTCCCTAAAATAGATTAGACTAACAAAAAAGAATTTCGACAACCCGAATAAACGTTTCTGAGATATGCGCACACAAATTTGGCACACATGTTTAGAAACTGATAAAGACAAAACATAAAAATATTCGTTGTTTTCCGTACTAAAACTCATACATATAAGAGAGTAAAAGGACCAGACTATCAGAGAGGCACAAGTATTTTTTTTCTGATATAGGAAGGCAAACGAGCAAGCGGGTCACCTGATGGTAAGTGATCTCCGCTGCCCATGGACAACAGCAACACCAGGGGTGTGACAAGACAGGCACGTAGGGACCAAGTCTGGATTGAGTTTCTTTCAGCGTATTCTTCTCAACAGTGGTCATTACGAAACGCTAGTAGTTTTTCGATTTTGTATATTAACAATTAAAAATAATAAGACAGAAGAATATGACGTTCAAAAAGAGATACAGTTATTCAATTTTGAATAAAAATCTTTGACTTTGACTTAAGAGCGTTGCCGGCCTTTTAAGAGTCGCCTGGACGCGCATGTCTCCATACAAACGGAAAAAGGGAATTGTGGCAATATTTGATAATTTTGAAGTAAAACTAAGCATTTAATCAATTAGTCTCATTATAACCTACGTACGTTCCTATAGTGCTTGGTTAAAATACCAATGGTTTGAGAATTACAAGCCTTTTCAAATTTGTATGGAAATCTTGAGAGGCGTATAATTCTCAAATATTTGATAATTTGACCAAACTGTATAGGAGCGTACGTAGATTATAATGAGATTAATTGATTGGATGCTTAGTTTTGCCCTAAAATTATCAAATATTGCCACAATTCCCTTTTTCCGTTTGTATGGAGACAAGCGCGTCCAGGCGACTCTTAAGAGACTCGTTCTTGAAGGTTGCAATGTCGTATCGATCTGGGAATAGTAGTAGCCAACGAAACTACAAAAAATACTCCTTGCGGCGTAACTCCTACTTACCGAAGGCGCTGGCGGTAACGCCGGGGCCGAAGCGCTAGCGCCCGCGGCTAGCAACCTCTTCAACAACCGCACGTGTCCTCCCCGCGCGGCGCACGCCACACAGCTGTCTCCCGGTCGACCGGACAACACGTGGACGGCCCGGATCCGGTGTTCTGTGTCGGTATCTTGCTGCTAAAGAATTAAAAACAAATATAAATTTTTAGTTTCATAACTGTACAAATAGTCCATACTGGTTTCGGAGAAAAGGGAAATCATAGAATATACCAGCCACTTTACTTCCCGCGCAGTCCGTGAAAGCAGGTCAAGGGCTTGGGCAAAAATCTAAGAAATCATAATATGGGTAGAAACCCATCACTATTTTAATTCCGCTTTCCACCTTAAGGATGCGCTAGTCGGGAGCTCGAACTCGTCAGCGCACGTGGCTAATTTTCGTGCTATTTCGCTGAGAAAGGGATAGACTCGGTTTTGAACAGTGCGGAACTATTTACACTGATGTATAAGCACATCGGAACTACAGTCTAGTGTGTGCAAACACAAATATTGTTGAAAATCTAAATCTTTGTCGTCAAAAAATTCGCGAGTATGCTCTTGGGAGAAGTGTTCTTGTGAGAAAAAAGCTGAATGTTTTAAATAAAAGTAAAGTTATTTAATTTTTTTTTTATAACCAAACTATGCTTGTGTGAATTTTGTTTTAGAGATTTTATACTCTTTCCAGTATTTAATTGTGCCCAAAGTTGCGTTAAAATTACGTGTTCAAACGGAATGTTCTGAGACTCATAACTTTTAAAGTACTTATAATTTTACAATTATGATTCCATACAAGCATAGATAACGACAATACAACTCGATAAAATTAAAATCTTTAAACAGACGATACCGAATAACGGAGTCATCACCCTACAGAATTTGTATGGCGAAACTCCTGACTAGCGTACCCTTAACACCCACTAACACGCTAAACGTGGCCTTTGGTTTTATGATCTTGTGCTCTGTCTACCCCGCAAGGGATAAAGACGGATAATATGTAACAACAATGCAATGAAATAAATTAAGCACTTACATAGGTATCGATCGAGAAGATGGACTGATGTTTTAACATTCCTAGGTCTATGGTTTTAACTTAGTAAACTTAGTAAATGATACTTTAATGTATTTAAGTTACTATTTTCAACTAACTGTATAACTTCCAGTCGTGAATAAAATTAAATAGATGTATTAAACTAATAATAAGATAAAAAAAATATAAAAAACAATAGCGACTCTTGAGCGGGAATAATTTTGCGACGGAAAAAAATATTCAAATTCAGAGCACCTATTTCAATTTCTTTCTTTTTACCCCTTTTAGTGGCCAGTATTTAAAAATAGAATACAGGTTGCCATCGTTGCTTACACTCACTTCCATTCTGGTTTGGGAGTAAGAAAAAAACGTAGAATGTGTGAACCAGCTGCTTCTCATCCCGCGCAAACCGTAAAAGCCGGTCAAGGGAATGGGCGAAACCTTAAGTAGGACTATTTTAAGTATTTATATATTAGGTAGGACATGTAGCTACATTTCTATAGGCGATGCGGCTAGCAACCCATCACTATTTAGATCCCATTTTTTTATCTACTCGCCAATCAAAACGCTAAATGTTGCCTTCGGTTCTTATGCCCTTGGGGCCCTGTCTACCCCGTAAGGGAAACAGACGCGATAATATGAATGTATCGTTTCTAACAGACTTTCTATCTGTCATGGCGTGGAGTACTAAATGAAGAGTAAGCCTATGTCACCCTCAGTTAAATAAGTTTTCTATAGGTGAAATAATTTTGAAAATAGGTTCAGTTGTTTCGGAGCCTATTCAATGCAAACAATCAAATCTTTGCCGTGTGGTTCCCGGCAGAGTAGAATAGGACCACTCCAAGTCTTACCGTGGATGTCGTACAAGGCGACTTAGGAAACATAAGCTAAACGAAGCTTATAAACATCGAAGACACCTCTCCAACCCGTCTGGCCAGCGTGGAGGGTGTAGGCCATATCCTTTGACTGCTCTGGCTAATAGATAGCTCTGCCCCCCTATTTACTAACTCGGATGACAGGTGTCGATGCCTATCAATCTAGGATTTGCTGTTACAATGCGGTTTTTGTATTCCAAATAAAAATTTCGAGCAAGAAAAACCCGCATTGTAACTGTAAATTCTAGATTGATAGGCATCGACACCTGTCATCCGAGTTAGTAAATAAGGGGGCTGGCAGTGCAGACAGGGTCGTGCTCCTGCAGTGGAGACTAAAAAAGACCTGATGATGATACTTACGTTCTTGTTGGCCGAGCCGGTGAGCTTGCTGACGATCGCGTGTATCCCCAAAGATATGCCGGCTCGGTGCGGACTCAGCACCGCCGGGGACTGAGGGACCGTAGTACTTGGCGTTGGCTGCTCCGACTGTGGAGACAATAAGTTTTTAGTTAGCCCAAAATTAAGTTCGAGATTGTGTTATGGGATACTAACTCAACGATACTCAATACTCAATGTTTTATTGCAAACCATAAAGTCGTCGAGCTCCGTGGCGCAGCGGTCAACACGCTAGCCTGCGACACGGGGGTCCCGGGTTCGATCCCCGGTCAGGTCACTATGGAAAAAGATCTTTTTCATATTGACCTGGGTCTTGGATGTTTATCTATATAAGTATATATTATAAAATATAGTATCGTTGAGTTAGTATCCTGCGACACAAGTTCACAACTTACTGTGGGGCTAGCTCAATTTGTGTGATATGTCCCTATATATTTATATTATATATTATATTATAAAGTACATAAGATGACATTAATATAAAAGGTACAAGTTTATTTATGGACCCTGTTGGGCGCAGCAATATGGTAAGATCAGAAGAGGACGCACTCAAGTATAAAAGTAAGTTAAAACAAAGTTTTTTTTTGCATTTATTACAATATTTTATTACAAATACATATATAGATACACATCCAAAACCCAGGTCAATCTGAAAAAGATCGTTTTTCATGTTGACCTGACCGGGGATCGAACCCGGGACCATCCGTGTCGCAGCCTGGCGTGTTGACCGCTGCGCCACGGAGCTCCTCAAAGTTTTGAAGCGAAACCTTGCGGCGCTGTGCACTTTATGTGATGGGGAAAAATGTTGAACTCGCGACAGGTCACGTGACCGACAGATTGAAAATTCGTAAGACGGACACGTGACATCGAAAATCAACGTAAATACTCTAGTTTTCACTTCTGCCGGCACTCCCGGAGTGCAACCCGTTGTTTTTCTTTTTTACCTATATATTGAACTAGCTGTTACCCGCGGCTTCGCCCGCGTAATATATAGCCTATGTCCTTCTCGGTACCCTAACGTATGTGTATGCAAAATTTCATGATGATCGGTCCAGTAGATACGGCGTGAAAGCGTAACAAACAAACAAACTCACTTTCGCATTTATAATATTAGTTAGGATTAGGATTTAGTTTTGTGTCAAGCTTTGAATATGAGCGATTCATACTGAAAAGTAGCTATTGAGCCCGACACGATGGACACGTACAATTTAAGGATTTTCAACGCTAGAGTGAATAGGCGTTATTTGAGTTTGCTTGTTAAATACCCTCAAATCCCAACTAATATTATAAACGCGAAAGTGAGTTTTTTGTTTGTTTGTTACGCTTTCACTCTCTATTTATGAACCAATCATCATGAAATTTTGCATACACATAGGTTAGGGTCCTGAGAAGGGCATAGGCATATCACGCGGGCAAAGCCGCGGATAACGACTTGTTACTCATAAAGAAAAGAGTGCCTATTCTATAGTTTCCTTGGGGACATAAACGATCTCCACACAATTTCTCCAGCAGCCAAAGAGTACCTTAAAAACTTAAAATCTAGGATTCTTGCAGAACCTTCGATACGATATGATGATGACTTGCCTGCGTGAGCCTGGTGGCCGGAACAGTGAACGCCAGCAAGGCGTCCACGACAGGCAGGTTGCCTAGCATGCACGCCACGCGCGTTATACGATATGATGATGATGATGACTTGCCTGCGTGAGCCTGGTGGCCGGCACAGTGAACGCCAACAAGGCGTCCACGACAGGCAGGTTGCCGAGCGTGCACGCCACGTACAGCGCCGTCTGGCCGGACGCGTCGCGCGCGTTTATGTCGAACGCGAACGAGTACTGCCACTCGCCTGATTCGTCCCTGAAAACAAATGAGATAGCTATAATATATATATCCGGCTATCACTCACGGAACGAATCATAGAAGCGGTTAAGTTACTACTCAAACGTCAATTTTCTGTGTTGTATTGTTCTAGACGACCCGCACCTTCATGCTACTAGCAAAACTGAATATCGTGGTAGCGACAAATAGAGATAGCTGTTCAATTGTTGAAATCAACAATTTTTACCGCCGTATAATGACAATTAATAAATGTTAAAAGAAACCTAAATTAAATAAAAAAAATTGAGTTTGACACACGTGTATGTGTTGAGGACGTCTCCAGGATACGGGTACTCCAATAGCAGGGTCACCATGGACGCGTGGCCGCCGATACACGCCGCGTGCAGCGGCAGCCATTTCTCTACTGTCTCTTGCTGGAAAATTATAAAAATGAGTTGGTAACTGTATAACAAACCGAAGGACATTATGTTCAAATTTTTAAATAGTTTGCGGTATCAAGTTTGTATGCTGTATCGCCTTAGAGGGAAGATCTTCCCGGCATGCTAGGTGTAAACCCAGGGAACCATACGGCTGCGACTGTGCTGCTTTGGAGGTTGTATTTAAAGTCGGATCAGTGAAGTGAAGACTCTGTTTGCGCTCATAAGAATATTTTTATGATTTTCGTTTACCATCACTTATACGATAGACCGAGTCGTCGTATCAGCCGCAAGGAGTCCACTGTCCAAGCTGGAAATGGGCCTCCCCCAAGGATATTTATTATAGCGCGGTCGTTTTTCCATACTCACCACGCTTGGCAAACGGGTTGGTGAGCGCAGTTTGTTTGGCTTATCACGGTTCCGACGCTATAGCCCGAATCCGTTTTTAAGCAAAGGAAGAATAGGAGTTTCTTGTGTTAGGGGACGGGACAAAGGTGTTTGGTAAGAAAGTAGCAGCTCGAGAGGCCGGGCGCGCGTACCCGATGCCATACCTGCAACCACCGTACAGCCAGTTGAGGACGACACCCCTAACCATACATTATCGCTCACCTGAACGGCTCTTGGGAAGTTGGCCAGCAGTAGCCTGGCGACGTCGAGGTGGCCGTGGTAGCTGGCGATGTACAGCGGGCAGTACTTGGTGACTGGGTGGGCTCTGCCATCAGCCCCGGCCTCCAGTAGCGCCGAGACCGCGCCCGTTGCTCCGGATTCGGAGGCTCTGTGGGATCGAAAATAAAAATATTAAAAGCTAAACTGCTGTACGACTTTGGAACGCCCTCCCTTACTCCATAGCAAGGGTACATTCGTGACTCTTTGGTTGAACCGCGTGGTTGCCGGCACAGTTTCTATATACCATTTCAAGTCTTCCAGTGGGTGTCGTAGAAGGCGACTTAGGAAACACAAGCTTAACAAAGCTTATATACATCAAAGAGACCTCTCCAACCAGCCAGCGTGGTATGTGTAGGCCAAGTCCTCTGACTGCTATGGCTAATAAATGGCTCTGGTAGTACAAAGAGGGACTATGTTTCTGGAGCAGAGACTTAAAACGACCTGATAATGATGATGAGAATGATATAGCATAAAAAACTGACACATATAGTAATGTGCTAGCGCCTCCTGGCGTCAAATTGACGACGATACTAGCAGCGGTGCCGAGTGAAGCGAGTTTTGCGCGTAAGGCTGGGGTGTCACCGCGCGCGACCAGATAGTATAGACAAGACTTCTGAAAGAGAGGGAACTTACACATATAGTAGTGTGCTAGCGCCGCCTGGCGTCAAATTGACGACGATACTAGCAGCGGTGCCGAGTGAAGCGAGTTTTGCGCGTAAGGCTGGGGTGTCACCGCGCGCGACCAGATAGTATAGACAAGACTTCTGAAAGAGAGGGAACTTACACATATAGTAGTGTGCTAGCGCCGCCTGGCGTCAAATTGACGACGATACCCGCAGCGGTGCCCAGTGAAGTGAGTTTTGCGCGTAAGGCTGGGGTGTCACCGCGCGCGACCAGCGAGCGCAGCTGAGAGTGTTGGGAGAGACGCTCGCGTTCCAATGCATCTGTGAAAGGACAAAACGTATGGTTGATGATAGTCCAGTTAGTATCTTCAAAACGCTATTACTCCCATAAAAAAAATGTAATACGCACAATTTCGGTGTTAAAAGGTTTGTCAAATTCCCGAACCCCAAAATTTTTAGTATAAGTATATACAAGCTTTACACAATTAAATAATCAAAATTACTGGACAAGAGCTACATCCAGACTCGTCTCTGCGATCGCTGTCACACGTTCTTTCGACAATTCTACAACAAATCCTAAATACTTACCTTCTCCCCTCCACGGATCGGCCACGTCATCAGCAAAATACTGCGTCGCATCGTAAGCGGCATCCGCCCCCGCCTCCGCGACCGCAGCCGCCCGTTCTCTGGCCCGCGCTTCATGCGCCGCGGCGCGGAATCGCTTCAGCATGGTGCGGCCATTTTGTTATTTTGACAGTTCTCACATTTTAAATGTCGAACACTTGTAGTAAATCGTAGTTTAGATCTTGCTGTAAATCTTGGTAGAATGTTCTAGCCAAATTATTTAGAAAAAAGATTCTATCACCTTTAAGTTTGTCTAACAATTATTGTAAATACCTATAACAAATTGTAGGTCAATGGTCAACGGCCTACTGCACAAATAATTCTGGAAGATACCTAGTTTGTTGATAAGTATAAAGCCCAAAATAATATGAATAACAGGCTGGATTTAAAAAAATATATTATTAGTCCGCCAACTTAATAATCAAAAAATATAGGACACGTATTTTTGATTTAAATAATAAATAAATAAATATAAATATATAGGGACATATCACACAAATTGAGCCAGCCCCACAGTAAGTTGTGAACTTGTGTCGCAGGATACTATAACTCAACGATACTATATTTTATAATATACACTTATATAGATAAATATCCAAGACCCAGGTCAATATGAAAAAGATCTTTTTCCATCTTGACCTGACCGGGGATCGAACCCGGGACCCCCGTGTCGCAGGCTAGCGTGTTGACCGCTGCGCCACGGAGCTCGACATTTGTTAATTGAATAAAAAATTATTAAGACATAGCCCGTTAAAATTCCGTGTGACCTCATAGTTTCGTAAACGAGTCACAAAAAAATTTTTAGATTAAACTTAGACTTTGGACCGTCTTATCCATTATTAAATAACTCAAGTTCGAACCTACTATGTAAGCCCTACCTACGCGTCACGTACTGCGCCCTACTTCCTTCAATTTCGCGAACACGGCACTCGACAAGTGGAATAAATAAGATTACTGTAACCCGAGACCGAGACGGGTGGCGGCAGAGGCTCTCAACGTGGTGTTTGTAATATCCCGGATTCCAATTTACTTATCAACCTATAGTAGTTAATATGCATTTAGGAGATCCCGGGTTCGATCGCCGGTTTTAGGGACCCCGAATCACTGAATGGAATGGCAAAATGATGGCTGTTGGGCGGCAGAAACGGAATTCCGTTGCGTGACAGATGATTCTTGAGGTTGAAAGGCGTTGGTCAAGCACAGCTCGCATATTTGAGTGATCCGTGACCTACATCAGCCGTTTTTACACTATATTTAGAATTAACTTCAGCAACAAATCTGAGATACTATTGGACAGTCAACGAGAAAGGACCCGTCACACAACCATCAAGATGCAGTACACATCAATACAGAACAATAAACCAGATTACTACATCATTAACATGTCAGCATCATCACTTCGGTGTTAGGATAACACTATTGTCTGGCACCATACAGGCGTGTTAAGGTTCGCGCACATTATGAATGGCCGCATCGAAAAAACCGCATCCGCTTCAATCCGCGTAATCGCTCGTGTGTATTTTGTCAAAATACACACAAGTTATTAAGTGGATTGAAGCTATATGAGATATATATGTGATACGGCCCGCCATAATGTGCGCGCACCTTTATAGTGTCAGCACATCTTCCGCCCTCCGGAAAGTGTTGAAGGTTGATGCGCCCAGGGGCCTAGGAACCCTTAACCACAACGGCCCACCTGGCGTAGTTGGCCGCTCCGATCCCTCTGCTGTCACCTTGCGACCAAGAGGGACTCGTGAGCATGCCATGGAGGGACCACCGCGCCGGGGCTGGCTCACATTAGACACCGCAGAGATTTTTTAATTCCTTTTATATTATTTTCTGTTAGGAAGAATATCGACTATAATAACAAAAACAATATAGAACAAAAGGACAAAAACATGCAGTCATTTACAAATCTCTACTTATAACTATTACATAAGCAATTAAACGATCGACACAAGCAAACAAAACATATGCACCATTAAACAATGCAGCAGCGAGATAAGTGAAAGGTAAAGCTGGGAGAAGCTGAAAGAAAGGACCACACGTTTTTAGTTTTGACTTTGTTTTAGACTTTTTAGTGGTAACACCACATAACCGTAACCAGCCTACCGTGGTTGGCACGGTATCAAAAGAGATTTTTTTAAGAATTTGATGTAGGCTACGGGTCACCCAAATGTGCGTGCAATGCTCAAACAAAACCACTATTGACGGGTCGCCAAGTTTGAGCACCGCCGCCGCGTAACGACATTAGTTGCGTAAGGCTGTTAATCGCCACAGACGGACAGACACGCGTTGTATCACTCGGGTATTAATGTCCTACACTTCGCTTGTTATTGTGTTTACTATTTTGTGACTGTTGTTCTTTTCAACCGACAAAAATCGGAGGAGGTTATCAAGTCGACGTCGCGATTTTTTAATGTATGACTTGGTATGAGCATTAGTTACGTATGACCACTTAATGCTCTAAGATGACCTGGCCACACATAACTTTATACAGGGTAGTTCGAATGATAATTCTTTTCTTATTGGAAAGGGTTTCCTATTTTAACCGACTTCAAAAAAAGGAGGAGTTTTTAATTCATCATAATCTTTATTTTTTTTATACATATTTTTTTATATATACATAAAAAGTTTCCCGATTTCTCAAAGACGGCTTTACGAAAACTCTTTTTTTTGTTCTTTAGCTAAAACTTTACAGATGGTCTCATTAATTTTTTATCGAAATATGTCGAGCGCTTTTTGAAAAAATACACAATAACCAAAAAACAATTTACATGAATGCCGTTCGGTTTACACTTTTTTCAATTTTATTCTTATGCTTATTGAAACAAGAAAGAATCAGTTTCTCCTCACGATAAATTGTGCGTAGCATGTATAAATGGGAAGCAGACTCGCCTGCCTTTTAATAAAGTCAAAGACAAGAGTTACATAAAACGCCCTCTCTATATAGTGCATTCAGATGTTTGTGGGCCAATCACACCTCCAACAGTTGACAATAGAAACTATTTTGTGTTATTTGTTGATGATTTCACACATTATTGTGTGGTGTATCTGTTAACTTACAAATCTGAAGTGTTCTCTGCATTAAAAGACTATGTAGCTAAAAGTGAAGCAAAATTCAATTTAAAAATAGTTAATTTTTACACTGATAACGGTGGTGAATATTTATCTACCGAGATGAAAAACTATTGTAAAGAAAAAGGTATAAGCTATCACTTAACAGTTCCTAGAACCCCACAGTTAAATGGTGTCGCAGAACGAATGGTTCGCACAATAACGGAAAAAGCTCGTGCTATGTTAGATGGTAGTAAAGTAGAAAAATGTTTCTGGGGAAATGCAGTCTTAACTGCAGTTAATTTAATCAACATTACGCCTACAAGAGCTTTGAGTCAATCTAAAACACCATACGAGATGTGGCATGATAGGAAACCGAGTATTAAAAATCTCAGAGTGTTTGGTTCAACTGTGTATGTTCATAACAAAGCCAGTAAAAATAAATTTGACAACAGGTCATGGAATGGAATATTGGTAGGTTATGAACCCAATGGTTATAAAGTTTGGAACACAGAATGCGAAAAGTTTGAAACTGTAAGGGACGTTGTTATTGATGAGACTAATTTCATCGAATCCAGGCATATATTAAGACCTGAAGGGAGTAATAACAAATATTCCCAAGACGAAACTGATATTGTGAAATCAGTGTCTGATAAGTCTCATAATACAGGTCTGAAATCAGATATCTCTAAATCTGATGAAGAATGCAGTAGAAACAAAATTCGTAGAATCGGTAGTGAAATGCCGTGTGAACCTGAAAGTGAATCTGAGAGTAGTTTATCGAATGAAAATCAGGAAAAACCTGATGAATTGTTAAATTTGCGAAGGAGTGAAAGACTCAAAACTCGGTCACCAATATCATATAATGAAAATGAATATGATATATATAGCGCTTTATCAATCACAAGTAATGTACCTAAGTCATTAGAAGAAATAAAATCTCTAGATGATAGGGATCAATGGGAAAAGGCATTCAGGGAAGAAATTAATTCTCTTGAAAAGAATAATACGTGGACTTTAGTACCTAAACCATGTAATAAAAATATCGTTGATTGTAAATGGATATTTACTATTAAAAATGACGGTTTCGGTAAACCTTCAAGATATAAGGCACGTCTTGTTGCTAGAGGTTTTACTCAAGAATATCTTACTGATTACAATGAAACATTTGCACCAGTTGCTAGGATAGCAAGCTTTCGATTTTTAATCAGCTTTGCAAATCAATACAATCTATTAATTCATCATATGGATGTAAAAACAGCATTTTTAAATGGTACACTGAAGGAAGAAATATATATGGAAATTCCTGAAGGTGTTACCTGTAAAGATAATTACGTATGCAAATTAAATAAAGCACTTTACGGTTTGAAACAAGCTGCCAGATGTTGGTATGAAACATTTGAACAGTCTCTCAAAGAAATAGGTTTTCAAAACTCTCCAGTTGATAGGTGTATATATGTGAAGGATAGGGGAGACATTACTAAAAACATTTACGTCATATTGTACGTTGATGATTTAGTAATAACGTGTGCAGATTTACAAATTATGAATAATTTTAAAACTTACTTAATGACAAAATTTGAAATGACCGACTTACAAGACATTAAATTATTCTTAGGCATTAAAGTAGAGAGATACAACGACAAAATTACTTTAGACCAAAGTGCTTACATAAAATCAGTTTTGCATAAATTTAACATGAGTGAGTGCAACCCTATTAGCACACCAACCGAGCTCAAGTTAAACTACGAAGCTCTTAACTCTGATAAGAAGTGTGACGCACCATGCCGTCACTTGATCGGTTGTTTAATGTATGTTATGCTTTGTACGCGTCCGGATTTAAGCGCTAGTGTGAATATTCTAAGCCGGTACACGAATAAGAATAACAAAGAATTGTGGTTGTGTTTAAAGCGAGTTTTAAGGTATATTAAAGGCACGATTGATTTGAAGTTAACATATACGAGAAATAATTATGAGAATATTCTATGTGGATATGTCGACTCTGATTGGGGTGGCCACGATTATAATGATAGGAAAAGCACAACTGGATATGTGTTTAAATTATTTGACCAGTGTACTATAACATGGTGTACAAAGAGACAAACATCGGTAGCGGCCTCATCTACTGAATCCGAGTATATGGCTTTGTATGAAGCTGTCAAGGAAGCATTATGGCTTAAATCTCTGGCAAAAAGTATAAATTTAAACATAAATAAGCCCATTATTTTATATGAAGATAACAACGGCTGCATTAGCATAGCTAGTAATCCAACAAGTCACAAGAGATCGAAGCACATTGATATAAAATATCATTTCTCGAGAGAGCAGGTTGAGAAAAAAAATTTAGTAAAGTTAAACTATGTTTCCACAGGTGACCAGTTGGCAGATTTGTTGACAATACCGTTACCACCGGTGACTTTTATGAGATGGAGAAAAGAATTGGGTTTAGAATAAGTTTTAGTTTTTAAGTACAATTTCTTTAGATATAATGAAATGGTCTGGTCAGGTTTTTCTGGGTTTTTCCTGATCCATAGCAACAAATGTTGGACCATAATTATACAGTTCTCCCAGACCCCACTTGGAAGTACATATGTTCCGATCTGTCGTATTCATAAGTTGATGTTCAGTTATTTTGTAATGTTGAGCTGTATACCATATACTGGATTGTAAACTAGCGATGAGCTAGAAGTTAGGGATTAATTTTTGAGGGGGCGTGTTGGATTATATAGTGCAAAAATTAATATACCTAACAATGTTCCTTTGTTCTACCTGTTCAACTTATTGTTTATTTGACTCTCCTCACACCGCGTCATGGGATCTTGTAAGACGGACGTATCGCTTCCAAGTGAAAGAATTTAGAATAAATATTTCAATATTTAATTAACAGCACATTAAGTATTTTATTTTAACCCCATACCTCCTATAGGGTAAAAGTTGGTTTTTGGTTTTTTGTTAAAAATATCTTAAATTATGGAAAATAAAGTCAAGGCATAAGCTAAGAGTCCGTGCAATAAACGTATGAGTTAGTATGTAGTATTAACCAATTAACTAGAGGTCGGCAGCTCTTCAATTGACACAATTGATCGAATAACCGTCGACGATACGGTGGTTTGTTGACCGTTTAAGCCCACCCATTGTTAACTGTTAGCTCATCAAGTTATCTGTACTAATATTATTAAGAGGAATATTTGAATGTTTGTTTGTTTGCATTGAATAGGCTCCGAAAGAACTGGACCGATTATCAAAATTCTTTCATGTAAAGAAAGCGAATTTATCTGCGGGTGACGTAGGCTATAGTTACGAGCAAAATTGCTAATAATAATAGCCTTTATTCAGAATGTGTTTTGTTACAATTACTATTCGTTCACTTGGTCTCCTCGTCAGTCATCTGTGTGACCTAAAGGCCTCCTCTAAGCATTTCCACTCCTCCATTTTCATTGCTGTTCTGCAGGCCTATTTATTTGCTAACTTTTGACAGCTACGGTGTACATCATTTTCATGGTAACTTTAATATTCATTACGGTTTCGGTATGAATGACTATTTTTATTTAGGATATGAAAACCGTAATGGATGCTAAAGTGACAATCAAATCGTTGTACACCGAGTTAGCAAATCGGCCTGCAGGTCCAAATGCCAGCTGCTACCTGTTTGATGTCATCTGGCCATCTCTTGAACGGTCTTCCTCTTTTCCGTTTTTTGTCCCTTGGATACCAGTTAATCATTTGTTTACTCCACTTGTCTCTGCCTCTCACCGCCCTGCCCATCGCCATTTGAGTTTTCTAATTATGCAAAATTGCTAGTCGTTGATAAAGAATGATGAATAAATATCAAACTTAAACATTCATTTAAATAATAATCTCTCAAGTCAGAGCATTATAAGACAGTTCAAAACAGAAATCTTTCAATCCAGTTGGACACATTTTTTGTGTGTTAGTTCAGCGATTACTCTTGAAATACTGCTCTAAATCAATTAAAATGGCAATGCATCTGCAGTCAACCCTCCTCTGGTGTTGCAGATGTCCATGGGCGACGGTGACCACTTTCCGTCAGGTTGCTCGTCTGCTCGTTTGCCGTCAAATATACATAAAACAAAACTTGAATAAAAATACAAATCCTAAACTTAATAATATAGAACGGCTATAATTAATTTGAGTTCCATGAAGAGTGGCTAATCAACTTAAAAATTTTAATACCTGTAGGCACTGCAATAATTATAGTTGCTGATGTGAAATAAGCTCGAGTATCAATATCTATACCTACACTTGGAAGTTGTATAAGTAAAATTTTAAATTCTTTGGGCAACAAAATCGGTTCAAACTTTCTTGTTCTTCTGTTTTATAAAATGGCTTCCACCGAGATTTCAGTGATTCTGCCAATGTCCAGTAAATTGAGATACTAAGGTATCGGTGTTGTACGGTAAAGTTGTAACAATAAGCATCAAAGATGGCGTATGTTCTTTGATGGCTCGTGGTCGGGAGCTTATGGCGACAAGTCTATACGAGTCCACATAACAGTCCACTATAAGTATTTCACAAATTGTTCCATGAGCACGAGCATGTATAACACCAAACTACACCAATTTCATATTATAAAGTCCACCAAAATCAATTTGCAAAATCGTCCAAGGCAGACCCCAACTGCACCCCTTGACTTCCCACCACAAAACTCGGTTCAAACTTTATCATCATCTCAGCCACAAGAAGTCCACTGCTGGACTATAGACCTCCCCAATATGGGGGATTTGCTGTCGACAAGCTTGGGTTGGTTTAGCTTATTTAGCTTATCTCGGTTCCCTCTCTGCTAACCCATCGGAACAGTTTATGTAACTAGTCCAACTAACTCCTACCCTAAGAGTTTGTTAGGAGTTACTGGAGGAATGGGATACAGGTACTTGGGGTACTACTTGCTCGAAAGGATTGGGGATAAGAAAGAAGCAGGCTTTGTATTCAAGACTATTCCGAGTTTTGTAAACTCCAAATTCCCTCTTAACCCGTCTAGCCAGCGTCTCTACCACTACTATCTCTACTATTCTAGCTTATATACGGCTCTGGTAGTACAGAGAGGGTCGTGCGCCTGCAGTGGAGACTAACAAGACTAACATAGACGTGATGATGACGATGATGAAAAAATTTCAAGTGCGCGACGGACTCACGCACCGAGGGAGGGAGGGAGTGAGACTTGATGATGGTGATGAAATTCCAAATTCACACTTTAAGTAAACCGTAGTTTGAAAGGAATTTAATACTAACCAACCTTTTTTACTCAATAGTTCAAAGTCCCGTTAAAACCGCAGCAGCATAAGCGTTGAACAAAAAAAGAACAGAAACAAAATTCTGGCACTTTAATTATCTCATATAACATTAAATAGTTCCTTGTCATGTTCAGTTTTTTGTGAATTTACACGCGATTTTGCCTCTAATTAGTCACGAAATGTGTCTTTTTATACGACTGCATTATTGGTGTACCGTAGCTGAAAGGCAAAAAATGGAACCCTTATAGATTCGCTATGTCTGTGTGTCACAGCAATTTTATTCCGAAACTTTATAGTTTCGGAATTCAACTAATCCATAAGGTAAACATAAACATGGTGTGTAGATGTGTAAACCACTTTATGAGGTTAATACAAAAACAAGCTGTTACCCTTAGCTTTGCTCGCGTGAAATTTGCTGCATGCCTATGTCCTTCTCAGTACCCTGACCTATCTGTATGCAAAATTTCATATTGATAGGTTGAGTAGATACGGCGTGAAAGCGTAACAAACAAACTCACTTTCGCATTTATAATATTAGTTAGGATTAGGATAAGAGTACAGTTACACCAAAGCACAGTTACACCCTGAATCCTCAAATATAGAACTAAAATTTTTAAAAAAAAATCATTAAAAACTTTATGTGCGATGGTGATGGTGTCTAAACATAGGTCTTTAAAAATTACCTAGAGGTTTTAAAATTATTTTTGCTTAAAGTTAATCGTTTCAAAGATAGACGCATTCTAAGTGTATAGTCATTTGTGTTCAAATTCTAATTTATATTTTTAAATAATAATAACTGTAGAGAATTTTTTTTTATTATAAATCGAAAATCGAATAATTGACTTTTTAAATCAATTTATTAATTAAAAAAATTCTCAATTTAAGTAATCATTAAGAATGCAGGAATTCGCATAATGTTCTAATAACATTTGACAACAGTAAACATACGAGATTCGGAACAGATAAGTCACAATGTTACGTCATAACCAGTCCGCCTAAGTCTCTTAAGAGTCATTAGTGACTAACTAATGTGGGTGACGACCTCCACCTTATTCATTACTGAGATAAGCTATTTCCTGCGTCTTTGCACTTTCAAAGACAAAATACGGATGGGCTTTAAAATAGCTTAGCAGAGACTTAGTATGTTACGTCAAAACCAGTCCAGCTAAGTCTCATAAAGTTACCCATGTGGGTGACGGACGACCTCCACATTATTTATAACTGAGTCTAGCTATTTCCCGCAACTTTGCACTTACAAAGACAAAATACGGGTGGGCTTTAAAATAGCTTCGCACAAAGTTACTATGTTACCTCATAACCAGTCCGCCTTAGTCTCATTAATTTACCCATGTTTGTGACAACCTCCACCTTGTTTTTTTTTACTGAGTCTAACTATTTCCTGTGTATTAGCACTTTCAAAGTCAAAATACTAACGTAGAGACTGTTAAAGTTTATTTTGGTACCTCTTCTTCTTCTTTTCGAGTCAAAATGGTTAATTTTGCTTTACTAAATCGTCTTAGACCAGTATGTGGCCACAGCGATTTCTCTATCGTTTGGTACTGCCAACCTCATACCAAAATACTCAACCAAAATTAAGGCCTGCTACAAGATAACTAGGCCGTGTGGTTCCCAGCAGAGTAGAATAGGACCACTCTAAGTCTTCTCGTAGATGTCGTAGAAGGCGACTTAGGAAACCCAAGCTAAACAAAACTTATAAACATAAAAAGAGACATCGAACCCGTCTGGCCAGCGTGAAGAGTGTAGGCCAAATCCTGTAACTGCTCTGGCCAATATATGGCTCTGGTAGTACTGACTTTGTGCAACTGTTAAGATCACATGCCCGAGTGGAACTGGGTTTTATCAAACAATCTATCCGGGCCCCGGATCCCGATCCATCTCACGTTAAGTCACGCTGTAGCGCTCGTGTTTATTTTGTATGAAAATACACACGAGCGCTACAGCGGATTGAAGCGCATGCGGATTTTTGCGATGCGGCCCGGCATAATGTGCGCGTACCTTAAGGGGGCACCCTAGGCACAGTAGCGACGCCAATCATTTTATTCCTAATACTTTACAAATAGAAAGAAATTCAAGAATTTAAATCATATAAGCTAGTAAATAACTTGAAGTATTTTTTGGAATCATGTTTTAATATTATGAGAATCAGTCATTAAGAGAAAACGTGATTACCGCCAAAAACGGCCGTTTCTGGCGGTAGTCTGATTTTCATAATTATCGCTGATTCTGATAATATTAAACATGATTCCAAAAATGCTTCAGGTTATTTACTAGTGCTTATATGATTTACATTCTTGAATTTCTTTCTATTTGTAAAGTATTAGGAATAAAATGATTGGCGTCGCTACTGTGCCTAGTGTGCGGCCTTAAGATGATAAGTATTATCAATTTGAACATTCATTTTCAGGACTTTGATAGTCTCCACTGCTGGAGCACGACCCTCTCTATACTACCTGAGCAATATATTAGCCAGAGCAGTCAGAGGAGTTGGCCATTACCAATTAATTTGAACATTACCTATCAATAAGGAATTTTCCAATATTTTTTGAGAAGTCTAGAGAATTGATACTCTAAGCGTCATCATCATCATTAATATTATCAACTCTTAAATCTGTGTTATCAACACATGCTATAAATAGAAATTCATCTGCACCTATATGAATGCCAAGGAGGGTTTTGTGTTTCGCACCTATCTTAAGTTTATAAATCTCTTTATCACTTCGTATCTTCCAAACCACTGGTTGAATTTCCAGTTAAGATATTTTCAGGTTGATCTCAAAAACTCAATAGGCATGTGGAATACATTTTTTGTGTTCCTATGGAAAGACCTCATAAAAATAAACACAATAGTGGAAAAAAATACTCTCTAAGATATATCTATACTAATATATTAAGTTGAAGAGTTTGTTTGTTTGTTTGGTTAAACGCGCTAATGTCAGGAACTAGGAACTGGATCGTTTTCAAAAATTCTTTCACCGTTAGATAGTTACCTTATCCCTGAGTACCATAGGTATGAATGACTAGTTACGTACCACGGGCGAAGCCGGGGTGGCCTGCTAGTAAGTTATAAAGACATATTTTTAAAACGTTGTGAAAACGCACTGCCGAAATATTTGTGACGTCACAACTATGTATCTGTAAGTGTGGCGTGTGAACTTTGTTGGTATGGTTGGTAGCTATATTAAATATTTCGGTTTTAGTAATGACTTCAATAAAAACTTGCTATAAAAGTGGACTACATTACAGTTAAATGGTATATTAAAATTTTGATTCTTTTAAAAATAGTTTTATCCACACAACTGTAAAATAGCGTTAAGATCACTTAACGAATCGATATCAAATTAAATGTGTCAGTATTTTTAGATTAGTAATTAGTGACATTTGAAACATTAAAATTTATACCATGCTTTTATTCCAAAACTCCTACCCCTTGATAGGTACTTATTGGAATTGAAAATATGTAATGAAAAAACTTTTCACACACATTTTATATTATCTTAACATGAGTCCACTACCGTATTGTTCCTAGATAGAATTTTTTAAAAGGAGGGCTGTATTTTTTTTATTATACTGGTTAATAGTTACAAAACATGTTGAGCGTTTTCCAGGAAGGTTCATATGTATAATGAAAAGGCGTAGCAGGAGTGGGCCGTTAGTTAAGATTTCATAATATCAGAAGGTTTATGTCTCTGTCACACGCAAGTCAGTCACTAGTGTAGACGAGATTTTTTTAGGTACTTTATGACTATATGTATCATTAACTCATCTTGCTTAACATTGATATGGTATCGGCTCTTGCAACCTTTGACCTTTCTGGCCAGTAAGGAAGTATGGCGATGTGACTCTGGACTTAACATACATGATTTTTACCGAGACACTGTTAAAAATTTCAACTGTGTAGCTATCACGGTTTATGCGAAACAGCCCGCTGACGGACAGATGAACGGACGGATATTGTCCGTTTGTCTGTCCGTCTGCAGTTGGCTGTATATTGGTAGCTATAGCTGGCGCATCGCAATTCTCAAGATTGGGTTTTACAATCTGTGCTGGAAGAGAAGAGAACATTCTATTCTATATTTTTATTTATTCCCAAGGAGGCAAAACGAACTATTACCTACATAAAAGAAAAAAAACTATTTCTTCTATATCAACAAACTATAATAAATGACCCAATTATATCTTCCAAATCAGCAAACTTTACTAAATTACCCTGTCCCTTACGATATTTAATTTACTGTATGTAAGTAATATCCTCGTATACCTACCACACCATCCGTATTTAAATCTCCTATTTTTTTTTAATCCGGTCTTATTAGAATAAGACCGGATTTAAAAAAAAAGAACCGCTTCATATAGAAACTTTTTTTACATACACCTAAAGCTTCTCCAGAATATAAAAAATACTTTTGTAATAGCCGCATCAAAGTCGGATCAGCCATAACGTCAGATAATCGCGGACAAAGTTACATACATATATGTAGACAGACATACAAACATACGGGTCAAACATGAGAACATACTTTTTCTAAAGTCAGTTACAAACAAATCAAGATCGTACTCCAAAACCTACTATAATAATAATTTATGCTAAAACTCGAGCTCTAAATTTTATTTATTCCACTGCCGCACCGCTATTTCATCATATTTCGACAAACCAACAAAATCACCAATTCCACATATCACTTCACTTCATATGCCAACTTATTCATTTCACACGAACCTCATAATGTTCTGAAATGTTCATACAAAGTGTATTTTTTCGGCGTATTTTCGGTCGGTAAGATGCGCGTCTTATATGACACGTGTGAGGCTATCGGCCGCGGCCGGCTAACTAAATGACCGCGGCCGTCCCGTCGTGTCTACGATGCCACGATGCTACGTATGTCAACATGTTTATGTGAAGCACTGGACGCACACTTTAGACTATCAAGATCTTAAAGATAATAACACTAAATCAAGAAAATAAAATTTTTCTGCACTTCTATAAAGATAACGTCGATTTTATCACATTAACTTAGCTTAGTCCAAAAATGATTTTAATTTTACATTACTTTATGTTGCAAGTAATAGGGGTGGCACCGTAAAGTTAACGTTTATAGTCGAGCGAAAGCGGTAGTAGGATAAGAGAGCAGAGGAACGAGACAGGTGATAAAATCGAATATAGGCCACGGAATGAAAGTAAATCTTACATAAGTTAATGAAGAGTTGATTACACTTATCAGAATTAATTTTTAAATTATCTTTTTTTAACCGACTGATCCACCCAGAATGAGGGTAATGTTTTTCAGGCGTTTTTGTATGTATGTATGAAAGTATGTCTATTCAAAAGTCGGGTTTTAGTTTTATTCCTTGAAATAATTATATTTGTTTATTTACTTACTGAATTCTTTACAAATACTCGCCAGTATTCTCTTCAAGGCCTTCATTTAGACTTCCATCTTAATCGGTCATCACTAAACACCTGACACCAGTGATGGCCACTAACACTTGCGACAAAAAAAACAAAGATAACACTACATTCACACACAACAAAAAATGCTTTTGAAACTAAAGCGGCTATTTCTCCTCTCCCTATGTTTCTCTATCAAAACACGAAAATCAGTCTCTGACGATAAATCGTGCCTCGATGCGTTAGACAAGTCAGGAAAAGACTGAAAATGGTATAGAGTAAAAGCCGATTAATTCCTATTAGGTGTTGCGGAAATGTAGCCGATAGTGCAGCCTTCGTTTTATCAATGGCAAGAGCCTTGTACTGCGACGCTCCTTGTGATAAAGATAATTAGATTGACCTTCTAGTTTCAATGGGAATTTGAGGTACTTTATGTACTGTAGTGTCTATGTGACTTTTTAAGCCGAATATTTTAATTTGTTGCCAGATAAGTCGAAAAGAATGTGTGAAATACAATATAAACGCTTTATAGTATACTAAATTTGTAGGTACTTTATGTACTGTAGTGTCTATGTGACTTTTCAAGCCGAATATTTTAATTTGTTGCCAGATAAGTCGAAAAGAATGTGTGAAATACAATATAAACGCTTTATAGTATACTAGTTGTTACCCGCGCCTTCGCCCGCGTGATACATAGCCTATGTCCTTCTCAGTACCCTAAGCTATGTGTATACAAAATTTCAAGATAATCGGTTCAGGGGATACGGCGTGAAAGCGTAACAAATAAACAAACTCACTTTCGCATTTATAATATTAGTTGGGATTGGGATTTGTAGATAAAGTATTGTATGTGACTGCAGTGGAGACTAACAAAGATGATGAAGATGAAGATGTAACTGTTCGTAATTACGCCTCAAAATACTCATGTGATCTTCTTATAAAACCCGAGCTCGTATTTTAAGGACCCTTATTTTTTAACATTTACAAAAAGCACTATAACATATCATTTCATCATCATCATCATTTTCATATAACATATCATTTGGTGAATGTTAACTTTTATAATGCAACTGTTAGCTATGTTTATTGCCCAGCAGCGGGACCTAAATAGCTAGAAAAATAACTAACGGGTTGCACTCCGGGAGTGCCGGCAGAAGTGAAAACTTAAATACTATCACTTATAATTTAATACCTTTGCTAACCGCAATCACCATCCATGGATGTGCGTAGCGCGCTGTAACACAAACACACACGCACATTCGCGCAAGCGCCCTGCGCCTTCTTACGAATTTTCCACGTGACGCATCTGTCGGGCACGTGACCTGTCGCATCTGTCGGTCACGTGACCTTCGCGAGTTTAACATTTTTACCCCGTCACAAAAAGTGCACAGCGCTGCTAAAGAAGTTTTCCCTTCAAAAAAGATTATTGCCGCTGTCAAAGCTGAGTGCAGAAGATTCGGCAACAAACTGCCCAGCGCGTTCATTCCAATGACGACAATTTACAATCTAAGACATACTTAGAACCAAATATGAGGACTTGAGCTTACATAACATTGTCATGTCATATTAATTTTCAATTAGTGATACCTAATTATAGTAATTAAATCAATAATTAAATGTAAATGAATGTTAAACCAAAATATGCTATGCACAAAATGTACAGGTTCTTAACATTTTCATATGAAAAGTGTGGCGACCTCTACATTCGCTATAAAAGCATTATGAATGACCAACGCCTTGCAATGAACTTTTAGAAAATCGTTAGTCTTGCAATGAACCTTTTTCAAAAACGTTTTGCTGCTCAAAGTCAAAGAACGGTAGGACGGAACCCTCCTTGCGTGTTTTAAACTCGCACTTGGCTGCTTTTTAGGGTTCCGTAGTAAACTAGGAACCCTTATAGTTTCGCCATGTCTGTCTGTCTGTCCGTCCGCGGTTTTACTCAGAGACTATAAGTAGTAGAAAGCTGTAATTTGGTATGGGTAGGTTTATTAATCATGCCAAAAAAGAGGTTAATAAAAATCTCGAAAAAAAATTTTTTTTAGGATAGCTTCCATACAAGTAAAGTGGGGGAGTATTTTTTTTTCTCTACTTACTCATCGTGTGGGGTATCGCTAAAAAGGTCTTTGAAAAATATTGTGAGGTTGACAACAACATTATTCGATTTAGGGATCCGTTTCCGATCCCCTCTATCTGCTAAACGGTTATATATGGATACGTGAAAAAAATTACAGCAGTAGTATATATACTGAAGTTGAAAGGAAAACTATCAGAGCTGAGTACTAAGTGCAAACTAAAAAGTTATTGGCAACCAACTTATAAAATGTACTGGAAAATCTAAAATTTCATACAATTTTCATTGTTAGATGTTTTTGGTCGTTAAACTGTGAGGTGCGAGTGTAAACAGTGTGAACTCAAAGTTGTTATTCGCAACTACGGAACCCTACACTGCGCGTGGCCCGACACGCACTTGGCCGGTTTTTTTTAATCAACACACAAGTATTGATTACGAAAAGTTGCAAATGTGCGCTCTTTATTTACTTACGTAAGATAGGAGATAGCGATTTTTGTATATATATGAGATTCGATAACTACGGCGATGACTAATATGTGATGATTTTTCTTACTTTTATTATTTGATTCAAGTTATTTATAGGTGACCTTTCAATTTTATTTTATTACCCCGCTTCTCATTTCAAGTAACCTTAAGATACTATGTATAAAATAAGAAATCAACCGTGTAAATCTATAACCCTGTATATGTAAGTATATACATACGTCTTTATTCGTTACAGGGTAGACAGAGCCCAATATCATAAAACCCAAAGGCCATGTTTAGCATGTTAGTGGGTGTTAGGGTAAAAAGCGGAATCAAAATTGTGATGGGTTGCTAGCCGCATCCTATTGACGTGACTCTTTAGATTTTCGTCCAATCCCTTGACCAGCTTTTACGGTCTGCGCGGGAAGATAAGCAGCTGGTATCCCAACTAATATTATAAATGCGAAAGTGAGTTTGTTTGTTACGCTTTCACGCCGTATCTACTGAAACGATCATCATGTTTTGCATACACATAGGTTAGGGTACCGAGAAGGGCATAGGCTATATATTACGCGGGCGAAGCCGCGGGTAACAGCTAGTATTCTATGTTTTTTCTTTTCTCCCAAACCAGCAAAGAAGATAGCACAGTTTCATAAACGCGAATATAGCTTTGTTATAAATACAAACACTGTAATAAGTAATTCCTGCTGAAGATAAATTATACTGGTTTTTGGTTAGATGTATGTAATCGGTACGTGTGGTTCCCGGCAGAGTAGAATAGGACCACTTCAAGTCTTCCCGTGGATGTCGTAGAAGGCGACTTAGGATACACAAGCTATACAAAGCTCTTAAACATCAAAGAGACATCTCCAACCCGTTTGGCCAGCGTGGAGAGTGTAGGCCAAATCCTCTGACTGCTCTGGCTAATACCTATGGCTCTGGTAGTACAGAGAGGGTCGTGCTCCTGCAGTGGAGACTATCAAAGACCTGATGAATCGGTACGTTCAATGGATACCCTAATCTATGCTCGCTACTACGGAACCCTACATATGCGAGTCCGACTTGCACTTGCACATTTTTAAGGTTCCGTAGTAAACTAGGAACCCTTATAGTTTCGCCATGTCTGTCTGTCTGTCTGTCCGTCCGCGGTTTTACTCGGAGACTAAGTATAAGTACTAGAAAGCTGTATAATATATACTATATTATATAATATATATAATACTCGTACATACGAATAGCATTAGAATAGTATAATATTCTACGTGGCCCGAACATGCAAAGCCGCTAATTTTATAACGTCAGGTAAATAAGTTGTAATAAGGTGAGCAGCATTGTGGCCCTGTGTCCACAACGTGTGTCTGCCGAAGGACAGAGAATGTGTGGTTACCATTACCACACGTCGACTCCGCGACAGATTGTATTATACTCGGTTTGTTTTAACGAAATTCACTCACGTAATCTAATATGGGTTTATTTTAAAGAGAGGAAGGTTAAGAAACGAAGGCCATTTCATGAGAATTGGTAGAACGATAGATATTATAAATCCTACAGAAATAAATATATATTTCATTCGGCGGCACGCGCTCTGGTTAGCTAAGTTCAACGTTGTAATATGGGTTGGTTACTTACACATAAAAAAATATTATGTGTGTTCTCTGTGAATAGAATTACCTCTCTAAGAACAAGGGACAGTCTCCGCTCGCGTCAAAGATAAACCTATGGCTCATTGTTTTCTCCACTATTGGTACGACTTTCAAACTTCCTCATAAATAGTCATTCCGGATCTTGTCCATCTTTCAGTACATCCACCTCATCATCCACATTTCAGCCACACTATCATATGTTCCTCCTTCTTTTTGGCTGTCTATTGGCATTTCCTCTCAGCCAGCGACAAGGGCGTGTCTCCACTCGCAACCAGGACGTAGAGGGAGGCTGTCTCTGACACCAAAACACAGTAAAACTCACCTTTAGTCTCTCTGACACTAACACACAATAAAACTCTCCTTTAGCTTCTCTGAGCGCCTGCGCGGTGTGTTTATTGCAATTCCTCTCAGCCAGCGACAAGGGTGTGTCCCCACTCGCGTCCAGGACGTAGAGGGAGGCTGTCTCTGACATCAACACACAGTAAAACTTACCTCTAGCCTCCCTGACACTAACACAGAATATAACTTACCTCTAGCCTCTCTGAGCGCCTGCGCGGCGTGTTTATGGCAGTTCCTCTCAGCCAGCGACAAGGGTGTGTCCTCACTCGCGTCCAGGACGTAGAGGGTGGCTGTCTCTGACATCAACACACAGTAAAACTTACCTCTAGCCTCCCTGACACTAACACAGAATATAACTTACCTCTAGCCTCTCTGAGCGCCTGCGCGGCGTGTTTATGGCAGTTCCTCTCAGCCAGCGACAAGGGTGTGTCCTCACTCGCGTCCAGGACGTAGAGGGAGGCTGTCTCTGACACCAACACACAGTAAAACTTACCTCTAGCCTTCCTGACACTAACACAGAATATAACTCACCTCTAACCTCTCTGAGCGCCTGCGCGGCGTGTCTATGGCAGTTCCTCTCAGTCAACGACAAGGGCGTATCCTCACTAGCATCCAGGACGTTGAGGGAGGCTGTCTCTGATACTAACACACAGAAACACTCACCTCTAGTCTCTCTGACACTAACACACAGTAAAACTCACCTCTAGCCTCACTGACACAAACACAGAGTAAAACTCACCTCTAGCCTCACTGACACAAACACACAGTAAAACTCACCTCTAGCCTCTCTAAGCGCCAGCGCGGCGTGTCTATGGCAGTTCCTCTCAGCCAGCGACAAGGGCGTGTCTCCACTCGCATCCAGGACGTTGAGGGAGGCTCCGGCGGTGACCAGGGTCTTCACGTTCTCCACGTGGCCCCGCTCGGCCGCGATGTGCAGCGCCGTCTGGTCAAAAATAACGGTCCTACTTATTTGTTACAGGCCCATTTGTGATGCCCATTTGCGTGGGCTTCAATTTTGTTGCGCAATGTATTACTCCCCTTTTCACCCGACTAACCCAGAAGGAGGGTAATTTTGCACATATGTATGTACACACGTATGAAATTAAATGAAATGAGATTTATTCAAACTACATTTATTTTTTTAAATTCATATTTTTTCCCAGAGTATTCAAAGGCTAAAGTGACAAAATAAATGCAGTCGAGTTTTTTTTTTTAATAATACTCGTAAGTGAAAAATCATTTGCAACAACAAAAGAAATTCATGGAAGGCAGCAACAGATAGCCTGGGGCAACTAAATATTTGGGTGGCAACAGAAATATTTTAATTCCTATGGGCAGCAATTCTGTAAATCCGCGTCTGAGGCTGACTGTTTCTCACCTTGCCTCCCGTAGCTGCGTCGGACGCAGCATCCAGGTCCGCACCAGCAGCACATAACGCTGCCAGACAGCGGCTGCGTTCAGCCAACGCTGCTGCATGCAGCGCGCTGCGGTTGCAGGCGTCCCTCGCGTCGACCTCGGCCCCTGTTGCTATGAGCTCTTGGAGGAGCTCCAAGTTGTCCCATAATGCTGCCTGTAATTGAATAAATATATAAAGACACACAATATTGAGGTAGCCCCACAGGTAACTGTATCATAGGATACTGACTCAACAATAATTGTTTTTATAGTAGACTAGCTGTTGCCCGCTTATTCGCCCGCGTGATATATAGCCTTCTCAATTCTTCCTAACATATGTATGTTAATTTCATGATCATTGGTTTAGTGAGTTTGTGTTTGTTTGTTATGCGTGAAAGCATAACAAACAAACACAAACTCACTTTCGTATTTATAAGATTACTTGAGATTCCTATATAGATAACATCCAAGACCCTGGTCAATCTAAAAAATATTGTTTGCCATCATGACATGACCAGGGATTGAACCTGGGACTCCTCGTATTGCATGTTGCCATGTTAGCCACTGTGCCACAAAGCTGTAGTAAGAAAGGATTATTGCTGATTGAAGAAGGGATTAGATGCTGGTCTGAGAAAGAAAAAGTAAAAACCGGCCAAGTGTGAGTCAAACTCGCGCAATGAGGGTTCCGTACAATATGCTTCGATAACACACACAATATGCAAAAATGTTTTATTCAATTGACTAGCGCTATCTAGTGGTGTTTTAGTGAACTATTTCCCTAGGTGAACTTATTATAGTGAGTTTACCACTTTATTTTCAACTGATAGAATTCTTATTATTTTTCCTGTAATCTTCAAGCAATAAACTATATATTGTAATTTTTTCGAAATTTTAGGCCCAGTAATTTCGGAGATCAGGGGGGGAATGGTCAAATTTTGCCTTCTTTCGTGAATAAAATCAAAAGTATTGATTTTTCCCGAACAAAAAAAAATATTTTTTAGATCTTCATAACAAGCCCTTTCATTTGATATATAACACGGTAAGGATTGCAAATTTTTTTTTTAACATTTTCTATTAGGACCCCCTAAACTGACCCTTATTTAAAAAATATATATATTTACTTTGCACATCCGTGTTTGGGTCATAGGTTTACACCATCTTACCAAATTTCATTTCATTTGGTTCAGTAGATTCGGAGAAAATCGACTGTGACAGACGGACGGACGGACGCTCAAGTGATCCTATAAGGGTACCGTTTTTCATTTTTTGTACGGAACCCTAAAAAAGAATATATCAGCTGCTTTTTATACAGACCACGGAAGCCAGTCAAGGGAATGGGAAAATACACACTATTTTCATTCTGATTTCCTTGTTTACCACGCCGTAAGCTGTTCTTTGGATGTTATGGTATTCGATTTTATTGGCACCGCAAGTACGTTGACTGATGGAAGAAAAATAAAATTGCAGATTACATTTTTGTCACATGTTTATTTGAAAATGTTCTAGTGCATGACGTTCACTTTCGTTTCGAGAAATTTTCGTAGTAAAACACTGTGTCATCATCATCATTAGGTCTTTTTATTAGTCTCCACTGCTGGAGCACGGCCCTCTCTGTACTACCAGAGGCGTATATTAGCCAGAGCAGTCAGAGGATTTGGCCTACACTCTCCACGCTAACCAGACGGGTTGGAGAGGTCTCTTTGATGTTTATAGCTTTGTTTAGCCTGTGTTTCCTAAGTTTGTGCTCTTTCCTAAAACAATGCGTGCTCTTTACAAATTTTTGTAACTGATCTCTCATACAAAGAAGCATGTTTATAACATTGATTGTATGATACGCAAAACAGCATCAATATATATTATATCTACAGCTACAAACTTAACAGAATGTATATCAACTGGGAACTCATATCTAAAAATTTGCAGGCTCTGTGGTGCAATGGTAATCATGTTCACTGGTATTTATTTGCAGTTCTATTTGACTGTGTATGACATAAACTAAGCAAGTATAGTGTATTCCTTGTCAATTATGTAATGTTGAGTCCTATTCCTGATTTCAGCTAGTTTATTGACAGATACATTGACATAGTGTCTTCCAAAGCAATCATTGAATATAAAAAGTATGAAACAAATTTGGGAAAAATAAGACTATTTGCTGGCTAGTCATCTGCATACCAACTGGTTCACTTTCTATTAGTTTAGTGACTGACTTATAGGAACTTTTTGAACATAAACAGCTAATACCTTTGTGGTGTTTATTGGTGAAAATCCTTTAAGGGTAACTAAGTAAACAATTTATTAGTGAACTATTCTAATAAGCCTTGAGATTTGCCAGCAATTTTGGTTTTATTGTTTGATGGTCTCAGACTATATAAACAAAATTGCTTGTTTTAAAATCTCAAGGTAATATGAGAATATTTCAGCATGCAACCACAACAAAGCGATTTCGACACTCATTGCGGATTCCCACGCAACTCCAACGCATGCCAGATGCGACCTAAGCAGCAGAAAACAGAAAAATGTGGGTGAAAAGTAACATCAGTATCATCTTGGTTTTAGCCACTTTCTGTACAAACCTGATGCAGCAGACGGCCTTGGAAGTTATCCTCGTCTGGAGATAGGTCCATTCTAGATGTGTTCACAAGAAAAACGCCTATTAGAACAACATATCCGGTTTTAACAATCGCTCAAGCGAGACGAAACTATCGCCTTCACTTAACTACATTTTTAAGGCATTTTATGAAGAAACTTATTATATAATAGCAAGCACGTTAAGGATTTTTACATGAACTATTCAAATAACACCAAAATAGCACTTAGTAAGTAATAATTTCATACTATTCAATGAAAATTTAGGAAATGCAATATCGATTTGTTTTGAAAGTGACAACTGCATTCACAGATAAGATATTGACCATTTTGACAGTCAGCTGTGCCCGTGATGCGGAGATGCAAAAGAAAATCCTAGGCAGGGCAAAAACAAAACGCACACATGAAATGTCAAAAATTGTTGTCGTGTTTTAGGTTTAGGTTATTTATGTTTTCATCATTCTACTCCAAAGAAATCATTATTTAAATAAAAACGATTTTTAAAAATTTTATACTATAACTATTAAAAATGTCGCCATCAGCAGGTCAGGTTAAAGAGTTGGATAGTAAATATGACGAGTTAGTGGTGAAATTCGTGTCGGATATAAGGAGTGGGTAAGTCGTGCAGAAAGGGCTCTATTTTTTTGTCACAAACAAAATTTCCGCATTATTCTGAAGTCATAAAAAAAGTTGTCGAAAACTCTGGAAATATCGGCCGTAGGAAAAATGTTTATATGACCTAAAGTGATGCTGATGATGATCTCGAAGCCATGGCGTCATAAAAAATGGGTCTGAATAGGACATCAAAAAATCAAGAAAATTGTTTAAGAGGCCTATCACATTTTGACCGCGATTTTGGCATTCAAATTCTAAGAAACTGAAAGACTTTGACAACTTAAATCTATTTAACAATGGAGAATAGTTATTAGTAAAGTTCATAGCGGCTTCACTTTTTGCATTTTTATCTAATCAATTAAAATAAAGCCAAAATTCCGAAGCATGTTTTACACAAAAAGAGGGCGAGGCCCTTGTTCGTGCTCAAAACTGAACAACTGTACAGACGGAATTTAAACGAAAAAATTATAATAATATCTCTTTAATAGTGGTAAAGTTCATAGCGGAATCGGAATTTTAAAATATGTATGGAATATTTAGTAAAAAATATCCATTCAAAACCGTAAAACCACGAAATTTCTAAAACATCAACTGCAAATTTCTCCTTACTACAGTAATATTATTACATGAAATATGTACTAGAATAAACGTAAGTTCATAAGGAATTTAAATTTTGTACTTTAAAATAATAATAATTAAAGATATGACTATAAAAAACGTAATTGCAACCTCCAAATTACTATATATTTCGATGCGTCGACCGCTCAAACTCAGTACTGCGCGAGAGCTTGTCGACGGCGGACCTATGCCGAATTTTTCTTCGTCAAACGATTGACTGCAAAGCGTATAGTGCGACTAACTAAGCCAGATACATGCCACTGAGGCACATAGTATTCCAATTTATTTTTATTAAGTAAAATTGTAATTAATGATTATGACGACGAGCTCCGTGGCGCAGCGGTCAACACCACACGGCCTGTGACACGGATGGTCCCGGGTTCGCTCCGCGGTCACTCTGGTCAGGTCATGATGAAAAATTATCTTTTTCAGATTGACCTAGGACTTGGATGTTTGTCTATATACATATGTAATTATGTATGTGTTATAAAATCTAGTTCAATCTGTGTGATTTGTCCGTATATATTTATATTTAATTATTTAGGTCAGCCAAAAAACCAATTCCTGCTAGTCAAATAATAAATATCATGTTTGTAAAAATGTCTTATTTGTTTTATTGAATTAATTTGGTCAAATACTTTCCAACTTATTTGTTATATAAATCGTCAACAGACATATGTATACGATTACGATATATTTTTTGTAAATATCTAATTTACCAATAAAGTACATTACTGCAACGGCCGGCAAAAGAGGTATTGATGGACGAACGTGTGAATGTGGGCCGAGGCGGAGCCGAGGCACACATATGTGAGTCCATCAATGCCTGATTGCGGCCAAGGCTTGTGTAGCACTTTTATCAAATATTGCACGGAAATTAAAAAAAATAGTATATAGACAAACAAATATACATATATTATCACGTGTTTACCCTTACAGGTGAGACGGACCTCAAAAGCCATGTTTAGGGTATTAGTGGAATTTAATGTAGAAAATGCAATTAAAATAGTGATGGGTTGCTAGTCGCATCACCTATTGACATATTCTTCTGCATAGGTTTTCGCCCTCTCCTACGGCCTGCTTTTACAGACTGTACGGGAAGAGAAGCACCTGGTATATTCTATGATTTTTCTTTTATCCTAGACCATCATGAAATATTGATGTAAATATGTCAATTAATATTCATAAAATGTTCATAAACAACAATATGTAGAAAATATCGCGCCAAAATCTTAAGTTTTTTAATTTATTTTTTCTTACTAGCCTGGTAAAATTTTAAATTCGAATTTGTAACCTCCATACTTGAATTATTTCGCAGCAAACGCGTCGTTCCATTTTTAAATAACATGACAGATATGAATTTTCATAGTTACTTTGACACGACAGATATGGATTTTCTTGGGATTTTCATACATACTTTGCTGCCGTGTATTGGCCAGTACAGCAATATTGATTTATCCCAAACAAGGTTGTCAAAATAATGTGAACATTTCCAAGCATGTTTGAGAAAAATATTATACACGTAATACTCTTTTGATCTCTCATCTTCGGGTTACAGACTTATATAAGTATCGAATTTCAACTTAATCAGTTCAGTAGTTTTGTAGCAAATGGTTATGACAGGGTGACACCAACGTTACGTTTCATTTTTACGTTTTTAGGTACTAAACCCTAAAAAAATATTCCAAAATTACACGCAGGTTGTAAATAAAATGTTGGCAAAAACTTAAAGAGCTTAAGGCGCTTAGACCAGTGAACTAGCGCTATCCCTCATTTTATTTCTTTTACTGCTGCCTCCGTGGTCCAGTGGTTAAGGCGTTCGCCTTGTTGACCGGGTCGTGGTTCGATTCCTACGGGAAGCACAATTTGTTAAGTTGTTTCCAGTTTGGTTAAGACATTGCAGGCATGAATCACCTGATTGTCTGATAAGAAAGATGATTCCGTACTTCGGAAGGCACGTTAAGCCGGTGATCCCGGCTGCCATCTGGTAGTCGTTAAAGAAACCACGTCAGAGGCCGAGAGGCGGTTCCGAAGAACTCTTACACCAGGGTGTGCATGGTCGACTGACCGTGTCACCTACACGAAATGATGATATGACTGCTAAATAGGAGCAAATTGTAAAAATCTACGTAAGTACTTCTTCAGTAAATGACTTGTAGTATTTTTGGTATAACTTTTTATTATTTTTCATTCAGTAAATATAAGATAGTAAATGTAAATACTAGAACTACTAATTACCGCCAAAAGCGGCCACTTTTAGCGGTAATGAGTAGATCTCTCAATCTCAAATGATGATTTTGATGAAAATTTATACTAAAAATACTAAATGTACTTTGCTAGTGAATACTTACATAGATTTTTTCAATGTGTTCTTATTTCAGAGTACAAGAATTTAATAACGGGTATTTCTTGTCATGATTAACAATATTACAAAATAAAAAAATCCAATATCAAAAAAATTAAAGAATATGAAAAGTATCAAAATCGTGCAGTTGTAGCAACAGCATTAGCGTCGTGAACTCGTGACCCCAACCGTGTGGTCGCCGTGCGTAAAAGCCTAATCTTTCAGAGCACTATTTTGTGATAAGCCTCTTAATGAGTACGAGCATTTATAACACCAAACTACACCGATTTCTTATTATAAAGTCCGCTAAAATCAAATTGCAAAATCGTCTAAGACAAACCCCAACTGCACCCCTTGACTTCCCACCACAAAATCTCTGAAATCTGTTTATGATGTGAAATGTATCTTAGCTACGATGAAAATAAAAATAAATCAGAATGTGACTTTTTACAGAAAGCTGCGAGGTTCGTATAACATAGCCGTAGCAACAGTAACACTACTGGAACAGATGATTGGAGAAAGCCAGAATGCAACAGCTTTGTAAGTTTTGTACATCTTTTTTGCTCTTTGGCTATACCTTGTTAACCTATTCAGAAGCAGTTTCCATGGCGCACTGATTAATATGCTAGGGACACCTTGTGTTGCAACACAAGGTGTCCCTTCCTGGCCAGCCGGCCTATTTACTAACTCGGATGACAGGTGTCGATGCCTATCAATCAAGAATTTACTGTTACAATGCAGTTTTTGTATTCCAAATAAAAAGTTCGAGCAAGCAAAACCTGCATTGTAACTGTAAATTCTCGATTGATAGGCATCGACACCTGTCATCCGAGTTAGTAAATAGGGGGGCAGGTCATGATGGAAAATTATCTTTTTCAGATTGGGTCTTGTATGTTTATGTTTTAAGTATCGATTATATATCTTCCATGCTGGTTTGGGAGAAAAGAAAAAACATAGAATATACCAGCTGCTTTTCATCCCGCGCAGACCTTCCCGGTCAAGGGATCGGGCGAAAATCTATGGAATCACATTGATAGTCGATGCGGCTAGCAACCCATCACTATTTTGATTCCGCTTTCCACCTTTACGCCCACTACTATTATAAAATGTACACAACTGACTGTGGGGCTAGCTTAATTTGTGTGATTGTATAACTATCAAAGAGACCTCTCCAACCTGTCTGGCCAGCAGAGCTGGAGGGTGTAGGCCAAAGCCTAAGACTCCTCTGGTTCTGGTAGCACAGAGAGGGTCATGCTCCTGCAGTGGAGACTAAAAAAGACCGATGATGATGATTTACTTATTTTATCAGTGAGCTATGCACGTCGGTGCGCGCGGCGGGGCGTCGCGTCAGTCGCGCGCTGCCACAAGAGCTGGTGGCTGCCAACATGGTGCGAAGAGTGCTGAGAGCAATCCGGGACGAACACAGCGCACACGCCAACCAGGTATTATCTATTGCTGATTAAAGTGTAAGCACTCTTATTTATTTACTTATTCATTTATGTACACAGACAAACATGTTAACACAGTATACATACAGAAAATGAATACAAGGAAACTACTTATTATATTACCTAAAGAAATTTCTTGCAGTAGCCCCGAGAGAAATAAAGGCAGACTGGCGTGTGCATAAATAATAATTTTAATAACTATAAACTTCAACACAAAACTCTTATTTATTTATAACTATCATCACTCTGAAAAAATGAAAATATTTTTATTCAAACTTCACTGATTTTTTTTTTATATTGGTTATGGTGTAACCTTTTAAGCATACAATGCTTGTATTAGGTTTCACCGCTCTTCTTAATTACGTGCATATTTGTATGATAGTAGATACTAGTAATAAACATAACAAATAAACGTATTTACTCTATCAGTACTCACAACATACATGTTTTTTTTACCGTTTATGCTTGTTAATCTTATTTTGTATGGATAATGGTAAGCAACTTTTCATGCTCGAGCCCGACTCGCAATTGGCCAATTTTTGAAATTGAACCTGCAGCTAACGACGGCATCAAAAATTTTTAATGGATTTTGTTCTAAAGGTATTGTGAAAAGACTTCCATATGAACTGTGGCGTAGACATACCTCATTCGGAAGCATTCAAAGGGAGCTAATTAACACCGTTGCGCTTGGCTTACACCTGAACTCTGTCGCCGTCCACGTCACGTAACACGATTGCTTTTATATGTCTGTTTGTTGGAGTAGGGCACGTCTACCCAGTTAACTCTTTTACAAGGCAGTAGGTATATTCAAGTCAATGTTTTTGGACCTTATCTCCGGGGAATAAGATTCAATTTTTGGTAGTTATATATTAGCCACTGCCTTGAAAAGGTTAAGTCTGGTATTGTGTTGTTTCAGACGGGCGACAGCTTGGGCGAGAGTCTGCAGCGACTGGTGCTAGCGGCGCCCGCGAGGCGCGCCACGCTGGGTGGGGAGTTCGCTGACCTCCGCGGCCCGCTGAGGGACCACATTGCTGAGGTAAGGGACAATGAGGGTTTTCACAATTCCAGGTGACGACACTGTGTCGAGAGGTATTTTTAGAGCGGCCGCATATTATCAGAAATTTCTGTTAGAAAAATTCTGACGCTCGCCGGAAGGCACTCGCTGCATACATTTTGTATTAGCTCCCGCACACTGTTAGAAAAATTCTAACGGGTCGTCCGTTTCTGATGCCCGCCGGATGGCACCTCAGCCGGACGTCAGAATTTTTTCTGTTAGAAATGGCGGAAGGCGTGTTTTCCATACATTTTGTACTAGGCCCTGCACACTATCAGAAATTCGCGTCAGTTTACCGTCCGCCGCCGTACGCTGCGCACGTGTTTGGTTGTATTTTAGGAACCTACGTTTTTGACGAAAATGAGCTTAATTCAAGATTTAATTGCCGATGTGTAAAAATATCCATGTTTGTGGAACGCGATGATGAAAATTACCAGAATAAAATACACAGAGACTTAGATATGGAGCGAATATGCCAAATATTAATTAAGAATTGAAATCCATATTTCAATATCAAGGTTTTTAGGGTTCCATGTCCAAAGCGTAAAACGGGACCCTATTTACGAGATTTCGATGTCCGTGTGTCACCAGGATGTATCTCATAAACCGTGATTACTATACAGTTAAAATTTTCATAGATGATGTAGGTACTTATTTGCTTTTGCCGCTATAACAATAAACACTAGAATCAGAATAAAATAGGTAATAATTAAGGGGTGCTCCCATACAACAAACGTGATTTTTTTGCCATCTTTTGCTCGTTATTTATAACGGCAACAGGTAGACGCTTCAGATATTCACAAAATATTTATTTGTACATTCATCGCTTTAAAAATAAATAATTAAATAAATATTAAGGGCTGTCGTACTAAGAACATGATTTTCGTTGCAGTTTTTGCCCGATAGTCTAATGTTGTATAGATAATGGTACTACCCTCCATGTGCGAGTCCGACTAGCACTTGGCCGATTTGTTTTATTTAAATAAAAAAAGCGCGAAGAGCAATAACATGTTTCTTTATTCATATAGGTAGATGTGCGTAAGCATACAGATGAAACACGACTGGGCTCAAACGCTGCCGGATCAAAATTTCTGATAGTATGCGGGGTGCTTCCGGCGAGCTTCAGAATTTTTCTAACAGGGATTTCTGATAATATGCGGCCGCCCTTAACAGCTGCTGTCAAATCCACCAATCATGTATAATCATCAATTTTATTATGGGATTTTGACAGCTCGACCTTGAAAAATCAATTAAAATGTTTAATCATCAATTTTATGATTGGTGGATTTTGACAGCTCGGCCTCTCGACACAGTGCCGATACTTGGGGAAAAAATTAATTCTGAAAACTCTTATTCATCCTAGTGCAAAGTCGAAACGAAGTGAAATGATTTTAATATGGCAAACTTACCTTTAACTTTACAGCATAATGCCCATATTCCTTTTGCGACCGAAAAATGTGACGCGCGCAGACTTGCCTATACACACGCAAGACTGCGCGAGAACTTCGCGCTTCTGAATCTCAGAAGAAAAATGAGCATTACTATGTTGAGTTAAAGGTGAGTTAACCATGTTAACATCGTTTCGCTTCGCTTCGACTCTGCGCTAGTATTAATTCACCGTTAAGTTACACTTATACCTGACTCGGCTGGTGTTGGAAGAAGCCGAGAGAACCGGGCTAGGTGAAGTTTTACGAGAGACAATCTTGTGACTGTGGTGTCAATCAATCCATGGCCATTTTTTGTCTTGCCCTGACTGTCACAACTTGCACAGCTGAAGTGAAGACCTTAACCCCTTGGTTGCGCACTGATCAGAGCTCTATGGAAATTGCCTAATTGTCAGGCGAGCGAATTTTCAAAGTTTTCTTTAAAATATTATGTCATTAGGTATAAAATTTCGAATTTCGAATTTTCTGCAAGTTCGTAAATACGCTGTTTTTTCGGACAGGGCGATTAGCGTGGCCAAATATTGGTGAAAAGTTATCTATACTTAAGAGGCTTAACCACCGAAACTAGCGACACCCGTTATTTAATTCTTGTTCTCCGAAATAAGAACAAATTGAAAAAATCTACGTGAGTACTTCCTTAGTAAATTAATTGTAATATAATATAGTAGTAAATTAATTATAATATAATTACTTGTAATATTTTTAGTAGAACTTTTCATCGACATCAGCATTCCAGATTAAGAGAACTATTCATTGCCGTCAAAAGTGGCCGCTTTTGGCGGTAATGCGTTCTCTTGAATTACCAAACGCAAAATAATGAAAAGCAATACAAAAAATACTACAAGTCATTTACTGGTGAAGTACTTAGGTCGATTTTGACAATTTGATCTTATTCAGTAATAAAAGAAATAAAACCAAGGGTGGCGCTAGTTGGCTGGTGTAAGCGCCTTAATATGAATATACAAAGCGAAGAGTTTTTTGTTTGTTTGGTTGTACGCGATAATCTCTGGATCTACTGGACCGATTTCAAAAATTCTTTCACATTTGTATAGCTACGTTAACCCTGAGTCATCATCATCATCAGGTCTTTCTAGTCTCCACTGCAGGAGCACGACCCTCTCTGTACTAAAGCCATATACTAGCCTGAGTAGTCAGAGGATTTGGCCTACACTCTCCACGCTGGCCAGACGGGTTGGAGAGGTCTCTTTGATGTTAATAAGCTTTGTTTAGCTTGTGTTTCCTTAGTCGCCTTTTACGACATCCACGGGATGACTTGGAGTGGTCCTATTCTACTCTGACGGGAACCACACGGCGAACGGGAACCCTGAGTGCTAGGTGCTTCTTGGAAAATTCATATATCGTTTTAACGTTTGTGACTTGTACTTGGCCGGTTTTACTTTAAAGCTATTTCATGTTACCTTCCAGCTCCGTGCCGAGCTAGAATCCAGCAAGTCCTCAATCTGCGCACAAGCCCGCGAACACGTTCACGCGGACGAACTCTTGCTCACGTACGGCGCGAGCGCGCTCGTCGAGAGGTTCCTACGAGCGGCCGCGGCCAGACGCTACAGGCTCATACTGGCCGAGGGCAACGATGTGGCTGATGTGAGTGTAGCTCTTTAGTCTCCAGTATACTCATCATCATCAGGCTAGTCTCCACTGCAGGAGCACGACCCTCTCTGTACTACCAGGATTTGTCCTACACTCTCCGCGCTGGCCAGTTCGGTTTGCTCTTTTCGACTTCTTTTTCTTTCTTCTACGACATCCACGGGAAGACTTAGAGTGGTCCTATTCTACACTAGTAGCATAGTAATGTGACTGGTGGAGAAGTTCCTATGGGCGGCCGCGGCCAGGCGCTACAGGCTGATACTGGCTGAGGGCAACGATGTGGCTGATGTAAATTACTCTGTGGCATCATCATGATCAGATCTTTGTTAAACTCCAGCACACTGATCTTTTTGGTCTCCGCTGCAGAAGCACGACCCTCTCTGCACTGCCAGAGCCATTAGCCAGAGCAGTCAGAGGATTTGGCCTACACTCTCCATGCTGGCCAGACGAGTTGGAGAGGTCTCTTTGATTTTTATAAGCTATAAGAATAATAACTATAATAATGAATGAACATGGAAAATTACACAAATTGAACTAGCTCGACAGTAACTTGTGAACTTGTACCGCAGAAATTAACTCAATCAACTATACTATATTTTAGAACAACTTATATAGATCCAAGACCATCATGACCTGGCCGGGGATTAACACCTTGGTCACTCGTGTTACAGGCTGGTGTGTTAACCACTACGCCAGGTCATGATGATCTTGGATCTATATAAGTTGTTCTAAAATATAGTATAGTTGATTGACTCTGTGAAAAATCAAAAGTGAGGCTGTCAAAAGTAATAAGTATGTAATAATAAGGTTTTTGTGTTTATTTCAGTCGCACGCGATGGCGTCCCGGCTGGCGGCCGCCGGCGTGGCGGTGACGGTGGTCGGCAACGCCTCCATCTGCGCCGTCATGCCGAGGGTCAACAAGGTAGACAACAAGTTTGACAGTCTGCTTCCCTACTGTTAAAAAACTTAGAGAGATAAAATTACACTAAGTCGAAAGCTTATATAGTCTTCTATCGTTAATTTTTACAATATTCCTGTAAGATCTTTAGTTTCATTGTTACGGGCCCGAAAAGCAAAATTACCCCAAATTGTGCAAAATTTGGAAAAAAATGGGCATGGTTTGACAAGGTATGACTCAATAACTATAAGTCACAGAGAGTTCAAATAATACTCAAATGGTAGATAATTTAGTGTATTTTATAAAAGCATACCACAAAAATACCCGAAAAAGGCATCCTTAAGGGAGTTTTTACGCAAAAACTGAAAAAAGTCCCATACTTTCGGGCTCCCCAGTAGTAGCACAGGGTTGAAAAAGTTGCAAACATGGGTGTAGGCTATTCTAAGTGGTCTCTATAATATATAAAAAAAATTGCCGATACATGCGAGTTTGCAAAGTTTGACACTTTTTGTGTCGATATCCCAATCCCAACTAATATTATAAATGTGAAAGTGAGTTTGTTTGTTTGTTTGTTTGTTACGCTTTCACGCCGTATCTACGGAACCGATCATCATGATATTTTGCATACACATAGGTGTGGGTACCGAAAAGGACATAGGCTATATATTACGCGTGCGAAGCCGCGGGTAACAGCTAGTTATATATAACTAAAAGAAGCATTTTCTAGTGTTGCATTAAATCAGAATTTCATTATTATTTTCGAAATAAATACGTACTAGGTATATCCTTTTTACGTTTAAACAAATTCTAGTTCGTCTAGTTGTGACTATAGTAGATCTACTGTCATCTTTATTTAAAACTAGAGTACTATAGTATTTCCAATCATTTATTTTCTCGATGACAGCTCCCGTAGAACGTAACTGCGCTTGGTTACGCAAAATTAACTTTTAAATGCGATTTATTCCTTGATCCCATATAGTATTTAACTGCTACAAATTAAGTTCATATATGCAGTATTTCTTTTTTAAAGTACGATAAATAATTAACGTTTTCATACAGTTACATCCTATGGCAATGAAAATAGTGTTGTTACGATTGAAGTATCAATATCGTATCGGCATTACATATATTTAACTAGATGTGTTCCTGCGACTTGCGACGCGTTGTAACTTTTTTCATGAGATAAAAATATAGCTAATGACAACTCAGGAATAATGTAGTATTCTAATAGTGAAATATTTTTTGTTTGTCCATTAGTGTTTAGTTAATTCAGTACAAACATACAAATCTTTCCAGATTACAATATAAGTATAGAAAGGTAATTGAGAGTGAAATTAAATAATTATAAAAACAGGTAATTTTACTAATTAAGTAATTCCAATTAAAATCAATCGTAATATTTATGGTGTCTACTGATTGCATATTTGGTCACAACACTATAACTATCAAACTTGATCTGTCATCGAGAAAATAAATGATTAGAACAAGTATAGCGCAAAAATTTTGCACTTTACTCTGTAATGCTTTGTGATGAGAAAATGAATTTATTATTATTATCTAATGGTGGCTTCTTAAGACTTAGTTTGCCAGAGTACATGTCTCCGGATCAGACATCTATTCCTGTAGAATTATAATATCTATGGTTATGGTCACCCATCCAAGTGGGGTCCACGCCCTAGGTTGCTTTACATGCGTAAGCTCTCACTGGGCTCTCGAGCTCTACACGTTGTTCCTTTCAAGTGTTTGTTTGTTTGTTTTTTGTGTATTTAAGTAGCTAACATTGGTGTTCGATTTTTCAAGCTGCCTAAAGGCATCTGTCACTTAACGACTGCCACCAATAATGACAGCCGGGACCAACATCTTAACTAGGGTTGCCAACCGTACTATAATATATAGTATTGTACTATATTTTGGGGCTCCGTACTATATGTATACTGTTGAAGAAATATATAGTACGCGAAAATACTATATATTTCTGTACAATAGATCAATATTTATATTTTGCAAAACTAAGGCTAATGGCTAATGAAATAAAAAAAACGGGTACCGTTATTTTTGAAAGTCTTTCGTTTGACAAACGTAATGTGTGTTTGCGTGTAACCGAACGCGTACTTGTCATAATACCCATTAAAACAATTAGGCACTGCGCGCACCGGTGACTTTTGTCACCGTGACTTTTTTGTTTCCGTCACCCTGTCCATGGAGATGTATGGAGGTGCGCGCACGAAGCGACGTGACAGTGACGTGACTTTTTTGTCCGTCGACCAGCGAACAAGCCGGCGACAAAACTTTAACGATAGACATTTCATGTAATAGACGTGCACGCATGGGTGTCAAAATTGTTACTCTACGTGGAAAAAACTTTGATACAAAAAATTTTACCGACTTAGAAAAGCGACTATACTTGAAAGCAAAAAAATAAACTGAATCATTTATTTATTTCAACGGACAAGAATGAGCGACTTTTAATTAAATCAAAAACTTCACTCAATAAACAACCTATCTACCAAAGAAAATATATTTATTTATTCATTTAATATATTTAATGTATTTCCTACCTAATATTTCCTGGTCTATTTGAAGTCTCTGCCAAGCCAAATATAATCAGAACATTATTACTTACATACTATCATGTCTATTCTCTTACGGAGTAGGCAGAGCCCAATTCTATAAATTCTAAAAGCCACGTTTAGCGTGTTGGGGGAGCTAATATGTAGAGAACGGAATCAAAATAGGGATGGGTTGCTAGCCGCATCGCGTACTGACATGATTCCTCACGCCTATATTGGAAGTTTAGAAGAATAGGGATTCTTCTAAACTTCCAACATTCATTACAAAATATTTGAAAAAAATATTTCCATTTTCTTGAGTTTCATGAAACTATGTTGACCGACTTAGTGAAGTAACCTGTCACTCCAAAGAGTGTGTACCCAGCATTTCTTTTTTACGTTTCTTTGGCAAGAGATGAGTTCGCAGAAAACGACCGTCTGTTCGAAATCCATGCCGACAAATGACCAAAGAGAATTCAAATACCACGTAATGACTCTTTGATAACTAAAAAGTTTTTTCATAGTTTACCATAGTTTTGTCACTGTCGCTTACCGTGCGCGCACTCCGCTTGGGAGACATTACGGAGACACGAGGAAGACGTGACAAACATCTTTTTTGTCACCGTGACAAAAGTCACCCGTGCGCGCAGTGCCTTAGTTTTTATTAATTTCAAAATTGACTGCGATAAAGCTTATGACAGTTTTATTCAAGACAAGAATTAATTAACTAATTACTACTACTTACTTAGATGTGGCTTACGTGTCACGTGACGTGGACGGCGTCTTCACGGTACCATTTATGGTCATCCATCCAAACGGGGTCCGCGCCCTAGGTTGCTTTACTTGTGTAAGCGCTCCCTAGGCCCACGAGCTCCTTTACACTGAATGTCCGGTCGCAGGTGGTGGTGGGCGTGCGCTGCGCGCTGGCGGGCGGCGCGGCGCTGGGGCAGGCGGGCCTGCACGCGCTCTCCGCCGCCGCCACCTACTACAGCGTGCCCGTCAGTACTACAACATTTACATATTAAATTAACAAATAAGATATGTTAAATCATTCCACGCTAGGTGTTTATAGTACATTATGATGCAATACGGTAAGCTGAGTTTTATAGTCAGAATTTTTATAGACATGAGACTACGCTGAGTGCTTAAAATAAACCGATGACTACAATCTTTGCTTAAATTTAACACGAAACATCTTACTAGAACTCGACGTAAATTATTTGTGTTGGCAACATACAAAAACAACACCTCATTCTATAATCCAATTGTTCGCATGTGTCGTTATTATAATGAACTGTATATTGATAAAAAAACAATTGACATTTTTGCAATAAACAAAACCAATACTTTTAAAAATCAAATTAAACGTATCCTCCACTGATCTTTGACATTTATTTTCTTTAACTCTTTCATTTATATATTTTTGCTTTGATTTGTAGTAGTCAATTTAAAAATTGTAAAAATACAAAAAATTGTGTGGAACTATGTTTTCAAAATGTATGTCATGTTGTGTGTACATGTTTTAGGGTCACAATCTGGCTCAGAACCTATGTATGTATATAACCCGTATTGGGTGTGTTTTTTATCCGTAGAAGAACCAAGATCACCGACATAGCCCAGCGGATTAGCTCTTTGAAGTGGCAGTGGGCGGAGTACATAGCGCGAAGAACCGATGGCCGATGGGGCAGAAAGGTTCTTGAATGGCGACTACGTACCGGCAAGCGCAGCGTTGGACACTCACCGACCAGGTGGTCGGACGACCTAATAAAGGTCGCAGGAAGACGCTGGATGCAGGCCGCTTCCAACCGGTCATATTGGAAATCCTTGGGGGAGGCCTATGTCCAGCAGTGGACTTCTTGCGGCTGAAATGATGATGATGGTTATTTTAATGTCACTATTTGGTGGTCGGCAGGTGATAGTGCTGGCGCCGCTGTACAAGCTGTCGCCGCTGCACGCGTGCGACCAGCACCACTTCAACTGGCTCGCCGCGCCGCACACCGCGCTGCCGTTCGGGTGAGTGCGACGCTCACCTTTACTTAGACACAGAATATATACATTACGCGGAAAGAAACGACACTTAAGGCACTGTAATCGAACTGCCGTAAAACGTCTATTTTTTCGTCGCGCAGTTAGCCTTATTTTTCATGGAATACTAGCATGAAAAAAATATGAAGTACAGATCAAAGATTACAATAAATGATTTCATCAAAATATTTTCAAAAATATATTTAAAACCTAGGAAAATAAAATGACAAAAATCTATATCCAGAAAAGGTTTCGTTGCGAATTACTTGATATTTTTAGCGATAACTACCATTTTTTTACATCTATAAAAAGTAAAACTTACTGAGCAAAATGGATACCTAAAAATATTACAATATTTGGTTATAATTAAGGAATTATTAAATTAAAACCGACAAAAAGCGGCCGAAATGACAGATACGGGTTCGAACTGAGATCGCCTACCGGCATCGCCACTTTTAACCTTATTTCATTACCAGTACGTACTATTATCGCGCGCTTACCATTACGTACTATTATAATTAGGTGTTACAGCGCCTTAAGCATGTGTGCACGTAAAACCGCTTGCGGCTATGTGTGGGTGTGTGGACGTGTGCGGGGGCAGCGAGAGGCGCGCGGGGCAGAAATGGTCCGCTACGGAACTACAGTGCTGTCTGTGTTGTGTTCGTATCTCGCACGTCTCGCACCACAGGCGTGTGTGGTGCGAGATACGAACACATGAAGTGAGCAGTGAGTGACTGCCTACGTGTTGTCAACCCTACCAGCTCAAGGTCACCAGTACCCGACCTCTCACGTACAGGGAGTGTCAACGCCTCACCGTTGAGACTTAGACATTCCCTGTACGTGAGAGGTCGGGCACCAGTGACCTTGAGCCGGGCCATGTAAGCGCTAGGGTTAAGCGTAGGTAAGTACCTACGCTTAACTTAACGTCAATAATTTACTTAAGAGTCCCACGTAAAGCCGAAATCCCATACAAACGTAGTTTGGTTTTAGTTTTACAATAGTAAAGCCAATCTCAACCAAAATTCGTACATACGACCGGATAAGGCATATTGATGTTTATAATCAGATTTCAATTTTAAAAACAATACCTATACAAAATTACAGCGAGTAGAAGTTTAGAATCGAAAACTTCTTCGTAATTCATATGCCTTATCCGGTCGAATGTACGAAATTTGGTTGAGATTGGCTTAACTGTTGTAAAACTAAAACCAAACTACGTTTGTATGGGATTTCGGCTTTACGTGGGACTCTTAAAGCTTTCAGTAATATGTCCTATTTAGGGATTTTCAAGGCAAGAGTGAATAGGCATTATTCGAATCTGCGTGTACCACCCCAGTCCTCATCGTTGCTACCCATCAGGCAAAATAGAAGTCATCATCATTATTAAGAACTTTATTCTTGTCGGTGGAGTATTTTCCATATTTTTTTTTATGTCATAGGACGGCAAACGAGCAAGCAGGTCACCTGATGGTAAGTGATCTACACTGCCCATGGACAACTGCAAGTCCAGGGATGTTACAAGAGCGTTGCTGGCCTTTATTTTTGGACGGGGGATGGGCCACCGGCTCTCTCACTCACCGAACGAAGCATAGCAGCGGTAAAGCTACTACTCGAACGTCGATTTTCTGTGAGAGTGTGGTACTTCCCCGGACGAGCCGGCCCATTCATGCTACTAGGAAAAGTGAATTTTGCCGGTAGCGTGGCTCTACCACAACTCTTTTCCTATCCTCCACTATATCTTTGACCTCTCTGTACGACACGACTTTTGCCTTCTCTTTTATTTCGTCTGTGAATAGTCTCCTTGGCGCTTCGAGCAACACGGCCTTCTGTACCGGAAGGGAGTAGCCATACGCTGCGTTCCCCTCTGGCAAGGTACAAGCCATGTTAGGCATATGCATATCTATGGGTTAGTTGTGTGTGGTGACACATCTGTACACAAATTATTGTTTCTTTTTTATGTAATTTTTTGTGACAATGTCATAATTACTATTAAGTGACAGTTTAAGTTTTGTATGTAGGTGTGCGGAACTAAACTTGTGTGCACATTTCCCCCCGCAAATAACGCTAGAAAAATTGTAATATTAAATTGTCGCTTTGCCCACTCCCTCCGTCCGGTACGGAGGCCGTGGCTCGAAGCCTTGGCCTTCCTTTTCCTCTCCTACCGTCAATCTTTCCTTCTAAGTTGGTTTTAATAAATTCGTCGTGTCGTATAAGATGGCCAAACACGTCTAAATATAGAAGTCAAAGGCACTCAAATTATTAATTAAAAAAGTTTATATTCCCTTCGTTTCTACAAGAAGATAGTTGACTAAGGAACCCTTAAAACCTTTAATCAGTTTTATTTTTAAATCCGCAGCGACAGTGCAATGTCGGAGGCGCACGTTCTGGCCCCTCTGTACGACTTCGTGCCCCCCGACCACATCACGCTGTTCATCACCAACCTGTAAGTACATTCTTCATGATTGCTGATTATCACACTGAACCATTATTTTGGTTTCAGTTGTTATTTCTACTTACTTTAGTCATTCCTTATCTCAATAAATCCTAATCCTATCCTAACTCCTAACTAATATCGATTGTCGAGTTCCGTAGCGCAGCGTTCAACACGCTAGCCTGCGACACGGGGGTCCCGGGTTCGATCCCCGGTCAGGTCAAGATGGAAAAAGATCTTTTTCATATTGACCTGGGTCTTGGATGTTTATCTATATATGTATATATTATAAAATATTGTATCGTTGTGTTAGTATCCTGCGACACAAGTTCACAACTTACTGTGGGGCTAGCTCAATTTGTGTGATATGTCGCTATATATCTATTTATTTATTTTATATTATAAATGCGAAAGTGAGTTTGTTTGTTTGTTACGCTTTCACGTCGTATCTACTGAGCCGATCATCATGAAATTTTGCATCCACATAGGTAAGGGTACTGAGAAGGACATAGGCTATAAATCACGCGGGCGAAGCCGCGGGTAACAGCTAGTAAATAACAAGTAGGGATTATAACACACAAATTGAGCTAACCCCACAGTAAGATATGAACTTGTGTCGTGGGTTACTAACATACGCTACATTATGAAAATATTACGAAGATTAAAGATTTGTCTGTTTGTTTGTTTGAATTCAATAGGATACGAAATTACCGGCCCGATTTTCAAAGAAAAATTTTACCTATATATAGCTTATTTATCTGCGGATGTTGGGCTTTAATTTAGCCGACGTAGACGCGGAAAATTTCTATTCCATACTAATATTATAAATGCGAAAGAAAATCTGTCTGTCTCACTTACACGCCGAAACTACAGAACTTATTTAAATGAAATTTGGTTCACATTTGGTCTCAATCCTGTGAAGGACATAGGTTTTTTTCTACGCGGACGAAGTTGGGGGCACAGCTGGTTTCATATAAATTTGACAATTGAAAATGAAATAAAATGCGATTGAAATTATGAATTTCTTTAAAATAAGTAACGCATATTACGATCGTAACTGATACACTGCGTTTGTTCCAGCGGCGGCAGTTCTCCGTCCTACATCTACCGGCTGCTCTCGGAGCTGTACGACTCCAACGACCACCAGCTGTAGACGTCATCCTATAACAGTCACTTGACATCCTAAAACGGTCACGGTCTATCCTATTATAGTCTCTGACCATCCTATAACTGTCACTGCAACGTATAACAATCTTCGATTGTCCTATAACAGGCACCGACTATCAACAGTCTCCGAGAATCCTATGACAAGCACCGACTACCTAGAACAGTCACCGACTATCCTATAACAGTTACCAACTATCCTATAACAGTCATCGACCATACTTTACTATAATAGTCTCCGACCATCCTATTAACAGTCCCCGACTATCCCCTGACAGTCACCGACCATTTTTTAACACGAACCGACTATCAACTGTCTCCAGTCTCCGACAATCCTATGTCAAGCACCGACCATCTAATGATGCACTCAGATGATGATGCGATCAGGCACCGACTATCAACAGTCTCCGACCATTCTATTAACAGTCTCCGACTATCCTGTAACAGTCACCGAACATCTTATAACAGGCACCGACTATCAACAGTCTCCGACCATTCTATTAACAGTCTCCGACTATCCTGTAACAGTCACCGAACATCTTATAACAGGAACCGACTATCAACAGTCGTCGACTATCGTTATAACAGTTACCAGCCATCCTATAATAGCCACCGACCATACTATAACAGGCACCTACCATCCTAATAGTCACCGACTATCCTATAACAGTCTGACCGCAGGATCTTACGTTCATGGATTGTAAGTCTCGCTCGACGCGCTTCACTTCAAAATTGGTGTAACGTTTAAGAATTTGATAGCTGTGCTATTGTAAATATTATAATAAAATATAATTCGATTTTCTATTGATGTAGTTTTAATAATGTCATTTTTGTGTTACAACGAAAGTTACAATTGACAGATTCTCGGCAGAGTAGAATAGGACCACTCCAAGTCTTTCCGTGGATGTCGTAGAAGGTGACTTGGGAACACAAATTAATCAAAGCTTATAAACATCAAAGAGACTTCACCAACCCATCTGGCCACCGTGGAGAGAGTGTAGGCCAAAACCTCTGACGGCTCTGACCTGATGATTGATGATGTTTTATTGTAGGAAATAATTGTTATTTGGTCCTTTATTCTTGTTTTTCCCAGATAAATATAAAAGAATTCTCGTTTTCCATTCTCCTGGTCGGATACCCATCCGACCAGCAGGCCTATTTGCTAACTTTTGACAACTACGGTGTACATCGTTTTGATGGTAACTTCAATATTCATTACGGCTTCGGTATGAATGACTATTTTTGTTTCTTCTTCTTATTTAAGAGCTTTGTAGCTCTTGTCGATGGAGTATACGCCAAACTTCTCTATCCTCTGCTTTGGACTTTAGTTCTTGATACGACATGACACCAGCCTTTTTCTTTAGTTGATCAACAAAACTTTTTCTTGGTCTCCCTGGACCTTTCCTTCCTTTTACCTTACCCTCCAGTATGTTTTTAAAGAAGGTATTATTTTGGTTTACGGTATGTAAACCGTAATGGATGCTAAAGTGACAATAAAATCGTTGTACACCGAGTTAGCAAATCGGCCTGCAGGTCAACCAAAGAAAAACGCTGAGTACTCTGGTTTTCATTTGTCATTAACGTACCTGTCGGCCTATTTACTAACTCGGATGACAGATGTCGATGCCTATCAATCAAGAATTTAGTGCTACAATGTGGTTTTTGTATTTCAAATAAAACGTTCGAGCAAGCAAAACCCGCATTGTAACAGTAAATTCTAGATTGATAGGCATCGACACCTGTCATCCGAGTTAGTAAATAGGGGCTGGTCATTACAAATAATAGTTGTAATATTTTTTTGAGAGAAAAGAGCGTTAACCTTAAAAAAGGCCCGTGGAGCAATAGCTTAATAAATTGCGCCATCCCAGATTCCTCCACACCTCCTGCTGGGATCCGGGAGCCGATCTGCCCTGGCCAGTTTGGAGGTCTACATATAAACAGACTGTGCTGATGGCAGCCACGAAAATCGAGCCAAGTGGGGTTTCTCTAGGAACAGCAAATGCTACTGCGACGCTGCCCTGTCAGTGGAAACCTTTGGATATGTCCTGAATGACCTGAATGTCTATCATCCTACACTCAAAAATACCTAAATGAGACAAACGAACGGGCAGTCGCAGTTGCGAGCTCCTGGCCAAAGCAAATGTAGAACTAGCCATATCTACGACTCGAAAGAAGATTATAAATGTCAGGTGTATGAACCCAGAGCCGAGAATATACAAATACGCCATTTCAAAGTTTCAACATTGTAAGACCGCAGCGCAGTTCCATTTATCTAAGCGTTCTACTTGAGATAAAACCTGCCTTATCTCGACGATGCCGAGGGAAACCTAATTAAAGTCAACGAAACGCGTTGCGAAAATAGCATCACGCATAATGTAATGGGAGGTGCCATGCGCTCACAAATAATCAAACAAACATTTTATTACTTCCATTTCATTTTCAAGCATTAGCGCGAGTGAGAACGCCACTTTTTGTTCGTGATCTGACGCTAACTTCACGCAGCACTGCGTGCGTCATGTTGGCTGCATTATAATAACAATGGGCGTGGTATTATGTTTGCATAGCCAGTCAAGCGCTGTTGAATTATGAATAGAAATTGACAAACAGCGCTGCTACATTTTCCTCCTCAGTCACTGAAGCGCTGCAGCGCTGCGCGGCGCAAATACCCATAGTTGTATAAACTTTTTTTATGAAGGCGTATTGGTCGACAGGACTGGGGCGCTTAGTAGCGTTACGTTATAATAAAATGAACATTTTCCCTAATTTCTTTGGATTTTCCGTGTTCTAAAAGATTTGTTTATGTTTTTAAAGCTGTGCAAAGCTATTCAGTGGACTATAGAAGAAAAGGAAAGCTGTGCGCCAGTGCGGAACGACGTGACGAGATTATCCTCTGATTCACATTAATTATGTGAACGGTGACGAACCATTTTAAGTGCGCGATAACACGCCCTCTCCTCGTTTGCTGTTGCTATGCGTTATTTATTCACATCTTGTGAAATTATAATGGCATTTTGCGTGACGCTAATATAAAATCAATACTCAGTGGTGTTAATCCCTCCTGCTGTTCATAGTGTAAATCGTATTAAGAAATCAGACTCTGGAAAGAAGACTTTAATTTTATTTGGCTTATACTTCCATTTCTTATTGATTTGAAGTATACAAATGAGATATTTTAAGAAATCAAACTTTGGCGGTGCAATTTGAATTTAGTTCAAAAATGTCACGGTAGAGGGCATCGCATTCGTTTCGTGACGTTGGCGCGCTTGCGTGAGTCGCTCAGTTCGCGCGAGCTTCGTGCCGTTGCAGCACCTCCAAAACAATAGCGTAGGGCTCCGCTGGAGCCCCGAAATATATTCGTGAAGTAATAATTCGTGTCGTGAAAGTGTCGCAGTGCAGTGTGTTGTTATTAGTGCGGAGTGCGAGTGCAGTGTGGACCCGGGAAAGTAAAGCCGTCAGATCGGCGCCGATCGATAAAGGCAGTGATGGCGCAACGAAAATGAGCCAAGGAGGTTCGAGGAGGCCGTACTCCCGCGGGGGTCCCCGCTGGCACCCGCGCTACAAGGAGTTCTGGGATTACGAGCAAAATTACAGGTATTTAACTTTCGAATGCAGAAACGTCGCGACATTTTTTGTGCATGGTACTTTCACGCAGTGAAACACGTTCTTTTCAAGCCAGTTACATAAACACAAGTTGCGCGCTGTATTGTTATCATACCTTGTAGTGCGACAGTCATACAAAACGCTACTGTGTTGTTCTGCCGTCAGTTCGTCCACCTTTGGCATGCTAAAAACAGATATACAAGTACGTGGGTACTTTATATATTATGATTCATTCGTAGTACCTATCGCCGTTTCTAAAAGGTATTAGCTGGTCATTTTAATTAATTATTTTTATTAATTTACACTAAAATCTTGAAATGAAATTATTTAAAAATGGAATGGAATCAAAATTACCTATTGAACTTACAGCTGAACAAACCACAACAATTACAAACTGGAATGGTTACTCAATCTACTACTATTTCAATCAAATGCTATAAACCACAAGTGAGTGTATTCAGTCAATACCTTGCAGAGTTTTGACTGGCCTGTCAATGCGTGTTCCCAACCAATACAAGATTTACTTCATCAATGCGCTTTCTATCTATCAGCCAAGGATGTCCTCTGCTGGACATAGGCCGCCCGCTATAAAACAAATTGCGGTCTTGTGCATATTGAGTCCACCGACTCCCGGCGACCCTAATGAGATTGTCTCTCCACCTGGTTGTGGGTCATCCCAAGCTGGGCTTCCCTGTTCATGGCCACCACTCCAGGACTTTCATGCCCTAACGTCCATCCGCCCGACTTAGGAAACACAAGCTAAACAAAGGTAATAAACATCAAAGACACCTCTCCAATCCGTCTGGCCAATGTGGATAGTGGATTCTGTCAGTCTGTATTAGTAAGTTTTTTCTGTCTATCTATTTTTTTGAGGCTTAAATACTCTTGGTGTGACTGTGCCAGGTTTCAGAAGGCTTGAACGTTTGGACACTAAGATCATATGCAAGTAAAAAATATAAAAAAAGATAAGATGCGAAAGTTATGTGAAAAAAGAACATTAAAGTATGACTTTGTAAAGTGACTTTTATGTAGCAGGTCGAAAGCCATACTGCAACTTATTTGTTTACTTAAGTAGGTATCGTTGACACTATGTAAGTCCTTGGCAGCCTCCATAGCGCAGCAGTTAACACGCCAGACTGACACATGAGGCGCAGCGGGCTTAATTCGATGACTGGTGTGGGCAAATACTTCCATTTTCATATATATATCTTTCTATGATTCTTGACCATCCTAATTAGGGGGCGTCAGGCAAGCAGTTGGCTGTAGAATCTGTGCCAAATCATATTATAGCAACTCTGGGCCCCCTAGGGTCACTAATGAATGATGTATACCACTAAGAAATGGAATTCCCTCCTGCTGCCCCTTTTTCCTAATTCATACAATTTAGGGATTCAAGGCAAGACTGAATAGGCATTATAAATTTAAGTTTGCGTGTCCCTAGCCCACCCTAGACCTCATTGTTGCTTCCAAATCAGGCAAGATAGAGGTCAAAGACACTCAATTGACTGATAAAAAGAAAGTTGAAGATGCAACCAGGAAAAACCTCAAAAGAGAAAGAGAGCCACTTTAATGTTTTTCAAGTAAAAAGTATTTCCACACTGATCTGGGGAAAAAGAAAAACCATAGAATGTACCAGCTGCTTCTCTTCCCGCTTAGATTGTAAAAGTAGGGAATTGATCGAGGGAATGGGCGTCAGGAATCATGTCAATAGGCGATGCGGCTAGCAACCCATCACTATTTTATTTCCGTTCTCCACCTACAAAGCTCACATGGCCTTTAGGTTTTATAGACCTGTGCTCTGCCTACCCCAGAAGGTAAAAGACGTGCTAGTCATCATCATCAGGTCTTTTTTAATCTCCACTAAAAGAGCATGACCCTCTGTACTACCAGAGCCATATATTAGCCAGAGCAGTCAGAGGATATGGCCTACACTATCCACATTGGCCAGACGGATTGGAGAGGTCTCTGATGTTTATTACCTTTGTTTAGCTTGTGTTTCCTAAGTCGCCTTCTACGACGTCCACGGGAAGACTTGGAGTGGTCCTATTCTACTCTGCCACTGTCCACACGGCAAACAAATACATGATAGTATGTGTGTACGTTGAAGTATTCTTAGCTTGCCTCTCACTGACATGTTTATCTCGGCTGGGGTCAAACTAAAAATAAACTTCACTACAAACATCTCTGCAGGGGGGTTACAGAAGCGAGGGGTGTTCGTACATTTTACTACAATGTCAGATATGTGTATTTCATGTAAGAATAAATACTTTATTGTTAAAAAATCTTAAATCCTTTAATTTAATTACTGCATATTATAAAACAAAGTCCTCTGCCGCGTGTCTGTCTGTTAGCGTTAAACTCAAAAACTACTACACGGTTTTTCATGTGGTTTTTACCAATAGATAGAGTAATTCATGAGCAAGGTTTATAGGTGTAATACATGCCTAGGCTCAGCCGAGTAGGACTGCTAATGTATATTTTCATCCATAAAATATAAAGAATTTACAGAACATAAATTAGGCTTCGTACAATGGGTGGTCTCACAGAAAAGGTGTACGGCGAAGATACGGTGCAGGCGTAAGTCACTAGATAGGATTTTAAGCCTTATTGTAATACTTAAAACGACCAATAAGGCAAAAAAAAAAATACGCCTCTTCTAACACTAACTACTAACTTATTTGTTTTGGTATATTACTTACTTATTTACTAGTGGCATCTTGCGGTAGCTAGCGACTCAGTCCTTGGGGTAGATTGTAGTAAAACCGAAAATTACAAACTACGTGGACAAAGTCGTGTAGTAGCCGTCGCTAATATGTAAAACCAGTATTTGTTTGTATGCGTTGGGAATCGAACCCTCTCGTGTAGCGACATAACCACTACGCTACTGAGGCAGTGAATGTGACTCAGTAAGTATCAGTATTCTATCGGCGTCAACCGCTTGGCAACCCCGTGTCGTATCCGGGCGTATATTTAGGGCGGCGAGGGCGACGACCCCAAGGTCGCTACCTGCGCGTGCGCCGCGTCTGCGCCGATAGTACGCCACCCCTGGTTCAGTCACAGGGAAACGTGTCCTATCCTAACTAATATTATAAACTAGCTGTTGCCTGCGGCTTCGCCCGCGTGATATATAGCCTATGTCTTTCTCAGTACTACCCTAACCTATGTGTATGCAAAATTTCATGATGATCGGTTTAGTAGATAGTGCGTAAAAGCGTAACAAACAAACTCACTTTCGCTTTTAAAATATTAGTAAGGAAGCGTGCGGATTCGGATGCCGTGCGGTTCCCGGCAGAGTAGAATAGACGACTCTGTCTTCTCGTGGATGTCGTAGAAGGCGACATAGGAAACACAAGCTGACCAAAGCTTATAAACATCAAAGAGACCTCCACAACCCGTCTGGCCAGCGTGGAGAGTGTTGGCCAAATCCTCTGCCTACTCTGGCTCTGGTACTAGTACAGAGAGGGTCGTGCTCCTTCAGTGGAGACTAAAGCAGACCTGATGATGGTGATGATAATTATAAATGCCCATCTACTGAACCAACCATCATGAAATTTTGTACACACGTTGTCTAGACTACGAAGAAGGACATAGGCTACCTGTCATCCCGGAGAAAAGTACAGTTCCCGAGGGCTCGACACTAACGCGAGCGGAGTCGCGGGTGAAAGCAAGTTTTATTTATAAAAGGAAAGAGACGCGCCCGGCATTGAACCCGGATCCTTTTGTGAGTCTCGCTGCTTGTACTCACGAATACCTGTCGTATCGACCGAAAAAAATACTAAAAGTAACCACAGAATGTCTGCTTACTCATCATAACCTTCCTAGAAATATTGCTGACTCATGCCTCGCGTATGTTATGTGAACGAAGCTAAAGTAAGATGTGAAAGGTTTCCATGAAATGCTGATAGCATCCCAATTTGTTAGTGTAATGAGATACGACAAAATTTTAAAGACAGTTTGAGATAAGACAAAAAAACAAAGACAAAAGATTTTCAGAAGACAGGGTTCTCAGCACTTTTTACAGTCAATTTAAATTATAAATTTTTGATCAAAAGCTTCAATAGATTGACGGAACGGACACCTTATTTTCTTCTATGTAGGTGGTTAACTTGTGTGAGATGTTTTGAAACTCAAGCTAAACAAAGCTTATAAACATGATGTAAGAGATCTCTCTAACCCAGCCCACCTCAGCGTGGAGAGTGTAGGCCAAATCCTCTGATTGCTCTGGCTATGTGGCTCTAGCTGGTAGTACAGAGAGGGATGATGATGATCATAACCGGCTTGCTCGTTTGCCGTCCTATATCATTAAAAATAAATAAAAAAAAATAAAAAATAAAAATCATAGCTTGGTTGGTTTAAGTGAGGTTAGTAACTATGCAAGTTTTTTGTCGTTACGCCCTGTGGCGGGAACACCTGTGAGCCAGGTGCGGCATCAAATCCTAGCCAGCAGATGTCGTGGTGGGAAACGCCTAGTGTCAACGGACGGAGTAGTTCCTTGTTTTCAACCGACCTCGGCCCTTATGTAATCTTAACATCTGTTTATTACTGTATTCTTGCAAATAAATATTGACAAAGACAATATAATACGAACGTAATAGACTGCCCACCTTTTACAAAAATATTGGATCAAATTAAGGTTGCGAAAAGCAGGCGAATGTATGGCGTAGGAGAGTTGCTTGGTAGTCGATACTAGATGGCGGTAATCTGCGTTAGCCTTTAACTTACTAAATATACGGTGTCATTTTAAACTATTATGCCTAAAATATTGTTTTGATTTTTAATAAGATATATTTTGTGAATCATGTTTTTATATTCTCATAATACGGTAGATACAATGTTGTGTAGTTTCGAGTGGCGCCATCTATGCGAGTCTCTGAGAACAAATCGTACGATTAAGGCGTTGAGACCACATGATATTGATTAATTCATTGAAAAATCATAGCTTGGTTAGTTTAAGCGAGGTTAGTAACTATGCAAATTTTTGTCGTTTACTCCCTGTGGTGGGAACACCTGTGGGCCAGGTGCCGCGTCAAATCCTAGCCAGATGTCGTGGTGGGAAACAACTTGTAGTGTCAACGGACGGAGCAGTTCCTTGTTTTCAACCGACGTCGGCCCTTATGTAATCTTAACATCTGTTTATTACTGTATTCTTGCAAATAAATATTGATTGATTCATAAAAAAAATCATAGCTTAATTGGTTTAAGCGAGGTTAGTAACTATGCAAGTTTTTTGTCGTTTACTCCCTGTGGTGGGAACACCTGTGAGCCAGGTGCGGCGTCAAATCCTAGCCAGCAGATGTCGTGGTGGGAAACGCCTAGTGTCAACGGACGGAGCAGTTCCTTGTTTTTAACCGACGACGGAATGTTTTAAGGGGTTCCGTACGTTAAAAGGTAAAAATGTTATCTATATAGGATCACTCGTTTGTCCCTCTGTCTGTCTGTAGAACTTATCCTTAAGAACGCGTGGATTTATATAGGCGAAATATCTTTAGGGTTTTGTATACGTCAAAAGGTAAAAATGCAACCCTTATAAGATCACACGATTCTCCCTCTGTCTGTCAAGAACTTTTTCTAACAATCCCGTGTGTGCCTCTCAAGTCGAAATTAATTTCACATATATGTATTTAGATATCTGTGACACAAACGACAACGCAATCAAAAGATATGGCCGGTAATTGATGCAAATTTTGCGAATTTGCTCTATCTATCAGCCAGGGACGTGCACTGCTGGAAATAGGCCTCCCCCATAAATCGCCACAAATTGCGGTCTTGTTTGCTCAAAAGCACAAAAGGAGAAAAACCATAACTGTAAATTATCAGAAATAACAATAAAAAAATACGAAACCCGCTGTGCTTGACTGGCACTCGGCCATTTTTTAAGTTTGCTGCCTCGTACATAACTCCGTCGGTGGCCACTAGTTTCAGTTTCAACTTGTACCTTGAAGAGTAGGTACTACGTTGCTTTACGAACGGCTCTTCGATCTTTGTGACTAGAATCTGTCTCTCTATGACACGAGCCAGACTCTTAGACATCAGTAATTGTACCCTCCTATAAAGGTAGTACTTAATTTAGAATAAAATAGAATTTAAATTACTTTGAATGGAGAGTCCCATATATTTATTGTAATGCATGAGTACAATCTTCACCTTTTGATAATCAGTTAAAAATATCTAACTACACAGTTAAATCCGAATTTCGATCATCAATATCAAACTCAGAGATATGATCAAACAAACATACCTTCACAGCACAACCTTCAAGTTCCTTGGAAACCAAAAAAGGTTTCAACTTTTCGGTCCTTCGACCGTCAAGATGTCTTCTACGAAACAATGCCTTGTAGTTACGAGCTAATCTAATATCGACTATATGGCCTTGTGTTACCGTTGAAATTTGTCTAAAGTGGAATCAAAATTCTACAAAAAATTGCTTAATTAATATCAACCTTACGGTTTATGTGCTAGGGTAGAAAATCAATTGCGCTAGGGATGTAAAAAATGGCTACCTGCGCTCTTTGCCTGAGTTTTTGTTCGAACGCCTGCACTAGGATTTTTTGCAGCCCTTAGGGTTTTGGGTGTACTATAAGTTTTTGCTTACTTTAGACGGTAAGCTTGCATGGGAACGGCTGGCGTGGCATTTTTATACCTCGTTACAAAAAGAGAGGTCTTATAATGTCATGTGGTTCCCAGCAGAGTAGAATAGAACCTCACCAAGTCTTCCCGTGGGTGTCGTAGAAGGCGACTTAGGGAACACAAGCTAAACAAAGCTTATAAACATCAAACCTCCGCAACCCGTCTCGCCAGCGTGGAGAGCAGGCCAAATCCTCCGACTGCTCTGGCTAATAATGACTCTGGTAGTCCAGAGAGGATCGGACTTTTGCAGTGGAGACTAAAAAAGAATTGATGATAATTAAATATGGCTATGTCTTACTTTTAGTCATATTTGTGTCTATATGACAAAACGCTGAGCTGGAACCTATTTGGTTGCATATTGCAATAATTAAGCTTATTATTATTAGCTATAAAAATAACTGTAATGTGTTTGTTACTTGTGTTAATAGAAATGTTTGTAGATTTTATGCGCCAAATATATGTATATTTCTTTCTTTCAATGTATTTGTGTATGTCCTATTCTCAGCATGACCGCTTTCTATACTACCAGAGCCATATATTAGCCAGAGCAGCCAGAGGATTTGGCCTACACTCTCCTTGCTGGCCAGACGGGTAGAATCTTTGATATTTTTAAGCTTTGTTTAGCTTGTTTTACCTAAGTCGCCTTCTACGACATCTCCGGGAAGACTTGGAGTGGTCCTATTCTACTCTGCAGGGAACCACACGACATCATCATAGCTGTTCTTCCCTTACCAGGCCTACGGCCCGCATTGTATTCAGTGTACTATAGAATTCAGCCGGCTGGGCATGTATATGTATATGCATATAATTGTAAGTACCTACTTCGACTCGGCTGAGGGCTTACAAATCGTAAAGAATGAACAACTCGGCGGTAAACATTGAATTACTCATAAGAGCACGTTTCCGTGTATAGTCGGCCTATACATAGTTGCATTGTCTCGTGAAACCATATAGGAAGCTGCAAGGACGCGCGCTCTGTGTGCACTCGCGCTTGTTACGAATACCTATACATAAATAAAATACATATTATCACGTTAGAATCCCTTACTTTATCTCGGTAAAGTTGCAGATAAATTTAGTCTTATTTGTGGATAATATAAATTAGAAGAAAAATACAAAAAAATTAAACAATTCTGCTAAAACGCTTTTCTGTAGTTCTAATTTTGAACAGGCGACATACCTACTTGATTGCGATTTTTCTATTAAAATCGTAAATCTTTATAAGGCGTATTTCCTAGTATTGTACCCCTGCCCTAGTAAAGTTGGTCGCAAGCACCGCAAATCGTTGTTTTTGTCCGTTTTGCGGTCAAGGCGTTGTTTTGCGGCGTTTTGCGCATCCGAGGCCGCGCGGACCTTCGCTGTCGCTGACACGGAACGCCATCTTTGTAAAGCTACTAACAGTAAAAGCATACGCAGGTTGGCTTGATGTTGTTCAGAATGATATGCGTGCCAATGGACTAACTTAGGATGCCGAAGACCGTGCGAAGTGGAGAAGTAAAAGCCGGAAAGCGGAACCTGGGCTCCGAAGCATTCCCGCTGAGGATGCAACCGAGAACAGTCATTGATGAGAGAGAAGGCATACGCAGGCGTGGGGCACTATGATTTTAAGCCCTATTATCTAAGTCATAACGACCAATATCGCAAGAAAAAAAAAAGGTTCCTCTTCCCGCACGTGGCATCTTGCGGGAACGTATTTTCTCGCGATGCTGGTCGTTTTGAATATGATGTTAAGACTCCTATCGTAGTGTACCACGCCTGCAGTGCGCCAGTTTAACGCCAGCAGGAGGATAGCGTCTCCTAGCACTCGCGCCCGTAGCACGTTTTCCATACTTTCTTTTACAGTTATCAAACACTTTGAAAAATTTACGTATTTAATTTATTATTTAAATTTGCATTGTATAAAAAATAAAATACCCGGCCGCCGTTTTTGACAGTTTACGTCCGCCATGTTGATTTTTTTGATGACTAAACATACATGTTATTTAAGATCCTTGGTACTTTCAGGTCTTGGTAACTAAGTTTTTAACTCTAGAGATTAAATCTTGATTCTATATGTAACTGCTACGTGCTCAGAACTAGAACGTTTGAAGTATCGATAGCATTGTCGGAGATATCGCCACGCCGCCGATGATAAGACATTGAGAGGTTCACATGCTGTCCTCGTAAGATAGATTAAACTTCGATAAGACTGGTCCAGATATTACGTCTCAATGAATATGTAAATTTGATTGCAGCTCTAAAACTTTGGAGTACAATAACTTGTTATTGGAAAATTGACCGGGCGAACGCGAAGCATGAACGAAGTCTCTCCCCGTTTCATAATAGGCAAGAAATATTTTGTATGTGCGACTGTTCTCCTTTTTTTTTTTTTTTTTTTTTTTCATGTGTGTAAGTGATCACTGCTGCCTGTGGATAACTGCAACACCAAGGGTGAGTGAGACAAGCAAGAGCGTTGCCGGCCTTGTAAGAAAACTTCGACTCGTTTTTGAAGGTTCAAAATTCCAATGCCGAATCGAGTCGGGGATACACAAATCAGATCGCAGAAGCCGTTCGAGAGAGTGAGAAAAATCTGAGAAATCATATTACTAAATAGCTAGGTTAGGCCCTATGGTAGTAAGATGTTTTAGTGTAGAGATATGTATGAATGCAGTGAACGAGTCATCAACCAAATCGGCGCGTCATCATTCTCACAGTGGGCAATGCGAGACGAGCGTGCTGTTCGAGACCTCGCTCCATCACTTCCGCAAGTCGGTAGGAAGGGGCACAGCCCCTGCTTCTGATCGGAGGATATTTACAACCGACGAAAAAACGGAGGAGGTTCTCAAGTCGACGCGTAAAAATATATCTATACTATATTGACCGGGTGTCCTATGATTTGTTGTGGTCGAAACTCAGAAAGGCAGGTGTTACTACTGAAGTAATTAGTATTTTTTCTCATTGGTATTGTAATCAGAAGAATGTAGTTAAATGGGCTAATGCTCAATCTGATGATTATGTTCTGAGATGTGGTGTTAGACAAGGGGGCCTAACCTCACCTAGGCTTTTTAATATATATATCAATGGTCTGATCAAGGAGTTGAGCAACATGAATGTAGGATGTCGCATAGACAATATAAATGTCAATAATATCTCATATGCTGACGATATGGTGTTGCTCAGCCCTGCAATCAGCGGGCTAAGAAAACTTCTTACTTGTTGTGAGGCTTATGCTGTAAGTCATGGCTTGAAATATAATGAGAAAAAAAGTGAGTTTTTGCTTTTTAAAGGAAAGCTCAAAGAACCAGCCAATATTCCACAAATATTGTTAAATGATATACCTCTTACTCGTGTTAAGCAGTTTAAATATCTTGGTCACATAGTAACAGAGTCCCTGAAAGATGACCAAGACATTGAAAGGGAGCGCAGGGCACTGTCGGTCCGTGGTAATATGTTGGCTCATAGATTCAGGCGTTGTACGGCTGAAGTGAAATGCACACTGTTTAAGGCCTTCTGCCAAAATTTTTACGCATGTGCTCTGTGGTCAAACTTTACACGATCATCGTACAGTGCGTTGCGTGTACAATATAATAACATATTCAGGGCTCTTTTTAAGCTCCCCCGTTTCTGTAGTGCCTCAGGCATGTTCGCTGATTCAGCAATTGATGACTTTTATGCAATCATGCGAAAAAAGATTCTATCTTTGGTGCGTAGGGTGAGGGTGAGCAGAAATAGAGTTCTGGTGATGATAGCGGATAGAATGGATGGGGCAGTCTTCAGGAGGTTCACGGAATTGCATTATTTATAGGTAATTTCGTGGCCCTTCTGGTGACAGATTTTTATGAAACTTTTATTTTTAACTTTTTAACTCTGTACTGTATGGATTTTAATAGTCTGAAAATAAACGATTTTTTTTTTTTTTATAATATAAAGCTGAATAAAGAGTTTGTTTGTTTGTTTGGTTGAACGCGCTAATCTCGTAACTACTGGACCGATTTGACCGTTACTCCGAAAAATCCGAGAAATTCTTTCACCGGTGAATTGGTACGTCATCCCTGAGTGACATAGGCTATTTATGTATGTACCACGGGCGACGCCGGGGCGGACCGCTAGTATTTTTATATTGACCACGCATAACTTTTAACAGAGTACTTAGTTCAATTTTGATTTTTTTTTTGATCTCTTCATAATATTTCACGAATATTTCCCCCCACCACATGCGTCGGGAAACCCGTAGAAAACGTTAAGTGTCGTCATCTGTTGCGGAAGTCACGGCGAGGTCAGTTTGCTCCCGGAAGATTGCCAACTACACCGTGGGAAAAAAACACTGATTGTTATCTACAAGAATATTCAAAGAGGGTTTCTTGAATGGGAATGGTCACCTCCAGATGGCAGTACTTCTTCTTAGCGTGTCGATGGTACATTTATTATTAAATTTCGTCGCTCCAGTAAAGGGCTACCTGAGTACCCCTATCGTTTGCCACAAGTAGATCGTCCCTCGTGCAGCTGTTTGGGCACTCGGGGCATGTGAGTAGGCATTATGGCAGTATTGCGGCCGTGATAAACCGTGTCATTGGATAATATTTGACAAGCAGCAACAACCCGCGTTGTAGTTCCCGGCAGAGAAGAATAGGACCACTCCAAGTCTTCCCGTGGATGTCATAGGAGGCGACTTAGAAAATATAAGCTAAACAAAGCTTATAAGCAGCAAGACTTCTCCAACCCGTCTGGCTGGAGAGTGTAGGCCAAATCCTTTGACTGCTCCATGGACCTAGGAATAATATGGACCCGGCATTAGACACATCAAAAGTGAAGCATAACTTACGTCACATCAAGTCACATGTGTGCAGCATGTATTTGACATTTGGGAAATTTGACATTTCGTTCGACCGGGGAAAAGTGTAGGGATTTTTGTGCCGATGTGTGCGTGCGCTAGTGTCGCGACACGAGTGTAGGGATTTTTATGTGCGTCACTGTTACATTTTCCAAGGGCATATCCTGATTATTCTTAGATCCATGGACTGCTCTGGCTAATATTTATGGCACTGGTAGTACACAGAGGGTCGTGCTCCTGCAGTGGAGATAAAAAAGACCTGATGATCATGATGATGCTGATGAACAACTGATACATTGTGGCGCAATCACAGCTTACCGGACCTGAAGCTTCAGTCCTGTCGCCGATTATTTTATCACACCCTCATTGGTTTGGGACTTGATTGTAATTTCGGTGTGGTTCTCGAATAATATCCGACTGTTCCTGTCAATACGGTAGTTGCCTAATGTTAAGATTATATAAAATTTGTTTCTAATGAGACTAATTTCTATCTAAAAACACTATAAAGAACACTTTTAATTTGATATCGATTCGTTAAGTGATCTAAAAGCTTCTTTAAAGTTGGGTGAATAGAACCATTTTTTAAAGTATGAAAATCTTTAATTACAATTATACTGTATTTTAGTCTGCAAAATTTATAGCAACTTTTATTATGAAACCATTACCATAAACGAAATATTTCGTATAGCTACCAAACAAAGTTCTCACGCCACCCATACAAAATACAAGCTTGTGACGTCACAAATATGTAGGCATTTCAGCAGCGCGTTTTCACGTCTAAAAATTTACGTCTAAAAACATGTGTCTTTAAAACTTTTATAACTGAAAGAGTTTTTTGTTTAGAAATGTATTTCTGTCACTATTGTGTTTATTTTTGGCAGGACTTTACATAGCAACATGAAAAAAATTTTAGTCAACATGCCCATTCAAGCAATAATAAAGATGGCGAGCTTGAGGGCGTATCCTAGCAGTATTTTTTCAGTATGTTTTCCATACAAATGTAAAACTCTTTTTCTCGCTGCAAACTGCTTCTAGAGGCACACATCTTTTTTCATTAAATCTAGTACCTACTTAAATAGGTATTGCCCTATGTTTTAATTATTGTACCTATTTTAGTACTAGATTTGATGAAAAAAGAATTGTGCCTCTAGAAGCAGTTTCCAGCAAGAAAATAGAAGAATACATTTGTATGGAAAACATACTGAAAAAATACTGCTAGGAAACGCTCTTAATAATGCGTCTCTCTTATAGGTACGTCTCGCGTTTTTTACCTTTTGGGTACGGAACCATAAAAATACATAGGACGCCCTACAAAGTACGATTAGCCGCTTTGTTACAATAGTACAAGCACCCGCATTGCTGAGATGTCGCAAAAAATTTGCTGTGTAATGTTACACAAAGATGATGAAAGAGTTGGAAGAACTTTTACTGCTTCCCTTTACCAAGATATTGTTCGGGTGTGCACAAAAAAACGTGTAGGTACTTCTGCAAAAACAATGGCATTGTTCGGTTACAAGTTACAACAGGCTGAAATATGGGACTCTAATTATTTTTCAAATACACTTTCACACTTATTTCGTCGTGTTATGTATAATTTGTACTTACTACGTTGAGCTGGATAGGAATACAATGGAGCAAAGGTAATTTGACCTTATTTTTTAATATATAAAATTCACATTTGAATTTCGTGTCCGCCTCCGCCTACGGCTACCGGCAGCCGACTCTGTTTTGTTTATGTCGTTCATAACTATATGGAATTTATTAAGTACTACGCAATTTCGTCCACGTAAATCATAGCCTATGTCATCCGCCGATAATTTAGCTTTATAATAGGCAAAAGAATTTTAGATCGGTCTAGTACTTTATTTTATATTTCGAACAATCAACTCTTTCTGTATAAGTCTATGATAGTTATTTGAATTTACATTGTGTGGTTCCCGGCAGAGTAGAATAGGACCACTCCAAGTCTTCCCGTGGATGTCGTACAAGGTGACTTATGAAACAAGCTAAACAAAGCTTACAAACATCAAAAAGACCTCTCCAACCCGTCTGGCCAGCGTGGAGAGTGTAGGCCAAATTATTAATCCTGGCTAATATATTGCTGCGGTAGTACAGAGAGGGTCGTGCTCCTGCAGTGGAGATTAAAAAGACCTGATGGATGGAAATAGTGGGACCGAATTGCATATAGTATGGTAGGCGTCAAAGCCATCTCATATGCCTTTTAGTAAAAAAGTTACATGGAAAATCTGTATCGAAAATATTCTGCTCGTTTGGTTCATCTTTATACTACTTCTCCGCAGGTAAAACGGCTTTGTAACCCTATAAAATTAAATTGTAAGGCTTTTTCTGTTATTCTTTCGGCCGCGAAGGCACCACCGCTTTTTCCTGGTAAAATCCGCCACACAAGTTACGATTGTCCGTTATTTCACAACTGGTTTTAAAACCGCACCGTCGACTTTATGTTGTAGTAAATAAAGTTGAATTTCGCGAAGGGTTTTTTTTGTTACGTCACGGTATTGGGGACAGTGTTGGTCGGTGTTTGCTCTGAGTAGGGTTATCAGATGTAAAGATCAAAAGTCCGGGGAAAAGGTCTGATTTCCATTTAAAAATCCTGAGGTTTTGTCGCAGTTTGAGAATTTTCTCTCAAAGGTACTTGAATTTTCAAGAAAAGGTCGAGTGGTCACGACCAGAATTATGAATGGAATCGAATGGAATGACCGACTGAGAAGAAGATTTGAAAATGGGAATCATCATCAGGTCTTTCTAATCTCCACTGCAGGAGCACGACCCTCTCTGTACTACCAGATACTAGGCTGAGCAGTCTAAGGATTTGGCCTACACTCTCCACGCTGGCCAGACGGGGTGGAGGGGTCTCTTTGATGTTAATAAGCTTTGTTTAGCTTGTGTTTCCTTAGTCGCCTTTTACGACATCCACGGGATGACTTGGAGTGGTCCTATTCTACTCTGCCGGGAACCACACGGCAAGATGCAGCATGAAGTTATCATGCGGGACCGTTACAACTTAACTTCACCGTACGGGTTTCAAACTGAGGCTCGTACACTGTGGGTAACCCTACTAGTGGGTGAGGAATGGCCGAAAACGAGGCAAACTAGATAGGCTTGACGGCGATACTTCGTTTCCGTGTTTGGGTACTGTTATTTTACAAACAAGATAATAAAACGTCGGAGACTGACAGGCATGCGGACTATTTGTTTCGTGTCGCTATGGAAAGAACTTCCAAAATTAAACACTGAGTGTAAAACGAAATACATTTCTAAAAAATCTATGGCAAAAAAAAGGTAATATTAAACAAAAAACTCTTTCAGATATAAAACTTATAAATGCACATGTTTTTAGACGTTAAACGCATTGCTTAAATGCTAATGTTCTATTTGTGACGTCATACGTGGGTATCTTGTATAGGTTTATTGGGTATATCGTAGTTATCGTGTGTAGGTATGTTCAACACAGATTTGACATTGAAAAGTTGAGTAGTATACAGCGTGTCACAAAAACAGCGAGACAGTTCGCGTGGCCTTGTGTCCGATTGTGGTCAGTGCTGCGGTCGGAACCGCCCATTCTGAGGCTGTACCCTTAGCACAGAACTGTGTCAATGTAAAGACAGTCGCTTAAGTTACCCTAAAATGCCATTGCCACGACGTAGCGCCGCAATTCTTCTCTTTCACATGTATACGTACTACGTACAGACCGAATCAAACTTAATGACGGATCGAAACATCGCGCGAGTGCGCGCGGGGAGGCGGGGCGCGTACTGTGCAACCCGCAGCTAATATCCGAGCCGCTATAAAGTTTGATTCGGACTGTATACTCCGCATACTATTCATAACTCGGAATTTTTCAACACAGCTTTGACATTGAAGAGTTGAGTATACAGCGTGTCACAAAAACAGCGACACAGTTCGCGTGGCCTTGTGTCCGATTGTGGTCAGTGCTGCGGTCGGAAACCGCTCATTCTGGGGCTGTACCCTTAGCACAGAGCGAACTGTGTCAATGTAAAGACGGTCACCCAAGTTACCCTAAAATGACATTGCCACAACATAGCGCCGCATCAGTATTGTATTGAAATAGTATTTTTTTCGTATCAAATTTTCAAGTTTCCTTATAGGGGCATTCAAGTACTACGTGTAAGCAGCGAAACGGGGTCTGGTTAAGGCTAGACTTATTTTTTAATGACATCATCATCAGATTTTTTTTTTAGTCCACAGCAGGAGTATGACCCTCTCTGTACTGCCAGAGGAATATGTGTTTCCTAAGTCACCTTCTACGACATCCACGGGAAGACTTGGAGTGGTCCTATTCTACTCGCCGGGAACCACACGGCATGGCAAATTTATTGGCATGAAGGAAACCAAGTTAACATTTTTCTATCACAATAGCTTCAAACTTCAAAGTTGTGGATGCAACGAGGAACACGCTCAAATGAGCAATTAACTTAGCACATTTTAATTTATTTATATTATTGTCCAGCGACACGAAGCCCGCTGACACAGTTCGTGTAGGGTCTGCCTTCACCTAGGGACCTTGTAACACTTGTCCACACGATACGACTATTGGTATGGTACTACTCAATTTTAGTATTCACGATGCAACTATCCCTTTAGATCGATTGTGCATCTCAAAGAAGATGCTGTACAGGGTAGACAGAGCCCAGTAGTTCGTGTAGGGTCTACCGTTACCTAGGGACCTTGTAACACTTGGCCATACGACACGACTATACTACTCATTCACATAGTTACTCACTATGCAAATATGCCTTTGGTATCCATTAAGATTCGCTTGCATCCCGAAGTAGATACAGCATTGTTTTTTTCTCCTACATGGTAGATACAGGCTAGCAGGTCGTGTAGAGTCCTCCTTAACCTAGGGATCTTGTAACACTTGTCCACACGACACGACTATACTACGCAATTATAATAAACTACTAGCAGCCCTCCCCGCCTGCCCCTGGGCATATATTATACCTATATATGCCATACGTTTCTCATGAATCACTATCTATTGGTGAAAACCTGATGAAAATCCGTGCAGTGTTTTGAGTTTATCGCGAACAGACAGACTTTGCGGAGGACTTTGTTTTATAATATGTGACTCAGGATGCAACATATGTACTCAGACTCACTATGCATCTTAAAGAAGAAACAGCATCATGTCTTTTTCTCCTACAGAGTAGACAGAGCCTAGCAGTTCATGTAGGGTCCACCTGCACCTAGGGACCTTGTAACACTTGTCTACACGACACGACTAATACTACTCAATTATAATTACTTACGATGCAACTATCCCTTTTGTATCGTTTAGATTCACTGTGCATATAAATTGAAGAAGATACAGCATTATGTCTTTTTCTTCTACAGGGTAGACAAAGCGTTCCAGTTCGTGGAGGGCCCATCTTCTTCTAGGGACCTTGTAACACTTGTCTACACGACACGACTATACTACTTAATTATATTACTCGCGATGCAACTATGTTTTTTTTGTTGTTGGTTGATTTTTTGCTAGCGTCGTTTACGTCGAGATGAAAAACTGTAACCTGTGTCTTTGTAACCTTTATATTATATCTTGAATAGTTTTTGGTATAGGGATTAGATTATTATAAGGATAGAGAAAGGTAATTTTTCACTAACATTCCTATTTCTTAGAGCACTTTTCATAGCAATGAAAAAAAGTGTGCAAGGTTCTCTATTGTCACTTTGTGCATTTCTTCCCAAACAATGGCAGCGACAGAATTTGGAAAATATTCGTTGGGTAGTTTTGTTAAAGCACATAACCCATGGATGCGACGTGTGTTCAAGTAAAGATTGTACTCTAGGTGATTATCGTCAGTACAATCCACCAACACTCGCATCAACCTTCACCCACCTTTCTAGCGCGTTACACCATCGGCGACCCGGTTCAAGGGCCCGTCCTACTTTTCAGCCTCAATCAAGTTTTAGTTGTTTTGACGGCCTCGTGGCACAGTGGTTAGTACGCCAGCCTGCGACACGAGGAGTCCCGGGTTTGGTTGCCGAATTTTCTTTCTGATTGGCCTGGGGCTTTCGATGGATGTTCATCGAATAAGTATCTAACTATATATTAGGTATAAAATATATCATTGTTGAGTTTGTAACCCACGACACAAGTTCAAACTTACTATGTGGCTAGCTCAGTTTGTGTGATGTGTCCCTATGTATTTATTTATTTGTTGCCTTCCCCATTTCACACACTAGTGTGCAGGTTTCCTCACGACTTTACCATCATCGTACGCAGTTAGTGGTCGATGAAAATTGCCATACTTTAAGTCAGATTGGTCTGAAAATCTTTTAGCCTATACCGCCTCATGAGTTCACAGTTTTTTTTAAAATTTTAGCTCAGTTTTCTTCATTCTTGGAATATTTTTTTTTTATTATTATTACTTAATCAATTGAGTGTGTTGGTCCCCTATCCAGCCTAATCGTAAGTAACGATGTAGGCAAGGGTCATACACACAAACTCAAATAAAGCCCAACACTGTTGCCTTGAAAATCTCTAAATTGTACTAGTTGGGAAACAGTGACGCGGGGAAAGAATTGACGTAAGCGTCACATATTTCAATACTTATTGACTTTATATTCAATTTAACAACAATTTATTGACGTGGCGTCAAAAGTTTCCCTGACTACAGCAACTTACATTTTTCTTTGGGGTTTTACAACCAATTAACGGAGCTCTTAAATTAGAAATCGATTACAATTTACAACAAATTAAGTAACCGTTTCTTTTCCGATCGTAGAATTTTCGAATGCTTTCCGATTCCGATCGTTAAGTAATCGATTGCGTGGATAGCGTCCGGATGGGAGATTATTATAGTTGTGTCCAGTGTCGGCCTCCGTGGTGAAGTGGCTAAACGTTGTCCCTCTATCCTCGGAGATCTGGGTTCGATTTACAGCGTGAATTAAATTAGCGGCGGATTTTTCCACTCTTCTGAATCAAACCGAGGGTACGCAAGGTAGGACTTAGGTCCTTTATAATTTTTAGGGTTCTGTACACAAAGGGTTAAAACGGGACCCTATTCACGATACTTCGATCTCCGTCTGTCTGTCACTAGACTATATCTCGTAAACCGAGATAGCTAAACAGTTGATTTTTTTACAGATTAAGTATCTCTGTTGTCGCTATAACAACAAATACTAAAATTAAAGTAAAATAAATATTTCAGGGGAGCCCCCATACAACAAACAGGATTATTTGCCGTGTATTGACTATAGTCTAATGTTGTAGGTATATGTAGAAAATGTTACGGAACCCTTCATGCGCGAGTCTGACTCGCACTTGGCCGATTTCTCTTTATTGCAATATGCAATATTCTCTGCGCTGCATATTGCATTGTTACTCGTTTAAAAAGTACAATCGTCTGACTAAAGAGACAATACACCTTTATATTAACAATCGCCGCGTGGCCCTGTAGAGCAGAAAATAGGAACCCTCAAAGTCTTCCCGTGGATGTCGTAGTATAGGCTACTTAGGAAACACAAGCTTATATTAAACATCAACGAGACGTCTACAACCCGTGTGGCCAGGGTGGAGAGTTTAGGCCAAATCCTCTGACTGCTCTGGCTAAATAGTAGGTGTAGAGAGGGTCAAGCTCTTGCAGTGGAGACTAAAAAGATCTGATGATGATGATTATCAATCCAACCATGGTTACCGCAGGGCACACACCTAGGCCCAACACATTTTTTTTTTTAATAATTAAATAAAATAAAGAAGATGTTTCAATACATAGATGCAACAAGCTCCGCACTGCATATGCATTGTTACCAGGCGACCGCGCGTGACCTACATAAGCGTGGCTGCACTGGCTGCGTCATTGTGTGTATGCTGAATATGTAAACTTATAAATAGATGATGATTGTTTATAGGCTTCTTCGGTGGGTTCTTCAACGGTTTCAACAAATCAGTCAGCCTTTTGTGTCGATTGTAAAACCACGCCGCGATTGAGAATTGATAGAGTTATGTCATTAGTTAGATAATGCGATGGGCTAAACCGAGTACTGCAAGGAGAGATACTAGATCTTATAATACGCATTAACATTATCTCAAGTGCACATAAGATCGGGGGTAAACCTAGCACTGCAAAGGCAGATACTAGATCCAATTATACTGTTATCATAATTTCAAAGTGCTAATACGAAAATACGATTGATTTTTGTAACGTTTAAGTTGTAATGTTTGTTGGTTTGCGTGTGTAGGTAGGTCTACCTAACCAATTTTCGTCTTAGAAAATAAATAAAAATAGTGACAAATCGCACAGATTGAACAAGTTCAACCTGTGTGAGTATATTTTACAATAGATACACACCCAAGCCAAACTGAAAAAGATCGTTTTCCATCTTGCCCTGACCGGTGATCGAACCCGGGACCACTTCGTGTCGCAGGCTGGCGTGTTAACCGCTGCGCCACGGATGTCGTCTATAATTTATTAGATTCTGACATAAAACAAAGGGAACCTTAACGTTGCCATGTCGTGGTTTGTACCGCCGTGGCACCAGAAGCCAACAGAATGAGATAATGAGTGACACAGTTTCGACATGGCCTAATGGGCCGTGCCTCATACGCGCCGTATTATCATAAAATGGAAAGTTCGTCCTGCCGCACAGTACAAACGTTCTCAGCCCAGTGGCTCGAAAACTGTTATGTTTTGCTATTATTGCAAAAGTGCCTGCAAGAGCCTATTTTCTGAATTAACGTTTTGATTTTATGGGAATTCCATCATCCTTTACTTAAGTAGTCATCTACATCATCATCAAGTCTTTTTTTGTGTCTCCACTCCAGGAGCACGTCCCTCTCTGTACTACCAGAGCCATATATTGGCTAGAGCAGTCAGAGAATTTGGCCTACACTCCTCACACTAACCAGACGGGTTGGAGAGGGCTCTTTTAATGTTTATAAGCTTCGTTTAGCTTGTGTTTCCTAAGTAGCCTGCTATGACATCCACGGGAAGACTTGGGAGTGGTCCTATTCTACTATGCCGGGAACCACACGGCTAGTCATCCACCCACAGACATGTATCTGTGCAACCACCCTTGGTCCTAATTACGAAAGTAAGAGAAGGCGCCTTCGCGAATGACCTTTGCTGGGTTGCAGCACCACAGGTTACTTTCTACCCTTTTGTGTTCTTTTCCAACTAATAAATCGCTTAAGTACTTTCGTTTACGCTCCCAATTTTGTGATCAATTGATTCTTCTACCTCCTGCCCCCGTAGCATGGCACGCGCGACAACGTTTATCGACTATCGCCATCTTGTTTTTCGCAATACTGAAGAGCGAGAAGTAGATAGTTTTACGCGCGATATAAACGGCGTCGCGGGAGCCATGCTACGGGGGCTGATCTTTTTAACGTTTAACAATAGGAAGGAAATTTATTTTGCCAATTTCACAGTCACCCACCTTAGCGCTAATTATCTAAGCTACCTTCGCAAGCGACCTTCGCTCGCTTGCACCACGGCGTGGGAACACCCATTGTCAGCTAATGCTCAGTCAGAATTGCGAAGCTGACATCAATGGGTTTGTACATCTGTCTAAGTACTAATCAGGTTTTTTACTACGCCTATTCACTCTTTGCTACGATATGTAACAAATTCCAATGTCTTTCCGGGACAAAATATAGACAATGTTATCATCATACGTTGATGTTATAGGATTTAAAGTATTTATTGATACCATTGCGTCTATGTTGAAGAATTATTTAAGTAAATGCATTGTTTTAGGAGTGAGGAGATTCGCTTTTCCTCCTACGTGCACATTGGGGGACCCTATTCGATTTGTTTAGAGGTCCGCTGAGTGTGTGATGAGTCAATTCCGACTTTTCCCAATTGCTCCGGCCCTTCTACACTCATGTACGAGGCCTGGGGGCGAGCTAAATGTGACATTATTCAATCCGGCCTTGGTGGTGTGGTGAAAAGGCGAATTCGCTTCACTCAATAAAATTGCACACGTGTATGACATCACGATATTTCAATCTTTCTGACGCTGCACCCTGTGTTCGCGTCATATGCCGTGAAATTAGTTTGTGCATGATTAGTTAAGGATCGGCAAAGCGCACAGTACCTGCGTCATCTCAGGCTTTTACATACTGTAAAAGCCTTCCCATCAAGTAAGCTGTATAATAGGTTATTTGAACCAGGTGGTATACCTACAAGTCTTACTACTATATTTAGTTTCCTGACATTCAGTATTCCATCGTTCGTTCTGGATTGTCATTTTTAAACAATCGACTACTCGAAAACTTCAATATCGGAAATCTAGTGAAGTCGCTCGTTAAAAAGTGGTTGTAACATTTTTTTGGGCTGTCGCTGTGAGAACGGTGCGTGCGCCAGACCGCGGCCACGTCCGCATGCATTGAATTAACGAGGAAACAGACGAGCTGACCAATGCTATATGTGGACGACCGACTGGTTAGCACACACAAGTAGGTAGGTAAGTAAGGACAGCATTAAATATGGCCTTAGTGGTGCGCGCGAGAGTTCCGTGCAAAATCAGTTGCTTTTTCTGATGTAACTACAAATTTTCAGTTTCGGAGTTTTTCCATAAATAGTGCTATCAAACCTTGGTTATTTCCTATAAGTACACAAGCCTAGAAGGTTCGGTTTCCTGGTCACGTGAATAGTAAGTGTGACTGCTGTAACACTTACAGCATCTTTCGACGTAATTATGATGCTCGTTGCAGCCTTGCATAAAGAGCTCACGTAAAATGGCATCGTAACAAAAATGACGTCACACTGTGACTGCCGCGCTAATTCAACTGAGTTTTTGGGGCATTTAACGAAAGCAAAGAAAGAAATTGTATGTCTTCTGACTTTCCAAGTCATTCTTATGTTTTGAAAGGCAATTTTTGGGCGTTGTCTTTCTTCAGCTCTGTGACATTCATACAGGATCCAAACTATACGGATAATATTATTCTCTGATGGATGCTCCTATGTTATAGTCAATTTTGTTCAAATTGTAGTTTTTCTCTACTCTTTAATTTTCGAAACTTTGCATTACCCCAATAATTCTCAACATCATCCAGTTGGTTGACTGGTAGATAAAGCCATAGGCTTTAAGTCCGCCATTACACTTGTATGTGAATGTTAAGTTAAATAAATAAAAATAGTCTGTGCATCCCGACCAGACATGGACATCCCAGTTTTCCCTTCTATACGCGCTCTTGGAAAATGACAAATATTTTAATAATGCTACAATCCAAGTGAAGAAGCTACCAAATATAATAACAGAGTTTCCCGGCTGTGTCGTTGCTTGAGGAGTAAGACTTGGACTGTATGAAACAGAATCTATCGTTTGTTTCATTAAGGTTTCTTTTAACTCTTATAAATTCTTATATCAATTGTTGACCCATTAATTTCCCAATAGCTTAGTTTACTGCTGCTTCTAAAGCGGAGTCCAGAAAAACTGCCAAACTTCAAAGCGCATTTTCTCCAAGTGACATGAAGTCACAATTTTAGTAAATCTTGAAAGGTAAGTATGTGGACTGAGCAAACATTGTCCTAATTAAGTGTCATGATCAATAATAACTGTAATTGAAACATGATAATTGTGTCGACCTCCAAACGCGTTAGGTTAGGTTAGTGATTTCGCAAGATACAGCTGTGAAGTTGAGTAGGCGAACCGTCATGAATGAACTTGATGAGGAGTAATCAGTCATCGCTGTGGGTAAAACAAGGGGATAAGTGTTGCAATACTGTTGCAATATTCTTCTGCACTTGTAATTAGGACTTAGGTGGCGCGTTAAACTTGGCTATAGGTACGTTCATCAGCAAGATTCTGATGCGAAGATGAGTAGGCAGGGCATTATGAATTAGCTGGTGATGACTAGTTATCAATGATTAACTTATTAGTTATGGTTACAACAAGATGAAAAGTGTTGCAATATGGTTGCAATATAACTATTTCTGTTGGCACAAACTTAGCTGTGACTATGACAATTAATTTGTTGTGAAATCAAAAAGAATTTTGAAATTTTAAAACATTTACTTAGTTTCTAGATATTGATTAAGGTTGAGAGCGTGTATACTACATGGAGTATCATCTTCCCGGAATTCAGTTTTAGTCTATGGTTTGCTAAAGGGGCTGGTAGTCCATGAGAGTCCCCGAAGTTTAGGTCATGTCGTCTGTGAATTCCGTCACTATGATCTGCACCCGGTTCAAAATAATACGTACTGTTCAAGACTGAGGCAGTAGTGTCTCAAATTCTGTTCACTCCATGCAAAATGCAAAAGCCTTACGCGTGATGTCTTTGGTTAATGTGAGTGAGGCAAGATTTATTTTGAGTAGCAGTATGTTTGTCATAGACTTCGCCGCATGTATCAGACATTGGAAGCGTCACTGATTTTTTTGTGTGTGTCATTGTATGGACACATAAAACATCATTATCCTCTACTTACGAACTCGTGCGGAAACTGTTATTGTAATAGGCTATTAATAATTCTAATCATATTTCCGTAGAACGTAGTCAGTACGAGTAATCCCGGTTTCGGGTAATGACATCACCATAACACGGCCGGATTCCATCGGCCGCGTCACCACAACAAGCGCGTACTAACAACGGCCTATTCAATTTGCTGACATACTATCAGCTGTAGTATAGAGTTTACAAACAGTGACGTCACCGCGCAGGCGCGCTCCGCCCGCACGTGCCTCTCTCACACGTGTCGCAACGTCGGCAGACCTCGGAGGAGCTCGGCTGTGCTCGCCGAGCGTTAGCGGTCGATTCACGTCTCGTGTTCTGATAACATTCCAATTTAAAAATTGTTTTTCTTTTTTACGACTGTTGTTAGTAGATTGTTTGCAGCCAGTCGCGTTTGAATGTCAATGCGTTTTCTTTTGTTTTCTGACAGGTTATCGTTACTGTTTTGTTTCTATCTATTTCGCTCAGTTCATCTTTCCCGGGGGCTTTGCTCAGAAAAATCTGCGCTATCGTTTGCAAAACTCTTACTTCGTATTGGTTTATGAACGTTCTAAAAATTTTACTTTCTACAGTTACATTGCTTTACGCTCGCTGTACTTACGTCAATTGCATCTCCCTCTTCGCATTGGCTCATCTATTAAATGAATGACTGATAGCCTGTCTGAAAATTTCTCTCCAAAATGACTACGCATATAGGTACATATTGTATACAATACAATGCATCACTCTAGGTGAACGATTTCGTGTCCGAACTTACTTCATAACTCACTCTAGCTTCAGTCAGTACACACACGTGTAACTTATAATGGATCCCACGTCTATAGTACGATTTAAGTGTAGCCACTGAAACTGATAAGTGCTCAGGGGCCTACAACGGGTTAAAGTCGTCACTACAGTCCTTGATTGTTTATATGCAAAAGGTGGCCAACGTTTTGGGTAATTCCATATGTGACTGATTAGTGACGCAAAACTATAAAAGGTTCATCGACAGGAATTTTGCGTACACAGAAAAGATCATCAAAGTAGTTTCACACTGATACCCAATTCCTCAGATTTTGACTCTGGAAAAGAAGTAATTGTTACGTTCTTTGCTTTCCTTTTCTTCCAGAGCAGCATAAAAGCATTGGTTACTTAGTCTGATAAATCTGAAAAATTGATATGCACCTACTTTGAATGATTACAAAAGTAATTATCAGTAACGATTAACAACTAAACATTAACAATAATCCTACGACTCGTAATAACGAATTTAAAGTAGGCAGTTTTGGTTCGGAGCCTGGCAAAAAAAAATTTTGTCTTCGACTTCCGACATTCTCAATCGAATACTGTCAAAATGGTATCAGAATTCAGGTTTTGTACCGTTAGGTCGAGCCCCGTGCGTCCCAAGTCTGGTTCTTAACGGTTTCCTCAGCTTTTCGGCTCAGCCTCCCGGCCCGCATTGTTATTCGACGCTCTCGGAAAAAGAAAACCTTCGAACTCGCCTTGATAAGTGCGAAACACTCTTTGTTTCTATCCTTGTCCTGCTCCCACATTGCTGAAATAATACAAGTGCGAGCAGGAAGCAGGCACCATTCAAATTACTTGGTTAACAACGATCGCAACTGCGCAATACGAAAAACCGCACTAACGAAACTGCTCTTTAACGCGCAAGGAATAAATTCGAATTCGAAAATGGAATATTGTCGTGTTTTCGTGTAATCAGTTTCCATTATTCACGCAATGTCACCGTTGAGTAATGTGCGTTATCGCAAAAGTATTAAGGTTGAGATTGCGTTGCAAAGATTGTGTATTCTGGCAGAGTAATTTGGACTCTGTTGTCACGAGCAAAAATAGTTGTTTGCCATTGACAATAACCTCAGAGGTATTTTCGACTTTAGTTATTACGAGTTAAGGGCTAGTTTCGCTGTGTACGCTAGCTTCCCAAAATAAGAGGGTCGTCGAACTCCCTACAATCCTGCGTTCCCAGTCCGTTCCCGCGGGCTGAAGGATTGTCAACAGTGATGGATTAGCAGCCATTTTTAATTTTCACGGAAGACATGGAGGAAATCTTTTGTGTCTTGCTCGTTGAATAACTCTTGCTCACGCTTTGTCTGCTATACTATTTACAAGAGGTTGGCTGAATCAGAGGAAATGTAATGATCGCTACATGCTTTTAAATAAAATTACTTTTAATACGGTTTTATCGCGTTTATTACATTATATATACACCTAACGTTTCGAACAGTGTTCATGTTTGCAGTGATACTAAGTTGACCTGTGATAATATTCATATTTTGGATCTCATGTATTACATTTTGAACGTTATAATTTATTGTTATTTGTAAAATCGACAAACTACCAGCGTTTCGGAAAGACCACTGCTGAGAAAAATATGTCCCTACGTGCCTGATTACTTTGTGTACATTATGCACTAGGAAATAATGCATAGAATGGTTGGCAACTTTCAAATGGAACTGGGTAGGACACCTGGCTACAAAAGAACGGTGGTAGGTAAGGCTGACCGAGTGGTGTTCTAGACATGGAAAACAGCGTTGAACATCCGGTAGCTAGATGGGTTACATAAGGCAAATTGCTAAGAAGAACGGGATTGCGATGGCTAGAAATAGAGAAGATGGCGCAGACAAAAGGAGGATTATACCCAGCAGTAGGAAAGCTGATGATGAATGCATAGAATCTAAATTCCTTGATGAAGTGGACTGCATTGCCCTAATTAATGATAATTAAATTTCTGTCCACTTCAGCGCCGTTTAGTTTTTTTCCCCTCAGCTGTCCCCCAGGGACCGCTATTGAAATGACTTGAAAAAATGATTTTTTATCTACAGAAGCAAATAAAATTATTCTTGGTGAAATAATATGGAAAACGGACTGGAACCTACAGTAGGTAGAACCTGTATTTCAGGCTAGGTTTCCCATCGCAGTGTAGTTACAGCTTAGAGCATTAAACTAACCTTACAGTCACGAACATGAATATGTATTAATATGAATTAAGAACCGATGAGTATAGGTACATATAAATGTAACTGTATAAGTGACAACAACTGTTATGATTTGGCAAAGTTTTAACATTCGCTTGTCTTCCTGACACCAACCCTTGGGTTGCTCCAGAAACACGGATACTTTAGTAGGATTACGTTGCCCTTGACATTCATTAGAAAATATTTCGCTGACAAGTCAATGTTGCCAACCTGACATTCCACCAGATACGATCTGTTCCACGTAACCGGCGCGTAACTAGTGTTGCAATTTTTTGAAAGTTTTGCGCGCGGTGAAAGCGCCGAATCTTACGCCGATACGAGTGCAAAAAGGGACTGTTGCGAAAAGCGTTGTCCAGTGGTTTCGGCAGAATTAGACTGCTCTGTTTTGTCCTGTTTTACTTTAGTGTGAGAGTACGGTAAAATTTCCGAATCTCACACTTGCAAGAAATGTGTTAACGATAGCTCACGCGCTTTAAATGGACTGGATACTAATAGAGAGATGACTGAATTCAAACACCAAACTGTTCATTAAAGTTCTTATTTATTTAACTTATTAATTGCTGTGCCGATCTGGCTGATTACAAATCACACTTACCAGTATTAGTAACTTATTACAGGGATTTACAAAAGGGATGATTCTAAAAAGAAGTGCCCACTGGTTTCGGCATAGAATAGCGCTCTGCATTGTGTCCTGTTTTTCTATTACGAGGACCGCTCAGTCTGTTACTGTTTAACTATTCCCTGCAAGTCTGCCTGCAGTGAAAACATTATATCTCACGCATAAAAAATAGCAACAATGGTGAAAAGCAGGGCCGAGTGGTTTCGGTATAGAAAAGGATCGCTCTGTTTTGTTCTGTTTTTGAGATACTAATTGGAGTACTAGATGGCGATCGTTAAACTAGATAGATATGTCGGATGCCGTCAGCCGTCAGAAATCTGACACCAGTGTTGGCCACTACACACGAAAATCAAACAAAAAAAAAATAATATTACTCCTCTTGTTGGGCAAAAAAATAGCTAAGTAACGAATGATGCTCTCAACGAGTATTAATGCTATTTGATTGAAACCCGGCGTTGTCGAGTAAATGGCAGACAGAAGGTCGCACAAAGCAGACAAGTTCTCGCTCGGCTGGTCACCTTACACACCCAATGTCATGTTCTCTGCAATGTTGTATCGATTCAACCAACTGTCGAAGGAAGGTTATGTTTTTGGATAGAACGGGAGCGGCGCGTAAGAATCTTAGTTCTTTCCAAAATCTCATTAACGTTTCTGGTTATAATGTCAGCTATTTATCTCTGGGACTCTGGCTTCTGAAATGTACAACTATAAATATTATAATTCCACAGGAATAGATGTCTCATCTGGAGGCACGCGCTCTGACAAACGCTCTGGCAAGCATTTTCTCAAAAGTTTCAAAATAGTTACCTTTAGTTGGTAGTAAGTCCACTGCTAGTTAACTAGACTCTAAGACTAGACTAATCAGAAAATGTTTAAGCGTAAATAGGATAGTAATTACGCATTTATTTGAAAGATAATCTGAGCAAATGCAATATTAATCGAAAATGATTTTTATAGTTAGTAGCCATCTGTCTATAGTTAGAGCGCAACTATAGTGTAAAACTTCGTTGACACGCCAAAGATGATACCACCAAGGAGGCCTATGCTATACCACCAAGGAGGCATAGGCCTCCTTGGTGGTATGATCTTTGGACTGGACATAGGTCCAGCAGTGGACTTTTTACGGCCGATATGTTGAAGATGAAGGGTTAGGTAGGTTACGGCCTGCATGACATCCCTGCTTCAAAGCCGTATCAAAATTTGGTTAAACCACAGGCACAGTGACCGACCAACACAATTATTTTTGTACCGATGGTATTGGACTGTGCCGGTCCGCTGGCCGTTAAAAGACTAGCTCTATGTACTCGTATGCTAGGTTTTTGCCCTTGTACTCCGACCGGTCCTTGGTAACGAGAGGTCGCTACCAAGGTTGTCTGCGGGGTGACATCTGGTTGGTTGTTGCCTCTGTCGTGACAATGGTTTTATGATAGCACAATGCGAAAAGAATTCACTTTTATCATTATTCCACTGAAAGGGCAAACGGACCAGACCGTGCGAGGCTTCTATAGGTAGACTAAGTTGACATATGTCAACGTCCACCTGTGCGACCACGAACACTGAAAAGAGTTCGGAACGTTAGGTGTATAAATAATGTAATAAACGCGATAAAAACTGTTTTAAATAAATTTTATTTAAATGTGTAACAATCGCGAGAACATTAGAAAACATTAGGGTTGCCAACTTTTGAAAGGACCAACATGGTAGACAATTATGGATGTTGAAGTGTGGGTTAGAAAATCTCTATATTTCTCTATGGGTGCAGTGCAGAAGCGCTGCACTTTGCGACTGCCCTTTCTTAACATCGCATACAAACTACAATAATTTTTCTACCTGTACCTAACCCGTCTGGCCAGCGCGGAGAGTGACTGACTGCTCTGGCTACTACATTATGGCTCTGGTATTAGTGCAGAGAGGGTCGTGCTCCTGCAATGGCGACAAAAAATATCTGATGATGATATATGACTTTGTTACTACTATAATATAAGTATACCGATAACCACTCGCTGGAACGGCACTTGATACAAAGACTGCGTCGGGGAGTCACCTCTGACGTCACCCGGTTGCGTCACGCCGCGCTTTGTTCTACGGATCATTATAATTTCCTCCTAATGGCGGTTTCGTTGGCACTTGAAGATATTATAAAACTAGGCCGACGTTTATTAACATAATTACAATCTAGCGCCGTGTGGTTCCTGGCAGAGCTTTTTTTTTTGTGAGACTAATGCTGGAAGAGGGAAAAATCCATCATGGACCCGGCAGAGTAGAGGCGATGTATTAGCTAGCGATGAATTCTTTATTGTTGAGAATTGCAATTCCTCAACATGGGAGCCTCCCATCCACCTCCCATTGGGAGGTGAGATTTCATCAGTGTCAGTATATAAAATCATATATTAGCCAAAGCAAAGGAAAGGAGAGGTCTCTTTGATGTTTATAAGCTTTTAGCTTGTGTTTCGCCTTGTAATACATCCACGGGAAGATTTGGAGTGGTCCTATTCTACTCTGCCGGAAACCACACGGCACCATCATGGCTGTTGTTAACTTCCCTTAGGCCTACAACCAGCATTATATTCTCAGTATATTATACAAGGAAGTCGGGCGGGCACGTCCGTCCGTCCGTTGTTGCTGGCGCGTCGCCGATAGCGCACGTCCGTACTGTGTGTAGATAAGGACGCACAACACAATTCTGGTGTTCTTTACCGATTTGAAAATGATTTTCACATTAATCTGGATTCTGGAAGCGTAGGAAAAAATGCATGTCTTATAAAAATAGATCGAGAGAATGAGCTTGAAACTAGCTTGAAAGTTCGAGAGAATGAGCTTGAAAGTTCGAGAGAATGAGCTTGAATGTTCGAGAGAATGAGCTTGAAAGTACGAGAGAATGAGCGTGAAAGTTGATTTCTTTCAAAGGCGTTATAGAATTCAAAAAGATTTTATAACTACCATCTCGGAATATCAGACACAATAGTTAGTTAAACAATGCATTTTCATATCATATCATAGGTAATTACACATAGATCTACGCCTGAAAGCTGAATCTCAATTCCAAATATAAGCGCATCCAGTGCCAGTTTTTAATATTACCAACGCTCTCAGCGAGATTACTGCGAGCGTATTATATCGATCGACACCTATCGTCACTGTTGTCGCCCCCTAGACCCAGTGCCCCTGGGGCGTCGTCAATCGCGAACTACCCTAATGCTGCTGAGTTTAGTCATAAAGCAAATACTGAATCTGAGTTTTTAAAATAGACACAGAGAATGACATGAGGGCTTCGTATTTTGTTATATTAAATCTTTAGGTTTATAGTTCTATTAAATCTTTAGGTTTTTAGAGATGATCCGCTTTATACCCACGACGGAACGGAGCAGGTATATGTGTTTAGGGTGAGAGATGTTTGTTTGTTTGTGCAAAGTAATGTTCCCACCTATCTTCTAAACTAATGATCCGATTTTGATGCGGTTTTCAATAACGTGTTTTGTGTTTGATGAGTTCATGTTCTTAGACAGGTGTCATGGCTGTAACTCACTAGGGGGTGCCACAATATTAGTGCAAATGTTGTGTCGTGGGTTTTTTGCAAAATTTTTAATTTTGCTTAATTATCTGCCTATATAATACGGTCTATAGCGAATCCTCTTGCCTCCCAATTGCTACTTCCCCTGTAGCAAGACATCTGCCATTCCGACCATTTAAACATATCGCAATTAGCGATCGCCACGTTCCTCTTCGTTATTAGTTATTACGTAGGTATATAGCATAGCTTTTGGTCATTATCACTTATTTTCCGTATTTTTCGATGAAAATCATTCTTCTTCTTCTTCTATCGAGTCGTAGAATGGCAATATTTGTACATATTAAATATGTTTTAACCAGCGCTTCGCAACTATGATTGCCCGTTCGTTTGCCTCATTGAGATCCTGCATAGTGCAAGAAGTTTGATTGAAAATCATTGTTTCACTGTGTAGTCCATTGAGATCTGTTATTTTCCTCTTTTCCAGTGATGGCAGCAGCGCCGGCAGCCCGAAGGAGGCGTGCGTGGCCACGTCTCCGCCGCCAGCCAAGAGGGACGTGCGCCACCATGACACGCGGCGGATGAGTCGAGGTAAGTCCCTCAAATAAGGTCATTAGGATAGGGAACGCTATCCGTTGAAGCGTTACCCGTAAGTTATTGTCGCTCGAAATGCTCTTCCACGCTGGTTTGGTAGAAAATGAAAAACATAGAATATACCAGCTGCCTATCTTCCTTCGCAGACCATAAAAGCCGGTCAAGGGATTGGGCTAGGAAAATCTAAGGAATTACGTCAATAGGCGATGTGGCTATCAACCCATCAATATTTTGATTCTATTTGCTACCTTAACGCCCACTAACACGCTCAATGAGGCCCGGCTTTACATTGAACCGGACATTAGCAGAAACACTAAAACCTCGATGGAAGCCATAGTATAAAACAGAAGAAAAAGAGGGATAGTTCCTTTATGTACTGTTTAACCTGTCAACGTTTCAGCAGCGCAGTGGTGTTAAGCATTTTAGACACCCTGTACTTTGACAAACTGTTGTTCAAGCTAACCATATTTGTTAAGTTTTCTTCCACTTAATCACTCATAATTTCGTTAATGTCGCACTCTTTCTGTCCACCACACCAATCGTATCCATCGTCTTCCTTTTCTCTGGTTTTTATTTCGTCTTCATAATTTCTGAATTCATCTCTGCCTTTTCTTGTCCTGTCTTTTAGTTTCTGCTTTCATTGTCTCGTTCTGCACTCTTCATTTGCACACTTCTCTTTCATCCTGCTAACGGGTAGCGATAGGGTGTAACACCAACCACTACTTACAATCCTGTGGAATCTGGACTGTATCTTCAAAGCCACGAATGCTGCGCTAATTCTCTTAGCCGCCAAGCTGCTGCGCTTATGTACTTTTGAAGGTGACGAATAATTATTGAAACTTCTGGATTTAACCACAAAAGAATAGAAGCTGGTGCAGTATTAGTGGCATTCTGTGCGTGTCTGATAATTAAGCTACCATGAACTGCCTTTCTATCTGTTCATGTATTGAAAAAATTAAAAGGTTTTGAGTGCGGTCCATGTTTACCACCTTCATGGATTAACTTTTGGTATGTACTGAAGTTGGTTGTGGTTGGCAGGCGGGGGCGCCGGCGGCTCGCGTCGCGCCGAGCGCCGCGCCGCCGGCCCTTCCGAGAGGCGACGAACAGGTACCTACACAGCCCACACACTTGCCTTGTAATAAATGCCGATAGGCTTCACGAATCGAAGGTTCCGTCCATAAAACATTCTTACGCACGGCTGCGATACTCGTCCAACAACTTATTATAGGAAACTGCGTATTTCTTATTAACCTATTACTAATAGGAAACTGCATATTTATATGTGCATATACCATAACCTAACACACGAGACATAATGTAATAGCAGTACTGATCAATGCTACTCACAAGTGGCTAGACAAATCCTCACATTCTTAAGTTTTAGCCGTTTCTACTTAAGTCTAGACGGGAGCGAGGTTCTTCATCAATAAGTCCACAGGTACTTTCCTTTCCACTACGCCCTAACACACCAGACACAATGGAGAATCTGATATTATGCAAATGATGGGTACCAGACGTACTGACCACTGCCACTCCCAAGTGGCTAGACAAATTCCTCGCTTTCCTTAGCATTTTTCTTTTGTGTAGATTTACTTGGAGAGTTCCTCTTCAATAAATCATTCTTTAGAGCAGGTTCTTCTACAGTCAGACATAATGTACAAGCCGTACTGATCACTGCCACTCACAAGACAAATTGCTTTCATTCCTTAGGCTTCAGCATTTGCATAGGTTTAGTTGAAGTCCAGCTTGGAGCGACATCCCTTAATCTTCAGATAGGTACCTATCCAGTTCTAACATACCAGAAATTACAGTCGGTACTAGACACCACTTCTCACTGTGATCAGACAATTCACGCTCCTACTCCCCTGTGCATTTTATTAACATTTCGCTTACAACCCAGTAGGGCAGCTACTTTCCCTTTCATTACGTTTCAGTGGCGGATATATAAAAAAAACGTTATATATCCATCATACCTGTCTCCCTGAGCAGTAGACAGAGACAAGGGTCCTAAACTTTTTTAGATCCTGCCCTGACCCCTTTGCGAAGGGTAGTTAAATAAAACACGGAGATCTTTTCAAAAATAATATGTCCTATGTTTCGGACTCTACAACCGAATGGTTGGTGATCCATTGGGCGGTGGAGTGGAGAAAAGATCCGGACCTGACATATACTCACGTCGATTACTATATTTACTCCCCCTTTCATTAGCAAGTTGCCTATTTTGCGACATAGGTATTATATTATACTATGGTATTAAAGTGTTCTCTTTTGATTCACCTGGATAAATCTTCATGCGATTCATCTTTAACTCGTTCTGTCAAATATGAATAAAATTTCACGTCATAGACATTAGGATGGAATGGGGGTCATAGCCGTACGTAAGTCATAACTTATCATCAAGGAACATCAAAATGTCATAAATTTCTCAGCGATGCAACTTATTGCATCGGACCCTAGTAGAAATTAAGCATAATGACACATTAACACTCAGCCTTATTGGGCAGGGAAGAATAAAGAAAAGGGATAGTAAGGAAGTATGAAGGTTGTGACTCGCGTCGTTATTGCCGCAAAAGTATTTAGGGAAATAGTTCTGGCAGCGACAGGAGCAGTGGTAGTTGCTGAGTGTAAAGAATGTCCACATCATATCTCCGTTCTCACAGTCTTTGGTTTCTCCGCGGTTTCCCCTCATTCGTCACACACGGCGGCTCGCGCGGGCGCCCGCGCGGCTCGCTGACACTTTCCCCCAGCAATGGATTGCGCAACGCGTTACGTTCGCGCCTATCTAGGTTATCAGTGGAAACTGGTCCACGGAAACTTACTCTCTTGCGCTTCATGGTGATTTCGTGCTTTAAACGAAATTCGGTCATGGTGTAACATGAGCCAATGTTGATATTTCTTTTAATATTACCAAGTAGGCTTCGGAACGTACGTCAAGCCGTTGGTCCCGGCTGTCATGATTGATGGCAGTCGTTAAGCTATGTCAGATTCCTTTAGGCAGCTTGAAAAATCGGACACCAGTGTTGGCCACCTACACGCACGAAAAACAACACCTGTAGGCAAAGAAGCTTACGCGTCACCTGATGGTGCGGTTGATTTGAAAGGAAAACTATCAGAGCTACGTACTAAGTACAAACTAAAAAGTTATAGGCAACCAACTCATAAACTGTAAAATTTCATACTATTTTCATTGTTATATGTTTTTGGTCGTTGAACGTAAGGTGCAAGTGTGAATAGTGTGAACTCAAAGTTGTCATTCGCAACTACGGAACCCTACACTGCGCGTGGCCCGACACGCACTTGGCCGGTTTATTGTTGTCTCAAAAGACATTATTACGAGTACTTAAGCGTTGCCATTTTCTCAAGATATGCTCCAATAGTATCTACCATTTTCTGAAGACCTTGGTGTCAAGAAAACTATAATCCTAAATAGCTTTATTTAAATTTCCCGAGGTATGGGAGCAGCACGGGAGGTATTTATTTATACACTTCAAATAACAAATAAAGGGGGTCTTAATCACTACATATTATAAAACAAAGTCCTCTGCCGCGTCTGTCTGTCTATTCGCGATAAACTCAAAAACTACTCCACGGATTTTCATACGGTTTTCACCAATAGATAGAGTGATTCACGAGGAAGGTTTTAAGGTATAATACATGCCCGGGCGCAGCCGGGTAGGGCTGCTAGTCTATACTAAAAGACATGGGAAGTTGAAATTTAATTTTCGTCATAGTTACGCATAATTGCTAGGATGAACAATGATTTACCTGTTCTAACTAAAATGTGTAATGTTCCAGACATGCGTGGCAGCCCCGGCGCCGGCGCGGGTCCGTCGGCGGAGCCCCCACACTCGCACCACATGAACCACTCCGCGCACCACCACCACATGGTCAGTATACCTACTTCTTTATTTGTTTGTAGTAACTGTGCCTGCGCATGTAATGGATGTCAGGAGTATTAAAACTAAGAATCAGAAAAAAAACCAAATTCAAAATGTTTATTTAATATAGGTTGTTAAAAACACTTATTAATTGTCATACATATTTATATATATTATTTACAATCGGAAACTTGTTGACGTCAGTAATTTACTTTTGGTTAAGTTTAACGCCGCTTCCAAAGCGGAGTGCAGAAGAAGCGGCAACAAACTGCACAGCGCATTTTCTTCAATCTGCGTTAACTTACAATTATAGATACCTTAAAAACTAGATATGTGGAGTGAGTATACATTATCATTATTAAATGTCATGTTTAATTGAATTCGAAATAAATAATGTCATATGTAAAATATATAATGTCTGATTGTTAGAATGACTCGGATGGCATGGACATGACACATGTAATGCAGCCGCAAAATGGCAACTAAAGCATCCAACTCATTTAAACAGCAGCAGTCAGATGAAAAAAAAAAACAAATTTCATAGCATACTCGTATAACCATTGATTCTGACTAAGGTCGCAGAAAGGCGCTGGATGTAGGCCGCTTCAGTCGTATTGGAAATCCTTGGAGGAGGTCTATGTTTTGCAGTGCTTTCTTGCAGCTTGCAGCTGAGATGATGAATGATGTAAACTGAAATATGATGAACCATTCTATTGCTCCTTGTTTCGCAGGACACCAATCCTTTGGAAGGTCCAGTGGAGTCGGTTGTGAGTGGGGCGGGGTCTTCAGATGGCGAGCTGTCTTCTAAAGCTGGCGACAGTCCCAGCAGAAAGCGGAGAAGGATCTCACGGCATCTGTCCTCAGGTGAGATTATGACAACCCTTAGAAGGTCCAGTGGAGTTGGTTATATAAGGGGGCGGGCTCTTCAGAGAAAGAGCTGTCTTGTAAAGTTGGAGACAGCCCCAGCAGTAAGTGAAGAAGGATCTGACGGCATCTGTCCTCAGGTTAGACGATGACGATCCTTTGGAAGGTCCAGTGGGGTCTGTTGTAAGTGGGCAGGGTCTAAAGATGGCAAATTATCTTTTAATACAGAAGACAGCCCCAGCTATAAGTGGAAAAGGCTTTCGTTAGGTGAGACGATGACAATCCTTTCAAAGATCTCGTATAGTCCGAGGACGTTGACGGTGAGTATCTTTCTAAAGAGCAGGGTGGTTGTCCCGGCAGAAAGCGGAGAAGGAACTCACGGCATCTGTCCTCAACTAAGACTATAATAATCCCTTGGCAGGTCCAATTGTTTGGGTGGCTCCTTCTGCCTTAAGGTTTATTTTTGCTGTTTATGGCGCCTAGAACCATTTTGAGTTCGCTGTGAAAAGACTGGAGGTATACAGCCTACAGAGCCACTGGTACTGAAAGTTTACTGACAGATGTTCTCACACGTTTCAGGTGAAAGCAACGTGTCGGTGTCAGCACCGGCGGTCGAGCGGCGGACACCCAGACATCATTATCAGCCACCGTAAGATGTTTTCATACTTATTTTTATCTAACGATTCATGTGACTTTTCTCGTCGACAATTGAATACAGATTGTTAATCAATATTTACCTTCAAGTTTTTTTGTCTGCGTCTTAGTCACTGTAAAATGAGCTATGAACTTCAAGATTCGAAAGATTTGACATCCTAACTTAGACCAACCTCGTGAAACTTACTTCATAAGAAATGATTTCCTTCGTCCCTTCCATTTAGTAAGCTGACTTTTATTGTCATTGGTTTATATTACAGACTTATACAGCACTCGGTTTCGCCTCGTGTATATGAACACCTTGACTTTATAGTCAAGGTGTTCATATACACGAGGATTATTATCCAGCTTACCGTATCATCATATACTATTATTGGTATATTTCAGCCGGCGGATGCGGTACGTGTCTGGGGGTAGCGTGTGGCACGACCAACACGCGCCGCACGCGCCCCACGTGCCGCAGCACGCGCCTCACGCGCCCGTGTTGCTCGACATCAACCAGGTGAGTGGTCCAGCCAAAGAAGTTAGGACCAATGCCGAAAAAGTGACTTTATCGACATTAGGGCATAAAACACGCGGTGGGGGAGGCATATTCAAACTAGTCTAGACTTTAATTTAATTCATATTTGTATAAATATTCTATTATTTATACAAATATGAATTAAATTAATATTTTGCCACGCAACAAAATAACAGAAAATTACGTTTTAAGTTATTAATTAATATTACTTCGCTTATAAGAAGCGCCATACTGTGACAGTAGTACCGAAGTGTATAGAACGTAGTATTAAAGTTAGCCAGTACCCGTCACTGACTGCGCCAAAACGTGCACAGTGTGTGTGCCAACAGATGTCGCTGCGCGGCGCGCGACTGTCCGCGCTCTCTTCCGGCGTGTGGCCACACCACCACCCCGCGCACCCCGCACACCCCGCGCATGGACACCCCGGGCACGGACACCCCGGACATGGACACCCCGGACACGGACACCCCGGACACCCGGGCCACTCGCATAGGGACCATCCCTCGAGAAATCAGGTATGCCGTGTAGAGTTATTATTGGGGATGTTGAGCTCAGTATTGGTTATTTTTTGTTGTTCGAAGGTAACTTGTTTTAAAAACAGCGATTTGTATTGCAGTATTTGTTTTATTATTCCTAGATATTAATGTCACGGTCAAAAGATAATTGCTGAGATTTTAAAAACATTTTTTTTTGGCATAAACGAACATAATACGCCCTTGGACATAAAAGATGTGTAAATTATTACTGCATTTTATGTATTAACTTGACGGCTTTTCAAAATTAATGCAGTTTAAAAGTAAACTACTAAAAAAACAAGTTTTTTTTTAATTATTAGTTTTGTATTATTTTTTTTATATTAATTTAACGATACTGAGTTCAACAATTTTTGGCGTTATAAACTCGGGATTAAGGGCGATGCGAAGTTTTTGTACTTACGCAAAATTTACATATCATATTTAAAATTTAGAACCAGAACTCAAAACCCATAGTCCTAAGCAGATTTTGGTTGATAAAGAAACTTTAATTTTTGTTACAATGATTTATCCTTCTACCAAAGTTTCTAATTCAATTGAGCGAATTTGAAAACAGGACGCAAGGCGTCACAAGAATATAATGGAGTTGTGGTTTTGGGATTTGGTTCTTATAGTTTTGTTGAGTCTACACGCGATATATGACGGTCCGAGATTAGTTTAAACATTTCAGGTTGATCTTAAACAGCAAACAGAGGGTAGAAATGTAAGTTCCAACATGACACTAGCTCATAAAGTTCCTTGAAAAATCATAATCAACACAAATTATTATCTGAAAGTACTGTTCAAATTTTTTATTTGTTTTCGACACTTACACTAATATTTTTGAATAAAGACGCCGCATATAGTACACTTAAAAGAAGAATTATAATATAAAAGTGTATTATATGCGACGATTCTTAAAATACAGCTTCATCAAGCTCGTATAGGAAAAAATATGAAAATTTATACACATAAGGGAAAAAATGAGATCTTAATAAATATTATTATAATAGCTCATTATTTCCCTTATTAATACATAAGTATAAAGTTATTGGTGCCCTTATGTGGAATTTTGTTTTCTAGAATATAGGTTGTCTATCTGGGCATAGCATAATTACCTAGGAACTAAGTAAGTGATAGGTTAATTTATAAGTGCTTCAATATTTTGTAATTGTAAGATTGTATTAGATTTTAAGTGCCAATCAGAGCGACTACTGTGCGTGCTTTACCGTATCATAGTTATATAAAATGTTTTAGAACCTTTTATTCAACATAAAATAAATTTCATAGGTATTATTTTTTATAGGTGACTTCGCCTTTTCAAAGATAGTACTCCAAATCACACATTTCGCAAAAAAACACCTTGTGTTCGTTTACAAGTAAGAACCTAGATATCTTTATGTAGGATACTTTACGAAGGTTAACTGTTATTGATTTCGTCAAAATATCTATAAGAAAATGTATGGTAATGTTCGAAAACGGGCGATAACGTGGCCCGCAAAATGCTGACTTGTGAACTCCGCCCAGTGGTCGCTCGGAGCGGGCGCGCGCGGCGTGCAGGTGAGCGCGGCGGCCGGCGCCAGCGCGGCGCTCTCCGCGCCCGACGTCTGGCCGGCGCTGCTGCCGCCGCTGTCGCTGCGCTACGCACAGGTACTCAGCGCGCTGGCTGGGGGCGCGTGCCCGGGGCGTTTGATGATCACCTCCTAACTCTCTGTGCTTGATAATTATCTAAATCTTGGTGTTTTGATGGGTCATTCTATTTTAGATTGTCCGTTGACTATCTGTTTAAGCGTCTTCCGTCGGCTTGGCAGGTTGCGGAGCTTATTCTATTGTGATCTGTGATATAGCATGTTGTATAAACTTAACTGTATGTCTATAATGCCACTACGTCGACTTTCAACTCGATCGAAGTCAACTTTGCTCACTTGAATATCTTATGAAACTGCTATTCCAAACAATTTAGTACTGTTTATTTCTGCATTGGCATGGAATATAATCGTAAAATAATTGTACATTTTAAATAAGACCCATCAAAACCTTCTTATGTATTAGCTAACCACCGACTATTAAATCATCCATGTAAACCATCGACGTAATATAAAATCAGAAAACGCCCCAGCACAGTGCCCGCACAAACCTGGACATGAAAGCGCCAGCCAGAGCATCGCCCGTGGGTTGTGGCATGCTCCGACGAGCTTCGTTAGGCTACGATACTAATCGCCCTGGCTTCCTCCGAGTGTTGATAGTAACCTTTGTCGAGGTCTGTAGTCGGCCTGCAAGAGTACATCCAAATGTCGAAGAAAATATATATCTTAACACAATATACAATAGAATAGTTATAATTTGGTAGTTAGATTTATTTAAATATAAAACGTCTTTACGCTTTTTCATTGCTCAGTAATATAACATTTTCTATACTTCAATAGTCTTAACCACAGGTCAACCAATTTACGCACCTATTTGAAGAAAATTCATTTAAACAAATCGTCTGTTAAGTTGGTCGAATTAGAATATACATCAAGGTCTTTAAACAAAAGTACAATTTCTTAGTTAACATTATTTGAAGTTGATGTTTTTTCAATAATTGTATGCTTTAAGGTGTGGTGCATAAAATATATCAACATTGTCCTGTTAGTTGATCAAAGTTCATTTTGTAAAGTTTGTGATTAACTTACTTTATGATACTAAAATAAATCTCTTCTGGAGGAAAATGCGCAAAGATTCTATCAAAAATCATTTGGATGTGTCTTGTTTTGGCGTGTCATGTGGTTTGGTCTAGTTACAGCTTTAGGTCTTGGTGCGTTTGTGGCTTAGTTCACTTGTCGGAGGTTGGATTGTGCTGATCTCGCTGTCATAGTACATTATCATTTCAGCTAAGAGGAGTCGTTTACACAGGACGCGCTAATTCATTTTTGTGTAATCATTTCTAACTTATTTAATATTGTTGTTCCGATGAACAGCGGGGGTCGAATATTTAGTGATTTACGAGTATCTAAATATTCTTAACACCTACTAATAAGTAACAAACTATGTGTTTGGTCACCCTTTGACCTTTAATATTAAACGTTGTACTCTCTTCATCATCATTCAGTAAAGTAGACACAATTTCTCTCGATGACCATTTTGGGTTCGATCGTCGAGGAGAAAAGTCAAACATTTTAAGATAATCTCAAACATTTCAAGAGAAGTTCAAACAATGATCTACCACACAAGACAGAATATATCACTGTTAACTCACATATCACAATTCCAAATCCAGGAGTTTTTAACACTACTTTTGAATGTTAAACGGCTCCTCAAAAACCTGATCGTTGAGTCTCCCGACGTGCCTTGGATGTTGTAGCTACACTTTCACTTATCTCACAATATATCTAGATTTTAATCTATCGTCACACAATGTTCTTTTGGAATTGTCTCCAGTGTAGCTTAGTTCTAACATGTTTCTCAAAGGCTGTACTAACCGCTTCGTTCCTTCCACCAACTTCCCAGCCTTTTTGGAACTGCATCTTTCAGGTGATAGCTCGCGCGTGTGGCGGGAATTTTGAATACATTTTTTTTAAACATTAAGGGGTGATTATCATATGTCACATAAGGCCATGTAAGAATCCCACCATCTTCATTTTATGGTTATGGTCTTGCAAAAAGCGAGACATCGTTTCATGATGGACTTATTTGGTGCACTAAATAAAATGATCTTAGTATTAAAAATATCGACTAAAGTTATAACTAATTTTAAACCATCATCCACCCATAACACATTGACATTGTAATATGAAAAAATTTTATACTGGCAGATACTCATACTAGGTGCTTGTTCAAGACGAATCATTGCATATATGAGATATCAACATTAGTTCCCGTTCTATGAAAAGGCGTTCAAGTTTTTATAACTTAGTGCAACTTATTTCCATTTACCATTCCATATATCAACCCCCCACTCCAGTAAATTATTATGATTCCTTAATGTGTTTTTAATTTTTAAAAGCAAATGTAACCGCCACATTCGTCACAGCGCCTCTAAATGTACGGAATGGACTGTGAGGTAGTCGCGGCTTGACTACGAGCTCACGCGATTGGTTAATTGATTCACAGCTTTGTTCAAACCTACAAGACGGCCGTCTTGGTTGAAATCGTTAGTATGATGTATACGTCGATGACATATCCGATTAGTCCATCTATGTCACATAATCTAAAATTGCTAGGTATCTTTTGGTTTTTGTCTTATGGGATAAAGTCGTGATGCGCCGTTATACGTATTCGACTGTCAACGAGAATAGTGGCCAAGAGGATTTGAGTTAATATAGAAAATATTAATTATTTTATTATACATCAATATTTCCAAATTAGTCTTGACAGTTATAGTTTATGTTAAAGACACAGAGAGATATTATACTAACTCTTAGTATTACAGTAAACAGTAAAATACCACACCTTACCATATTCGATGTACAACAAGCGTTTTTTCGACATCCGACATCATACTGACGGTTTCTCAGCCTTTAAAATCTCGATGTTCCGGCGTAGCGGTCACGTGCGCACTATGCATGCCCAGAGGACGTGAGGACCCCGCTTAGACAGCCACGTCCAGTGACATAACACTTTTGACAGTACTCGCTTATTTTTACTAGTATAGAGGATTTCTATTCCCAATTCCCACCGTTTCACAGCGTCTCGTGATGTCATGCGCACCGTTAAAGTCAGGTTTAACGAGGGTTTTCACTTTAACAGAATAACTGCGTTAAAGCGATAGTTACATACGGATTTTTTTGGTGCGTGTGTACTATAGCTAAGTTTTATGAAGTGATTACCAATAGATGGTAGGACTCAAACTTCTGTTCCAAAAGAGATTGTGTCAAATTGTCCAATACCAGCTTATTGGAGCAGATTTTTCAGTGCTACCACCACCACTTATTCATGAAACCCGTATTGCGATTCAGCGCTGTAAAGTCACTCACCCAATTATCTTTCATTTGGATGAATTAACGCCAACGCTCTGTTAGATCTGTTGTTAAATATGTAAGATGACTAATAGCATTTCTGGAAGTGAATCCGTTAGCCAGGCTTGGTAGTTACATATTGGTTATGACTTTATATCAAAAACATAAAGTACAATTTAGTTGAAAAAAATAAAAATGATGTCTGTCAGAGGTGTTATAGGTGATTGTTTTGCGTTAATAACCTAATTATGTTTGACATTATTGACCTCTTTGTCCATGATGTTAAGGACTGTCAGATTTGTTGACGTGATTGTATGATGTAAGCTTAGCGTGGTGTAGCTGCCAGGTATTATTTTGTACCGGAAGCTGTCCGAATCGTCTATATATATATTTTTTTTAATGAGAATCAGCTTTAACTGTTTCAGAGCTAGGCTTTTTTCGGGGGCATTTTATAATTAATTTTTAATTAATTTAAAAATAATTAATTTTTTTAAAAAGGAAATGATAATTCTAGAATTTGGACAGTTTTCGAGCTCAACATTGATTGGTAGCACGGGGCGGGTCCACTAACCCTGCCATCACTGTGTTATTGACTAAATTTTTACGTCGACGCTGCCGTGAGAGCTTTTTGTCTTGTTTATGCAAACCCAAACTGCTTTATTACATTTATTTAGTTGACTTTAGGCGTGTTAGAATTCGATTACCTTTTTTGTTTTGAGTTATCAAATTTTAACAAGGCTGATGTTGAGAATTTTGTATAGCGACGTAAATAGACTTGATTTTGCATTTCTTTATGCCTACATCGAATGCAACGAACTTATAAGATAACTGTTAAATGTAGTCGTGTTAGTTTAAAAAGCTTTTTAAATTATAATTTTTCACCTCTCACGGCTTGCGCCGGCATCATACGACTTCCGATGTTCCGCTCTGATAGTCACTTTATTAATTTCGTGATCTTGGACGACACATCTGCTACTCTAAGCACTGTCATGTTAGCAGCTTGGCTCGTGTGATTGTGCTCTGGCCTTTGGATCTTCTGCAAACGAAAGCCTTACAATTTTGCTAAAAACAATATATTTCCAAGATACAATTTTAGTAACTTTACCTCGAATGCTAAAAAGAATCCTAAATAATGACATTCTTAAGTTTCATGCCGTCTTTGTCAAGCTAGATAATTTTCTACACACAATGACAAAATGATATTTGAGAATGTTTTTAGTTAAAATTCTTTTGAGTATTTGCTCGGACTCGTAACTATATTCAAAAATAATTTTGAGACGAACGAACCAATTTTACAGTACGAAACAGATTTTTTCAAATAAAAAGTAACAACTTTTTTTAGAAAGATGAGTTTGTTAAAGTACATTTTTTCATTATTTTCTGTTACTATAAAAAATACTCGTGGTTGAAGTACTTGCAGAGCATCCAAGGCTGGATGTAAGCCAGGCGTGGAAATGAGGCTAGACGCGATAGCGGTGCGGTGGCGGTAGCTGCGTAGACGATGTGTGCATCACTACTGTTCTTGACAACCCGTGTGACGCCACGCCAAAAACTACGCTCAAGGGGACTAGGAATAAATTATATTTTCAACCAACTTCATCAAAGCGTGAAATAGTTCAAAACCTTCATACTATTAGGTGCATTGTATAATCCTCTGCTCGCCTACTTATGGAAGTGAATGGACGAGTTAATAAATAAATAAATATTTATTACTTAAACAGTGGTTGCAAACTGGCTTTTTTTCTAAACTGAATCATAAGTACAAAAGACACATTGGACATTACAAACACAGACAAATACTCTATCTGGACTTCTTCCACGAAAACTTCTTCATCATTTATTGGCTAATGACCAGTTGTTGCGTTTTATTGTGATTATCCTCAAACATTTTAGATTGAATTTATTTATGTATATCTTTGGCGTTGCGTCACACTTTAGTCCTACGGTATTACTTATTTATATGTATTACATAGACTCAGTCTGCACAGTGCTTGATGACATTAGGTGATACATGTCCGCGTGTTCGCATGTCCCTATTGGTTCATAATAGGTAACATCACTATGTTCACCAATCAGAGGCTAAATATTAAATTCTCAAGCTTCCGATTGGTTAAATATTGATGTAACTTGAGAATCTTTAGGTTTATGTGCTCACTATTAATCCATTCAGTTGATGTTCTATTCATCTTACACTTCCGGACCGACTCTTTTTAAAATACACGGTTTTTAATGAACTTTGTCGAAGTGTCGACGCCATTTTGAATTTGTGCAATGGCGCCGGGGCTCGGCGATAGCATGCAACACTCGAGCTCATACTGTTTGGTTCTGTACATACTATGTACTCGTCTAGCTGACGACACACTAGCCTCACGGACTCTTTACAACCACGGCCATTTTGTCCGTAAAGGGTCCCTAGTCCGGTCGGCAGCGACCTTCCAAATATTTTTAACTAACCCCACATTTAAATATTTATTATTCGTGTACCGCATGCCTCGATTTTCCTCACTTTGAATACCCTGTGAATGTGTTCCGTGTTCTACGTGTATAATAATTTCCGAGCGTCCGAGATTTCGCCCAGTGTGTTTCGAGCCGCGACGAGCGTCTCGGCTAATGGCGATTCAGTGCTGTGACGTCATGGGCGGAAACGCCGCGAGGATCGTTTCACACAGGTCGAAATCTCCCGACGATTTTGCCACACTTTATTTAAGATTTTTGCCGCTAGCAACTCGAGCTTTGGTATTTTGTAGATTGGTTATTTGAAATACAGAAAAATATTTGGCTGGTCGCTTTTAGAATTTGGCTGTTTCCTAAAATATGCTCTTAATGTGAGATTAAAACCGTCGTTGCGCGGGTTGCGGTCTAACACGGGCTCTTAACATTCGTAGCCGAGCACCAGGTTTTTTCTCGTTCCCCTTTAGATACATGTATATTATATTTTATTGGTATTTATTGTAAATGCATAATTAATTTTTATTGACCGTATGACCGTTTATATATTTTTTATTTTAGTGTTTTCTATATCTACCTAATTATTATACTTTCTGCAATTTGAACAGTGTTGTATATTTTAAAGCAAATATTTATACCTTTATATAGTACTTATTTATTTTCTTATTATGAGTATAAAGTCTTGGTTTTATAGTATATTATAGCCTTCCCGATACGAATGAACAGTTCTTGTAGTATATCACTCAGCTCAGGAAGTTAGATTTGCTTGCCGACGTTTTGTGCGTGCTAGTAAAAGCGAAATATTCATCATTCTGTCATTACAATGATTTTATTCTGAAACTATTTAAAGCAATCATTCAGTGCTTATTATAATTTTCTTTGAAAAAAGCAATTGCAAAAAAGAAATGTCTCAATTTTTTTTACGAAATAAATTAGTGCACCGAAATTGATGTATAAAAAACTTAGTTCATTCGCATCTTTGAATCGTAGAAAATTGCAGTAATTTGCAGATATCGCCAAAAGTTTGCAGTTCTTATACAGATCTAATTTAAATAGTTTCAGTTGCTCTAGTGTCACACTTACTATCTAACTTTCTGAACATACCCCCTCTATATTTAACGCTCAGCTCGATAGAGAGCGCGACACGCTTCGTATGCTCCCCGTGAACGAGATGAACACCTAGCTTCAGCCTCTGTGTTAATGTTTGGTCTTGGGTCTTGTTGACGGAAGCCCGCTTTCGTTTGTACCATTATCTGTGTATGTATTACCAAAAATAATAATGATGTCATAAAAAAAAATTCGGAAGTTGCACGTTTCCTAAAAAAATCTTTTTAAAATAATTTGGCCGTCTTATATATTATCGAAAAATATTTTGTAGATATTTTATATTATTAAGATAAAGCGCATCAAAGTGCAGGACTGGGGGCATAAGATACAACAGGCCGGTAACAAGTGTATCGGTCAGTGACGTCTTTTTGTTTGATTGCCAAAAAAGAAATGCGTGTCTACATTTTTCAGCAATTTTCCAGATGGTCTAATTATTTAAAAAAAGAATTTATTTAGGTAACAAGCCTATCGTAGTATTGAAAATTACATCATACTCAGCTTAGCGATATAAAAAAAAATAATGGTACATTCGACATAATATAGTCTGAACCACCAAGGAATGCCTGATCGGTATTTCATCTTCAAAAGTCATGCTCACTGTCGAAATCAATTTATCATTAACAATCTTAAAATTTTTTTACTAACTAGTTTTTACAAAAAGGCTTCTTTATTGTTGTTTAGTTGTTTAAATATATTTTAAAATAAATTACTCTTAAAAAGTTATTTATATTAAAATGTATTGGTTCTGATCTCTGATGTTAATACAAAAGCATTTTAAAAATACCCCAAGCTTTGAAAATTGTCAAATACAGTGAGCATGGCACTAGCAAGTGTTATTGGGGATTTTAAGACGTTTAATTACATATAAAGACGTTTTAGGATTCTCAATAATACCCTACAGTGTCACAAATAGTCAGTTCGGTTTTAGAGCATGAAAATTATAGTGATGAAAACTAATTGCGATTGAGCGCGACGGACTGGCGCGCATTAGCGATGTGGCAAAGAAAATTGGCCTTTTTACGCAGTACTTACATTCCGACCATCTGTTCCCCCAATATTCAAAATGATCTTAAAAATAAACGTCTTAAATATGTGTACGTCTTTGGTTTCCTGGGTTAATTAAAAAAGTAACAGAACGAGCCTTGAGAACGACTTTAGATTCCATTGAGTATTCGGGCGTAAGCCATTTAACCTCACCGTCTTCGTTGATGCTTGTTTATAGATGTCTCTGAGTTGTCTGTGCCTCCTGGTAAAGGCCTCCTCTAATCATTTCAATTGAAAGAAAGAAAAATAATTTTGTAGCACAAAATTTAAAATACATTGTTAAAGTACCAAAAAGGTACCACTCAACATAAGGCAGTGATAATAATTGCTTCTACATCTATCAACTCTTCCCCAGTAAGGAACTGCTATAAGTTTAAGTTCATCCTTCCATCTAGTTTTTGTCTAACTCTTTCTCTCTTAAATCTCATATTGAATGGACTGAAAAACAGAGATGGCGTAAAGCGTACAATGATGGCTGCCACCACGCCATTCCAATATGAAACTTATCTGCTATGTATAAGGCTGAAATTCCTTTGTCGCATCGTAAATCCGAACCGGTTCGACTCCGATAATGAAAAATATCGCGTTTCAATAGTTCTAGTTTTAAATTTTGCGTTCCGAACGACTTAATTTGTGGCACTGTACCGTTGACGGTCAGTGTTCCGTCCGTCACACGCCGGCTGCCCCGCAGATGGGCGGCATGTACGCGGGGCTGCAGTACCACGGCAGCTTCGCGCCGCCCCCCCGCGCGCCCTTCGCGTCGCCGCCGCACGCGCACCACACGCACTACCTCGCTAACTCACAGGTAAGTATTGTACGAAGATGATTTGTGTGCCAATATATTTTTAATAGAAATAGCCAAATATTTTTTAGCCGGGTTTCCGCGGAATTATACTGCAAAATACATTTTTTTAGGGTTCCGTAGTATATAATAATATAAGTTGAAAGGAAAACTATCAGAGCTGGGTACTAAGTGCAAAATAAAAAGTTATAGGCAACCAACTTATAAAATGTACTCGAAAATGTAAAATTTCATACAATCTTCATTGTTAGATGTTTTTGGTCGTTAAACTATGAGGTACGAGTGTAAACAGTGTGAACTCAAAGTTGTCATTCGCAACTACGGAACCCTATACTGCGCGTGGCCCGACACGCACTTGGCCGGTTTTTGTATACTAGGAGTGTGTGCGCCTGTGTTACTGATTATGCCGCCCCGTTGTGAAAGTTGTTGTAAAAACCCTAAAGACGGGCCTTTTTGAAATGCAATCGATTCACTTTTGGCCATTATCTAGCCCAGAGGCAAAGATATAGCCTAAAATGGAGCAAGCTTACCCAGAAAAGCCTAAGATACAGAGTTGGGAGACTTTTCCAGACTGGCCTGGGACTCGAATGCTATGGTTGAAATATCCATTCAAAATATATCGTTCGTTGATTTAGTATCTTACGACACAAGTTTACCACTTCCCGTGGGGCTAGCTCAATCGGAGTGATTATGTGTCCGTATATATTTATTTTCATTCAATAACACAACTTTCTATTTTTTTTGCATGATGTCGTGCATGAGAATGAATAATTGTTCTTTTTTTACTATTTTTACACGTAACGACCGAAGTATATGACGTAGTATTATATCCCATAGCGCGCGGAAGGCGGTCGGCTAGAGCTGCTGGGTAGTGGAGACGGCGCGCTGTCGCCGCTACAACCCACGCCGGACCTTCATCACGCACCACTCTTACTAGCAACAGAAGTAAGTACATTCTATGAGTATTACTAACTGCCCTGTCCGGCTATGTAATTAGTATGGATTTCATACTCGAGCTCCGTGGCGCAGCGGTCAACACGCCTGACTGCGACACGGATGGTCCCGGGTCCCGGGTTCGATCCCCGGTCAGGTCAAGATGGCAAAATTATCTTTTTCAGATTGACCTGGGTCTTGGATGTTTATCTATATAAGTATCTATTATAAAACATAGTATCGTTGAGTTAGTATCCCATAACACAAGTCTCGAACTTACTTTGGGGCTAGCTCAATCTGTGCGATTTGTAGCCGAAGTATGGATAGCCATACTAATATTATAAATACGAAAGTAACTCAGATAGAGTTACTAGTCTCGCTTTCACGCCAAAATTACTGAACCCATTTAAATGAAATTTGGTACACGGATAGTCTAAAGCCTGAGAAATGACATTGACTACTTTTTTCTACGCGGACGAACTTACGGGAACAGCTAGTATTTTATTTTATAAGTATGATGGTTTCTTAGTTGGAAAATCCTTATGGCTATTCTCATCGACAGTCTAATACAAATTGTATAACTTATATTTATAGAAAAAAAATAACATAAATATTATCACGTCTTCATCCCTTGCGGTGTAGACACAACCCCAGGTCTAAAACCCCAAAAGTCCACGTTTCGCGTGTTAGTGGGGGATGGTTGCTAGCCGCATCGCCTATTGACGTGATTCCTTATATTTTCGCCCAATTTCTTAACCTGCTTTTATGTCCAAGTTTAATCCAACAAAAAAATAGTGTGTTTGTATGTTTCGTATATCTCATTACCTATAAGTCGCAAATTTCTATTGTTGTACTAAGTATAGCTTAGGGAACTGTGCAATTTAATCAAAATCGATTGAATCATTTTTGAGATAGGGATTGAAGTTTGTAATTTTTTTTATTTGATTACTTCTTGCTTTGCTTCAGCCTCGCGGTGCTCCTCTGGACCTCATGCCGCACCACGCCAGACATCCGCTGTCGCATCATCACCATGTAAGTTTTTGTACTCTTCATTTTATTTTTTTATTTTTTTAATGATCATGATATAGGACAGTAAACGAGCAAACAGGTCGCCACTCGCCAGATGGTAAGTGATCACCGCTGCCCATGAACAACTGCAACACCAGGGGCGTGACGAAAACTAAGCTGGCCGTTTTCATCATCAGGTCTTTTTAGTCTCCACTGCAGGAGCACGACCGTCTCTGTACTGCCAGAGCTATATATCAGCCAGATCAGTCAGAGACAGAGGATTTGGCCTACACTCTCCACGCTGGCCCGATAGGTTTGAGAGATCGCCGGCCTTTAAGGAAGTTATATACAAATTATTTCATTTAATTATGCCGTGTGGTTCCTTGCACAGTAAAATAGGAGCACTTCAAGTCTTTTTATTGATGTCGTAGAATGCGACTTAGGAGACAAAAGCTTACTTAAAACATCAAAGAGACCTCAATGCATCGTCAATCCGTTTCGATTCCTACATCAACGTTTTGTGCCTATCATTTCAAGATTTCAGATTTCAAAAGTTTATTTAATATATGTTTCTTTGTGTCATATTTAAGGGCGGCCTACCCGTCTATCTTTTCATACAAACGCTCGTACGTGATTATGGCGGTGCAACAAATCTTTCTTTAAAGATTTTCCACTAATAGGTATCTTGTGCACTATATCTAGGTTTCTATCAAAACGAAAAATCAAAATTTGGAGAAACAACTTCAGTATTAGCCTCCAAAAATCCGCTTTTTGCACAAATTTTATGTGAACTTTGGGCGTTTATAATGTACTCATTAAGTGTAACAGTAAAGAAAATATTTATTTAGAAACCTTGCAAATGTAATAGAGATTCTAGATGTACAAGGTTTTTTTCATAAACTTGTAAGGCTTACCAATAAACACGTATTTCTTGAAACAAGTTTAATGAAATTTCCGCACACTATTTTTCGTTCAATGTCTTCGCGTACTCACTAGCTTGTTTCCATGTGGTAGTAAGAGGTGTGCGGGAGACGAGGGCAAGGGGCTCTTTTCGCTTTGCCTCTTTATCTGACATTGCGCTGGACGGAACAAGCTTTTCGACCATGCTCGCGTTGACGATAGTCGGTCGGGGAAGGGCCACCTTAAGTTCAATTGGTGTACCTACCGACCAGCAGGCCGATTTGCTAACTCAGTGTACAACGATTTGATTGTCACTTTAGCATCCATTACGGTTTTCATATCGTAAATAAAAATTGTCATTCATACCGAAGCCGTAATGAATATTGAAGTGTCCACGTAAATTGAATTCGAATTAAAATGAAAATGTTTGGTGTGGCAGCGGCGCAGCGGGTCGGGCGTGGGGTCGGTGGGCGTGGGCGTGGGCGCGCACGTGGTGGGCTCCTCGCGGCCCTACGTGCGCCACGCCGCGCGCTGGCCGCACCACCCCATCCACCACATACACACGCAGGTACGCACTTAACTGCTTTGTAGTTTTTGCGTAGATAAAGTATCGTATGAAAATGTTAGTATTAAGGCCTCCAAATACTCATGGGATCTTATTATGAAACTCGCGTACGGCTGGTTTCATAAACACAAACTGGTACATATTTTAAAGATCCTTATTAATTTACAGTTACATAATATGTTGTCTATCACAATTATATCCCAAAATCAGTTTGGCTTTACAACGTCCAGATCAACCACTGATGCTATCCAGGCAGTCAGAATCCTGATGGAAAAACACAGAATAAACAGAACAGATTTACATCTTGCCTTTATCGACCTCGAAAAGGCCTTCGACAGAGTGCCCTGCAAACTCGTTCTGTTCTGTGTGATACAAAGGGTAAAGTTTACAAGACAGCCGTCAGGCCAGCCTTACTGTACGGTTCCGAATGCTGGACAGTCAAGAAAACACATGAACAGATGGCACATGTAAATGAAATGAAAATGTTGCGCTGGGCGGGTGGGGTGACCAGGATAGATAGAGTTCGGAATGAATACATCCGGGGGAGCTTTAAAGTCGCACCAATCACAGACAAAATGACGGAAAATCGCCTTAGATGGTATGGCCATATCATGAGACGGGACGAAGACCATGTAGTGAAGATCGCACTAAGCCTGCCAGAACAAAAGAGGGGTAGAGGCCGCCCGCCATCGACCTGGTGGTCAAACATCGAAAGAGACCTTAAGAAAACCCAATTGCCAAAACCGACAACCCAGGACAGATCAACCTGGCGCCGCAGAGTGAGGAGACCCGACCCCGGATAACGGGAACAGGGACGGAAGAAGAAGAATATGTTTTTCAAATAATAATATTTTACAGTTACATAATAGGGTTTCATAATAAGATCACATGCTGTTTGATTTTAAAACAAAAAGTATACAACTCATATTGCAATAACTGGGCTAAAACCACGTGTGTAGATAATGCATACGTCAGAAAGCAAACCGAGTGTTCAAATCAAAAATATATTAAATTTGAAACATTTGTTTATTTGTTTGCATTGCCTGAGCTTTAAGAGTGTTATTAGTTAAGATTATTAAAAGTCTTTGGGAGATAGTATGTATGTCGTTGGACGCGCGTGTTTAGGGCGGCAGGGGTAAGTAATGTATAGAGTTGTACGCACGTGTTCACGGCGATGTTGAATATTTCTGAATTAATAATGTACGAGTATGTCGTTGTTCGCGCGTGTGCAGGGCGGCGGCGGGCTGGTGGGCGCGCCGCTGCCGGCGCAGCTGCAGGCGCAGCTCCACGTCGCGTCGCCGCTGTCGCTGCCCGCGCCCCCCACATACCAGGTAATGTATTTGTTTTACATATTTTTAATAAATGTATCTTTATACTACTCAACTTCTAGCAAATCAACTTCCTGGTTTCATTCTTAGATCCACAGTCGATTTTAAAAAGCCTCAAACGTGTATATACTTGTTCAATTCCCTTGTCCGAAGTACTTTAGAATATGGAAGCTTAATATGGTCCCCACATTACAAAATTCATAGTGATGAAATAGAGAGAGTACAGAAAAAATGCTTAAGAATTTTGTGTTACCGTCAGCGGGACGGACCACTCTTGATAATGAAGCCAGGTTATCACAATTCAAAGTTCAAAAGCTAGAGTTACGGAGAAAATACTTTGATTTTGTATATTTCTACAAAATAATTTATTCCATTATCGACGTTCCTGCTCTGCTATCTCAAATACCTATCCATTAACACTAGGTATAGTGCCCGAAGAAGCAATCAAGTAGGACTCTTTGCTCTACAAGTTTATAAAAATAATACTTCTTTCTACAACCCCATAGTGAGGATGGCCCGTCGTCAGTGTAATGAGATTGCAAAAAACAACCCTGATTTTGATTTCTTTAATGATCCAAGACCCAGGTCAATCTGAAAAAGATCGTTTTCCATCATGACCTGACCGGGGATCGAACCCGGGACCCCCGTGTCTCAGGCTGGCGTGTTGACCGCTGCGCCACGTAGCTCGTCAAAAATTTTGGGAGGACTTTCCATGTAATGACGAAAAAAAATAAAGTCATCACCCGTATTGCCTCAACCAGGTGTTCCTGAACCTGCTAGCGATGTTCCCGCTGTCCCCGTACGCCGAGGCCCGAGGCGTGGGCGCGCCGCTCACGCTGGCCTCCGACGACGCGCCCGACTCGCCCGAGACAGAGAACTACGAGGCCCTGTTGTCTCTGGCCGAGAGGCTGGGCGAGGCCAAGCCGAGGGGCCTGGCCCGCGCCGAGATCGACCAGCTGCCCAGCTACAAATACAGCTCGCAGACGCATCAAGGTAGCATTACTAGTATTTCTTGGCCTTTTTGTCTGAGACAGAGAACTACGAGGCCCTGTTATCTCTGGCCGAGAGGCTGGGCGAGGCCAAGCCTAGAGGCCTGGCCCGGGCCGAGATCGACTAGCTGCCCAGCTACAAATACAGCTTGCAGACGCATCAAGGTAGCATTACTAGTATTTCTCGGCCTTTCTGTCTGAGACAGAGAACTACGAGGCGCTGTTATCTCTGGCCGAGAGGCTGGGCGAGGCCAAGCATAGCGAGATCGACCAGTATTTCTCTCACATCTCACATGAGAAGTGGCAGCAGTTGGTATCTATATTGCCTGATGGGAAGCTCCGATAAGGTGTAGTATGGTACAAGCAAACTCAAATGTCTATCTACTCTTGCCTTGAAATATGATGCATGACTAACATCTAGAAAAAAACTTATTCGCTAGCTACCGCAAGATGCCACGTGCGGACAGAGGGGGCTTCATTTATTCTTGCGATTTTGCTAAATGAAATGAATAGTTTATTGAAATTATGGATCTCATGTATCAGTTTTTGAACTTCATTTATCGTTCTTGTTATTATTTTATTTGCATAATCGAAAAACTACTAGCGTTTGGGAAAGACCACTGTTGAAGAATACGCCGAAAGAAACTCAGTTCAGTGTTGGCCCCTACGTGCATAATTGGTCCTATTGAATATGGCAATAATTTTTTTTTTACAGGCGAGCAAACGTCGTGCGTGGTGTGCATGTGCGAGTTCGAGGCGCGACAGACGCTGCGCGTGCTGCCGTGCGCGCACGAGTTCCACGCCAAGTGCGTGGACAAGTGGCTCAGGGTGAGTTGTATAAATAAATAAATATATACGGACAAATCACACAGATTGAGCTAGCCCCAAAGTAAGTTCAAGACATGTGTTATGGGATGCCAACTCAACTATACTATATTTTATTACAATTACTTATATACATAAACATCCAAGACCCACCATTGAAACGGGCAAGGGGCGAGACACACACTCTTCTGTAGCTTAACATGTATCTCTTGATTCATTATCATCATGTCAGCCGCAAAAAGGAGCCCGATGGTCCAGTGGGTGTGAGCTCTATGAGCGCTTACGTATGTTAAGCAACCCCTGGTGCAGTCCCTACTTGGATGGGTGACCGCAAGTGGCATAAAAATACCTCGAGCTCCTCCGTGCTTCGGAAGGCACGTTAGCCGTTGGTCCCGGCTGTCATCGTTGATGGCAGTCGTTAAGCTATGTCAGATGCCTTAAGGCAGCTTGAAAAATCTGACACCAGTGTTGGCACACATACGAAAAAAAACAACAAAGCAGCCGCAAAAAGTCAACTGCTGGAGATAGGCCTTAGGATTTCCAATGCGACCGGTTGGAAGCGGCCTGCTCCTAGCCCCTTCCTGCGACCTTCATCAGGTCGTCCGACGATCGGGTCGGTAGATGTCCAACGCTGCGCTTGCCGGTACGTGGTTGCCATTCGAGAATGTTTCTGCCCCAATGGGCACATTATTTATATTTTTGCAAAATCGACAAAAGTATTATTATTATAAGCCCAAGGTTATAAAGGTCAAAGGCCAGTTGAGCCTGTATTTTTTTTTACAATTCGCACAAATTGATAGTAAGTTGTTTATATAAATATTTTCTCGTTGCAGTCCAACCGAACGTGTCCGATTTGCCGCGGAAACGCCTCAGAGTACTTCAGCAACTCAGAGTGACGCGTCTCCCCCCGCGACCCGCGCACACCCGCTGAAGGCGGTGTCTGTCGCGATGTCACAGCCATGGATGATGTCACGACCATTGGCGATGTCACAGCCATGGACGATGTCACGACCATGGGTAACATTCCCGCCGTGACCACGTAGCGGTGGACCTAAAGACATTTCGTGAAGCTTATTTTAGTTTTCGTTTAAGTATTTCGCGTGTAATGGGTAGTAAAGACGTTTTTAAGTTTTTTTGTAATATGCCATGTTAATTTTATGGAATAATAAAATAACAGCTTGGATTAACAATGAAAATTAAATATGATCTGTGTTGATTAAATGATTTACGGCGTTGCAAGAAGCGTTTTTAAGTTAAACAATATTTTAAGATGCTTAAATCGGCGAAACTAGCCGTAATTTTATTCTCGTAGTCCTAAATAAGATCAAATTAAAAAAATCTACGTCAGTACTGTGGTAGTAAATTACATGTAGTACTTTTCACCAATATCATCATGTCAAATTAAGAGATATACTCAGAAGCGGCAACTTTTGACGGTTGAGTTGTTCATTTATCAAATACAAAATAATGAAAAGTAATACCGAAAAACTACAAGTAATTTAGTACCTTAGTACTGTCGTAGATTTTTTCAATTTGATGTTATTAATTAGTAAAAGAAATAAAATGAATGGTGGCGCTAGTTGGCTGGTCTAAGCGCCTTAAGTAACGATTGTTTGTGACTCACAAAGTCACTTTTGCCGCCAAAATTGGTTGTCACAACCGCGTAGACAATATTATGTAGTGTGAAACTTGAAAGCAATATATTATATTTGTATAGGACCTTAAGGCGGCTTTAACTTAAAAATGCGATTCTGCATCGCGTTTCGGAGTTGTGCGCGACATGACAGTGAAAAAACATTAGACTGTGCGACGGCCAAGTTCCTTCGACAAGAAATGGCGAAATTTTGATCGTGTAGAGATGAACAACTTCCTTTGTAAACAATGCTAAGAACTCAAAATATTTGACGCCATTTTCGAAATGTTAAAATTTTTTTGGTTCCTCAACATTGTTCCCATTCTTAAAATTGTTCATATCGACGGGTTGAATCAACGCTTAAAGTTCCAAAACGATGAAAATTTCTTCATGAATTGTCAGGAAGCCCATTTTCGCATATTTTTTGGCTGCATAACGGTGTTTTCCTTCGTCCGGTAAGCCGCATGTCATTTTATTCTCATGCCAAAAATAAGTAGATTGTACGGAGTTTTCTAATTGAAAGTCTGGCCGATTTTTTTTGCGTCGAAATAATTATACAGCGTGTAACAGAAACGGGAAGTTATATTTGAAAGATATGCTCAGTTCATCTCAAAAAATTTTACACGTAGGTCTAATCACGTGTTAATTTCACCCTGGAAATTCTCAACAACTTTTCCTATGGAACAAATGCTGGGGATTATTAACCTTTTACCTTTCCATATAAAAGTGCTCGTGCCTCAAAATTTCTATGAAAAATACAAAAATGAGTTCCCAGGCTTTGTCCCATAGAAGAAGTCATTCGTACTGACGGGCTCAGTCACCCCTCTAAAGGAAAATCGAGGGTTAACTCACACGCAGTTTATTAGCGATCCAACCCAGATTGCATAGGTATAAAATATAACCTATAACGAAACATAATTTTGCAATGAATGTTTACAATCAATTTAGTAATTCCATAAATGAATTACTGGTACACACAAAAAAAAACAATACAAGAGAAACAACATCTGATTAAAATCATAAATTATTTGAGCCAGACTGCAGATAATTTTTCCATATTTGGATCATCATCACCATTACGTGTAGGTGACACGGTCAGTCGACCATGCACACTCTGGTGTCAGAGTACAGCGGAGCCTCCTCTCGGCCTCTGACGTGGTTCCTTTAACGACATATTTGGATGTTCTGAATAGTTCCATATTGTGGACTGATCATGCCCTTTGAAATATAATGAGAATTGTTTTCTACACGAAGCACGCGGTGTGTTGTATAATTGTATATACCTATATTGTGACTAATTTGTTTGTAACGCTTCAATTGTGGGATTCCATTAATACTCGAACATTTCCAAATAATTCATAGTGTTTGCTATCTGTCAAAACTGTGCTAGAGAATGTAGTTAAAATATTATTTGAATAATAAACAGGGTTATTTCAAAAACATCAATCACCTCTTAGTTTCAGAATCAGAATCCCTAACAGAATATAATTAGTGATTAAACGAACTTACCTGTAAGTGAAGTTCTATCGTAATTATACGATTCAGTGACTGTGGCACACAATATGTGAAACTACATGTGTATAAGTATAAATCCATAACATTGCTAATCTCGAGGACGAAACACGAGTATAATAGCAAGAAAAAAGGTGAAAATCGGAGAAAACAAATTTAGACTTCCCACAGAAATTTGCTATCCTCTGACTGCTCTGGCTAATATATTGCTCTGGTAGTACAGAGAGGGTCGTGCTCCTGCAATGGAGACTAACAAAGACCTGATGATAATGATGACAGAAATTTGACTATACGATCGGTGAATTTGTATGGGTGGTACAGTTTTTTTTCCTCTGATTTTCGCTTTTTTCCTTGGTGGTCTATATTATGTTAGCGATTCTGATTTTGAAACAAAGAGGTTATTGCTGTTTTTAAAATAACCCTGTATACCTATGCTATTCTTTTTTTGATATAATCAAGAGATTTTTTAAATGAAACGTGGCTAAACATGAAGTTAATAAATTGTTGTTTTTAGTTTTTTTTTTGTTAGGAATAAAAGACAAGTACCTTATTCCATACACAATGTGTCTTATTATAAAACGAGGACCTGGTTTAAACCATTATTCACCCAAAACGAATTGACAATGACAGTTGTAAAATCGTCAAGTGATAACTGTTGACTTATTTTGGTCGCATAATGGTTTAAACCAGGTACTAAAGTTAGTCCTCGTTTTATAATAAGACGGAATGTGTTTTGTTATTAGTAAATTTTTTTTTAATAATATGAGTGCGTCTGACCTCTTTCTTTTGCATTGAAACTGATTCATTAAAAATATTATCAAAATTACTATATCAAATAGGAAAAGATTTTTGTTTGTATGTCGAATTGCGTATTTCCTACGGCATGTTTTTTGCATTCAAAACTTATTTTTTTTCCTTAATCAGACAACATTTTTTTAGTAAAAAAATTACTTGTGATTATATTTTTCTTCTGTGTTATTACTTTTCATATTCGCATTTTCCAAGCACATTTTTGATAGAGCCTCTCTGGATAGAAGTATTCCTGAATGTTGTTTTATAATGAATAAATACTAAACACTCGTCTGTTGCACTCCGCTTACAGCCTGGTATGTTTGTTTTGTTGATTGAATGTCTGCATGTTTGGTAGTTAGGGTGGGAGACTGTCTCAAAGATAATTATAATATGTTTTTTTTTTTTTTTTTTAATTTTAAACATTGTCTAAAATATTAGGTTAACCATCTCAAAGTATTTTGCGTTATAACCGAACAGTTTTAAACACTCTATGTTTCATGCACATTGAGTTGAATTAATTTGTGTGCTTCCGCGACCAGTTCTTACAAACTATTGCTGGCTAGATTTCGATTGTTATACATTATTCTATTACAATTACACACAAATATTTTTGTTTTAATCGCTCCCACCCGTAGTAAGCATATAGGATTGCCCGTGCAATAATACTGGTTACGTACGGCGTATAGTTGATTGCGGGGCGGTGTCGCTGGCTGCAAATCGTGTAGTTTAATTATAAAGAATTATTGTTGCAATTAATGAGGTTTTCTTTGATTTAATTATTTCATAAAATCGTATGAATTTCTTAAATAATAAATTTATCTGGTTTTATAAAACCAGATAAACTTATTATAAATCCGAATAATTTTTTCACAAAATCGCGTCACTACTTTTGATTGAAGTCTATTTTTTGTCTAAAATATTATCAATTACATATTTAAATTCGCCTATCCTATATTTTTGTCTGCAATTTTCTATAGAGTTTAACTTTTGGTTAGACTATCTCTTTATCTGATTGCAAATAAAAAGAGAGTAATGTTTAGGTTTGCGACAGTGGCGCCACCTAGCGGCTCGTATCCGCACTGCGTTAGATAGTTCAACCGATGCAATATTGTTGACTGTTCCGTTGTTTGTTTGTTTGTGTGGTGCTTGGCTTGTGTGTGTGTTTGTACGCTCTGACTGAACGGATTGGTGGTACTTCCAATGAAACAAGGGCAAAAGGTAGTGAATAATTGAAAATTTCTCAATATTGTTAGAAATGTATCCTGAGCTCGAAATAAACTTACGGTATGATTCAGTGATAGGAATGAGCGAGTGTATTTACCTTAACTTCAAGGATAATTACAAAGTAGATAATAATAGATAATACATATGTCACGCGTATCGAACTTCCGATTTTTGACGAAGATAGTATTTTCATTCCATTCCATCTTCAAAACCTATTAGGACAGTCAGAGCGCGTAGGTCGTGGTGTAGAAGTGCTAGCCGTGTTAACCGACTAAGTGCAGCGAGTATGACTTACCCGGACGTCCATTCCATTCCGTCGGGTTATATCGTTTGTTCGGTTCTGTGGTAGAAGGTTCATTTTCTTTTAGATTCATATTACGAAGCACTATCAATATTGTCACCTGATCTATCATTAGTCCGATATTACCAGTGGCATAACTTAGGGGGGAGAGGGGGCGGGGTAATAATACAATGACGCAAGTACGTTTAGCTGCATATTATAGTCAAGGTGTTTATAAATAAACCGATGATTATACTAACCAGCTTACTGAGTACTAGCATCATACGACGTAATTCAACACATTTGAAAATAAATTGATTAAGGCCGCACAAAACATCATTACGATCCAAATTTCGATGTCATAAGGATCGCATTTATAGGAAATGTGTAAACAAATAGGGATGGTCTATGACCGTCGTTAATCTACCGCTTCGTGTGACACCAATGATAGATACGCCACTAGCGATTACTTAGCTTTGGGTTCGATGACCATGCAGACAAATATTGCACCTGATTTTAACAGGTATTTGGCTGCGTTTTGTGTAGTGTCTTCTTCAAACAATGACGCAAGTAGGATGGCGTCTATCAAAAAACAATGATGAACAAAAATAGATTTAAATTGTAACATTGATATTATTATTAAAAAAAAAATATTGTTTAGTTTTATCAACTTTTACTGCAGAATCGAATAAAACAATAAAATACTATTGCGAGACGAAATTATAACCTAATTGTAAATATTGAAATTAATTAATGTTTTTGTATCATATCAAAAGTGGCTTAAGGTTATTTTACTTAAACTTTTTTGTTTGTTTCTAACTTCTGAATAGTTTGTGTTGACTTGTGTTTTTTTTTTAATATTTTGGGCGGAAAATGACCCATCCGCAAAGAAAAATTTGAAACATCTGTCAATAAGAGGTTTTTTGAAGTGGTGGCAGTACCAAGGCGTCGGGTTCGGTAAGCTGTCATTGGGCAACAATGTGTCTGATGGTACTCCTTCTCATATATTAACCAATGACATCATCGACGGCTCATCGGACCCTACAATTCTAAGCTGCCATCTAGCGGCAAGTATTTCAGTAAACCCTCATTGTTGTCGATTTTATTCTGCCAGATAACAAACAGCCTTCTAGCAATAACAACCGGGACCAACGGCTTGACGTGCCTTACGCATAAATTTCAAGTTATCGCCAGCTAAAATCTGGTGTGATAGGCCAAGTGGAAGATTTACTATGAAGTGGGCGGAATGTCAATGTTTTCCGCCCACTTCATAGATATTCTATATATTCGTGATATTTTAGAATTGATTATAGATTTTAATGAACCCCGTCTCTATCACTTACGGGGTAAGCAGTGCCTTTGCGAATGGGTCGTTTTGCGCGCACACTGAAACGTCCGACATTAAGTGTATGTAACAATGTCACTCTGTACAATATTATAACGAATGCAATAACGTAGCTTAATTTGTTGTTTTTGAGTTTACCGCGCGGGTGGAGACCACTGGTTCATATTTACAACTATAGTCGGTGCCAGATATCATGACAATAGCTGTCATTGGTCTATATCTGTCTCTTTTACTTTTTAAATATAAATTAGAGTTTAATGTCATCTAATCCTACTTTACTCGCCGTTTCATTCATTTTAACATTTCTTAGCGTGAGTGGTTTTCACACAACGCCTACCTCATTTTGCAACTTGTCCACTAATCGTGTGTTTTTATTAATTCGTTTTTAGAGACTACAACAAATAGTGATTGAACAACATGTAGCATATAGGTCAATTACCGTTATTGATTTGCGCTCTGGAAACGACTATACGTAGGGTTGTTGTACCCTATAGTCTCGCTTTGTCATAGACTTTATGTATGACTGGTGATGTCCCCCGCGCTTCGTGCCATGTCCTACCGCAGTCGTCTGCAATAGTTTGGTTATTACCCTGTTTGAAGCTGCGGGGTTTTAATGTTAATTCGTGTGAGACTCCAACACACAGATTATATCTTCATAATTAATATGTTAAATACGGGTCACGTCACGTATGAAGTCAGCTACAGGCCGACATGTTTCCATAGACCAAAAAGCTCTGTATAATATCTATGTAGCTCTATGGACCTGTGCAAAGTATGGAAAATCACGGAACAGAGAGCCTTTAGCCATAAGCCTATATTTCTATAGAAATGTTGAGAGACTTGTAATTCTCAAACCATTGATATTTGAACCAAGCTGTACAGGAACGTACTTTATGAGATTTTCAAAATTATCAAAATATTGCTACCTACCCTTTTTCCGTTTGTATGGAGATTGCGTGTTCAGGGCCCTCATAGGGCCAAATCGTACTAGCGCAAAGTCGAAGCGAAGCGATACGATGTAAATATGGCAAACTCACCGTGAATATCGCGGTTCTGAATCTCAGACAAAAATGACCTTTAATATCTTGAGCTAAAGGTGCGTTTGCCATATTAACATCGTTTCGCTTCGCTTCAACTCTGCGCTATTATGAATGAGGGTTGTCAGAATTGATTTTTCCCCCAGGTGGCGGCACTATGTCGAGAGGTTTGACACGAGCTGTCAAAAATACCCCTCGACACAGTGCCGCCACCTGGGGAAAGATCAATTGTGAAAACCCTTATTGCCTCTTAACGTATTCGAACATGTTCATCACATGAAGAAACGTTGAAGCTCCGCAGCGCCCTCTGTACATGAATTAGTTGTAATATAGTTAGCCCTGTTAGCGTAGGCTTTTCATGTTGATATCGTGTCTTCCTATTAACGTGTCGGAGTATATACACAGACGATGTGGTGGAAAATCGTAGGATTTTATTAACGAAAAATAAAAAATATAAGGCTGGCAACGCTCTTGTCACGACCCTGGTCTTGCATTAGTCCATAGGCAGCGGTGATCACTTACCATCAGGTAAACCGCTTGCTCGTTTTCCTTCTGATGTTATAAAAAGCGGGTATCTTAAGAGACGGCAACGCATCAGCACCCCCTCTGGTGTTCAGATGTCCATGGGCGACGGTGACCACTTGCCATCAGGTGACTCGTCTGCTCGTTTGCCGTCAAACACACAGAAAAAACTACGTAGCATAGCAGTGAATTTAAACACCACTTAAACTATAACTTGCGTACATACTGTAACTACTGTACTGTAAGATCCAAACGCTGTAATTATCGCAATGCAATGACAAGGTTCAGAATAAATGTTCTTTTTGCAAAGTCCACACTGCTAATATTCTTTTTTAAACACATAAATAATAATATTTACGGGACATAGTGCGACCATCTAGGCTAGAAACGACAGAGGGAATAATAATAAGGTTTAAAGTAAGGCCCGTTAATATTAATAACTATCCACCAATAGATGGCGCTAAATGAGAGTACCTACATCGGAAAAGTCCTGAAGGATTCTTGTTTTTTTTTGTGCCTGTAATAGTTTAACGCATCGAAAGAAAAGGTTTTGCCTACATTATTTAATTTGCAATGTTTTTTTTACACTTTTTGCGATTTTCCACCACAACTCTCACGACTAATATTGCTCAATTGGTTATCTCCCCTTAAAAGAGTAAAGAGCATTCACAGAGTATAAATAAAAACTCTTTAGTAATTGGTCCGAAGTATTTTGTCCCGCTCTGGCGCATGCGACGCGCGTGAGATGGCAATAGTAACTGTATGTTGATTTTTAGCGTAATACAAATTTGACAGCGGCACAAATGTAGTGGCTTTTTGCAGCAGTTGCTTACACAAGTATGTTGATCATATTGAACAACTATCCCTTTAGAATAGATAAAGCCTGAGTGAGACTTTCTTCGTGGTATATTAATTTATGTCCTTTTTTTCTAAAGTAAAAAACAAATTGTTGATATTTGGTTTGATTTGATGACAGGTTATTTCTACAACCAAACTTACAGAGCTTTCTGTAATATTAAAGTCGTACGATAGTAAATAGGAAAATGTTCGTTTATGCTATTAATTTTCAGTTTCAGGGAAAGTTCAGTGTCATCAATATCTAAGTGTTTGTAACTGTTGCAAACACCACATATTTCTATTCCGGTAAAATAGAATATAAAATGAAATCGCCAATTTATATGATTAGTTCCAACTTCGTCCACCGGAACGTATAATTTGTGGCGCTGTCGCGTAAAGCTTATAATTATTTGTTCGATTTGTTAAGATGTCCGAGTGTATTGTAAAATCTATTATTTCTAATCATGTGTCATTTGTTAGTACAATGGTTTTAAATTATTTCAATGAAAAGGTCGCTTCAGGTCTTAGAGTACAGCTCAGAGATAACTGCAGATACTAAGCTCTGTACAATCACGCCGAGATTAGTACATGTTGGGATAAAAAAATGTGTGTTGGTGAAATATATTTGTCATTTTATTGAATTTAGCTTACTGACAAAAATATGATTTCCTGATTTACTCTCGAATATGGGTGTACTTTCTGAAACGTACATTTACATAAATAAATTATTTTACGATCAAGTTATTGATTTGGGTTTCATTATATTACTGTAATGGTCTAAATGGAATTGTTATTGTTGTCAAAAATGTCTGGCAACGCTAAAAAAGTGTTGTATTTTGGGCGCAGAGTACAATTTTGAAGAGCTACCTACGTCTTTGACCAGGTCTTTATTATAAAATATAGCATTGTAAAGATACGAAAGAAGAAATAATACATCACAGAAGGTACTTGTTTTCGTTTATTGATTTGATTGTCTATTTAACTACTAAGATAAAGATTTGAGGTTTTAGCTAAGATTTTTATATCTATTGTACTTACCTCGGCGCGATTGTATGAAGCTTGGTCTCCGTAAGCCTCCTCTGTGCACACACCTCAGACAGATTTTACAGTACCTCCGAATTGTTACCGATCTAAGTTAGTCCGCCTCACGTCAGCTTGTAATCTACTTAATAATCGTATTTACCGAATAATTTTGTGTTAGGTTTTTGTCTGTCTTTATTAAGCCTTTTTGCGGAGGCCACCGAAGCGGAGACTTAAAAAACGGTGTTTAAAAAAGTAATTATGTTCCATGAAAGTAATTTGAGATAGTTGTTATGTACGGGGCATTAACTTTTGGTGTAATTAAACTAAATTTTGAATGTATTGCAACAGTTATATAATTCTGTTTCACTTTTATTTGTTGGACCATCATTTTTCGCTCCGCTTTTGGTGGACTACGGCCCTTATCCTGTTTTTAAAATCTCAGTCATAATAATATCAGCAACGAAGTCATACAATTTTATTTTAAACTTTTCAAATAAATCTATTTTTTTTTTTCAAATAAATATAATATTTAGAGACGTTAAAATTTTAAACTTTGATAATGTTTGCGTTGCCTGGACGTTCGGGCTCAAGTTACACTTTTATCATTTTTATTTATCAATCGTCGTATTAGCTCATTTATACAGTTGTTTCCTAATATTTTCATGTAACGACGTCTGATATTATTGTGGTTGCGGTGCCTGTTTACGTTTTGACAGCTGTCAAATATTGGTTTTTCTTTTTTACATCACTGCAATGTTATTTTTATTTTGTAGCTTATGCTCACTTTGTTTTATTTAAGTTTATTGTCTTTGTCTAATTCATTAAACTCTATGTATTGTCAAATTGATTGATCTCACATATTAAGAATATGCTTCATATAATAATATACATCACATTCATGAAATATCCAAAGTCCACCTAGAGCAATTTGATTTTTAATAGATGTCACTAACTGACTTATATTTTTCATGTAAAAGTCAGTGACTCCAGATCAACAATATAGGTAGAAGCACTGCAACTATTTTGTTGCTTTCCACTTGTCGGTGGGCGGCGGACGCCATCTTGAACCGTTTTGACAGCTGTCAAACTCCCCAAAAGCCAGCCATTTTACCAAAGCGTTGTATCATAGACGAATGTCGTGCTCAGTCGTTTTTATTATTTTATTAAATATTAAATGCACTGCTATTTTATTTTTTGTTTGTTTTCTTTTACCTTTTATCGTTTATTTGCGTCGAGATTACAGTTAAGTTTGGTGTCCCTCGGATTTAGAAGTGGCCAAGAGGGCTTTGTTAGTTGCCATTTAGTTGCAGTTTTACTTTAGTGTCGATTTCAATTAAGTCTACTTAAAAGTAGATCATACGTATTGTGAAGGCCCACCTTCCAAAAAAATGTCGCCAACCTTTTTATCATAGGTGGTGGCTTGATAATATTACTAGCATGTTAAAAGCAGAACATAAAACACATACTTTATTCATTATATGTAGAAACCTTGTTGTGGTAGGGTACAACTTACTGTGGGGCTAGCTCAATCTTTGTGATTTGTTTTATATGAAACGTATACTTTTTATTTTCTGAAAGACACTACTCGATAATACCCGCGTGTGGCTCTGCCTTTATCAAAGGTTAGTTTCATCTATGCTTAAATGATAAAGAGCAAAGATTTGATTGTTTGCATTGAATAGGCTCCGAAACTGCTGGACCGATTTTCAATATTTATTGACTTATTATGAAAATATCGTCAAGTAAATTGGTATATTCTTTCACTTACAGAAAGCTAATTTTATCTGCGTGTGACATACGCCCGTAATTTACGCGGACAAAGTCGCGGGGAAGGATTATGTAGTTAAAGGTTTCATTCTTCTTACGAGGGAAAAAGGAAGGTTTCTCCAAATGATAAAAACATTACCGCCGGTTGGAAATATGGAGAAAATCACGTCGGCGCTTCTGAGTTAATTTTCAGTGATTTCAACAAATAACTTATTTTGAGAAGTCTCCGTACACTCTCTGTTGAAAGGTTTCTTGCTAAAAATGAAAATACGTTATGTGAGTGTTATATTTAAATTAAATATCATGTAACATAAATTGTCTTTGGGTGAAAAAATGAATTTATTGTTAGAGGACAAAACTTGCCAATTCTATGAATTTCCCGCTTCTCTTCCAGAATAAAAGGAAAATTATCACTATAAATGTATGTATACCTAAAACGAAAAAGTTATTTTATCATGATTCCATTTGATTATGATTACTTCTGTACTCAATATTTTCTCTTATGATACATTTTTATTTAATTATAGAGTGTAAAAACATGGCATATAAAAAGCCCGCGCTACATTTAAAAAGACTGTAGGCACGGGACATGTCTAAATCGATTCTAGTTTCTTCAATCGATTGATTCGTAATCGAATCGATTCATACGTAAAAGTCAATTTTGGCGTCCCTGTACGAACTTTGTATATTGTTGCCGTTCTGTTGAAGCTTCTGTAAGTATTGTAAAGTGGTATGAATGTGTATAGTGTTAAGAAGTTCTATTGATGCCAAGGGGGTTATGGTCAAGAAAACTAAGCCATAAACAAAAAGTAAAGACGAAACAGCTTGTTTTTTTAATCGATTTGATTCAGGTGCATTACATTGAAAGATATAAAATTCAATCGAAAATATATCATTAAAAAAAAATACCCACTATCAGGTATATAGGAATACTTACTAAAAATCAATTCATTAATTTGTGTGCTCTGATGTCTCTAGTTTTTGTTTGCGGCCTAGTTTTCACAGGGAAGCTCCTAGAATATTACTTTCAATGAAGTTTGTTGCCACCTGCTAATAATTAATATATTAAATACTGCTGAGCTTAGACTGTTTTAACGAGGCACATATTACAAAAACATAAATAATGACAAACCAAGTAAACTTCTTTATTTTACTTTTACATAGCTAGGTAGTACTGAAATTAAGCAGAAAGAAAATGTTGGTCTTGCACCTTACTTAGAACCATTGGAAAAGATAGCTGGAGAATCGTTATGGCGGTTTTTATCAACAATAACTTGTTACAAAAATAAAATAATGTATACCTATGTCGAGCTCCGTGGCGCAGCGGTCAACACGCTAGCCTGCGATACGGGGGCCCCGGGTTCGATCCCCGGTCAGGTCAAGGTGAAAAAAGATCTTTTTCATATTGACCTGGGTCTTGGATGTTTATCTATATAAGTATATATATATATTATAAAATATAGTATCGTTGAGTTAGTATTCTGCGACACAAGTTCACAACTTACTGTGGGGCTAGCTCAATTTGTGTGATATGTCCCTATATATTTATATATTTATTTATATTTATATCTATTCTGCCGATACAAAACAGTCTAAGCAGGTTTAAATTTTCTCACACTGTCCAATTTTGCGTAGCGTAGTGCCATGTATATAGCCGTATCGAGTGCGTACATAGTAGTTAATATATAAAGTATTTTTGCATGACTATTGTAAAGTCTGGTGTGTAGCGAGCAGTGTGGTCTTTTCTACGATTACTATAAGATTACGCAGTATTGTTTCGAGTATTACGCTATGCGTTGGGCAAACGTACGCAAATGTTTGCCTAACATTAGCTATAGTTTCAATGATTCCCTCTTTGCAGTGCCGGATGAAGCCAGGGTTCAAGCTATCGTCGGGCTCCATGCATAATACTATCGATCTTTTATTTTAATCAGCACTTATTATTTGACATAATAGTTTTTTGGCATAAATCATTTGTCTTAAATATAATTAAGTAGGTACGCATAATTTTCTTACGTGATACAATATGCATGTAATTCAGCGCGGGCCGAGGGCTATTTAGCGTTTGCTTCTGCTCCGTGGCTCATCGGCACTGTATCTTTTTGCACTGCGATTGTTGAAAGACTCTGTAGTTCACGAAGACGACGCCGCTTCTGAGGCGTTATTGTGCAATAATTTTTCTATACGAGTAAATTAAAGATATTTGCGTAGTGTCTGTAGTGGTGTGCTCATCCAGTTTGTATAAAATCCTGATTATATATTATAGCCCAAAAACGCTTTTTCGAGTCCAGCGCCGCGGCGCATACCCGCCTTATTTATATAAATAGTACAAGATAAAGAGTGTAATGTTATTTGCATTTAAATAGAAAACGAATTTAATAGATGTTTGAAATAATTGTTTATTTTTTGTAAAATAAACGCTAACGACAAGGTTAATATAATTATAATGTAATCATTTGTTGTTGTGGTTTGACGTCGCACATTGCTCTAAATCAGAAAATTAGTGAAAAACCAAGATTAAGTTTCTAAGTGGGGTTAAAACAAAGATGAATAAGTTTGAAAGAGCATGCTTAACGTTATCCTTTTATATCGATACTCAAAAAACTATTTTGAGATAAATCTTCAGTATCATTGAGAGAGCATTCACTTAATTTTTCTCATCTTTGATTTGACACCCTGTACTGTGTTATTAGTATCTTAGAATATCAATATTATTGATAATGGCATCATAGTATCAATATTGATGATACTATAACTTTAGTATTATATTGTCTTTGCTAAACCAATAGTTCATGTGCGAGTGCGACGTCAACATTTCAATTCAAATAATGTTTCGGATCAAATTAGCTAATGTCTCAAGTATCACGGAATAGTGTCAAATTATACATAATGCTGAACACGTGAAATTGGTAGATTTGGGCACAGTTTTTTAATAGTGGTTGGTTTGGCGATGAGAAGTCTTGTGTGAATGCAGTGATGTTTTGATATTCGTAGGACGTAACGACTCTGTAGATGTAAACGGCAGGAAATGGATAAAGCTTATTGAGTAGAATTTCAAAGATCCTATTAGACATACTTCGTAATGTATTAAAACATCATTGCGTGTAAAATATTCACGGGTATTCAAGCAAAAAGTGGGGATTTCTGAAATCTTTACGCCAGATGGAATAGTTACAAATCCAGTCCGGCCATATTATCATATTTGATTGGACATTTCAGTGCAGCCATCTGTTAATAAACATTTTAGAAATTCACAGAAGTGAGAGATCGCCGAATGTATTGCAATAACGTAAGCTACCTCGCGCCTGCGCCGAAACACCAAAATTGAATTTAATAGATTTAGACGGTTTTATAGCTTTCCATGCGTAACACCCACTTGTGAGCCAAATGTGTTTTCCAAATCTTGTGTAACTATCAAAAATCATTGTAACTTTTAGATTATACGAAATGAATATTAGATATGTCGTAAGGAACATTATTTTTTATACTTCTCATTTAAACTGACTTTCTATGATTCTCATTATTACTATTTAGTGAGTACACATAAACATTTTCTTTATTGTATTTCTGATAATACTGTAGGTATTTACCACGTATTTACTAAAAGCAAACAAAAATACAAATATTTGTATACCAACAAACTAATTAATCTCGTTGCATGGAAAACAATAATCGCAACACTTTAAAGTAAGCAAAAACAGAAGGCTATCAAAAAAATAACTAAAAATATTAAAGGGTACATTCAGTCCTTGAGTATAAAAGTATCGCCTTAGCCACCTATTGGTTAAAATCAATATAATTTTTAAATAAATTTAACCATATCGACTCGACAAGAAGAAGAAGTCCTTGGGTGAGACAGCGGAATGCCTAGATTTATCCAATGTTGTCAATATATCTAATCCAATTTACTGGCTTAGATATATATAAACCCTAACTAAGGTACTATTTTTGAACGTGTGACCAGACCACTCGTCTTCGATCAATTTTTGTTTGGATAAAATCCGTCGTTAGCGAACGGCGAAATTTCAAAAATCGTACCATTGTCTGGCCTCATGTAGAATTTGTTTTAATTTATGAAACAGTTGTTTGAGATATCAGATCCAATCTGCTCGTTGAATATTTTTAGTTACTTTTTAGTCCTTATCATACTTGCTTTATTTTGTAATATAGTTCGATATTATAATATTTTGGATGTCGTGTTTGAGCATATCATTTTGTTATATTCGTCCAGTTGTTATTAATGTACGAGAACTAGAGCTTCCTGTTCCACGAAACGATTTATAATCGATTGATTTAGTCGATATTTCCACTTTAGACTTTGTCCAGCACTATTGGTGGTCGGTGTTGCTACTTTTAAAAATCCTATAAAATACACTGTATTATACCAATCAATAAAATATACACAGATATATGAATCTCCATACAATCCGCGCTTTAGTAACGTACTCTTCTGCCCACTGTTTGTATGTGCGTTTAACTAAATACAGTGTTCTATGGAAGGTGCTAAGAGCCTACTTATATTTCAAACACAAATTACGCCGCCATTTTCAATGCGAACTTTTTTCTTCAAAAAAAAAGAAAATCTGGTAGCTATACAAAAGATCGTTGGTTGTGGCATACAGCCTTAGAGTATCAGTATAACTTATAACGTTAATATTGATACTCTAAGCATACAGCATACGATGCTATTTATAGTACGTAATAAAGAAGTATAGGAAATGTTCCCTTTCTGAAATTAATTCTTGTCATTTTCAACCGACTCCAAAAAAAGGTAATGCGGTTCTCAATTCAGTTGCATTTTTTAATGTTTGTTGGGTAGTAAGTACCTCGAATATCCTACATAAATGTAGGTACCGATTTGGAAGGGTGCACAGCGGGCCACATAGAATAGTAAACCACCAATATTACTTGTACAATAGTACCAATAGTATGGGAATAGAGAGTATACTTTTGGCCCACCCTTGACCCTACTTTGAAACTAGATTTCATCAAAATGGTTGCAATAGTTTGGTTGAAGTCAGTTTTCTTACTTGAATTATGTTGTAAGTACCTACTACAAAATTGCATCGTATGTAGACGCATTAAATAGCTGTATTTATATAAAAATCTAAGATGTGATCGAACTTTAAAATAGAAAAAGCTTGGAAAAGAAGATTGTAAGCTTTTCACAGAAAGTGAAAACAACGAATACGCAATAATTGCTTCTACACTACTGTATTGTGGCGCCCTCGCGCGACCCCCGGTGTGATACAACACTATGCAAATAAACTAACTTTGAATAGCGATTTATATGTTTTATTTTTACCCTACTCTGTTTGTACCCGAGAATGGCTATTGTCGTAGCGCGTTTGTATTTATTTTGAGGTTGTTTTATTCAGGAATTTCGTGATAGCCTTGGCAGTTCTCAGCGCGCGTAAACTTAATATGGCTTCAGAGCGTCAACCATGAGTTTATAATACGTGAGTAGTAAACGATTCGATCTAAAGTAAACTATTCCACGGCTCGTAATAGTAAACTATTGTCTCACGCGATAGAAAACGAAGGTCATTTTTGTAACTCATGGTACTTTATATGTAAAAGTTTGTGAATGTAGGGATGTATGGATAGACGTAGAAATGTTACTCCTACACGCAAAAACTACCGGACGGATTTTTGATGAAACTACAATGATTTTATGGCTACAATATGTACACCACCACCGAAAACGATGAAGGAATCGCTGATACATTTTGACTCGTAATTTGGGTTCTATCTGTTTAATATATCCCTATATATCCCTTGAGGGGTAGATAGAGCTCATGGGATATTTAGCATTGTAGAAAGCATAAAGTTGAAAAGCGAATCAAAATAGTGATGGGTATCTAAGATGTGTTGTTTGTCGAAACTTTGACTTTGGTTTATAATGTTTTAATTTGCTTATTCTACTTCTCTCAACTCCCGTTTACTGATACTGATATCGATGATCGATATTCTAGGATTAAAAACGGTTTTTTTGCTTGAGACAAGGCTTTGATGTTGATGTCTAATTTTTTTTTCTTCAAGCTAGATTCAAATGACAATAAAATTATTACCAATAAAATAAACTGCATAATAAAATAGAAATCTACGTGGATGAAGTCTCGGGTAACAACTGGCTTTTATGCAAGTATTGAAACCTCGGAAAACATCACCAAAGAAAAGACAATACATTGTGACATCTAGTAATAATTTACATAACAATTGACATCTATCTAACCTACTTATATTTATTTATGTATGCTTTTTCCGTAGTTGGTACTTTTTTATTTCTGCTATTCGATCATAGATAGCGATAGTATATTCCACTTCAAATAACTATCAAATATTGAATATTGAAGTTTATTGCTTTATTACCTATGTACTTCCAATATTTAGACAAAAGTCGTGTAAATCAAAATATTTTTATGATAAGAATGACGATGCAATTCCATTGTCCGTACTAAGCGAAATATTTAAGAATAATAGTTACCGCTATTCCATACTAGATGGAGCTCTACCAAAGACACCGAAGAAAGAAAGTAATAAACTGGTATTGCCAGAATATTATATTTCTTACATTTTGTGTAGCGAAAGATTTCATCGTAGTTGATCGTTCGTTCCATTCCAACCCCACAGTACTTTAAACCAACTTCCTAAAAGAAGAGGCATCCTTAATTTAAGAAACTTATAAATATTTTAAACTATTTTTATGCTTTCACAATGCATAATCATTAACGTCATCTCTCATTGAACACCCAAATGGTGGTTGTATGTAATAAAAGTTAGAGAAAAACCGGCCAAGTGCGTGTCGGGCCACGCGCAGTGTAGGGTTCCGTAGTTGCGAATGACAACTTTGAGTTCACACTATTCACACTCGCACCTTACAGTTTAGCGACCAAAAACATCTAAAAATGAAAATAGTATGAAATTTTACAGTTTATAAGTTGGTTGCCTATAACTTTTTAGTTTGTACTTAGTCCTCAACTCTGATAGTTTTCCTTTAAACTTCAGTATATATACTACTGCTGTAATTTTTTTCACGTATCTATATATAACCGTTTAGCAGATAGAGGGGGGGGACACTTACCTCAAACAAAAATTCGCACTTTAAAACCAAATATTTCGGAAACGGATCCCTAAATCGGAAAATGGTGTTCTCAACCTCACAATATTTTTAAAAGACCTATTTAACGATATCCCACACGATGGGTAAATAGAGAAAAAAAAATTACTCCCCCACTTTACTTGTATGGGAGCAACCCTAAAAAAAATTTTTTTTCAAGTTTTTATTCTACCACTTTTGTGCCATGATTAATATACATACCCATACCAAATTACAGCTTTCTAGTACTTATAGTCTCTGCGTAAAACCGCGGACGGACAGACAGACAGACAGACAGACATGGCGAAACTATAAGGGTTCCTTGTTTACTACGGAACCCTAAAAAGGGTTGGAAAGTGACCTTCATTCAGCGATGGTGGTCCCATTTGCAGCTCTGAGATATGGAATAGGTAAAAAGACTTATTTGACCAGCCCGCCACCATCGTCCTCACTACACAAAAAACTTGGTGTGGTATTTCATTATAACCTCTTTATTGAATTCGTCGTATCTTTTTAAAATTTTTCAGGATGTAAACAATTGGCATGCTAACTTTTCTAAAGGTCATGATTTTATCATTTTATGTGAAAGAAAACATTATTGTAAAACTAATTTCGGTCTTGCTGCTATTAAATAACTTTATTAGTTTCATCATTCCTTTTTAATTTTAAAGTTTTTCCAAACTTTTTCATTGCCGTTTTTGATGTTTTGGAATAAAGGAGAATAATATTCTTAGTAACACAAAATTATTTATGATGTCTATCCCAACTAATATTATATAAATGCGAAAGTGTGTTTGTTTGTTTCGGTGTATCTACTGAACCGATCACCATGAAATTTTGCATACACATAGGTTAGGGTACTGAGAAGGACATCGGCTATATATCACGCGGGCGAAGCCTTGGGTAAAAGCTAGTTGTTATTAAAATAAAATAAAGTCGTACGGAAAACAAGACGAAATCGGGGTAGAAAAAATGCATCCGAGAATGACGTCACAAATCGTGAAATCTGTTACATCGAAAATACTGTTATTTTAACGTTTAGCTCGAAACGGTTTTAGATTCAACCAGTTAATTTAGCTAAGCAAATTCCATTAAAACAGATGTCATAAAAATCTGCATGTCCCTTTTTGACTTACCAATTTTGTTTAACTCCATTATAACATAACTTTCCTTTTCGCAATCCTGTTTTAAGTGCAGTCGTAAAATATCAACTCTATCAGTGGTTGGCTAACATTCTGATAATATGTAACTTATTTTTTCAAGAATCTGGCAACACATTAAAAATTATTTTTTGTTTGTCGCACGTCGTCACGGTAGTACGGTAGTGTCGGCCATTCTTCAAGAGTTCTCCAAAAAGTTTTAATTCTGATTACGTTGCATTCTATATTGGCTGTTTTAGTATTTTAACCTCGTAGTTTTACAGGTGAGTTAACAAATCTATTTACACGTTTTGCCTAAATGCAGCTTCAAAAATTTGATCGATACCTATTAACAAGTTGACGATTTGTGGGTACCTAGGTAATTTTTTAATTCTTTTCTTTTATTTTATCTTTTCTATTCAGTGCTGATCTTGTGCTGATGGATGATTAAGAAATAAATATGGTTTTCGTGCCCGAGAGATCACGCGAGCAGTGTTTACGCCATGATTATGCGCACTTGGTGAGTATTCTTTTTTTTTTTCATTTTCGGGTAGTTTGTAATTTCTTTAGAACAGAGAAAAGAAGTGCTAAATTCTTGTCCGCAGGTGCATCTTCCATATTATGTGCTACACAGGTGTGCTAAAATACAATTGGTGTATGTTCAGATATGATACAGAGCTGGAAGTAGGATATTCAAAATCATCTGGCCTTTTTTTAGTGTCCACTGCAGGAGCACGACCCTTTCTATACTACCAGAGCCATATATTAGCCAGAGCAGTCAGAGGTTTTGGCCTACACTCAGCAGGCTGGCCAGACGGGTTGGAGAGGTCTCTTTGATTTTTATAAACTTTTTTTAGCTGGTCTTTCCTAAGTCACCCTCTACGGCATCCATGGGAAGACTTATAGACTTGGAGTGGTCCTATTCTACTTTGCTGTGAACCACATGGAACCACATTTGGCCTTAAATGCAACATTAAACATATAAATTACTCTTCCAGGGATGCCATTGACTATGCCATCCAAAGACAACTTCAAAACACTTAAAAGATGGAGTCGGCAAGCATGTAAAGCTATGATGTACTAGAAAATGGCAATAAGGTGCTTCGGGTAATCTATGTACATTCAGCTTTCAGCAGGATAGTTCCAAGTAAGTGTCCTGCTTTAGGAATGTTTTTGTTAGCTATGTAATTTGAAGACCTCCTAGGCGCAGTGGTTAACATGTACCGGTCCAGTGGTGGTCCCGGCTTCAAATCCCTGGTTCGGTCATAATAGAAAACCATCTTTTTTAGATTGGCCTGGGTTTTTAAATGTTTATTTATATGAGTATCTATTATAAAGTAAAGTATCTTTGAGTTAGTATCATTTTGTGTGATTTGCTCCTATATTTGAAAAAAATCAAAGATATACAGATGAGTATTCTTCATTTATATATATAAGACCCAAAGGTTTCAGGACCATTATTTATTTTTATGTTATTCATTAATCATTTTTTTTCAAAGCTTCATTACACTTACTGTGAGTATGCCAGCCAAGCTTCATTAATAAATATATAAAATGAAGTTATTTCAAAATTTACCAAATTAAAATTTTCCTATTGACTATAATACATCATCATCAGGTATTTTTTAGCCTCCACTACATGAGCACGACCCTCTCTGTACTACCAGAGCTATTAATTAGCCAGAGCAGTCAGAGGATTTAGCCTACACTACAATTGATTGATACATAATTAACCTATCTCAAAAACTACTCAAACAACTTTAATGATACTTGCACTGCTCCCTAATATATATATAAGTTATTTCCCTAATTTAGTAGACTCACATGGTTTATATTTTCTGAGATATGAGCCAATAAATATAGGGGAATACTAACACAGGCATATTATGCTTAAAACTGGACTCCAATCGCTATCCAGAAATAATGGTTTACAGTAAAGAAGAATAAGGCGAGGAAGAAGAAGAAGAAATCGTGAGATGAACAACAGCACTTTGGGAGAGTAAGTCTCTGTAATGCAGTAGAGATTGAATGACACACTCCAGCAGTACAGCGAGAGCCCTGGAGCACTAAGAATGAAGAGCCTTGGCAAAGTGAGTATTACTATTTTTATATGTAGTATATGTATCGTCTATTATATTTATATGTACTAGCGTGTATGACGTTTATGAAGTTTATTATTCTTGTTTATTTTATTGTTTTTTTTGTTTCACTTTTTTCTAACTTTGCACTACCCCATCAATTGGCTACTTGACTAAAAAATTTTTCGTGTCGCTATGTAAAGACCTGCCAAAGGTAAACATTGGCTTTAAGTCCGCCTTTACACTGTATTGTGTATGTATAATATAATAATAATAAATATATACGGACAAATCACACAGATTGAGCTAGCCCCAAAGTAAGTTCTTAAGTAAGACTTGTGTTATGGGATACTACCTTAAATACCTCAACGATACTATATTTTATAATAGATACTTATTATATAGATAAACATCCAAGACCCAGGTCAATCTGAAAAAGATCATTTTCCATCTTGACCTGACCGGGGATCGAACCCGGGACCTCCGTGTCGCAGGCAGGCGTGTTGACCGCTGCGCCACGGAGCACGACTGTATCACGTGTATAAACTTAAATAAATAATCATCATCAGGTCTTTTTGAGTCTCTACTGCAGGAGCTTGACCCTCTCTGACTGCCAGAGCCATGTATTAGCCAGAGCAGTCAGAGGATTTTGAGACCTCTTTGATGTGAATAAGCTTTGTTTAGCTTGTGCTTCTTTTATTGTAATATACACTCTGTTGATAAAACTCTGTCCGAAAGGGGCGACTCAGCCCGTCAATATGAACAACTTTTAATATATTGGACTTTCAAAAAAATCTTGAAATTGCCCGGCCGGCTTAACACATTTGTATGGGAATGTCAATTTTTTTTTGCAAACAGCTGATATTTCTAAATTGATTTTGTTGGCAACCTCTAGATGAAGAGCCCGATGGCCCAGTGGACATTAGCATTATGGCTTATACTTGTTGAGCAACCCTGGTCGCAGGCCCCAATGGCCTGGACCAACGGCTTAAGAGTCCCACGTAAAGCCGAAATCCCATACAAACGTAGTTTGGTTTTAGTTTTACAACAGTTAAGCCAATCTCAACCAAATTTCGTACATACGACCGGATAAGGCATATTGATGTTTATAATCAGATTTAAATTTTAAAAACAATACCTATACAAAATTACAGCGAGTAGAAGTTTCGTATCGAAAACTTCTACTCGTTGTAATTTTGTATAGGTTATATACATACCTTCCGAAGCCGGAGGAGCTCGAGATACTTTCATGCCACTTGCAGTCTTTTGATTCGAAAACTGAAATCTGGTTATAAACATCAATATGCCTTATCCGGTCGTATGTACAAAATTTGGTTGAGATTGGCTTAACTGTGTAAAACTAAAACAAAACTACGTTTGTATGGGATTGCGGCTTTACGTGGGACTCTTAAGGCGTTGGTCCAGGCCATATATTAACCAGAGCAGTCCGAGGATTTGGGGTTGAAGGTCTCTTTGATGTGAATAAGCGTTGTGCTGTGTTTTCATAGTCGCTTTCTGCGACATCCACGGGAAGACTTGGAGTGCTCCCATTCTACTCTGCCGGGAACCACACGACGGAATTATGTACTGCTATAGACGTTATACACTAACATTTTTGTGTCTGTTGAAGAGTCAACTAGTTTGAATTGACTGACAGTTTCTCCTTTTGCAGATGCCGTGAAGGGTATCACTAACACATACCACACTGAAGCCCAAGATCATACAGGGATCTTCATGGCATTGTTGGTGAAAGCAAGATTCTTACAATATCAGGAAGGTTCTTCAATAGAAGAGACTTGAAGGATGCTTAAGGAGTTTGAAGACATTGCAATTTCAATTCTAAGTACTAACTCCGAATAAACTTCCGTTTTTTTCCATACACTTCTTAAATATTTTCATAAACTGACACAGGTAAATATGGAACTCATTTTAGAAGCACATTTAAATTATATAGTTCTATTTAGAGAAGTTATGGTCATACTGTATGTCATACAGTAACATGAGAGATTTTATTGTACAAAATGGTTTATTGTTATAATTTTGAGGGCATACGAAACACCTGATGCCCATGGACATCTGCAACACCTAAGTTTTTCAAAGCACGGCTGGAAATTAAACATGAATTTACCTGTAGGGATCCAGCTTTGGGGAAAAATAGTGGAAGGAGTTGAGGTAACAACTCACGTGAGGAAAAAAGATCTAGAGTAACATGTTGTGGATCACCAGATATGTTACCATATCAGGTCTTTGGTAGTCTCTCTACTGCAGCAGCATGACCCTTTGTACTATCAGAGCCATATATTAGCCAGAGCAGTTGGAAGTTGGTCTACACTCTCCATGCTGACTAAATGGGTTGGAGAGGTCTTCTTTGATGTTTATAAGCTTTTTTCAGCTTGTATTCCCTAAGTCGCCTTCTACGATATCCACGGGAAGACTTGAGTAGTCCTATTCTACTCTGCCGGGAACCACACGGCATGTACAATATGTTATGTCTTCATCATCATCTGAGCCGTAAGTCAACTTCTGGAGAAAGGCTTCTAAAGATTTTCCATTATAGCGGGTTTTGTCATACTCACCACGTTTGGCAGACGGGTAGGTGAGTGCAGTTTGTTTAGCTTATCTCGGTTCCGATGGTGCTGCCAATCAAAACCGTTTCTCAAGTGAAGGAAGGGAGGTTGGAGTATGGGAACGGGATAAAGGTATTCGTCTATGCTACTTGCTCGGATGGATTGGGGATGAGTTTGTAGCAGCTCGGGAGGCCGGGCGCGCGTACCCGATGCCATACCTGCAACTGACAGGCAGTTGAGGATCTCAGCCCTGACTCCTGCCCACAATGTTATGTCAACATCGAAGAAACTTTGCCATGTCCAGCCGTGCTGCAAAGACTGGGCTTTGATGTCATACGATCGGGTCCCTTAGGTTTCCGTGCCCAAAGGGTAATGGTACCCTATAACTAAGCCTCCGCTGTCCGTCCGTCTGTCACAGGACTGTATCCCTTGAATGGTAATAGGTAGAGACTTGAAATGTCTTGTCTATATCTATTGCCGGTATACGTTACTTTGTATTATGCATAGTGTAACATGCCCTTAAAGTGGTGACTCACACCGTCAATATGAACAACTTTGTCAATGGGGTCAATGCTGGGAATACAAAAATTTTTGACTTTCTAATACATTTTGGCCGGGCGGCCAACCGTTTTGTATGAAAATGTCGAAAAGAGTTTTCAGCATTGATACCATAGAAAAGGCTGTCCATGTTGATGGGCTGAAACACCGCTTTAAGAGCGTATACTAGCAGTATTTTTTCAATATGGTTTCCACACAAATGTATTTCTCTATTTTCTCGCTGAAAACTGATTCTAGAGCCACAATTCTTTTTTTTTATAAAATCTAGTACTAAAATAGGAATGCCCCTATTTTTTATTTTTTCCAAAAAACCTGCTTTTGTACAATTTTTTTTCTTTTAAACAGCTTTTTAGAAAAAAATACAACATAGGGACATACCTTTTTTAGTAATAGATTGTATATAAAAAGAATTGTGCCTCTAGAAGCAGTTTTCAGCGAGATAATAGAGAAATACATTTGTATGGAAAACGCACTGCTAGTATACCCTCTTAAGGTGATATCAAGGTCATGTTACATACTGTATAGTGATTCTAAATGGTCATGTTACAGCCTGTTTAGTGATTCTAAGTATCCTGGCAATATTTTAATGTCTGAATCAAAAAATATCATCAATCAATCATCATCAACAGGTCTTTAGTCTCCACTGCAGGAGCACGACCCTCTCTGTACTACCAGAGGCATGTATTAGCCAGGGCGTGGTTCCCGGCAGTGTAGAATAGGACCACTCCAAGTCTCCCCGTGGATGTCGTAGAAGGCGACTTAGGAAACAAAAACTAAACAAAGCTATAAACATCAAAGAGACCTCTCCAACCCGTCAGGCCAGCGTGGAGAGTGTAGGCCAAATCCTCTGACTGCCCTGGCTAATCAAAAAATATACTTCCTATAAAAATGCATCGATTAGCTGACAAACCTGGTGCATTTTTATGTGAGGTGCGAAATAAAATAAAAAAATGAAAACGTTTAAAAAAATGAAAATAATAAAAGTGTCCAATGCACATGTGAGGTGCGAAATAAAATAAAAAAATTAAAACGTTTAAAAAATTAAAATAATAAAAGTGTCCAATGCACACAGAGTGGAGTGCATTGGAGGATCCTGCAGTGGATGTTGTGAGCTGTAGAAAGAAGAAGAATAAAAGTGTCATGTTACATTCTGTATAGTGATTCTAAGTATCCTGGCAATATTTTAATGTTTGAATCAAAAAATAAGGAAAAAATATACTTCCTATAAAAATGCATCATCAGCTGACACGCCGATGAGCCGATCGATGCATTTTTATGTGAGGTACGAAATAAAATAAATCTATGAAAATTAAAAAAAAAAAAATAGAAAAAATAAAAACAAGCATATTCTATTACCACTATATGAGATTTAACTAAAAATTCACGTTTTTTTTGTTGTAGTTGAATATTGTATGGTGGTAAAGAAGGCTTTAATTAAAAAAAAAACCGGCCAAGTGCGTGTCGGGCCACGCGCAGTGTAGGGTTCCGTAGTTGCGAATGACAACTTTGAGTTCACACTATTCACACTCGCACCTTACAGTTTAACGACCAAAAACATCTAACAATGAAAATAGTATGAAATTTTACAGTTTATAAGTTGGTTGCCTATAACTTTTTAGTTTGTACTTACTACTCAGCTCTGATAGTTTTCCTTTCAACTTCAGTATATATGCTACTGCTGTAATTTTTTTCACGTATCTATATATAACCGTTTAGCAGATAGAGGGGGGGGACACTTACATCTAACAAAAATTCGCACTTTAAAACCAAATATTTCGGAAACGGAGCCCTTAATCAAAAAATGGTGTTCTCAACCTCACAATATTTTTGAAAGACCTATTTAACGATACCCCACACAATAGGTAAATAGAGAAAAAAAAATTACTCCGTCACTTTACTTGTATGGGAGCTACCCTAAAAAAAATTTTTTTTCAAGATTTTATTCTACCACTTTTTTGCCATGATTAATATACATACCCATACCAAATTACAGCTTTCTAGTACTTATAGTCTCTGCGTAAAACCGCGGACGGACAGACAGACAGACAGACAGACAGACAGACAGACAGACAGACATGGCGAAACTATAAGGGTTCCTTGTTTACTACGGAACCCTAAAAAAAGGTTTTATTTAAAAACATTGTTTATTTGGTATACTCTGCTTAATTAAGGCTTGATGTTCGATTACCAGAGAAGGCAAAATACTGTATTAATCGCCTACAAACTAGTGTGAATTAATAAATTTAATAATTACTAATTAATTAATAATCACAGGTTATTTTTAGAGGTGTTTGTATTTGGTTTGTGTGTTGTGTTATCAAGAATATATTGACTACCATCCGCTCTTACTGGTGACAATTGGGACTGTCAAACAATAAATATTCCCATTTGTCCCCAGTAAGGGGTGTGGCCAGTGGTGGCAACTTGTAAAACAAATCAAAATTGCTCCCATGCGACACCAGTGTTGGCTTCTGAGGGCAAATGGGACTGTTCTGTCTGGATTGTTCTGTCTTTCATAACCTTAATAAGGGCTGTTGTTCGTTTAAATGTGTATATTGTTTTGTCTTAGCCTTGGTGGGCATTAACGATTCCTGGATTGTTCGTAACAATTGCAAATTTTTCATTACTGACTTCACTATTGATTACGCTTGAAGAAACACTGACATATCAAATGTCAGTGTTTCTTCAAGCGTAATCAATCACTTTCAAAGTTTATTGTTTGTTTATATTAGAGAGATTATAATCATGCCTCTTCGATGTCTTCTCGTAAGGTCGTCTTCTCGTTAGATGACTATGCAATCTATTTTGTATCGTTTTACAATTTAAATTGTTGGTTTTCCAAATAAAAAAAAACTTCAATTGTTTGAGCTTATTTTTTCATGTATTTTAATTAAAAACGAGAAAATAAAATAAAACTAAATTAACGTAAAAAATAGTAAGAAAACCTGTCTAAAATAAAACTTGTGAAACAAGAATAAAAAGGTACCTACAAATTAAAAATATTCCTTAAGTCACTTGCAGTGACCGGTGAAGTGTGACAACAATGATGTCGAGTTGGATATTGGATTACTCTATAAATCTGCGGAGCTTCTTCACAAACATAATAATAAATCGCTCGTTTCAAGCTATACTTAATTTTATATGTTGTGGTGTCTGGTTTAAGATGTCATAAAAAGTTATCTCAAGTTCAATTGAGCTGAATATTTGAAGACGTGCCATGTATATTGCATATAATGTATAACATATAAGTATCTATTATAAAATATAGTATCGTTGAGTTAGTATCCTACGCTACGACACAAGTTCACAACTTAATGTGGGGCTAGCTCAGTCTGTGTGTGATTTGTCTCTATATATTTATTTATATTCGATAATCGACTGAGAGGGCGTGATGCCCCAGCTTATGAAATATTCTTTCGTATATCCGCTTCTCTGGCTGTTCTTCTTTACAAGACTCATCTCTCAACTGATTCGTCTGAAATCTTGTACAATTCAATAATGTGTATTTTTTTTCGATACAGTTTTTGTCATAATTGTTCCCAAGCGACACCAGTGTTGGCTTCTGAGGGCAAATGGGACTGTTCTGTCTGGATTGTTCTGTCTTTCGTAACCTTAATATGGGCTGTTGTTAATTTAAATATTCAATAATGTGTATTTTTTTTTCGATACAGTTTTTGTCATAATTGTTCCCATGCGACACCAGTGTTGGCTTCTGAGGGCAAATGGGACTGTTCTGTCTGGATTGTTCTGTCTTTCATAATTCTTAATATGGTCTGTTGTTAATTTAAATATTTAATAATGTGTATTTTTTTTTCGATACAGTTTTTGTACCAGCTCTACCGTCTGAAGTATGACTTGACTAGACCTGTCAACTGAAACCTTGTGTAAAGTATGCGGGGAATGGAAGCGAGGGACAGGTGTTTAGGTGGAATGGCGTCCTGGGCTCTCGCTTCCCCACGCAGACTTCTCACAGGGCTTCGAGTTGTGTTGTCTAGTTATTCATAAATCTTCATCTCTCCTTCACTGCTCCATGGTCCAGTGGTTAAGGCGTTTGCCTTGTTGACCCGGGGGTCGTGGGTTCGATTCCCACGGGAAGCATACTTTGTTGTTTCCAGTTTGGTTAGGACATTGCAGGCATGAACCACCTGATTGTCTGATAAGAAAGATGATTCCGTGCTTCTGAGGCATGTTAAGCCGGTGGTCCCGGCTGCCATCTGGTAGTCGTTGAAGGAACCACGTCAGAGGCCGAGAGGCGGTTCCGAAGAAGTCTGACACCAGGTTGTGCATGGTCGACTGACCGTGTCACCTACACGAAATGATGATGATAATGATCTCTCCTTCAAGTTTTCTTTTTGTAAATTCACGTCTCTGTCAAATTTTGTTTCTGTTAACTATCATGGCTGAATTTAATGCCTAAGTTACATTTTTATTCTATTTTTTATTTTGTGGCTTCCACTGAGATTTCAGTGATTCTTCCAGTGTCCAGTTTAATGAGATACGTAAGTATCGGTGTTAGGCTTTATAGTTTTAACAAGTACCATCAAAGATGGCGTTTGCTCTTTGATGCCTCGTGGGAGCTTCTGTGACAAATCTATACTATTTGTTATGAGCACGAGCATTTGTAACAACAAACTACACAAATTAAAGTCCACTAAAATCAATATGCAAAATCGTCTAAGGCAAACCCCAGCTGCAGCCCTTGACTACCCCACCACAAACTCTTCATGTTTTTGTCAACTTTCGTGTGTCTGTTAAATTTCTTATTTCTGTCAATCAAAATTCATGTCTGTGCGTCATCTTATCTTGCTAATTTGTTGTACCCGTGTTCAGTTGAGTTCAAATATGGTATACAGAAAAAAAAAAAGAATGGTATACAGGTGTAAATCAAAGGCAAAGCAATATTCAATGAGCTCCTCTGATTATTAAATAGTTAACTCTCAGTGAGTGCAATATACGAGGACAAGTATCATGCTGGTAAAGAAAAGAAAATCATTAGATTTCTTTTTAGGGTTCCGTAGTAAACAAGGAACCCTTATAGTTTCGCCATGTCTGTCTGTCTGTCTGTCTGTCTGTCTGTCTGTCTGTCCGTCCGCGGTTTTACGCAGAGACTATAAGTACTAGAAAGCTGTAATTTGGTATGGGTATGTATATTAATCATGGCACAAAAGTGGTAGAATAAAAACTTGAAAAAAAATTTTTTTTAGGGTTGCTCCCATACAAGTAAAGTGGGGGAGTAATTTTTTTTTCTCTATTTACCCATCGTGTGGGATATCGTTAAATAGGTCTTTTAAAAATATTGTGAGGTTGAGAACACCATTTTCCGATTTAGGGATCCGTTTCCGAAATATTTGGTTTTAAAGTGCGAATTTTTGTTTGAGGTAAGTGTCCCCCCCCCTCTATCTGCTAAACGGTTATATATAGATACGTGAAAAAAATTACAGCAGTAGTATATATACTGAAGTTTAAAGGAAAACTATCAGAGCTGAGTACTAAGTACAAACTAAAAAGTTATAGGCAACCAACTTATAAACTGTAAAATTTCATACTATTTTCATTGTTAGATGTTTTTGGTCGCTAAACTGTAAGGTGCGAGTGTGAATAGTGTGAACTCAAAGTTGTCATTCGCAACTACGGAACCCTACACTGCGCGTGGCCCGACACGCACTTGGCCGGTTTTTAATTTTAATATTGAACTGAATTTATGCAGAATTTCGTTTCTGCATAAGACCTTTGTAGACTAAATGACATGACATCTGCTTCGATCTTACTGATTTCCACCTTGATTTCATTTAAAGTCCCTTATATATATCAGCGTTTGACAAATCATGGCACAGCACTTATAGTTCTGAGATAGAACTAAATAATATTTTGCATTCTTTTTAGTATTACATTGTTTGAATTCTTACAAATTCCACGGAGTTGTATGCCATTTGTCCAAAAAGACGATACGATTGTGTGAGTAGAAATGATCATGTTCAAATTGTATTGGACTGGAATTCCGGCAACATTAAAATTTAATTTAACTGGCTTCCCGGGAATGTTGAAATTTAATTTGAAGCCTTTTATCGGTAATGTTATAATTAAAATTGGACTGGCTTCTAGGTAATGTTAAAATCGAATTTGTTTGGCTGTCTGGCAATGTAAAAATTGAATAGAACTGGATATAAGGCAATGTTAAAATTAAATTTAACTTCCCGGCAATGTTAAAATCCAAATTAGACTGGCTTCCCGGTAATGTTAAAATTGATTTTGACTGGCTTCCCGGCAATTTTACAATCAAATTTTACTAGCATCCTGGCAATTTTAAAATTAAAGTTGGACTAGCTTCCTGGGAATGTTTATATAAAATTAGTCTCGCTTTGGCAGCAAGACTTTCAACTATTTCCTGTGGTAGAGTGAGCATTTTCTAAAGAAATCAATCTTTGCAACTCTCTAGATGCTCCTTTAAAATTGGTCCCATTATAACTCCATAAGTCAGTACATTTAAACGTTTAAAAGATGCCAAAAAACTTGTGTGGTAAGATCGCTTACTACTTCTTGCTTGGCTATTGTCGCCATGCATACAAAAATACATATGTATTCCCTACATATGTAAGTCTCTCCCCTCAGTGGCATGATGTCCACGACCCTTTGTGATTTTTACATTTATAAGTCCAGCGAAATCTACACCACAAGACTGGAATGGACGAGATGATGATACCCTGGATGATGGTAACTGTCCCATAAGTTGAGCATTTGTGGGATTGTTTTAACTGAATTTGATATGATTTTTCTTTTTTCGATATGGTCGAAAAAGTTCGAGTCAAACAAATGGATGCGAGAACCACTGAAGCAAGGAACAGTTGCTACTTGGTTGTAGACTCCAGTCAAAAGGCTCGTCTGATTTGCACAGGAAATTTTAGAGTAAAGTCTCACCTCAGGTAAAGTTATTCTGGTGACCTTTGAGCTTGTTCCTCGTTTGTTCATTGTCCCATTTCTTCGCGTGTATACCATTTTTTGACATTTGTAATCTGTGCGAGTATCGACAGATCTTTAAAAGTCCCGAACATCCCGTGGAAAACGATTTGAGATGCCATTTCTGTTTCCATCTCTCCGCAGACGCTGAATTGATTTTTTATACACATACCAGCCCCCTGAACCAGTTGAGCTAAAGAAATTACAGAGTTTTTTTTGATCAGAGGATAAGTCCCAGACTTTAGTAAAGATTTTAATGGGGAAGTATATGCGTGTTGCTTGCCGAGAGGAAGTTATAAGCAGAATTTCTGCAACTAGTGTGGTCAACATCGATATCTCAGACGTCTGCTTTGTAGTCTTAGTCAACTCGATGATGTCATCGATACAAGGAATGTGTGCAAAGGCCCTTTTAACAGCTGCTGCGTATTTCCGCCGGTATACGCCTTCACTTCTAATCATACAAAGCCACGCAGTCATCGGGCCCAAACTCTGCACAATGGAAGACCTACGTTCAGGTGGTGTTGAGGACTGTATTAAAAGACTGGTTGAACTTGAACACTTTTTATTTTCTTGATTACTGAACGAATACTCAACGATCACTGAACGACTTGAGGGCCTTAGCTTTATTCTACATTTTACATTTCTTCAGTATACTAATGATTTATACAATCTACCAATCACAATCTTAATAGGTTTTTATCCTTTTCTAACAATGCCATCTCGTTTTATTACAGATCAGATATGATTGGTTATTAATCAAAAAATGTGATTGGTTACTTTCACAAATCTAACTTAAAGTAACCGCCCATTTTCATCTCATCGTTGGGATAATTCAGCTGTCCGCATCATCCTCCCCCCGGCGAAGACTCTGCGGAGCCTCAGCTAAGGTGAGGACAAGGTGTTTCTTGGTAGTGCTGGGTCGACCACAATCACCAAGTCTCCTTCTTTTATATGTCGGTGTCCAGTTTTTGATTCCCCTCTTGGCACAAGTGTCGGCAAATATTCCTTGAGCCATCGACGCCAAAATTGTCCGGTATGTGGCAGGCCCTGTGATGACCCCAGCAGAAAATAGTTGGGAGTTAATGCCTCTGGGTCATCAGGCTCCACCGAAACATGGGTTAAGGGACGGAAGTTGATAGTGTGCTCTGCTTCTACTAGGACTGTGTACAGGACTTTCACCTTCGGGTTCTTTTCGTTGTGGACTGCGCTTAGTGCAATTTTTACAGATCGCACCAAGCGCTCCCAGGCTCCTCCCTGATTTGGCGCGCCAGGAGTAATTTAGTGCCAGGTCATGTTGTGGTTTATTCCGTTATCTTGGAGGGCTTGTGTCCACTCGACGTATGCTGCGCGAAGTTCTGCATCAGCCCCACGAAATTTAGTGGCGTTGTCATTATACATCATGGCGGGTCATCCACGACGCGCTGCCATTCTTCGTAACGCCATTATGGCCGAGTCCGTCGTTAGGCTATTAACCAACTCCAGGTGAACAGCTCTGGTCGTTAAGCAGGTAAACAGTACTCCCCATCTCTTCTCTCTACGTCGCCCCACTGTGACTAGTAAGGGCCCGAAGTAGTCTATTCCACAATTGGTGAACGGTCGGTGATAGGGATCTATCCTGGCTGCCGGTAAGTCTCCACATGCAGGGGTTCTAGGTAGCGATTTTCTCATGCGGCAGTATGTACATTCAGGTGTTACAGTGCGAACCGTTGGCCGGAGACGTAAGATCCAGTAACGCTGTCTTAATTCCTTGACTACGCGTTCTCTACCAGCATGACCGGCGTTTATGTGTTCCTGTTCACAATTCGTCTTGTCAGCGGATGTCGGCCGTCCAGTATTACTGGTCTTTTAGTTTGCATCGGTATCGGGGCCGCATCAACACGTCCTCGTAGTCTTAATAGTCCTTCGTCGTCAATTTCAGGGTCGAGTTTATTTAGTCGACTTGCGCGGGTCAGTGGTTTACCAGTACCAAAGACAATATAATACTAACGTAATAGACTGCCCACCTCATACAAAAATATTGGACCAAATTAAGGTTGCGAAAAGCAGGCGAATGTATGGCGCAGGAGAGTTGCTTGGTAGTCGATACTAGATGGCGGTAATCTGCGTTAGCCTTTAACTTACTAAATATACGGTGTCATTTAAAAATATTATGCCTAAAATATTGTTTTGATTTTTAATAAGATATATTTTGTGAGTCATGTTTTTATATTGTCATAATACGGTAGATACAATGTTGTGTAGTTCCGAGTGGCGCCATCTTTGCGAGTCTCTGTGAACAAATCGTACGATTAAGGCGTTGAGACCACATGATAATACTAACGGGTGCGTTTTTAAGTTCGCGGAATGGAGGGTAAGGGGAGGAAATAAAAAAACCAAATTATTTTTCCTTTTCAATATATTCACCTGCAAGACGGATACATTTTTCAGACCTTTCAATTAATTTATTTATACCCTCATAAAAAAATGTTTTATCTTTGTCTTCAAAATACGCTGAAACTGCCTCCTTAACTTCTTATGGTAAATTTTTGACCTCGAAGCTCTTTTTTCATTTTTGGGAAGAGGTAATAATCACTCGGGGCTAGGTCTGGACTGTAGGGTGGGTGGTTTAAAATATCGAAGCCCACCTTATGCAGGGCAGCCAACGCAATGCGACTCTTGTGGACGGGCGCATTGTCGTGCAAAAGCAGCACACCCTTCGTCAATTTTCCCCGTCTTTTCTCTTTAATGGCTTCTTTTAGTCGCTCTAATATTGAAGCGTAGTATTCTCCGGTTATAGAAACACCTTTATCTTTATAATCGATCAACAATATTCCTTCTGAGTCCCAAAAGAACGTTGCCATGAGTTTCCCAGCTGACTGTGACACCTTAAACTTCTTGAGGGGTGCTGTGCCCTTTTTATGCCACTGCATGGAGTCTTGTTTCGACTCAGGTATTCTCTGACTCATCATAATGATGAACCCAAGTTTCGTCTCCAGTAACAATTCGACTCAATACACCATCGTTGTCGTCACTGCAGAGGTCCAAAAATGCACGTGAACACTCTACGCGTTGTTGTTATTGCGGCGGCGTGAGCATTCTCGGTACCCATCTTGCGCTGACCTTAGTCATGCCAAGATGATCGTGCAGGACTTTAAAAATGGTTGTATCGGATACTCCAACCATTTCTGCGAGTTGTTTCTTCTTTAGTCGAGCATCTTGGAGTACAATTTTTTCTGGCGTGGTCACTTCGATGCTCCTGCCCGGCCTCGGGTCGTCTTCAAGGGATTCCCTTCCTTGTTTAAACAAACTGTGCCACTTGTATACCATGGTTTTTCCTGGACAAGAGTCACTGTAAACCGATGACATCTCATCCATTAAGGTCGCAACTGATTTTCCTTGCTTGGTAAGGAACTTTATAACGGCACGATATTCGATTTTTTCCATATTTCACTTTTCACTCCCGATTATGTTGCTTGGTTGACGATAGCTCAAAGACTAATTGTCTGATATATTTTTTTTTTTTTTTAATGGACTACGTGTAGGATTTTGGTATCCTGATTGTGCCCAGTAGAGCGGACTGTAGGGGTTGATCGATGATAGGGGCTGATCCAAGTAAAACTGCAGCGAACAACTTTCACACGTCTATTCAGTTATAGCACAAAAGGAAGAGAGCGATACATCACATTGGCATTGTTGCCATACGTAATACAATAAAAAGGAAAACATATTTTTGGATACGAGGCATTTTGCCTGGAAATTTGTTATTACATGTTGGGTTTCCCAACATACTGCCCGACTAGAAAAGAATATTTTCTAAGTTATACAACAAAAAAATGTTTCAACGAAAAGTTAAACAAACAAACTCATGATAAAGCAAACGGTTATAGAAACCAAACTGTTTCGTTAAACAATTTTAAATCAGTCGGACAATCACAATTAACCTTTAGCATCTAGTAAGTATTAGGCTAAAGTTGTGCTATCAAAGTATCCAACATAAATTATTTGTGTAAAACCTTATTAAAGGTAGGCTTAATGCTAATAATAGTATTAACATAGTACATGTGTAAATGTAGATATTTTGATATGACATGATATAACACATGTAAACGAAAACACAGATACAAATACATGGTTTGATCTCTTGAACATTAATCTTAAGTTACATTGTATTCATATAGTTAAAGACCCAAAAGAAGCAATATAACATTTTTTTTTTAATCAATTAAACCCAAAATGTCAGACTGAAACCTCACTATCAGACTCTACAGGAAGGACACATATTTTTACAATTGAGCGTTTATGAGTTCTACCATTGGCAGTTTTTACCTCAACTACTCTAACCTTGTTATCGGAACCAGGGTATACCTGTATGACTCTGGCCATGGGCCAGTACATAGGTGCAGTATTAACATCTTTTAATATGACTAATGACCCTACCTTAACATTAGGTTGTGGATCTCTCCATTTTGGACGAGACTGTAAAATGTTCAAATAATTTCTGCTCCAAACTTTCCAGAAGGAATTTTTTATACTAGTACACAATTTCCAAAATTTTAAATTATTTGTATGTGTATCAGGAATGTTAGGTTCTGGATAACTATTCAATGCAGTGCCTATTATAAAATGTCCTGGCGTCAGACAGGAAAAATCATTTGCATCTGAAGACAACGGCATGAGTGGTCTACTATTTAATACAGCTTCTATTTGACATAACACAGTATTTAGTTCTTCATAAGTTAACAAGGCTTTCTGAACCACTCTTTTCAAATGGAACTTCATACTCTTTACACCTGCTTTTGCCAGACCAGCAAATGTCGGAGAATAGCAAGGCACAAAGTGAAAATTAATATTATTTTGAGATGCAAAAGCATGAATTCCCATTTGATGTTCCTTGGAACTTTGTAATTTATATAAATCATGTAACTGACTACTTGCACACTTAAAAGTTGAAGCGTTATCGCAATAAATATCAGTGGGCAAGCCTCTGCGTGCTATGAATCTTTTTAAACAAGCCATAAATGTGTCTGTCTTCAAATCAGATGCTAACTCCAAATGTATTGCTTTAGTGACAAAACACACGAAAACACAAACATATGCCTTCGTCTCTAAAGCCTTTCTAACTCTACCTTGCCTTATCAAAATCGGGCCAGCAAAATCCAACGCTAATTTTTGATAAGGACGACATATATTTATCCTATCACCGGGTAATGAGCCCATCAGCTGTTTGTTTACAGTTCCTTTTAACTTAAAACATGTTATACACTTATGCACTACCTTTTTAATTTCTCTCATGCCATGAATGATCCAAAACCTTTGATTTATTGTTGACAGAAGTAACCGTGGGCCTGCATGGAGATTTTTTACATGCTCACTTTCTATAATTAATTTTGTAATATGAGAATCGCGAGGCAAAATAACAGGATGTTTTTGAGAATATGATACAGAAGAATTTTCCAACCGACCCCCCACCCTGAGCAGTCCTCTGTCATCAACAAATGGGCATAATGGCTTTAAGTTACCTTTAACAATTTTTTCCCTACATTTTAAATCATCAATGTCATCTTTGAAATGGGTTTGTTGCTCATATTTAACAATTAACAACAAAGCATCAGTTAATTCTTTACTTGTTAAATAATTTAACCTATTTTTGACACTCTTGTTCCTTGCATTCTGAACAAAACGCTGTATGTATGCTAAGATTCGTTGCATTTTTGTGATATCAGAATATTTGTTAAGAAAATCTAGACATAAGGGCTGTTCCTTAGAAACCGTACAGAGCATCGCACTTGACAATGCAGAGTCAACCTTAACCTCGGGTAGATTGCAAGGAATAGGAAACTCTGGAGTATTACCTGGATTATAGTCACAGGTGTTGATAACACCTGGGCCTCGCCACCACAAAGGGTGTGTATGCAGTTCCTCAGGCAAGACGCCTCTGCTCAAGCAATCTGCAGGGTTGATCAGAGCTTACATATAACCATTTAAAAGTATGTGTTAATTGTGAAATTACCTTTACTCGGTTCGCCACATATGTGTTCAGCTTAGCTACATTAGTTTGAATCCAGGCAAGAACAATTTGTGAATCTGAATGTAAAATTACATCATCAATCTTTAATTTTAGCTGCAAAATGTTATGCATTCTGGTAACTAGCCTTGCAAGCAGTAGCGCTGAATTAAGCTCAAGTTTTGGTACCGTAAGACGCTGTTTTGACGGATTTACACGTGAACGTGAACCAAGCAAAGATACCTTCACATTACCTGAGCGATCAACGACTCTTAAGTAAACACAACATCCGTAGGCAGCGCAGCTAGCCGCGTCCGCATAACCTATAATCTGAATAGTACATGCGTTGCTCAAGTGTACATAGCGTGGTATGGTTATTGGAGACATAGTAATTAAGCTATTATAAAATTCACTCCATGCGTTCAGCAAATCGTCACACGGTCGCTCATCCCAACTTATTTCTGCTTGCCAAAGCCTTTGCATTATTACCTTAGCCTTTACAATGACAGGACCTGCTAATCCCATAGGATCATAAAATTTTCCTATGTAGCTTAATATTTCGCGCTTGGAAGCAGGCATGAGAGCATTTGTATTAGGTGATGAAAGCATGAATGAGTCGCTTTGAGTGTTAAAATTAATACCTAAAGTTTTCAAAGAAGCATTATCTTTTTCTAATTCTATGTTATCAAAGTGCTGAAGTGATTTTGGGATTTTTTGTAATAACTGAGGGCAATTTGAGTACCATTTGTGTAAATGAAAACCACCTATCTCAAGAAGTTTACTGAGTTGCCTTTTTGATTCAATTAATAACTCTGAACTATTCTTTGATACCAGGGCATCATCTACATACATACAATTATCTATAATAAAGGCAGCTAATGGAAATTCCTGTTTGTACCTATCTGCCAACTCTTTTAAGCAACGTGTGGCTAAGTATGAGGAACTTTTTAGGCCATATGTTACCGTATTCAACTGTATACATTGGATATTATCCTTGGGGCTGTCCCTCCAAAGGATATTTTGTAAAGACCTATACTCTGGACACAATGAAACTTCTCTGAACATACCTTTTATATCTGTTATAAAAATATATTTGTCGACTCTAAATAACAACAAAATATCAACCAATTCTTTTTGGACTACATTGCCATTTAATTGCAAGTCATTTAAAGAAACCTTTAAATTAGTTTTCATGGACCCATCAAAGACCACCCGACACTTTGTTGTCTTTTTGTCAAGTCGAAGGACGGGATGGTGAGGCAGAAAATATACTGGATCAGCATAAAGATTGTACTGGCTGATATTGATGACTGTGCCATGGCCTTGTTGTATGTAGTCATGAATAAATTCACTATAAAGTTTATAAAGAAGTGAATCTTTGAGAAATCTTGTCTCTAAATTATAAAATCTTTTTAGAGCTAAATTATATGAATGACCAAGAGTTTCGTTAATTGACTCCAAAGGTAACTTAAGGGGTAAGGTAACTTGAAACTTTTTATTTATTGTATCAAGACTCACTGTGTCACAAAACAATTTCTCACAAACTTCATGTTCTGGCAAACTTTCCGGAAAATAATCAGGAATTCTTTCAGTTTTCCAAAATTGAGTGAGAATATTATTCAAAGAATCGTCACATTTATTACAAAATAAAGATGTTACCGGATATGCATGTAAAGCTGTAGGCACAGATCCCGCTATTACATAACCAAATTGTGTGTGAAGTACTGGTAGTGAGGCATCCGCGTTGGAGTTGGCATGATCCTGCACTGAGCAGTGGCTGTCACGATGCTCAGGCGGCAGCAACACCTGAAAAAACTCATCAGCACCCAATAAGATATGGATCACACTTGGTATATGAAAATCATTATCTGCTAATGGGATATCTAACGGTAAATTGAGCTTTTCTCTGTTGATTTTAGTTTGAGGTAATTTGGAAGTAATTTTGTCCAACTTATAACATGTTACATTGAGCTGAAAATCATTTGTGAGAGAATGCAACTGAATATTGACACTTTCATTAATATGTTTGGTGGTGTTACCAATACCAATTACTGGAGCTTGTATTTGCTTGGTTTTTACTTTTAATAGTTCCACAAGTTCACTGGTAATAAAAGAGATTTGTGACCCACTATCGAGGAGGGCCTTCACATGATATACAGTGCCATCGTTTGCCACAATCTTTACCCTGGCGGTGGGCAAAAGTACCTGCTCAGAGCTGGATTTTAAAAACAATGTTATCGGTGATTGATTGTTATCCTGATGCAGCAAAGTGTTATGCCTTTGTTTGCAACAGTCACATTTAAAGAAATATCTGCATTTTTTTCTATGACTGTTGAGGCATACTTGGCAAAGTTTATTGTCAGTGACATATTTTAATCGATCACTGACTGACATAGCCTTAAACTGTGGACAATTAAATAACTTGTGAGATGACTTACATAGGATGCAGCCAGCAGGCGACGGCGGCGTCTTCATATTTACCACATTTACAGCCTTAGCGCTGATTGAAGGCTGTTGTCGCTCTGCATTCTCAAGCGCGAGTGCTCTTTTATCTAGAAATTCCAACAGACAATTGATGGTTGGTTCCTGATCCCTAGCTAACTGAAATTCCCTATTACATATAACATCAAGCTTTCTGGTCAGAATGCAAATAACAAGAGGATCCCACGCATCTATGTTATGACCTAAATTTTTTAAAGCTGCCAACTGCTGTTTGACAGTAGAAAGGAACTGCCGAATGTTGACAGCAGTCGACTTATGTATGGGAGGCATATCCAATAATATAGATACATGATCATTTGTAATTTTGTATGAATTGTTGTATCGTTCGTCAATTATAGTTTTAGCCTCTAAATAACCTTTAGAAACTAGAGGTAAATTTTTTATGAGCTCCAAGGGCTCGCCTTGCAAGAAACTACGCAGGTAAAATAACTTTTGGACATCTTCCAAGGCATGGTTCTTGTCGACAAGAGCATCAAAAAGATTAATAAATGTTCGGTATTGAGAATACTGACCTTGGAAGTTTGGAACAGAAATAAGTGGTAGTTTACACTGTTTCACAGAGGTCTGGGGCTGTGTTGTCGGGCACTTTTGATCGGAAAGTAACTTTTTGATGATTACAAGCACATCAATCACTTAAGCTTCGACTTCAGTGTCAGCGGCAGTTGGGTCGCATGCACAAATTTCAAGGTTGATGGCATCAAATTTTTCGAATGTGGCCCGCAAGCGTTCCTCCTTTACAAGTAATGCTTCTCGACTTGTGTCGATATTATCGACATCACCGAAGTAGTTGATATATTTTGTCAATGCACCTTTCAACGCAGCCCTTTTCCTATGCAAAGCCTTATCTACTTCCGACATTTTGACACTTTACACTTTTAAAGTTCCAGATAAACACAATTTTTAGTTATTTTTGTTCACTACGTAAGCCAAAAGAAACAAAATGGCGGAGTCCTTTTTCCGAAGCGCGGAGACCGGCGTGACCTTTGGCGCGGAGGGCGCGGAAGAAGCGCAGTGGCAGATATGCGAAATACTTGCTCGTCCAATCGGCGACGCTGGCTTGAAGCGCGAAACGCAGGGAAGTTTAAATACACCGCAACGAGCAGCGCACGGTTGATGCAGTGGCAGTTTGGAGAAACTATCGGACCAATAGCGAACAGGGAAATATAACTTCACAGGAATTTCCACTCTGCTTATTGGTTTTTGACTTGACACTGCTGTAGGCGCGCAAATTTGAAAGTGCGAATCAGACTGCTTGGCGCTATGATAAGACTTCAGCGGCGGATTTGAATGAGCAAATCAGACTGCTTGGCGCCCTTTTTGCCCTGCACTTGCCCTTGGGGACTCCGGCGGCGGAATGGATGACGATAAACACCAAACCTGAACAATGTTTCTTGCAACTTTTCGTATCACTTTCTTGACGATGAATCGACGATACTAAACTTGATATTCTGACGTCGATCACGAAGACGGCTCGGCTCCTCTTTGTAGGGAATTCTTGACGCGCGATATTGAAGCTGTCCGCGGCACACCATACGAAGGACCATGTAGGATTTTGGTATCCTGATTGTGCCCAGTAGAGCGGACTGTAGGGGTTGATCGATGATAGGGGCTGATCCAAGTAAAACTGCAGCGAACAACTTTCACACGTCTATTCAGTTATAGCACAAAAGGAAGAGAGCGATACATCACATTGGCATTGTTGCCATACGTAATACAATAAAAAGGAAAACATATTTTTGGATACGAGGCATTTTGCCTGGAAATTTGTTATTACATGTTGGGTTTCCCAACACTACGTAGCTAGCTCCAAGTGAGCTTTCGCTACTTCACCGGACTTTTGAGGTGAGAGCAGAGTGCCCTCAACCTGTAAGGCAAACATCACCAAACGGTTCCCAGGAGGGACGAACCTCGGCTTTGGGCGTTGCCTGGGTGCGCAAGGCTTGGAGAGACAGCAAACTCTCATATGCCTGAAGGGCCGAACTGAGAAACAATGGCAAAGCCTTTAGAGAGCAGCAACTCTCATGTTTTGCCGTATGGGCTGAAAGCTACGGTGTCCGAAGGACCTATCCTGGGTGCAAATCACCCGGGACCGCCGGGCGGTCACCAGTAATCGGAGCTAGTCCTACTCTACGCACTCTTACCCGGTGGCGAGTGCGACGGGGTCGGAGGGTGGGATTCCTCTGGCTGTTCGGAGCCGGAGAGGAGCTGGACTGGGCAAAAGCGATGTCAATAGGATCATCGGGATCGGTAAGGACGTCCCTAGGACGTCTGCGACGTGCGGTCGCAGTGTCATGGAGAGTGGGGGAGTAGTTGGCGGCTTGCACAACTAGGGGGTTGGGATGTCGCGCGGCATTCTCGAAATAACGCTTGGAGGCGTTCTTGAGAATGCCGTCGAGTCGTAAGTCACGGTGTACGTCTGTCATACGTGTGTATCGAGGATGGCCGGTCGCCCTACGGACAAAACGGTTCTGTACGAGTTGCAGCCGTTTGATGTGGGAGGGCGCGATATGGGAGAACACTACGCCGGCGTAGGTCATGATCGGGCGGACGCAAAGCTTATAGAGTGTCAACTTATTTCTAAGTGATATCCTAGCATTGCCTATCATGGGACTGAGACGGCCTAATACGAAGGCGGCATGGTTGCGGACTTTGGTGATGTGGTGACTGAAGGTCATGCCACTATCGAATACGACTCCAAGGTACTTGGCCTTTTTAATCAAATCAAATCAAATTTTTATTTATTTTCTCCACAAACATAAGTTTAAATAAATTACAAAATATAATCTTACATAAATTCAAATTTATATATACATTATTTCAAAGCTGTGAAAAACCTATATAAGGTGGAGTAAGAACTGGTGCCTGTGCTAGGTTTCCAGATAACCTGTGTTACGGGTCACCAGGACACTCCATTAGCTTAGTTTAGTGTATATAAAGTAAATAACAACCTTAAAATTACAAAAAGAGCATTTTTGTGGAGAACTGGTGCCCATGGTAGGTTTCCAAGAAACCTGTATTACGGGTCACCAGGATTCACTATCGAAAAAAATAAAAGGATATGATTTAATCATTAAAATAAACATTTTTCTTTTGTAAATTAATCTTATCATAAATATATTATGTAGGTATTATTATAATTTAATATAGAGCAATGAAATATAAATAAAATAAAGTAAATAAATGTGCCTACTTAAAATTAATTAGTCTATTATAATTAAATTTTAAGCGCTATAGTCTATAGTATTTATAAATCTTTTTTCGGCTATAATTTTTGCAGGACAGTCAGCATCACCCGTTTTATGATTGCACGGTTTCTTATAGTGCAAGCATGTAGCGCATTTCGGCGACTCAGTTTTTTTGATGCACTCTTTGAGTGCATGACCTAGTTCGCCGCAATGACCGCACGTGTTGTTTTCCGCTCTGCATGTCTTGGCCGCGTGTCCATATTGCTGACACTTGTAACATCGTGTCACTAAAGTAAAATCACGAACAGGGCACGACGACCAATTAACAAAAACTCTGTCCTTTGATATTATGGCCTTGCGTATTGATGCTGTGACTTCAATCACATAGTTGCAGGTCTCGGCGTCCTTCTTTCCCGACTTGTGACTTAGTTTTATAGAAGCCAAGAAACTATCAAGTGTCAAATTTGTTATGGTGTCCGCTAAGTTTTGATGATAAATGCTGTTAAAAACATCAATTTCCTGCATGGACGTGGGCACTCCGATGACGACAATTCTTGGGTTGCGCTTACGTGGTTCATCTAAAGTAAAGCCTGAGTTCGTTAGTTGTGCCGACTGCTTCAGCTTCTCGACGTCTTCCTGGGTGTCTGTGCTGATGATGATACCTCCGTTCTTTGTTTTACGTAGTCCTCTCACATGCAGCTTCATTTGTTCCGGTCGGATAATTGTTTGCACTAGAGTTTTAGTGTCCTCACTCGATTTAAGCTTATCTGAAGGGTAAATGACAACAGAATTTACTTTATCTGGCTGAATAAAGTTTTGTGAGCTCTTTTTTACCATGTCAGCAAAGGATGATCCCTTGATAGGTATTGACGACTCTTGAGTGTTTTGCTTTACCGAAGATTGTTCAATAAATTGGTTCAGGTGTTTAATTTGGTGAGCAAGATCATTTTTTTCCATAAGAGCTTGTATCTTGGTATGGGCTTGTATAGTTTTCTGTTTAAGTGCTTGGTACTGGACGGCCATTTGTGACGTCCCGTGACCCACTTTACGGCATAAATTATGTATTCTCAATTTTTGGTCGGAATTTAATTTACCTTCAGATGAGATGTTGCAAATATCATTCAGGCACTTTTCGATTGAGGTCATCCAATTCTGTATCTCTGGTGTGGACAAAAGTTCAAGAGGCTGGTCTTCTTGGTGACTTGGCTTGGGTTCAGGAGGTCTGGGTGCGGCCGTGGGCGGCGGACTGCGGCAGGTGGGCGTGGGCGGAGGACTACGGCGCGTTAGCCCACTTCGATTAAACGGGCTACCTTCCATTTTTCTTCTAAATTGATCACTTGTGCATTATATTTACAAAAGATTTATGCACTTGTTTTATTTAACACACGAGTACTCAGCATTGAATGTAGAGTAGGTCAAAGTGAAAAGTAAAATGTTTATTTTATAATAATACTAAATTGTCAACACGTCAAGTCGCATCGTCTAGAAGAGCGAGCCCAGGGAATGGGCTTGTCGTATAGGGACACTGTCCCTATTGGGGATTGGACTTCACCAGACATGGTGATTTTTCGACGTCGCGTACCTTGGCCATCCTTCGTGAAGAGCACAGCTGTGCTCTTCTCAGGATTGAACTCGATGCGCCACCTCTTAAACCACCTGCCTAGTGCGTCGACGGCGGACTGAAGCCGTTTCACAATCATCGAGTTATTGTGATGGGAGGTATAGAGAGCCGTATCGTCGGCGAATAATGCCAACTCTACGTTAGGGGTCTTGGGAATATCGCTTGTGTAAAGCGAATAGAGGAGAGGTGAGAGAACCGCGCCCTGAGGGACGCCGGCTCGGATGGGACGGGGGTTCGAGAGACATCCTTCAACTCTGTAGCGAAAAGTCCTATTCGACAAGAAGTCTCGTATGATGTGCACGAGACTGTCTGGGAGGCCCATATTGGCCAGCTTGGAGATCAAGCCAGAATGCCAGACTTTGTCGAAGGCTTTCGCTACATCGAAGAAGAGTGCTCCCGCGGGACGACCCCAGTTACGAAGTTTTAGGATGTGCTCCGTGAAGCGGTGCAGCTGGTGGTGGCAAGCGTGTTTGGCCCGAAAACCAAACTGCTCGTCGGGATGAGACTTTTCGACTCTACATAGTCCTTGAGTCTTTTGAGGAGGATCCGTTCATAGATCTTCCCCAGAGCACTCAAGAGGCTAATAGGTCGGTAGGAGGTGGGATTTTTCAGGTCTTTACCTGGTTTGGGGATGCCGATCACGATTGCTTCCTTCCAGGCGGCTGGAAAGGTGCAATTTGCGAGACACGCATTGAATATGCTCACAAGGAGGAGGAGGAGGGTCTGCGGAAGGCATTTGAGCAATCCGTTGGAGAGTCCGTCAGCGCCGGGTGCTTTCCGGGGTTTGAGGTCGCGAATGATCGACTTCACTTCGTCAAGTGTCGTCGGAGCTAGGGGGACGTTGGGAGGAATCGTTTTAGAAGCGACGAATCGTTCTACGTGCGATTCCACCTCGCGGGTGGTCGGGGTCTACTGGCTCACGACTAGGAGAGCATTGACTCTCCAGGCTGTCTGCGAAGCATTCAGCTTTTTCGTCATCATCGAAGGCGATGGAGCCGTCTGGGCGCGTGAGGGGAGGAGTGGACCAAACCGTATCGGTCTTGAGGCTTTTGGCAATACGCCAGTAAGCCTGGTGGTGAGGGGTCATCTCGGATAGGAGATCGCCCCAGCGTTCGTCTCTAATTTCCGCGATGCGCTCCTTGACTCGCCGTTGCAAGTAGCGAAGGTGGGCACGGGCCTCTTCAGTGGGGTAATTGTCGTGTAAGCGTGAAGCGCGGTTCTTTTCTCTCAACAGCTGCCGCATATCCTCGGGAAGCTCCATTCTGTGGGTGGGATCCACAGATGGGACTTGCCGAGAGCACTCCTTGTGGGATGCTTGCAGGTGGCTGGTGAGAGAAGAGATGGCAAGGTCGGTCTCGTCTGTTGTGGTTATTAGGTCGGGGATTGCATCCAAGTACGGTGTCGACTGGTTGATAACCTTTCCAAGTTTCTTCCAGTCGGTCACCGTTCTGGTGTGCATTATGCGTCCGTTGTCAGTCGGTTGTAAAACAACCGGTCGATGGTCGGAGGCAATGACGGCATGGTGGACTTCTACTGAACACACCTGAAGGGTGATGTTCTTGAGCAGGGCTATGTCGAGAACGCTGGGATTATGTCCCTCCTGAGTGGGGTAGCGCGTGGGAGCTAAGGTGGCAACAACGTCAAAGTCTAGTTCGTCGTGAAGACGCTCTAGTGTCAGTCCGTTTTTCGAGTTCGTGACGGAGTGCCAGCGAATCGATTTGCTGTTAAAGTCTCCGGCCAAGATGGTGGAGCTAAACAGCGAAAAGAGGACTTCGAGGTCGCTACGGAGTAGCGCCTTTTTCCCGGGGAGGTAGACGGAGGCAATGTTAATAGGCGCATGACCGGTCATGGCTATTCGGAGGAGGGAGCACTCAATGTTGATGAGAGACGCGGGGGGGTCTAATTGAGTGCAATGGAGAGACCTTTTGTAGTAGATTACCGTGCCACCGTTTTCGGCGCCTAACCTATCATTCCGGACTATGTTGTAATTCGCGATACGGGGGTTGCGGTGGTGTGGCTTTAAAAAGGTCTCTTGGGCGAGGAAAATGTCAACCTGATGTTGAACGAGAAACTCCTGGATGAGGAGTTTCTTCTGGTTGAACTCGCCGCATACGTTGTAGTATGCGATGCAAAGGGACCGGGGTTTTTCTCTTTGTTTGAGACTACCCATATTAGCGCGTCGTAGGGAAGTACCGCGCTACCGCGGGGGAGTTCCTAAAATCCTCGATTTTCTTCCTATTCAGGGCGAGGATGGTAATCAGATGGGTCGAGTGGCCGCCAGTGGCTATCATAGCCCGGCCTATCTCCTCCATAGCATCCAAATCTATGGCATCGTACGTGCCCATTACCAATGGGACTAGGGTGTTAGCTAGCATGGCGGGAACATGCGGCTGAGGAAGGGGATTGGTGGTGGGTGCACGTTGTGCTGGGGCAGTAAACGCGGGGACTGGTGGGTGAGCCACCGGCTGATTTGCCTGCAGGGGCAGAGGGAAGTGAGTTCCCATTAGAGGAGGGATTGGCGCCGGCGCCTGGGGAGCCTGCTTTGTGACTTTTTGGGGGGCGGTACTCTCCCGAGATTTCGCGGCCCAGGCATTTTGCTTGCCCTTGGGGGCCTTAGAGCAGCCCCGCCAGTTGGCGGGGTGGCCCTCCTGCCCGCAAAGGTCGCAAGCCGCCTTTGCCTCGTTCTCGGGCGTTCGGATGCGGTCGCAATCCGCTGTGCCGTGGTCCCCCAAACATTTCACGCAGCGAGGGGTGGCGTGGCAATTACGGGCCGCGTGCCCGTACTTTTGGCAGCGGTGGCACTGTCCGATAGTGCCACGCTTGTGGGGGGCTTCAATTTTAAAAGCGGTGAGTCCCGCGCATGTCGTGATTTTAAAAATAGCCTTCCCTTCGGCATTGTTGGGTAAACCCACAAGTACCATTGGGTACGCTTTTTTATTTTTCCCGTACATGCGGTGGAGTTCAATGACGGGGATTTGCTGGGCAATGAGGGTCTCCTTGACATAGTCAAGGGACGTGGAGGAAGGGATGCCTCTGATGACAACCCGAAGTTGTCGGTCTCCCGGGAGACCGAAGGTGTGCCAGGGAATCTGGCGGTCGTTGAGCAGGCGCGTTAGAGCGCGGTAATCGTCCATGGTGGGGACGTTTACCTCGAGACAGCTCTCGGACCTCGCGTTTGCGCGCGAGTATTGGATTTTGCGCTCATTGAGAGTGCGGGAGACAGATTCCCATACTTTGGGATCTTGAATGACCACCATCGGAGGTGGCTTGGGCTTCCGGCCAGTGGAAGTCTCGGTCGGGGGGAGTCCGGAGGACTGGTTTTCGGCTGAGCCGTTAGTGGCCTTAGGGGCGGGGGTGGCCTTGGCAGCCTTAGGGGCAGGGGTGGCCTTGGCAGCCTTAGGGGCAGGGGTGGCCTTGGCGGCCTTAGGGGCGGGGGTGGCCTTGGCAGCCTTAGGGGCAGGGGTGGCCTTGGCGGCCTTAGGGGCGGGGGTGTCCTTAGGGGCAGCCTTCGCCTTGCGCTGCCGCTTTGTTCCGGCGACGACGGTATATTCATCGTCGTCGGAGCACTGCGACGGCTCAGTTTGGGGCTCCCTTCCGGAGGGTGGGATTGGGGTGCCTTGGGAGGCTGTCTCCGTCTCCATTTCTTCGGACTCGGGGACAGACTCTAGTACGGCAGGCGGGGGAGCGGGGGTGGATGACGGTTCGGCGTCATCTTCAAAATAGTCACACTCCTCTATGGGGAGGGTGTCGAATCGGTTGGGGAGGGCGGTCGCGGTCGCGGTCGGGCAGGGGGAACAGGGCGCCTCTGGGTGCACCACTGGTGAAGCGGGACGGATGTGAGGGGTCGACTCGTTCAGGTCGAGGTCCTCCCAGGGGATACCCCGGGAGTGTTTCGCCCGATTCCTTCGTTTGAAGGAGTTGAAGTCCTGACGGACCTTCGCGTTACTATAGATGAACTCTTTAAAGAGTTCAAAATCCGATTTGAGTGCAGCCATTACGGTGGCTACATCGGAGGGGACGCGTGGGGAAAGCCGTGCCCTAAAGTAAGCCTACTTCTCTGGGGGGTGTACCCAGAGCCCTAACGCCCTATCCTCTGCTGGGTGGCGACAGAGGGTACCCTACCGCCCTACTTACAAGCTACAAAGGAACCTGCCTACTTGCCGCTGCCAACCTTGTTTGTGCAAGCGGTGCGAACCTAGGTCTTCATTACCTAACCGATACTCTGGCTTGACTAGGGAAGCCCCCAAGGCCAAGTGCTCCAGAGCCCGTCCTAGTAATTGCCGTTACCCTGAAGGGGTAAAGGCTAGTGCCAGGGTCCGCACTACGTATCTACGAGCAACCCGTGTTGGCGTAGAACACCGCAACACGATTGCTCGAAGTACGGCCTCGACTAAGTGCGAGGACTACTCCACACGACGCACAGTGTGCGACGGTGGGCAAGATTGACGAGATTGCCAAGAAACACTTACAGTCAGTGCTTGTCCTGAAAAGGACAGACTGAGCTGGGTAAACACCACGAAGCGCGTTCTAAAAAGAACACGTGTGGCGTCGAAGAGATGCAGGAACCACGCCGCCCACCGGGTCCGAGTGGTCGACGAGCTGCAGCTGGAACACAATCGGAGTGAGGGCTCGATCACAGGATACGCCTGTCCGAGCAATCGCACTGACTGTTGGAGCTAAGGTTTCGTCCAAAGCGGTCGAGAAACAATTACCACGTGGTGATAAATCACTTTGTGGGCAGAGTTTTCGACAGCAAAGGGCCGAGACACAATAGCTTAAACGGACAGCTAGGTTCCAAGAAATATGAACCGATAGGAGAGAGCGTGCCGCGACAACACGTCTGCTCGGATCGAGTTCACAAACCGGAATCGCTGTTCGCCCATACATTGAGGGCCTTAGCTTTATTCTTCTACATTTTACATGTCTTCAGTATACTAATGATTTATACAGTCTACCAATCATAATCTTAATAGGTTTTTATCCTTTTCTAACAATGCCATCTCGTTTTATTACAGATTTGGTTATTAATCAAAAAATATAGGGCTTGTGATTGCTTACAAATTTCACAAATCTAACTTATTTCATCTAGTCGTTGGGATAATTCAGCTGTCCGCATCAGGTGTCCTGCTTCAAGGTACATACCTTGAAGCAGGACACGGTGCGCTCCTGAAATGCCATTCTTGGACACAGGGAAGCTTTTGTGCACCCCATTCAACTTCGTTATTGGCATGTTATTGTGCCCAAGCCTTAACTCATTAACCCTTAAAGCGTATGAAGAGAACATGTCCAAGTATGGCCCTATTGTCCCGTACCAATTCTCCATATCATTAAGAAAAAAATCCTTATACAATAGGCCATTCTTCTTTGTAATAGCCTAGATATGTTGTGAAGGGTAAATATGATACTGATTATGTGATTACCTACTGTAATGTTATTATGAGCTCTCTTTCTAATTGTGTCCAACGGGTCTTCGGAATCTGTATCCATTTTCCCCTCAACCGGTTTGGGAGCTGGAAAAGCCATATCAAATATAGCGCCGTAGGCATCTACAATTGTTTTAATACATTTGAAGTTCCGGTCAGCATCTAGGTCCACCTTTGGTTTTTTTGCGTCTTCTATTAGTTGGTTTGTATCGGGGTCCACTAATATGTCTTTCATTTTTCTCTTTTCTCCATCTTTTGTTGATGGCGCACTAGGTCCAGGTTGGGTGGTTACACTAGCCATTTTTTGTTTTTGTTATCAAATGATTGTTTGAAAGAAAGGATCTGTTCATACTTGGACTGATTCTACTGTCGTTTTGGCTTGGCTCAATAACCACCTAAGTCGATGGCAAACTTTTGTTGCTAAAAGAGTGTCAGAGATTTTGACAACATTAGATTCTCATCAATGGTCCCATGTAATATCGGCGGAAAATCCTGCAGATTATGCGTCGAGAGGAGTTCAGCCATCAGAATGGGCATGTTGACTAAAAATTTTTTCGTGTTGCTATGTAAAGACCCGCCAAAAATAAACACAATAGTAACAGAAATACATTTCTAAACAAAAAACTCTTTCAGATATAAAAGTTTTAAAGACACATGTTTTTAGACGTTTATTTTTAGACGTGGAAACGCGCCTCTGAAATGCCTACATATTTGTGACGTCACAAGCTTGTATTTTGTATGGGTGGCGTGAGAACTTTGTTTGGTAGCTATACGAAATATTTCGTTTGTGGTTATGGTTTTATAATAAAAGTTGCTATAAATTTAACGAACTACAATACAGTATAATTGTAATTAAACATTTTCATACTTTAGAAAATGGTCCTAATCACCGAACTTTAAACAAGCTTTTTTTAAGAAAAAAAAAGAAGCTTTAAGATCACTTAACGAATCTTTATCAAATTTAAAGTGTTCTTTATAGTGTTTTTAGATAGAAATTAGTATGATTGGAAACAAATTTTATATAATCTTATCATTAGGCAACTACCGTATTATTGACAAAAAAATTTGGTTTGATGGTCCTGACTTTCTTAATAAACCTTTAGATGTCGAGACTTATTTGGAATAGTCGAAAACATTTTTAACGGTAAATGGGCCCGTGTTATGGGATAAATATTCTTCATTGTCAAAGATGGTTCGAGTAGTAGCATATTGTAAAAGATTCTTCATTTTGAGATAAAAGACACAATAGTACTTTTCTGTCAACGCAAGAATTATCACAAGCCTTAGAATTGTGTATAAGAATTTATCAAGGTCAACATTCTAGTGAATTGGTAACTGACTTTCTTTCGTTCTTCTTTTTTTTAAATTATGGCTTCCACCGAGATTTCAGTGATTCTGCCAATGTCCAGTATAATGAGATGCTAAGTATCTGTTTGGTATCGGTGTTGTACGGTATGTGGCATCAAAGATGGCGTATGTTCTTTGGCAGCCTCGTGGGAGATTTTGGCGACAAATCTATACGAGTCCATTTAACAGTCTACTTTAACTATTTCACAAATTGTTCTCGAGCACGATCATTTATAACACCAAACTACACCAATTTCATATTATAAAGTCCACTTAGATGAATTTGCAAAATTGTATTAGGCAAACGACAACCCCTTGACTTCCCACCAAAAACTCCGATAACAGACTTAAGGAAACCTGAACAGACTAAATTAGAACTACCTTTTAAATCATTAAATCCTTTTATAGACAACAAGGGTATTGTACGTGTGGGTGGAAGGTTAGAGAAATCGCAACTTAGTAAAGTCCCGAACATCCCGTCGAAAAAGATTATAGTTGGTGGCCCATTAGTAACAGCTCCAAATTATGATTTTTTAACAATTGAACACGTCAACTCTTAAAAGATGGCAACATACGCAAAAATTAATGCAAACATTTTGGAAACGTTGGTCTCATGAATATTTAAGAAAGTTTCTTCATCGATACAAATGGTCTCACCAAAATCCTGAACGTGAAATTGGAGATGTAATTTTAGTTAAAGAAGACGATTTGGTTACTTGGTAGAGTGGTTTCCAAACATCCCGGTAAAGATAATCTCACTAGAGTTGTTACTCTACGTACTCAAAATTCTGTAATTAAGAGACCTACTTCAAAATTGTGTGTTCTGCCTTTATCACAATAATATAATAACACTGAGTTAGTTGTTCTCGAGGATTTATTTTATTTCGTAAGAATTTTGTTGTTATGTTTATTTTTTTGTTGAAGACTCAGAAGTTTATTTCGTTACACTTCATAAATTTAATTTTACTTATTTTTTACAACATTATGTTACAAAGAGAAAAGGACAAACTAGTGCCCTTTTGGGGAAATATGTTTGAGTATTGAAACCTTGTTTTAGACTTACAAATGTTAATTAATTTGTTTAGTTTTTGGCAATATTAAAATTAATTTGACTGGCTTCCCGGCACTGATAAATTTAACTTGACTGTTTTCCCGGTAATGTCAAAATTTAATTCTGACAGGGACATAAAGGTCACGAGAGGAGATGTGTCATGGTCTGCCACCATGTAGACCATGGAAGTTCGTATCTAGGGGGCAGTTCCTCAGAAAGAGGAATGTAGTCTACAAGAGGCCACAGCTGAAGCCGAAAGGATTTTGGGTGTTTTTGAAGTAGTTTTGTTTGTGCAATATAACTATTGCGACTTAAACCGCCTAGTTAGAGGCTAAACTTTTATTGGCTTCCCGGCATAGATAAAATTTGTTTTGCCAGGCTTCCTGGTGATTTTTAAATTGAATTCGTTGGGCTCACTGGTTATGTTAAAATTAATGTATGGAATGGTAATCACATTCTGGCAATGTTAAAATTGAATAGGACTGGATTCACGTCAATATTAAAATTAAATTTGTCTTGCTTTATTAAATAATTATAAAATTTAGAATTGATGTAGTGTGCTCTCAGTAAATTTAAAATTGAAGTTGTTTGATTTTTGTGGAAATGTTTTAATTGAATTCGATTGGATTACCGGCAATATTTAAATTGCATGATTCTGGCTTCCCTGGTTATGTTAAATTGAATTGGAGTGGTTTCCTGGCAATTTTAAAATTTAAATTAGACTTCTTGGTAATGTCGAAATTGAATTCGTTTGCCTTCCCGGTAATGTTAAAATTAAAATTGGTCTGACTTCCTGACAATGTTAAATTTGAATTTGAACGGCAACGGCAATTCCCGGCAACGGCAACGTAAAAATTAAATTTGACTGGTTTCCCGGTAATGATAAAATTGAATGCGTTTTAAATAATGTTAAATTTTAATTTGTTTGGTTTTACGCAATGTTAAAATTAAATTTGACTGGCTTCCCGGCCCTGATAAATTGGACTTGTCTGGCATCCTAGCAATGTTAAAATTTAATTGAACTGGAATCCCGGTAATATTAAAATTGAACTTGACTGGTTTCCCGGCATAAATAAATAGAATTTGACAGGCATCCTGGTGATATTAAAATTGAATTTGTTGGGCAAAAACGAGTTGAAGCAATTAAATAATTATTAATTAATTGTATTATTAATTATATTTAAATAATAATTAATATTAATAAATTAATAATTAAGTCTGGAGTGCAATGAAACAGAACACTTAACACACTTCCTTGTTTATTGGTTCCCTCTTCTTTTCCTTGTTGCTCACTGTTCACTGTTCGACACCGACAAAACACTGATTAACACGCGTTACATTTATATGATTTTGAGGTCCTCTGATTTCCATAATCATCCAATCAGAGCTCCCCTTACAATATTTAATTTAATTCTACCTCCTACGAAAAATACTCGGATCGCTCATACAAATTCTATCCCCCACTGATCGGGGTTTTTCTCATCTACCCTCGAATATTTTTCCTAGGCGTTCTATCTCTTTCTAACATAGTCCTATCTCATGACTATATAATAAACTCGATCCCACAACATCCTGAAAGCATTGTTATATTGGACCCGCTGTAAACCCTACGCGTGTAGTTCACCCACAAACTGCGCGTGTAAAAGGACTGGCAGTATGCTCTAAAAAGCGTCACCGTTACCTGTTTTGTACATCGTGAAAATCTGCGGGCAAGCATATTACACCGGACAGCCAGCGACCTGCGTTCCCTTTCAACGTCGACACAATCACTGAGGTCCTCTCGAACCCAGTGTCCTAAATATTTGTAGCGCGTGACCCTAGACAACGCGGTACCGCTTAGCGTGACTTCAGGCACATGAGCGTAGGTTTTTGAACCCGACTTTAATAACAAAAGCTCACTTTTTTTTTGCATTGTGCCTAAGGCCATCGATGATGATGATGACCTAAGGCCATGCGCTTCTTCATAAGGCTGACAAATGCTTTCTTGCGAATGCGAAAGAAGCTTTCTCAGAGCGCCGACCGATGGACTCAGCAGCAACATGTCATCAGCGTAACTTATGTTGTTTACACAAACGCAGTCAACATGACACCCGATGTTGGTGCCGCCGAGCTCATCGAGCAGCTTATTGTGTAGGTAAAAAGACGGGGAGAGCTCAACCCTCCCTGGCGCACCCTGCGTTCCAACCCATACTCTTCAGAGTAAGCTCCTCCCCATCGCACTTTGTAGTCTGGTTGTCATACCACTCACTCTTAAGCTTGTCCCATAACACATCATACGATACAAGATCAAATGCACTAGAGAGGTGTTAAAAGGAGCCAAATACCGGAGTTTTCCTGGCTGTGTAGTACTGAACAGTCTGCTTCAACAAAGAATAGCATTTTCTGTATAAAATTGGATATCGTTTATTGTACGTCCAGTTAGCATATTGGAATCGTCCTTTACTGCTCAGTATTCCATCTTCATCTATAAAGATTTCTTTTTAGTCTCTTTTCCTGCCAGTTCTTCGGGAAAGTACTTAGCTTTTACTTCTTTTATTTTGGATACCTTAGTATATATGATGCCAATTTCTTCGTGGGTCCCTTGTGTTATTTCTTCTGATCTAGTATTTAAGTCGTTAGCTTTGTCTTGTAGGTCTCTGTCGATAAATTCTACTTCCATTAGAGCACTCGACAGACCCTCCCTAACCAAAGAGACGTGTTATTTGACGGACTCACATGCCATTCTTCTAAGTCTTTCGACAAGAACCCGCCCGGGTCCTGTCAACCATTTTTTCAATTGGTTTTGCAGGCCTGGTGGCACGTCTGCTGGATTTAAGCTGGTTTTGATTTTCTTCATTTTCTGTATTCTTTTTGATACAAACGGTGCTAGAAGTTTGTCTGAGTAGTAGCAACCAATAACAATCTGACTGTCTGTCTAGAGAATCTGTTCGGATATATTGCCTTGCAGTGCTTTCTTAACATACTGGATTAAACGATAACCTATAAGAGATGCTATAAGCTCTAATCTCGGAATCTTTAAATCAGCTTGATCTTTTAGTGGGACTAGTTTTGACTTTCCCACAACGAAGTTCCTCCGGCCACCCTGTACTATGTAAACAACCGCTGCGTATGCTTTGGTAGATGCGTCTGTGAAGCAATGGATGGAGTAGCTTTCCTGCTTAAGGTTCTCTACACAGCACCGGGGAACACAGGTGTCCTTCAGGTTCTCAAGTTCCTTTTGTACTTCAATCCATCTCTTTGCTACATCTCCAGTTAAAGAGTTATCCTATTTTAGCTTAAGTTTCCACAAATCCTGTAGAAGAATATAAGCCGTAGAGCCTAATGTAGAGGGTGCCACGTACCCACAAGGGTCGTACAAAGTCAAAGTCAATAATTTTATTCATCATAAGATATTTCAATATCATTTAGTGAACGTCAATTTTTTTCATTATTACAATTAGTTTACAAAAATATATTATTGTTGACATCAATAATTTACTTACGGCTAAGTTTACACCGCTTCCAAGGCGGAGTGCAGAAGAAGCGGCAACAAACTGCACAGCGCATTTTCTCTAAATGACGTCAACTTACAATCTACGACATATCTATTTAAAATCACTTAAGTGGGCTAGAGCTTACATTGTCATGTCATGAATTAAAATTGAATTAGTAATAAATGTCAAATCATAATTATAGAGGAAATAAATCATTGATTAAATGTTAATTTAATTTAATATCAAGTCAAAAATGATAGTACAAAATGTACCAAAACATGACATTACATATACTTACAACACATAATGAGGGAACGGCGCCAAGCTCTGGCCAGATATGTCTGTCCTTTAGGAAATCATCAGTCCTATAATATGCCTTGTTACAAAGTACCTGCTTAACATACGCTTTGAATTTTTTATCAGGCATATCAAGGACTGATTCTGGCAACGTATTATAATAGCGTATACAGTTCCCCAAAAACGAATCTCTAACCTTGCTAAGCTGATACCGCGGAAAAAAACAATTTGTTTTTATTACGTAATGGTCTATCAATGAAATCACATTTCTTTTTGAAAAGTGAAAGATTTTTCCTTACATGCATTATATTTTCTAATATATACTGAGAAGATACTGTCATAATATTTATTTCTTTGAATAATTCTCTGAGAGACTCTCGGACCTAGGCCGTAAATAGCACGGATTGCTCTCTTTTGCAATATAAATATGGTTTTTATATCGGCGGCTTTTCCCCACAGAAGTATGCCATAAGCCATTAAACTATGAAAATACGCAAAGTATACAAGCCTAGCAGTAGCCACGTCCGTCAGCTGTCTGATCCTCCTAACAGCGTAAGCTGCAGAGCTAAGTCTATTAGATAGTTTAGATATATGGGCACCCCATTGCAATTTAGAATCTATAGTAATTCCTAAAAACGTAGTGTGTTTCACGAAATTTAGTTTTTGCCCATCTATCAGTATGTCAACGCAAGCTTGCCTTACATTGGGAAGAGTAAACCTAATGCATTTGGTCTTTTTGGCATTTAATACAAGATTATTACCTGAAAACGGTGAAAACCAATTTGAAATTGCGGACAAAGTACTGTTAGCTGCCCTAGTATCATCGCTATGGCGGTTCATTCTAAATATCAAAGATGTGTCATCGGCAAAAAGCACTATGCCGGCCTCTTTCTCGACCATATAAGGCAAGTCATTGACATACACCAGAAAAGGAAAAGGACCTAGAATTGAGCCTTGCGGCAGGACAATTTTGAGGTTGGAACTATCTGATTTTATACCATTAATATCAACAGTCTGAAGCCTGTCTTTCAAATAAGATTGAATAAGTTCTAGTGATTTGTCATCAAATCCGTATTGGCGAAGCTTAAGCAGAAGTGTCTGATGATCTACACAATCAAATGCTTTAGAGAGATCGCAAAATACTCCAAAAGCATCCTGAGAACTCTCCCAAGCACTGTAAATATGAGTGACAAGTGCTACTCCCGCATCGGTGGTGGATTTTCCGCCAGTATAACCAATTGTTGGTTGTGGAATAGATTACAGGTCTTAAAGTGGTGAAGCATCTGATTAAGCATGCTCTTTTCAAACACCTTGCTCAAAACTGGCAAAGTAGAAATAGGTTTATAGTTATATGGATCCGCCTTTTCTCCTTTTTTAAATAGAGGAATAAGTTTACTATATTTCATTAAATTGGGAAATATACCGTTGTCAATGCATTCATTAAAATTAAAAGCTAAGTCAGCAGCAATTATATTTATAATATGTCTTACGACGCTAACAGACATGCCCCAGTGATCTTCAGATTTCTTTAAGTTTATTGTTTAAATGCATTGACTAGGGCAAATGTGGTTAAATTTAAATTTAGTATTACAATGTGAAACATTAATTTTAAGCAAATCTTCAGCACGTTTAGGACTAGAATTAACATTCGAAGTGAGTGTTTGTGGAATATTTGTAAAATGATCTCTAAATATACTAAGTATATCTTTAGTTGAGGTATAAATTATATCGCCACATTTAATTTGGCTTATATTTTCTCTAGCTTTGATTTTACCACTCACTTTGTTTATGATCTTCCAAGTTTCTTGAATTTTATTGGGTGCGTTATTTATCTTCCTACCAATATGAATAGACTTGGCTTGTTTGCAGAATAATTTAGAGTAATTCCTAACATATTCAATGAAATTTGGATCAAAATTATATTGTTTTTGGGCATACAAGTCAAATAACTTTCTTCTACTAATATAAATGCCAGTAGTAGCCCACTCACAAAATCGTAATCTACTATGCACTTTGACTTGTTTCTGTTTAAATGTTTGTAAATATTCGGTGGATACTGTTTTAAATAATTTAGTGTAATGATCATCAGGAATACTACCTGTGTAGGTTCACAACGGTGCATAGCTTATTTTCTAATTTATTTTTAAGTTTTAAAATATTTCTGGAAGAAGTGGGCCGGCACATAATTTTGTCATCATTTAAGTGACAGGAGGACCCTTGGACAAAACTTACAAATTGACCTGATTCATCTACATAACTGATATTACTAAAGAAATTGTCCAGACATGTGGCAGTTGTGGCAGTGATTCTAGTTGGTTCATAAAATATATTTACTAGATTATAACATTTAAATAGGTTTAATAATTGTGTGCAAGTTGTGGAGTGAACTAAAATATTATCATTAAAGTCTCCGCAAAAAATTAATTTCTTTTTACTTCTTGATACTATCTTAAGGACTTCATCCTTTTTTTTAATAAAACTTTTGAAGTGTTTTTTAGGAGGACTGTATACGCAAACAATTATATGTTCTTCTAACTCAGCACAGGTCACCTCAGCACACCGTTCAACAGAAAGTCTGACAATGTCTGTACGTTCTTTGCTACAGATGCCATTTTTGGTAAAGATCATGGGACCGCCTCTATCCGCAGACTTTCTGTTCAGGCAGCTTGCACTTTCATAATCGTTTAGGCTGAACATCATCTCACTCTCACTGAGCCAATGCTCAGTCAAACATAAAATATCCATTATTAAAATACGTAACAACGGGTTACTCACGTAAATAGTCAGCTACTGGCAATACAAACTTTCGGTAGCTCGGTAGACATCTTAAATTTATTATTTTGTTTACAATGAAAATCGTCCATGAATTAATATTATATGCTACCAATGTAGCTATTTTATGTCTATAATACTTGGAAAGATAGATACTATCTTCTGTTAAAAAACAATCACTAATTAAAAATTATTAGATTATTAGTGTCAAAAAAATATAAATTTGTCACTATGACATGTCAGTGTATGTAAAAAAATATTAAGATAGTGAATGCTTTTATTGTGTGATGGAGACTGGCAACTTATGTATGGAAACGCACACAGTATAATTTTCAATACTTTTAGATCCTTTAAAGGCTCTATACAGTACATGATTTCTTTTTTTTTTCCTATTTTGGTACTATTTCCTATTAGCAATACAATAGAAGAATTACAGTTATGATAACAAGATTTAACTTTATGTACAATTTGAGTGTAGGTCGCATTTGGTAAGCAGTAATTAAAACAAGAGTTTTGAACGTGTTCATTAAACATGTGACCCATGTTGCGACCTAAACTATCAGAAAACACTATTGTGTTACTAGGAGGGTTGACACAATCAGACAAAGTAGGGGACAAAATACCATCACATGGAGAGGGCACTGGTGTGGAGTCATTGATGGCGGACTGGTTAAATTACCCGCAGGTGCAACTCTTAGATAAAGTGTCAAGCGTTTCCTGATTGCATCTGTCTATCGCTAATCAATTTCTTCACAGTCAGCAAGTGTTCAGTATTTTGTTTCCTTTGTAGGTCATATTTACTAAATAATCGATAATAAATAATCCTCTTGTAATTTTATTATATGAGATTCAAGTCTGATTCTATCAACATTAAATGATTCCTGACTTTCTGACAATTTTCTATTACTTTAATCCAACTCAGAGTGTAATTTTTCACAATTGAGAGAAATGGAATTTATTAAACATGATTTTCTTAGAGGTGGCGACGTCTATGTGTCTCCGAGGCGTAGGCGTACCACGCCGGCGTTGCGTATGTGAGGCGGGACCTTATATACGTCTTATAGATCCCGAGTTTCGCTTTTAAGGGCAACTTCGAGGCGAGGATCGGACGAAGTTTGCAGCGGGCCATTTTGCGCTGGACACTGCTGCGTCGACTTCGGGCTTCAAAGTAAGGCGCCTCATGCCACACGCGGTCAAATGCCTTCTCGTTGTCCAGGAGCGCTACTGCTACGAATTCTTTCTTGTTGGCGGCCTCGGATATACGGTGGAGTAGTCTTGCCACTTGGAGCGTCGTCGAATGCTCGGGTCGAAAACCAAACTGCTCCGCACGGGGTGGTATGTGCGGGAGCAGCAGGCCGAGCAACAGCTTTTCGAACACTTTGGAAAGTGCACTCAGCAGAGTGATTGGCCGGTAACTATCTGGTTTCTGCAGATTTTTGCCCGGCTTCGGCAGCATTATGATCCGTCCGGTCTTCCAGTCTTGCGGGTAGTGGCCCGAGCGCAGGATGCCATTAAACAGGCGCGTCACCGCCGTGATGTATGCCGGAGGCAAATGGCGGAGCGCTTCGTTAGTAATACGGTCTGCGCCCGGGGCTTTCCTTGGCTTCAGTTGACGGATCACGCGCAGCACCTGGCCGGGCGTGAAAAATGCGGCGTCCTCTTCAGCTGGCGGCGGCTCTGCGAGGCACCTCCGAACGTGCTCTACCACGCTGTTGTGGTGCTCCCGGTCGACAACCGGGTTCGGTGAAAATTGACGCTCCAAGTGGTCTGCGAATATTTCAGCGCGGTGCTCTGCGCGATATCTAGGTGTTCCGTCGGCCGCCAACAGTAGCCGAATGGGCTGGGGCTCCGTGGACAACTTCCGGCACAAGCGATGGACTGAGGGCATACTGTCACTCACAGTCGCGAGGTGGTTGTCCCATTCAAGGGCAACGTTTTCTTGCAGGCGGTCCTTTATTTTTTCCACAAGTTTGTTTAGCTTCTTTTTCAGATCCGGGCATCGCGTGATTTGCTACTCCCGCCGTGTCTTCCTCTTGTCCTCCAGCAAGCGGAGTACATCTGCAGGGAGTGGTGAGGGCTTTTCATTGGCCGCCGGTTTCTGAGTGGCGGTGTCTAGGGCCTCTTGCATACGGCGGATTAAGGTGCTGGCGGCGTGTTCCACCTCTTCTCCATCCGACACCCTTTTAAAGGCTATTTCCTTTTTGTTCTCTTCTAAGGAGTCCACGTATTTTTCCCAGCTGATCCTTCCCTTTTTCTTTACGGGTATGGCCCTACCTAGCTGGGAGCTCACTAAGGGTGAGAATGACAGGCCTGTGATCCGACGGGAGGTCCGGCGATACTTGCTGGGCTGGCGGCGTGCGTAAACCCGTGTCGGGGTCACCTGTGATGTTGCTGTAGTGGGTTGGCTCGTCCGGCACTACTACTTCGTATTCGTGCAAGATGGCGTCTGCCTGCAGCTTTCGACCCCTCGGGCATATCCTGGTTGCGTTCCAGGCTGTATGCTTCGCATTCAGGTCGCCGGCCACTAACGTGGGAGTCGGGCACACGCGCAGCTTTCTGCCGCCGTGGTTAACCAGTACACCCAGAGCGTACATGGTCTGGTGCTGTGTGTGAGGGATGGCCTGGTGGACTACATTTCGCTTGACGAGGACCGCGAGGCCCCTGTATGCTCCGCCATCTGCAGCCTTCTCGTCCTTGCGGTACGTGATGTATCCAGGGATCTTGAAATTGTCGCTTTCTTTCAAGTGGGTCTCACTAATGTGCATGAGGTCGGCTTTGTGCTCACGGAGGAAGTTGGTGACCATCTCTTTCTTCCTCCGGAGGGTTTCTGCGTTCCAGTGGATAACTTTTAGAGGCGTACTATCCATAGTTAGGTTACTGGATTTGTACGCCTCTGAGGAGACCCGCTGCGGCCAACTGGTCCGGGGTCATTGCCATCATCGCTTTGAATGCCTCAAACATAAGAGGCATTCGGGCATCGTCAATGGCGCCACCCAGTGCCTGTGGCGCGGGCGCGGCTTCTGTGTTCTGGCCTGGCTGCCTCGGCTGGGGAGTGGGCGCGGCGTTTGGCTGGGGCGCTGTTTGAGCTGGTGGTGGGGCATTTTCGGCGTTTGTATGGTCTTCCTTGAGCTTCCTATTTCGCTTCCTTTTCCTCTTAGGTAGGGCGGCCCCTCTGTCAGTCGGAAGGTTTGCGGGCGCCATCAGGGAGGCCTCCGCCGTCTCCTGCGTCGCCGGTCGGCCTGGGAGAGTCGACCCGATTCTGGTGCTGGCTGCTACACCGGCCTGCTTGTTTCTAGCCTCCCTTCTGAAGACGGGGCAGGAGGTGTTGTTGGCCGGATGGGGGCCACCGCAGTTTGCGCAAGTGGCCGGCTCTTCTCGAGGTCGCTCGCAGTCGGCTGCCTTATGGGGGCCGCCGCAGCGGACGCAGGCCATCGGTCGGTGGCAGTTGACGGACGAGTGCCTGAACAACTGACATCGGTGGCATTGGGCGGGGCCCTGCTTCCCGCGCCATGGCTCCACCTTTATCCCCGGCATGAGTAGAAGCTCCTGAATGTTGAAGATATCGGCACTGCTCTCCGACTTTTTGACCAGGCAGAAGAAGATGCAGCCTGGCCGTTCTCCCCTGCCTCGGATGCCCTTTATCGCCTCGATCTCGAAGCCCATTTCGTGCAGCGCTCCTTTAATTTCTTGGACTTCGGTGTCAGCCGGGAGGCCGCGGATGCAATACCAGCTGACGTCCAGTTTGGTTAAGTATTTTTGCACCGTGCGGTACTCCCCCTTGTCAGTGGGCGAGAACTTTACGCTCCGGCCGTAGGGGCGCGCTGATGGCGCGCGTCCCAGTGACTTGAAAAGCTCCCGGAAGTGAGATGACCACTCGGGGAGGTAGTCAACCACCAGCACTGGTTGTCTGGGGCTTGATCTCTGCTGGGTGATGATGAGCCGGCACAGTTAAGGGCTGCGCGTTTACAGCGGCCTCTATCGCCTCCGCGAGTGTAATGGGCGGCGCGGGGGCGGGCGCGGCGGCGGTGGGCGCGCGCGCGGTGGTCGGCGGCGGCGCCGGACGCGGCTTTTCCGTGGCGGGCGGCAGGCGCGCGGGCCCAGCCGCAGCACCGGGCTGCGGCGCGCGGCGCGGGTCAGCCCTTGCGGGGGCCACCGCGGGTTGCGGGGGGGGGGGGGGGGGGCGCACTAGCGGGGTGCGACGCGGGGCCTTCCGGGGCCCGCGCCTCCGGGGGCGCTTGAAAGGATACTCTTTTTATCCTGGGGTCCCGTTGCGGCAGCGGTATGCCCGAGGGGCGGGGTGCCTTCGCTACTGGGGCCTCTAGTTGGGCCTTGCATGGGGCTGTTGGTGGCGCTTTCTTTGGTTGGCCCTCCCGGACGAAGTTGAGGCGGAGGGCGATTCCTCTTCCTGCTCCATGTCTAAGGCGCGCGGCCTTTTCGGGGGCTCGTCCTCCTCAGTGGGGCTGGTGCGGGTCCTCTTCATTACCGCGTTTAGGATCTCACGGCGTGGGATGTCCACCGGCGGCAGGGTAATGATACCGCGGCGGGCGAAATCTAGTGCAGTGGCGTCTTCTAACGTCGGTTCGGCGCCGCGAGCTCGTTCTGCTGGAGGCGAAGGTACATCGCCATCTTTCGAATAAGCCCCGCGGAGAAAGCGCTGGTCTCGACGACCCTGGCTGGCATGACCATGTCACGGTCATGCCATCCTCGGGGTGACAGGCGGGCGACGGGTAGCGCAAGGGTTGCGCTCGGAGTTGCGGCGCTTGGCGTTGCATACGTTGCGGGTGTTTCCGGCGAGGTAGGCCGGGAGTGTTCCGGTTCTTCCGGAATGGGCTCCATTTCGGAGCCCGAAGACGCGCTGGTGGGGAGTCGCCCTGAGCAGCCTCGCAGGGCGTCGAGTTGACTACCCACACGCTCTTTTCGCCGGTGAGACCCGCTGGTGGGAGGCCGGCTACTAGGAGCGCTGGGGCAAATCAATCCCGACGTCCTGGGCATGTCTTTTCCATCTTCAGGGCTATCCCCGCCTGCGCATGATGCGCTGGGTGCCGGTCGATGGGTCTCCAGGGTGGAGACCGGCGATACGGCGAACGGATGGAAAATGAGGGTAGGCTCGAACTCAAACAAAATTTCTCACTAAAAAGGAGGGTAGGCAGACTGACTGTCCAGTCTGACTTTACAACTTAAACCTACAACTATTTATACAAAGTCCTTAATCTAATTATGGTGTACGACTGGCATTCACGTTCGGCCAATCAGGAGCCGCTCTATTGTTTGATACGCGCCGCAGGTACACGGCCGCGTATCCATCCCCTCCACGCCGCCTTCAGCCGTATACTTTGTTCGCTCCGTGTGCGACGGCGCTGTTGCTGTTGTACGCAACATTCTCCTCCCGGCTGCATCCGTTGCTCGACGCAGCCTCAGTGATCAGGAGGACAACTAGCATCCGCGCCGGCCTTGTGAACACGCCTCCGATTGTCTTAACTTCGGCGCTCCGTACATCGCCGTCAGGTCCGACGTATGTTCTTTGTACGACCCCGCGAGGCCAAGTATTGCAGGGCATCCCGGGGTCGATTAGGACAAGGTCACCCTCTTGGATGGGTCGTCCACGATCTTGAGCTCCTTGTCGTGGCACAAGTGTCGGCAGATATTCACGGACCCATCGCTGCCAAAACTGGTCCGCTAGGCCTTGTGCAGCTCGCCAGGCTTTTCTGCTTGCTGCGTCGCAGGGGCCGGTTAGTGGTAGGCCTGACGATGACCCGATCAGGAAATGGTTTGGGGCTTGGGGTCAGCGCCTCGGGGTCGGCAGGATCCGTTGACACGTGTGTCAGAGGGCGGCCGTTGACCGCGTGCTCGGCTTCCAGCAACAGGGTGTGCAGAACCTCTTCTTTTGGCGTCTGCTCTCGTAGCGTTGAGTGGAGCGCTGTTTTGATGGAGCGCACGAGTCATTCCCAGGCTCCTCCTTGGTTCGGCGCTCCCGGCGGGATGAACCTCCAATCGCTGCGCTGTATCTGTGCATATTTGCGCAGTTCTGGTGCCCACTCCGTGTAGGCAGCCCGTAGTTCGGTGTCTGCTCCCCGGAAGTTGGTCCCGTTGTAGCTCCATATTTGTCGGGGCCAACCACGGCGAGCGGCCATGCGTCGGAGTGCCATGATCGCCGAGTCGATATTCAGGCTTGCGACGACCTCGATGTGCACGGCTCTTGTGGTGAGGCACGTGAATAGCACGCCCCACCTCTTCTCGCGTCGACGGCCGATGGTGACCATCACCCCGCAGTTCGTGAAGGCCCGGCAGTATGGGTCCAGGCGGGCTGGTGGTAGATCTCCCATTGGTGGTGTGTGGGGTTTGGATCGCCGCACTTTGCATAGGGCGCAAGCGCGGGCCACAGAGCGCACGGTGGGTCGTGCGCGCGGAATCCAGTCCAATCCAGTACCGTTGCCGCAGGTCGGTCGCCTATGACCTAGTTAGTCTTAGATCTAATCCTAAGACCTAACCTTAATCTATTTTTATGAAAACACTAAGAAAAACTAAGTACTTACAAATTATTATGGGAAACCTAACTCTTATTTAGGTCTGCTATATCTAAAATCCCTATAGCCTGTCCCATTTGTAAATAAAACGACAGAAAACTAATTCTTTATTTGAAATACATAGGCTATGAACATAAAAAATTCCTTATCCTACCTAAAAACCTAAAAATATCATATTAGTATACTATGAAATTTCCAAGTTAAATTACTATCTATTTAAACATTAAGCAGAACACGTTATCAATGATAAGAGATTAAAAGATAAGACTTAACCGACTATACAAAGAGAGTATTATATACAATCTTCGCAACCGCCGGGCCGATTTCGATGAAACTTGGACTGTCGTGAACATGTATCCCGCCGTCGCCTCTCTGGGAGTCAATTTTTCAACCAAGAGAATCGATCCGCCGCTCGTTGTCAAGTTTCCGCATGGTGAATCTTAATTGGCTCTATTTTTGAAACTTTATTCGAATGGTTTTTCCGAATGGTCGCACGAGAGCACTCGGACCGGACTACGCGTACAAAATGTCAAATATGACTTTGACCAAATTTTTATTTTTTTCTTAAATTCTCGTCCTTAGATCCTAGCGTTTTTACCACAACTGTCTACAAAAAGTGGGAATATACGTCCGATTTGCTTCCGATCCGATTGCAGCGTTGCCTTTTAAAAAATAAAAATTCTTTACACGTACATGAAAAAAATTAAGATTTTAAAAGAAATTGCAATAAAAACCTCCCTAGATGTGCCTTAGTCACTGCGTTAATAAAATCAGAAAACATAATTAAGAAATAAGAAGGCTTTTGTACAATTCGCAATTTTATTTTTATTACGCCATTTACTGAGAAGACTTCCTCTTTGGTATCATCTTGTTCATATTTAACTGGTTTTTCTAAGAAAGAAGATTACGAAAAGCAATTGCCTAAATACAAGCAAATTCCCCTAGAATTAAAGACACTGTACCTAAAATGGCAACACCGTCCGATTGTCGGATTGAAAATTGGACGTGTATTCCAAGCTTAAGCTACTAGTTTTGCTGTGCATTCAATTATTCTGGCAACCGTCTCAATCTAGCTCAGAACGTAGCATGTATTTTAGATTAAGTCTTATTGATTGTTACCTGTTGTGTATGCCTTGAGTTAATAAATAAATAAATCAAAAATCCTGTCAATAATTTTGAGAAATTCAACTGTGGCTTCACTACCTAGAAAAGGCGATTTCCACCTAATCTTAAGAACTCAATGGACTCTGCTAAATGATATCAACGTGAGTAGATGATAATTTATTACCAAATTTCAAACCCTCGTCTTTTTGAACCATATGTAGTTTACGAAAAAATCCATATGATGTGGTCCCACTTGATGACTGTATCTCATGTTCAGCTAGTACCTTACGTGCCAGATTTAACATATGTGCGGCATTCAAAAAGCAATAAATTTTGTCGCGACCATTTGGGTGTTGAAAATATGGCTGGAAATTATCTTGTTCCAGACAGCAGCCCAAAAATTAGTAAGCTCGTTTATTTGATGGAGCGCCATCGCATGTCATTGAGCGGATTAAGCAAGACCACGGCAGTATTTATTAATTCGGCTAAAAGTTCACTGTGAAAACTATTTTTAATAAAAAAATAAGCTATCGGGCACTTAAAGTGTGTAGTGTAGGAAACGATTTGAAAGACCAAGGCTTCAGTAGCAATTTCTTCAGGATCGCTTACGACGATTTTACCGAGATCAACATAACCGAAAACTTTAAGTTTTTGATCACGGCATAAGTCCTGTTTTAATCATCCCGTCAAATATTAGCGCAACATTTTTAAATAAGTTTTTTCGGGTATTTATACTTGTTGCCTCAAATATTCTAGAACTTCGTACAAAACCCCCGATGGTGATGATGGACTCCGTCATGGCCGCAATCTGCGGCGACGAAAGGTCCACGGCTAGTGGTGTAGCCAGGGCGAGGGGCGCCTGGCTCTTAGGGGGGCCGCTCTGGGTGCGGCCGCCGGTTTCTTTGGCTGGGTGGCGGTTCCCACAGGGGCGGGGGGAGGCGCCGCGGAGGCGTTTTTCTTCTTCCTCCTTTTCTTCTTCTTAAGCGCCTCAGTCCGCTCTGTGGGCGGGTTGGCGGGCGCCATCAAGGAGGCAGGAGCTGCTGAGGCGCGGAAGGGGGTGCAGTTTTCAGGTGGTGCCACAACCGGCACGTTTGTTCCTGGCTTCTTGGCGGAAGGCGGGGCACGCCGCGTTGTTTGGCACTGTGGCACTGTGCTGGCCCTTGTTTCCCGCGCCAGGCTTCAATTTTGATTCCTGGCATGAGAAGCAGCTCCTTCACGTTGTAGTCTCCGAGGTAGCCCTCCGTCTTCTTTATCAGGCAGTAGTAGATGCATCCGGGCCGTCCGCCTCAGGCCCGGATTCCTTTGATCGCCTCTACCTTGAAGCCCATTTCTGTGAGTTCCTCCCTGATTGCGTCCTCCTCAGTGTCTGCGGGGAGGCCCCGGATGGCGACCTTGAGGTGACTCTCCGCTGCCAGTTCGTAGCAGAACCACGGAGTGCCATCCTTCCGTTCGACCTCTGGAGGGTGCGGAATTCGTGCTCGTCGGTTGGGTCGAACTTGAAGCCGCCTTGGTAGGGGCGGCTATTAGGGCGGCGGCCAATCTGCTTCTTTAACACCTTAAAGTGGCGGTGCTAATTTGGGAGCCGCTCGACAATGATGGCCGTGTATCTGGATTTCGCGGCCCGGGGGGCGTCAATGTTGGTGCCCTGGGCCCTTGGTGCTAGGCCCTGGGCCGCCGCGGAAGTGGAAGCCACGGCGTGGTCATCTTGGGTAGCGGGGGCCGCGGCTGGCTTCTTTTTGCCTTGGGCCTTTGCATTGGCTAGGTCCGGGGCTTGAGGTGTTCCAGGATGCGCCCCTGCATCCCTGCGGGACGCGGTTGCAGAACTGGGCGACATGGCGGTAACTGGTGGGCTTGAGTGTGCCCGTGGTTTCTTCCCAGTAGGGGACGGGGATTCATCCTCGCGGCTCCTCTTCAACCCCGTTCTGGGGGGAATCGGGGGTGGCAGTTGGGAGAGGCATCCGGTGAATGCCCTCTCCAAGGCTGCCCTGTCCTCGTCAGTGGGCGGGTTTCCCGCAGATTCGGCGGCGACGATGCGTAGGTACAGCGCCATCCACCGCTGCATGCCTGCTGAAAGGATGCTGCATGTGATAATGCGGCCCAGGACGACACAGTCGCGGTCGAACTGTCCTTTCGGCGACAGTGCTGGGCTGGGCGGCGCTGCGCATGCCTGCCTAGACGTGGAGATCCGGGGCGCGGTCGGCGTTCCCGGGGGATCCTGGTGCGGTAGGCTGGAGGGACACGGCTGCGCCTCCTCCACCTCCGGTCGTGTGTGCTCCATTTCGGAGCACTTACAAAGCGCTTAGGGGGGTAGCCACCCGACGCAGCCCGTCTGGACCGCGGGTAGGCTTACCTCACCCACCCTTTCCCTGGTGAGACCCGCTGGTGGGAGGCCAGGTACTCAGAGGTTTAAGGTAAACTTACCGCAGTCCCGGAATAGTTGTGTTCATGTGGTCCCCGCCAACGCCTATAAGGAAGGCGCTGGGCGCTGCTCGCGGCGGCTAGTCGATATTAGCCGGCGAGAAAGCTTGTAGATTTGGTGGGCTCGCACGTCACTTCACTTTGCAGAAGGTAGGTAGGTAACTAGGCTAATTTCCTGACTATTCGACCTAGCCTTACAACTATATTACAATATTTCTTATCTAATTGTAGCATACGGCTGGCGTTTACGGCTCGGCCAATCAGGGGACGCGCTATTGTTTCCTGCGCTCCGCAGGTACACGGCCGCGTAGCCATCCCCTCCACGCCGCCTTCAGCTGATACTTCGTTTGTTCTTTATGTGCCGGCGCTGTTACTGTTGTCCGCAACAGCTAAGTTTCTTTCGCAGCAATGGTAATTGTAATTTCCTTACGCTAGTAGTATGCGTCTGAGCAGTATGCGTACCACGCCGGGGCCGCGTACGTGAGGCGGGATGTAATGTAATCTTATACCTTATCTACCGCTTGTGTGACTCCTGCTGTTAACGATAGCTCACGCGCTTTAAATGGGATGTCTACTAATAGAGAGATGACTGAATTGAAACACCAAACTGATCATTAAAGCTCTTATTTATTCAACTTATTAATCGCTGTGCCGATCTGGCTGATTACAAACACTTTAACTTACTAACTTAACTACGAACTTTGCCGATCTGGCTGACTTAAAGGGATTTGGGTAATTTTGTATGAGCCTTGGCATGATTTTTTTTTTCAGCGACCACTAATATAACTAGTATTTTTAATTAGCCTTATAGTTGAGAATAACAATATACAAAACATTATTGATGTAAACTATATCGGAGCCGAAATATCAAATATCAAAATAAGACAAATAATAAGTAAGTCGTCTATATAGATGTAATATTTTTTAACAAAAATGATTTGATTAAAGCGTATAATATGTCGTTATGGATAGGAATCTAGACTAATATTATAAAGAGGAAAGATTTGTTTGTTTGTTTGTAATGGGTAATCTCAGAAACGACTGAACTGATTTAAAAAATTCTTTCACCATTCGAAAGCTACATTATCCCGGAGTGAAATAGGCTATGTAGGTACCACGAGCGAAGCCGGGGCGGACTGCTAGTGATAAATAAAATGCAACAGATACACACAAACAAATCATTTATTATAGGCACATACAATATCAATATGAATATATTACATTATTATTAGTTTACAAGATTAGTTATTTTCCGATTTATACAATTTAGTTATTTTCCGGTTCATCGTAAACTTCATTTTCTTGATCATGTCGTATTATTGTGTCTAAAAACTGAGCTGGGGGAGATAGATTATCTTGGTATCTACCCCATCCCAAATACCATATAATGGACATTACATGCGAGCAACAGCCTAGAGTCCGTTTTCCGACAACACATGAGCAATAATGGCCCAATATTGCGCTGCTTCCTTCTAGTTCCCTTTCTAATAAAATATAAACATAATAAATTCTGCTTGTCACGTGTCTTGATTGAATTTTTCCTCTAAGTAGCCATGGATTCCGACAATCCAAATTCTGCTCTCTAAAATCTTCTATGTGGGGCTCCTTATATATTTCAATTATATACGAACCATTTTTTACATGCTCCCCGTAATAACTGCGGGCTTGGAGAATTTGATACGTTCCCAACGCATATATAATAAGCTCGTCCATACTTAATATTGGGAAATCATTAAAATCTAATAAAGCCGCATCAATAGACTGAAAACGAGCCCATCTACGATTGAGATTATTTTCTATAACATATTCACTTAACCTGTTTCTGTCACCATCACATTGAATTATTTTGTTTACGATTTCGTTCACCAAGCGGTGGTCGGTTAGGGGTTTGCCAAAAGCATTTAATAATGCCGCAGCAATTTTTATCTCGTCGAAAAGATGCCTTGCAGCTACATTAAAGTATTGGTGACGTAATTGGCGAAACTGATTTTTTAATCTGCCATTTACTGTTTCTACAACCCAACGGCAAATAGTAACTTTCCTAGAATCATTTGCTTGTCGCACACTTAACTGACTTTCATTTACGTCTTTGGAGGCTGGCATGTACGTTTTGTATCCATATGACTCCACTTCATCAATGCAATCTCTGAAGCCTCTATCTAAAATGAGTACATCATTTTCACGAAAATACCAATGAAATGTATCAGTTTCACTACTCATAATCTCAGACAAAATACGAGCATCTGAAGTAGTAGCTTCATATAAACCATAAATATCAACTATATGACCATCAGGGCATACTACTAAAAAGGGTTTTAGTAAATGACGAAACTTGTGCAGACTATAGGATTTTCTTTGAAAGTAATAGTTGCTGCTTTTTTGTAAATATATATAAGTCCCGTCTAATATAATTATGGCTCTACGTTCACTCAGAGGAGCATTTGGATTTCCAAATAATACATTTGGGATAGTCAGACAACGTGATATGACTTCTTCTCTTGTAATATGATCATAGCCTAAATTCTGTGGCACAAACTCTGTCATTAATTCTTGTCTCACTTCTCGCATTATTTTTTCAAAAGTTATTCTTGTCATTTTGAATACGCTAGAAAGTCGTTGATTTGATTCACCGGTGTGAAGTTTTGCAAGAACTGTTGCAAGGGCTGTTTTAGCCTTTTTGTGATGTTGTGTGATACTTGGGGTTGCTTCAAGAATTCGCATAAAGTTTTCCTTAGAGAAACCAATGTAATAATGAAAGACTCCATTATTAATGGAAGAAAGTCTCTCAAAATCTAAAAAATTACTACGATTTCTTAAAATATCCATCATGTCTTTCACTTGCTTCGACGAGAAACTTGCAATTACACGACGTGTTCTTGTTTCAATATCTTGAAACCCTGAATCTGAATGCTCTCTACATACACGTGTACCCCGTGGAAGGTAAAATCCTTTATTTTGAAGAATTGTGGTTCTTATGTCAACATGAATTCGTTGAAGATTGGTGTTGGTGCAATCAGCAAAAATACATAACTGTGTATTAAGTGGTGCTCTGGAATATCCAGGAACTTCAATCGTTTGCGGTCTACTAACTTGCACTTGTTGGTCTCGCATATTTTCATTAATAATAAGATCTGATTCAGATTCCTCTGTATTGCCTCCTTGCGATGAATCATGCTCTAATACTTGATCATCTGCATGTTGTTCAAGTAGGTCTGGTGCAACTTCTGCTTGTTGATCTCTTGAGACATAGCGCTGAGCTCGAAAAAAGCATGGTCGACATATCCGTTCATCGCCACCAAACTGTAAAATACAAAATATAGGCTTAATCAATATATTTGTATACGTATTAGCTCCATATATAGGTAAAAAATAATTAAAACACATCGTAGTACCTAGATAAATCTAACTGGGTAAATTGATTTAATTATTTATTTTTTAGTAAATATGAAATCATTTCCTCTTTTACTTGACTTACGAACATATAGCAAGTCTCAAACATATAGTAATCACTAAAAAAAGTGGCACGTACTGCATCTTATTGCATTTATGCCGGTTTGGGAGCAAGCGGAAGAAACACAAGTACTAATCTTCTTTGACACTCAAAAGATAATCAAGGTAAAGGGGAAAATATAACCAGTGGCCAGTTTTCAATAAGTTAGGAATGGCTTTGTGACGAGTGAGATCGCTTTAAGATGTGTACTTCAAACAAAATATAATTGACACTGGGATATTGTACCTACATGAAATAATGTTTGACACAACAGTCCCTGAGTTTATCACGTTTTAACAAACCAACTGTTTTTTAATATTAATGTAAATAAGAAAGTTAAACAATTAATAATTATATAAGAAATGTCATCACTTACCTCAAGAATGTTAATAACTTCAATGCAGTATGCCATTAAACATGGGTTTTGCTCCATCAGTTGAGCCGTTAACACCATAGATCTCCTGCGAGTGCCGCCAATGCGGTTCAAACTTCGATGGCAGCCAACACACGATGCTCTATCTGCATCCATATTGTTTTAAAGTCCAAATCACTACAGCAAACTCTTAGTCCAGTTAGTAATGCCAGGTCACAAAATAAGATAATAAAGAGAGAGTCCAAAAACAAAGCAAAGGTCGTGGTAATCAAAAGTCTATAACGCACTTGCACACACTCAACACAAAGGTTAAACGGGAAGTGAATCCTGCCTGCGCCTGCACCTCTTTCCTTCACCCCTCCACTCCACCCTGCTCGATTTTCAAAGCCTAACCGAGTCAGGTAAATGAACCCTGCGCTGTGATTGGATGAACGCGACCGGTAGCGGGCCTTTCAACTTTCTAGGAACTTCCCATTGTTTGTTTACTTAACGCACTAAAAGTTATGAATCACATTCACCCTCGGTCTTTTGTTATAGAAAATTCTCTAATCCACATCTGACATATCAGTTACCTTCGAATGGCTTAAAAAATCTGTGTGTGAGACTTATCATGTCTTCCGTGTCATTTTATGCCATATGAAACAATTTTTTCGTAAAAATATATAAGTACACATGCATGAGTGCCTGAAGTAGGATATCATCAAATTCTGCGTAATAAAAATAATATATTAATGTTTGTTGTATTAATTATGAATGTCGCATACCCCACTGTAACTGTTTTTATTTTATATATAAATAATATAAATCATAGAATCAAGTAATATTTACACGAAAAAATAATAAAATAAAGATCCTGTTTTGTCTATCTAGACGACATTATTGTAATTTATTTTTTAATTATGAATGCCGATATCTCGGCTCCGATACACTGTAGACAGAAACGGCCATAGATGAAAATAAACATCTTAATATGATCTTTCGAATGAGTAAACTTTGAACGGTGGTCGCAAATTTTGAAAATCAGGCCACTTTTACCCAATGCCCTTTAACTAACACTGTCCCACACTTAATTCTGACTTACACACTAATAAGGTCCTTTCCTTCACTACACAACACAATATAATAAGACTGTACTATTTTACTAACAAAGTGACAAGATTTGACTGCACTGACAATGTTGAGCTCTCAACTGAGCTGCTTGCACTGCACTGAACTCACTGAATCTTGAACTAGACTGTTGAACTGAACTAACTGCACTCTTGAACAAGACTTTTCGACGACGACGGGGTCTTCTCGCACTCCGCCCTTGCGGGCAAAGTCGGGGTGGCTGTTACAGGACCGTTTCCTCTTCAGCAGTTGCTTCCGCCGCCTGCAACGGCAGGCGGGTCTTTGGGTGGTGGCCGTGGCGGCCACATCAGGCTTCAGTGTTGTCACTTAGGGGTTGGGGACAGGCGCCGCTCTAGAAGCGGGGCCTGTGTCGACGGGCAGTGCGAAGATGGCGGCTTAGGGCGAAGGCCTGTAGGCTCCCTCCGGCGGACGGGCGTGCAGGGGCGCAATCCCCCTGAGATGGGGGTGCGCCGAAGCGTCCGCCTTGGCGAACATGTTCTTCGCCAGCCGGGAGATGAAGGCGTCTAGGCCCTCCCATTTTAGGTCCCGCTGGATGACGGCGTTCCTCACGTAGCGAGGCGCCCCGACAGCCGATCGGAGACACTGGTTTTCTTGAACACGGAGGCGACGTCGGTTTGTCTCCGAGCAGTAGGCGTACCACGCCGGGGCGGCGTACGTGAGGCGGGATCTAATGTAGGTCTTATAGATCCCGAGCTTCGCCCTCAGCGGGATGCTAGAGGAAAGCAGGGGACGCAGTTTCCCAGGTCATGGTAATCATTTTTGTGAAGGCCTCGAACAGCAGCGCCATCTGTGCCTGAGGCATTGGCGCTAGAGGTGGCTGTTGCGAGGCCGTTTCTAGCTGTGAAGCCAGCTGGCTGCGGGGCTGTCGGAGCAGAGCTTTCGACTGCAGGCGTCTTCTTCCTCTTTTTCCGCTTTTTCTTGGGGAGCTCCGCTCCTCGTGCGGTGGGTGCGTTGGCCGGGAGCCTTAAGTGAGGCCTCCGCTGACTCTTCCGTCTGTACTCGGGTGGGCAGCGTCGATCCCGTGCGCGCCACCGTGCCTACCCGTTTATTGCGCACCTCGGCGGCCTTGTGGGGACCGCCGCAGCGAACGCAGGTTAGTGGCCGGTGGCAGTTGACCAACGAGTGTCGGAACAACTGGCACCGGTGGCTTTGGGCGGGGCCTTGCTTGCCCCGCCAGGCTTCAATTTTCACTCCGGGCATGTGCAGTAGCTCTGTGATGCCAAAGATCTCGGTGCATCCCGCCGTGCGCTTTATAAGGCAGAAGAAAATGCAGCTGGGGCGCTTCCCCCTGCCGCGGATGCCCTTCACCGCCTCTGCTTCAAAGCCGAGCTCGGCTAGCGCCTGCTTGATTTCAGCCTCGTTGGTGTCGGCTGGCAGTCCTCTGATCGCCACCTTGAGGTCGCGTTCTGCGGGGAGTGAGGAACAGAACCAGCTCACTCGGTCGTCGTCGGTCTCACTCTCTCTCTCTAGCTTGCCCAGGAAATTTTGGACGATCCTGTACTCCACGTCGTCTTTGGGCGAGAAGCGTACCCCGCAGCCATATTAGCGGGCCGATGGTGCTCGTCCGATCTTGTTGGCCAACTCACGGAAGTCGGCCAATCAGGAGACGCTCCATTGTTTACTGCGCGCCGCAGGTACACGGCCGCGTAGCCATCCCCTCCACGCTGCCTTCAGCCATATACTTCGTTCGCTCCGTGTGCGCCGGCGCTGTTGCTGTTGTCCGCAACACCTGCTTTAATGTCGGCTTTCAAGTTTCGAGATTTGTTTAAATGTGTTTTTCTTCTTTATTTTTAATAATGTGTTTTGTTTCGTCTAACTTTGGCGAGGTATTGGGTTCCGCCTGAGGCCTCAGCGTCTTTTCCCTCCTGTGAAAGTATGAGTTTTGTTTTTATGCTCGCAGGTCCTGCCCTGCCTGCATTATCCTACTTATCACTGGGATACGTTTGTTGATGCGCTAGTTCCAGATTCCCATTTCTCGATACTGCGTCTAACCGAAAGGGTGACCGTTTTTGGCGGAGATTCTTGGGGGTCTGGTGATAGGACTCCTGGCTGTTGGAGGTATGCGTCACTTATTCAAATGTAAAATTTGTAAATAAAAATGTAAAAGAAAATAAATTAAAACTATTGCGTTCTGTGCGCAGATAACCGCTGGACGCGTCAATTGCCGTTGTGCGTCGGCAGCTAATCTAGCTACTTATTTACCAAGTAGAGTCAGAAAAATTGTTGACTCTATGTAGAGTCGCGTTTTTTGTTATGTCAGAGGGTAGAATTGTCTACCCTCTGACATAAAGCTCTAGAATTGACGCCGCACGCACTTATATTACTCAGTTTTTCATTTTTTGGATGTTTTTACTGATATTTTTTTTTTCAATGGGAGGCACAGAGTCCAAATACGTCGTCACTTTAGGCGACGTATTGGACGTTGTGGTAGTGATAGGAGGCAACGTGATGGCGGGCGCGGCGGCGATGGTCGGGCACGCTATGAGCGGCGGTGGCGCATGCGCGGGTCAGCCCTTACGGGGCCAAATAAGCGATGCTTCTGATCTTACAACTGGTTTATTATAAGCATATAAGACCTAACTGCAAAGTTTTCCATAGTCGTGCTACGTTTCTCAATGAAATAAATCCTCATAGCTAGGTATATCATTAATCGAACCAAGTTGTACTCTAAAGCTTCTTTAGTAGCGACATCTTACTTGGACCACAATAAATAAAACAGCATAAAGTTCTCATCGGGTAACTGATACCTTGACAAAATATCTACATTTTCTTTAAATACTCGACAAATTCTATTCAATTCGCCATTAATTTTTGGGGACTTTCTTGTCACCAATTGTTTTTCACAATTCAAGAACTGCTCATCAAATAAGGTAGCAATATTTCAATTTTTTTTGTAATGATGTTTTTAAGTCTTGTATGCAGTAAAGTAATTATATATTTTTTTCGCTATTCTGCGCCATCGAACAATATCGATGTAACTTATAACCGCGTGGAACTACTGTACAAGTGTTGACAATAAATTAAATTTGGAAATTATGGAATTCACCTTCAATCCGATTCACATCATTTATACAATACCCGTTTAAATCTGACTTCTGCATAATTTCCATGCGTGCAACGCGTAATCCGGGCCCGATCAAGATTGAATTATTTATATAAACAGGACTTAGCACGAACCTTATATTTATTTGTTCCCGCTGACGTTTCAATGGGGTTACACCCATCGTGGTCGCAGCGAGACTGGAGTACTGGCGGTGTTGTCTTGTGGTGGTAGTCGCAGTTTCACTAATAATTTTGATAATTTCACTACCCACATATAGATTTTATTTAGGCATTAGCCCCGGTACACACTACACTAACAGTGTCCGGCCGGTCCATTAGCCATTCTTTACAGCTGCGATATGTTCTTTGACTCTTTCTGCTATTGTCCGCTTTGTCTGGCCGATATAAGAACTCCCGCAGCTGCAATCTATCCTATCTTGCTATCTAACCGCCGTGTTGGCCGCCGCAGCGGACGCAGGCTATGGGTCGGTGGCAATTCATCGATGAATGCCTAAAAAGTTGGCAGCGGTGACATTAGGTGGGGCCTTGTTTGCCGCGCCATGGCTCCACCTTGATACCCGGCATATGCAGCAATACTTTGATCTCGAAGATCTTCGTGCAGTCCTCGGTCCTCTTGATGAGACAGAAGAATATACAGCCCGGGCGCTCTCTCCTGCCGCTAATGCCCTTAATTGTTGCAATCTCGAAGCCGAATTCTGTGTTGTAACGAGTAAAAAAACCAGCTAAATACTTTCCAGCTTGGAGAGGTACCGCTGGACGATGCGGTCGTCCTTCGGCGAAAACATCATTCCCCGGTCACAGGGACGGGCCGAGGGGGCCAGTTCGGGAGGTACTCAACCACTTACGGCGGATAGCGGCTGGACTGGCGAGATTGGGCGCCGTGCGGCGGGGGGCGGGGCTGCTGACGTCGACGGTTGCTGCGTCGTGGGCATCTGCCTTGGAGTGGCAGTGGGCGCTCTGGTCCTTGCTGGAACGGTGTCAGTCACCGTTGTAGCGACTGCCGAGGAAGCAAAGGTTGCGCCGGCGGTCACGCGGGCGAAAGACGGCGCCGGTAAAAACCTAATACATTTTTCGGATCTCTCAAAATAAAAACATGAAAAAAAATTTGGCTTATTGTGACCTCTATGTTTGACGAGTTTAATGCTGCCTCCAACGAAGTTATGTCTCATAAGCAGTTCGTTTTGAATAGCTGCGAGTTTAATGTTCGTTTTGAATGAGTTTATCACATTGTCAGTATGCCAATTATTTTTCTTTAGAGATGTGAAATCAGCGGAGTCGAGGTCATAACCTCGTACCGAATATAGTGCTATGACCAGCATTTATATATTTTTTCATCTCTGGAGTGTCAGCATAGATATCAGATATCGCTAAACTTTAATTAGCAATAGTCATTATTAAATTGGAAATGAATATTTTCTTGCCTTTTTAAAATATTTTTTTTTTTAATCTCTAGTACTGTTCCGCAGTTTAGTCATCCTTTTGACTTTTTGACCTTTTCAAGGGTGTTTCGGACAAAACTTGTGATAGTTTTCTTTTTTCTTTTTCTTTCCCAGTTAGTAAACTATGTGTCCATTTGAATATCCTTCTTCGTAACAATTCCTTTTGAAGCTGAAAAAACCTATATATTTTAATATTCTTCTCGTTTTGAAGGACACTATGTTTGATGATGCAATGCCATCTTGCCACTCTACCTTCAAGAAACCAATTTTTTTTTCATTATCAATGCCGACCAGAGCGCATAATATGGTAGCCAATGGGTCATTAAATAATTCGCGAATGTGGAAAACAGTAGTAACCTGTTTCTTCACTGACTTGACATTTTTGGCTTCAAATATGCATATATTGCATTGAATTTTATGTAGAAAAGAGAAAATTTTCACGAGTAGTTGCATCTGAAAATGATTCATTATTACTAGTTTTAGGCCGATCTATATCTTCAACAACTGCGTTGAAACCTGGCTGAAGCCTCAGTATTTCATTTATACATTTTTCTTGATCAACTTTATTTTCTTTAAAAACAAATATCTTTAAAAAATACCCAAAATATTTAAAGCCGTTTTTAAATCTGAGATATGAAATAGGTCAACAATTGTTAGAATAGCTACCTTTTTCAGCGTCCCCTTTAAATCCATTAAAATTAAGCGTTGGAGTGTAGTTTTTTGACATGTGAGAGAAATAGGTAAATCTGTGTAGGTAGTTGTAATTTGTCATAGTCTATCAGAATCTTGGTAACAGAGATGTATGTAGTCCATTAATGAAATTTTATTAAAGGCTACATGTTGCTTACGGAGGATATGCTCCAGCATCTTCTTCCTCCGGAGTGTCTGGGCGTTCCAGTGCATTATTTGTTCTCATAAGCGTGCTATCCATATTATTATGTATAATATTGCAGGTAGGCAGACTGGCAAGTCCTCTACTACAATAATGGCATGGTCTGTGGCGGATTTATGTGCAGAAAGGTGTCGCGCTTGGCGTGTCGCGTCGGGGCACGCCGTCTATTGGAAAAAATATAGGCGTTGTTATTGATCAGGTAACACTCTGTGTACCTGCTCACCGTACAAGTACAGTGGCGGAGGAGGCTTGGCGTAAAAGGTCCGCACACAATGCCAACTCAGCTTGGCCTACTACGGGTATGTCGTCTGTGTACCGGGCGTAGCAAACCGGTGAAAACCAGGTGTCTTGTGGGACGCCGGCTTAATAACGGGTCGCTCAGAAGAGAGGGCGATTTCTACCGCCACTCTGATTGTCCTGTCCTGCAAGAAGGAAGCTACAATGCGGACCAGCCTTCGGGGCGCTGTATATGTTGACAGCTTGTAGATAAGCCCTTCGTACCACACGCGGTCAATGACTTCTCATTGTCCAGCAGAGCGACCGCCCGCCACATATTCCTTCCTGTTGAGGTCTTCGGAGATGCGGTGAGATGCAGTGAAGTCTTGTCACTAAGAGCGCAGTAGAGTGCTCTGCCCTGAACCCAAAATGCACTGCGCGGGGTGAGATGTGCGGGAGCAGTAAGCCGTATCTTTCAGGCTTCCGTACCCGTTTTCGGCAGCATTATGACCTGTCTTGTTTTCAATTACTTAGGATAGTGACCCGAGCGCAACATAAATTGAAGGCGCGTGACAGCCGTGATATACACCGGCGGAAGATAGCGGAGCGCCTCATTCGTGACTTTGTTTGCGCCTGGGGATTTCTTGGCTTCAGTTGGCGGATCACACGCAGTACCTGACCGGGCGTGAAAAATACGGAATCTTCTTCGGCTGGTGGCGACACTGCGAGGTACTCTCGAACATTTTCAACAACGATATTATGATGTAGGCTCTCGTACTGGGTACGGTGTGAATTGCACTCCAAGTGGTCGGTGAAAATTTTTGTGCGTTCCTCCGCAGAACTGAGGCTAACCGTCGGCCGCCAACAGTGGTTATACGGATTGGGGCTCCGTGGACAACTGGCGCCATAGACGGTGAATTGAGGAAACGCTGTCTCTGACTGACGCTATATGGCTGTCCCAAACGTTGGTTGCGTTTTCCTGTAGCCGATCCTTGATCTTTTTTCTACAAGTTTAATTTCCGTTTGGTGTCCGGCCAGCGAGAGGTTTGTCACTGCCTCCGTAGCTTCCTCTTGCCCTCCAGCAAGCGCAAGATGTCCGCGGGGAGTGACGGGGGCTTGGCATTTGGTGTAAGTGTATGCGTTGAGGCTGAACTTGGTCTTGCGTACATGGCATCAATAATTTGTTTGGTTGCAAATAATATTTATAAAAATGCACACATAAACATCACAGCTATGTCCAATTGTCCATCCTTCTGCTTGGGTGTGTCAGTAAGAGCGTATATACTCGTCTGATGAAAAAAATTTATCTTTGATTCTGTACAAATGTCTCGTGACAGTATTTCATTATTCTTTGATCTTCTTTTAGAGTTTGGTGATATGAATCTAGGTGTAGAATATTGTTATTTTGTTAATATCAACAACCAGGAGTGTCTTATAGTTGTTAATTGTTAATGGCAGCAACCAGCACCAATATTGTGAAAGTGGTTGTTCGCGATCTAATTTTTAAAACCTTTATTATGTACCATAAGCAGCTCGTTTTGAATAGCTGTGAATGAGTTTATCACATTGTCATTTGACCAATTATTTTTCTTTAGAGATGTGAAAAGCAGCGGAGTCGAGGACATAACCGCCACCATTATTTTATAAATTTGACACATCATTTTTTACATATTGTCTCGTGAAAAAGCTATTACATTCTGATTTTCTTTTTTGCTGCTTTGCTCATTCATATATTTTTTTATCTCTGGACTTTCCTCTGGACTATTAGCATAGATATCGCTATACTTTTATCAGCAATAAAGTTATCATTATTAAATTAGAAATGAATATTTTTTCGCTTTTTTTGAAATCTTTCTTTAATCTCCAGTACTCTTTCGCAGTTTCTTCATCCTTTCGGCTTTTTAACCTTTTTAAAGGGTGTGTTGGACAAAACTTGTGATAGTTTTCTTTTTCTCTCTCTGTTTGTAGACTATGTGTCCCTTCGAATATCCTTCTTCATAACAATTCCTCTTGCATCTGAAGAAACCTAGGTATTTAAATTCTTGTTGATTTGAAGGACACTATGTTTAATTATGCGGTGTTCATTTTCGACACTATAAGAGTCCCTCAAGAAACCTTTTTTTTTATTATCAATGCCAACCATAGCGGATAATATGGTAGCCAATGGGTCATTAAATAATTCGCGAATGTGGGACAGGAAAACTATAAATTTAACTAATTACTAAAAACAAAGAACTAAACTAACCAATAAACTAAGATTATAAACTAAAACTAAACTTAAGCTACAAAAAATTATATATATTGCATTGAATTTTATGTAGATAAGAGAATTTTCACGAGTAGTTGCATCTGAAAATGATTCATTATTACTAGTTTTAGGCCCATAAGTATCATCAATATCTTCTACAACTGCGTTGAAACCTGGCTGAAACCCCATTATTTCATTCACATTTTTCAATAAAATTATTAAAAAAATATTTAAAGCTGAGCTATGGAATAGAATATTTATTTATTTGCTTTTGTACAGGGTAAGTATACAGAAGGTGGTAAACAATATTATTCCTCCCATACAGCCATTGAATAATATAGCATGCAAATTTTCAAACAAGTACAATTGTCAAAGTTAGCTATTAAATAAAGTATAAAATCTTAAAATGTCACAATTAATTTAATGTACTTACTGATTTTATTAAATATTTTAGTAGTTACTTTATTAATTAACTCTATAATGTCAATAACTCTTTAATGTCAAAAATAATATTAATATTTTTATTTGAAATTGAGAAACTCTTGTATTGTGTAAAAACCACGTTCATTCAGCCAATTAAATAAGGTTTTCTTAAATAAATTAAATGTGAGTTTTTTAATAGCTTCAGGTATTTTATTGTATATCGTTACACACATATAGTAGGAGTTTTTTTTATATTTCTCACTTTTTGGTACTACATCTATTACCAGTCTATTGCCACGTCTGGTATTTCTAGGATACAAGTCTTTAGCTTCCTTGAACAATTTATAATTTAATTTGACAAATTTTGCTACTTCAAAGATATATAGACAAGGGAGAGGAAGAACTTTTAACAATTTAAATAGAGGCCTACATGACGTATCAGGTTTGACTCCACATATGGCTCTAATACACCTTTTCTGCGCAACAAATGCTTGCTGTATGTCAGTACTATTTCCCCAGATGATAAGTCCATAGCGTAATACAGATTCAACATAGGCATAGTATGCTGTTAGGGCTGTATTTTTTGATGTTGTTTTGGCTAATTTATAAAGAGCAAAAGAAAATCTGTTAATTGCATTGCAAACCTTTACAATCTGTTGTTTCCAGTCCAGTCTATTATCAATGATTAAACCTAAGAACTTTCCATTATTGAAATTATTTATCTCCTGATCATTATGATGTATATTAAATTTGTGAGTCAAATTATTAAAATTCATAAAAAATGTCTTATTTATATTAATTTTTAGATTATTGTATGTCAACCATTCAATTATAGTATTTGATGTAATATTAATGTCAAATTCATGTTCTTCGATTGTTTTATTGCTGTCGGTAGTTACAATGACTGATATGTCGTCAGCAAATAGAATGCTTTTATACTTTATTATGTTGGGCAGGTCATTTATATAGACAAGGAAGAGTAGTGGGCCGAGTACGCTTCCCTGTGGGACACCAAATTTATTCTCCTTGTAGTCTGATCTGCACTTTTTTGTAAATCTATTCTTTTCAAGCTGCATTATTTCAACACTTTGTACTCTATTTTTTAAATAAGATGCAATCCATTTCAAAGCTATACCCCTGATACCATAACGTTCAAGTTTATTTAACAGCAATGGATGGCAAACTAAGTCAAACGCTGTAGACATATCAAAAAAGAGAACTGTTGTGTATTTTTTCTCATTTACTCTTTGTAAAACAGTGTGCACTAAATCAAAAGCTGCCAGGGTAGTGGATTTACTTTTCTGAAAGCCGTACTGATTACTATTTAATACATTATGTTTATTGAAAAATGACATTATCTTATCATGCATAACTTTTTCATATATTTTTGAAAAAATAGGGATCAGTGTTATAGGCCTATAATTATTGAGTTTCGTTTTTTCGCCTTTTTTATGCAAAGGTTTTACGACAGATATTTTCAGCTTGTCTGGAAAAACACCTGTTTCCATTGACAAATTTATTAAATAAGCTAAAACAGCACTTATTTCATTTTTGCATGCTTTGACTACATTAGTACACACATCGTCATAACCTTCTGAACTTGTATTATTCAAAGATGTAATTATTTTTCTTACATCATATTCATCAATTGCAGAAAGATATATAGAATTATTTATTGTATTAGTCAAGAGATTATTGGAATTCCAAATAGAATTTTTGTTTCTAATTTCTTTCGAAGTGCTAATAAAATATTCATTAAATGTATTGGCAATATTTTTTGGGTTACTAATTATATTATTATCCACTTCCATTTTATCTATCACATAACAACCTGTTTTTCCTGAATTAGCTTCTTTTTGTATTACAGTCCAAGTGGCCTTACATATATTTTTACTTTTTAATATATATTTCTGATTTGTATTCTTTTTTGCCAGAAAAATGCATTTTTTCAATAATTTTGAATAGTTCTTGTATTTTTTTTTATCAATACTTTTCTTACTTTTGTAATAGTTACGTCTTAATGTTCTATTTGTAATACAACTTTTTCTTATGCCACTTGACACCCAGTTTAAGTTTTGTTGTTTGTGTACACGAATTCTAGTAACAGGAAAGCATAGTTTATATAACAAACAGAACCAATCATGAAACTTATCGAACGCAATATTTGGGTCTGTTTCATTATACACTTCCTGAAATGTTAGGCTAGATAAGTATTTTTTGAATTTTTTAATATTTTCCTTAGAATAACACCTTTTATACACATAAGTAAATTTTGGGAGTAGAGATTTTGATTTTACATCGAAATTCAAAACCTGTGCTGTGTTGTGATCTGACAAGCATAGTGGGATAGTCGACCCGGTCGCATTTTTTACGTTACTAATTATGTGGTCTATACAAGATTTATTCCTAGTCGGTTCAGAAATGTACTGATTGAGGTTGTAATTTTTTAGTATGTATGCATATTGTTTACAATAGTTGTCATCATTAAGAGTATTTATATTAATGTCGCCTGCAATAACTATTTTTTGCTTTTCGTACTTACGCAAATATGTGTCAAGTAATAGGTCAAGGCTATTGAAAAAGTATTCATAATGTCTCTTTTTAGTGGCAGTGGAGGCTCTATAAACGCAGACAATTATGAGTTTATACAGTGAAATGGAAATAGCACATATTTCGAAATGAAAATTTAATGCTGATTTAGAAAAGGTGTCTAGTGTATTGTACGGTATTCCTTTTTTAATCATAATACAAGTACCTCCTCTACTTTTATTCCTGGAATAATGTGCAGCGAGTTCATATTGACTCAGGTTTATATTTCGCTCGTCACCACATTTGATAAATGTTTCTGAGAAACAAAGTACGTCAGGATAAGAGTCCAGTTCTGACAGGGAAATTTCGATGATTTCCTTTTTTGATACTAAGCCTTGTATGTTTTGGTGTAAAATAACAAAGTTATTCTGCAATTTAGGGTCGAAAAAATGTGGATTTTAAGTTTTCATCTAATTGTGAATCTTTTTTTGCATGTTTATTTATTATTGGAAAATAGTGAAGTATGGTATTTTTGTTTTCTTTTGGCGATTTTTGTTGTTTAGATAAATCATATGTTTTTATCGCTTTAATATCTGTGTGAAGAGTGTTTCTCATTTTCAAATAATTTTTTATAAATTCTTTTTTATATCGAAAATAATTTATCTCTATGTTTAATTTAAAACATAAAATGGAACTAAGAGAAATGTGGTTTTTAAACAAATACTGATTAAAGAGTTGATTAATGTCAATATATAAACAATTTTCATAATTTTGTAATGTCAATTTGAGTTTGTCATTTAGCATATTTACATTAAAATTGTTATTATGTTCAACACTAATTAGAAACACTTTACATTCATTAAAGTAAAGTTATACAGTATATTCGCCAAATTCGCTAAAACAGTGTAAGGATTTTTATCATTAGATCCTAGGGATAATATCAAAATGTCATTCCTAGTGATACAGTTTTTAATAGAGTCGCAACTATTACGTATATGTACGCTTGACGCAAATGGTTTAATAAGACCTCTGATTTCATAGGTGTCGTTCCATTTTTCCGAACGGGATTTTATTAACTTTTCCGTTAATCCTTTTAGATGTTGGTCTCCAACTACATAAATAATTGATTTTGATCCCTTTTCAGGTTGTTTTTCAATACTGCTCGATGTTTCTAATGATGGAGTTTGTTTAGGGCTAACAATCTCTTCTTGTCCTTGTAATTTGCTGGATGACAGGTCATTTTGGTTTATGTTCGATAATTGGCTGTCTTTTATTTCTTCATCAGAAAAGTCGAGAGCTATAGAAACGTTTTTGGTGGGCTTTTTCCTTATAGTAATATTCTTCTTTTTGGAACTACTACAAATATCGGTCAAAATTTTTGCCTTGGTTTCATATTTCAGTAGTTGTTTTTTTAACTCCGAATTTTCCTTCAGTAGGTTGTCAATTTCGTTTTCGCTTATTTGCAACTTTTCTTCCATTACTTTATATTTTTTCTCTAGTTCCTCTAATCTTTCTTCTAAGTCTATTTTCATGTTTGGGCAGCTATTGTTTAATTTACTATCACCTAGTGGCGACGTGAATGTGGATTCTGATATTTCCTCGTCTGATAGTGAATCAAATGAATTCTTAGTGGAAATGTTTATCTCCTGTGCCATAGTTTTTGCAGATTCCGAACACTGTTTACATTTCCAATTTGCTTTATTCAGCTTTGTCATAAGGAGGAATCTCTTTAATGTTACAATTGTACAATCTAAATGATAACTACTCTTGCATTCCTTGCATGTAAGATGGTCTCTTTTGGTAATAGATATTTTACATTTTTTGCAGCGTGGCTCCATCTTTCGGGTGTCTATTGTTTTATTTCCTATGTTTTTATCCATTGTTAATGGTTGTCGTATAAGATTTAAGTGATTCACCTAATTATCAGCAGCTGGCGTAGTGCGTTTTAATTGAAAAAATGTATTTTTTCCTAATCAAAGTGTAATATCAACTTAGATCAACAAAATTCTGTTCTCAAAAACAGCACTTGTCGGACTGGGATTCGAACCAAGGGACTTTTGCTTGGCAGTCGGCCCTCTTATCTATTACACCAACTCATATGTAGCACTTCTACGTGAATTTTCTTATCTATTTGTACGCATGCAATGCAGATGATCGTTAATGATGAGTCACAAATGTTTAAACTGATTGGTTATTAGTAAACAAAGACGTCTTCGAGCGAATATTATGGGAATGTTTATGTTGTTTTTATTCCCTGTTTTATGGGTCTTCACTTTTTTTTTCACTTTACTTTACAGTTTGATTAATATATAGTTGATTTTCACTAGTTTCTTCTTGTAGATTGGCTCAATTTAACTAGAATTTATCAATTTCTGAGAATTCAGTTTAGTCAGTATTTTGCAGATTTCACTTAGCACTTTTTGTTGATAACACTATCACTTGAGAGTCACAACTTATTCTTTATTTTTCAACCACTTGCAACTTATATAATTAACTTTATGATTTTTAAATAAATATAATCTACGGAGTCAATGTTTACGTTGCAGCGCCCTCTGCTGGATTAGGTAATCAATTGTTCTAATAGCTACTTTTTTCATAATCCCCTTAAATCCCAATAATTTTAAGCGTCGGGATGAACAAATGTGTGTAGTTATAATTTGGGACAGTCTATCAGAATCTTGGTAACAGAGATGTATGTAGTCCATTAATGAAATTTTATTAAAAGCTAATGAAACTGATTGCAGAAGAGCTAAACTTAAATTGATTTCGATTTTGTCAATTTGAGTTGGTCCAGACGATAACTGCTTAAGCCTGTATGCCATTTGTAGCAGAAATGCCGTGATGTACGGTATAGTTTGCACAAAGCTTATATATTCTGCAGCTGGGAATGATTGTGTACCAGCTTTTTTTCCGGACAACACAAGTGCGTAGTAAAATAAGCTACTGGTTGACTTATCTGCTGTTATATTTCCCGTAGCGTTAAGATATAAAAAAAGTGATCAGTCGCTAAAAGCACCAGTAGTTATTCTTCTGAGAACAAAATTATTTTTAGAGGGTGAGTGGTATACTCTTGAATATATTTTTTTTAAATCGTGCGCTCTCACTTTTAAGATATATTCATGCTCATCTCTACTCCCGAGCACGATATTCACTAGATATTTTGTGTGACATAGCCATGCTCGGTATATGATTCAAATTATCGTGATACAATTTTTCCTCGTTGACGGCTTCTATCGCTTTATATTTAATTTTGACTGCTGATTCACGTCCCAGTTTTTCACCAAGATGAAAGCGTTCCGCACCACGAATAAATCTCCGGTGGCATTCACCTGTAATATTCACTGGAGGACGGTGCGGGAGTCGCTCCAGTAGATTTCTTGTTCCGCTTTCTAGCGGTGTTTTCTTGATCAGTTTGCCCAGCCGATCACCGCTGCTTGTAATTGTCTCAAAATTGACTGGGCTCGTAGTGGGTCACCTTTGTTTAGGCGGCGCCCAGAGTGACGGTAACTTTGCCGCTGGAGTCCGTCAGGCGCCAGTACGCTACTGCGGCGTTTGCTTTTTCGCTGGCATCCACGAATTATGTATTTGCCGCTACCATTGCATTTCTCTTCGTAGCCTATGACGATGAGGTTCTGTATCTGCCGCTGATACTCCTCTTTGAAGTGAGGCTCCTTATCCATTTTCCACTCGATACCTCGCAATCGTGTCATAGCGTTTACGTAGTTCCGTGGCAGCACGACATCGTCGGTGCGCCAAAGGAGGCCGACTTCAAATTGGTTGCCGACGCAGCAAGCTGTCTCTTCAAATATCTTGACGGCGCGCTGATTTTCTGGCCTCACTTTTGTTGTAAGTGAGAAGCACAGTGCGTCGACCACGTGCGTGTTCAGATGCCAATGGTCGGCACTGATAAGCAGTAAGGGCTTGGCGTTCTCCAAGCAGGCCATCTCAAGGCATTGTTGGTGTGCATATAGCCGCGTAATGTTGCGGGGCACATTTTGCACGTGTCGTGAGTTTGTGCAGCGTGCTCACCGCAGCGAAATCAAAAGTATCACCGATCAAAAGCCAAAGTATACCACATCTTGAACTCCAAGCAGCATTTATTTGTTTTCTTTGACTTCCAACCTAATCGGAGACTTTCTTTATATGAATAGTTTCGTACTCATTCATTCCAGTCCTCGCTTTTATCCTCTCGCACTTTCATACCGCATACTTTCCTTTCATGCATCATCTTGTGCTCACTTGCGGGTGGGACTCCCGCCTAACTATACTACCTACTCTATTGACGATCAGCCAACAGTTTTTGGAGCAGGGTGACGAGGTGTAGTGGACTGTAAACACTGGGAGTCAATTTTTCAACCAAGAGAATCGATCCGCCACTCGTTGTCAAGTTTCCGCATGGTGAAACTTAATTGGCTCTATTTTTGAAACTTTATTCGCATGGTTTTTCCGAATGATCGCACGAGAGCACTCGGACCGGACTACGCGAAATGTCAAATTTGACTTAGACCAAATTTTTATATTTTCTTAAATTCTCGTCCTTATATCCTAGCGTTTTTGTCACATCTGTCTACAGAAAGTGGGAATATACGTCCGAATTGCTTTCGATTCGATTGCAGCGTTGCCTTTTAAAAATAAGAAATTCCTTACAACTAACTACATGAAAAAAATTAAGATTTAAAAAAAAAATGCAATAAAAACCCCCCTAGATGTGCCTTAGTCTCTGCGTTAATAAAATCAGAAAACATAATTAAGAAATAAGAAGGCTTTTGTACAATTCGCAATTTTATTTTTATTAAGTCATTTCCATCTTCCATGCTGGTCTGGGAAAAAAGAAAAAACGTAGAATGTACCAGCTGCTTCTCTTCCCGCGCAGATCGTAAAAGCCGATCGAGGGAATGGGCATCAGGAATCATGTCTATAGGCGATGCGGCTAGCAACCCATCACTATTTTGATTCCGTTCTCACCTACAAGCCCACCAACATGCTAAACGTGGCCTCAAGGTTTTACAGACCTGGGCTCTGTCTACCCCGCCAGGGAAAAAGACGTGATAGTATGTATGTATGTATGTAAGTCATTTACTGAGAAGACTTCGTCTTTAGTATCATCTTATTCATATTTAACTGGTTTTTTTACGAAAGAAGATTACGAAAAACAATTGCCTAAAAACAATCAAATTCCAAAGACACTGTACCTAAAATGGCAATACCGTCCGATTATCGGAATGAAAATCGGACGTGTATTCCCAGCTTAAACTACTAGTTTTGCTGTGCATTCAATTATTCTGGCAACCGTAACAATTTTTTTTTTGCTGGCAACTCTAAGCAATAGAACCATTCGCTCGGTTCAAAAATACGTAAAAACAGGCCCGCTCGTTGATTTTATTCACATGTGAATACGAACCGAGTGCTGACGTCACAACGAGTGGTGGATTGATTCTATTAGTTGAAAAATTGACTTCCTGGTTCGAAAAATAGAAACTTGTTGAAGTATTCACAGATTTATTCTTGATCTTCCCAATTGATTACACTTGTTGCACTTTACACGATTGACCGTTGATTACTGACTGACTACTTGCTGCTGACTACGACAATGGCTCGCTCATTGGCCCTCTCTACCTCCTCTGTTGAGGTGGTGAGGCGAATGGTCAGAACTATGTCCTCTGCAGCGATTTCATCGCTGCCCATGGCTATGGGCAGGTCGTTGGGGTGGCCGTGGCGGCCTGCGGTGTTCCTGGGTTTAGTGCTGGGGATCACGGGGGAATGACCGGCGCGGCCACGGGTGCGCCGGAGCTGGCGACGATGGCGTTTCGTGGCGATGGCTTTGTGCGGCTGTCTGGCGGCGGGCGTGCAGGGGGGCAATGCCGCATAGGTGGGCATGCGTCGACGCGTCCGCTTTGCTGTACATCTGGTTGGTCAGACGGAAGACGAAGGAGTCAAGTCCCTCCATCTTCACTTCAGGTCCCTGTGGCGTGGGGCCCCGACGACTGCTCGGAGACTGAGGTTTTCTTGAGCTCGGAGACGCATCTTGTTGGTCTCCGAGCAGTACGCGTACCAAGCCGGGGCGGCGTACGTGAGGCGGGATCTGATGTAAGCCTTATAGATCCCGAGCTTCGTCTTCAGGGGCAAGCGCGAGGACAAGACGCCTCGCAGCTTCGCTCTGGCCAACTTCGTCTTCGAAATGACATCGTCGACGTGCGGCTGCATGATTTATCCACGGTCAATTGTGACCCTCATGTACTTGACGTGCAGCTGCCTGGGCACTGGCTCGCCGAATAACTGCAGAGGTGGCGGTTGTTGGCGGTGTTCCGTCATGATGGCCTGTGTCTTGCTGATGTTCACTGACAGCCTCCACTTGGAGAGCCAGTCTGGCCTTTCAGGCTTATCGTCCCGAAGGTGGGTCTCGCTGATGAGTGCGATGTCAATGTTGTGCTCTCGGAGAAACTGCGCCAGCATTCTGCGTATCCCCGAGCCTCCGTCATGGCCGCAATTTGCAGCGACGAAGGGGCGCCAGGTTGACTACCCAAACGTACTGTTCGTCGGTGAGACCCGCTGGTGGGAGGCCGACTACTAGGCACGCACGGGCAAATCAAACCGGGCGTCCCGGGCACAGATTTCACGCTAGGGCTATTCTCGCCGGCGCAGGATGCGCAGGGTGCCGCTCGAGAGGTCTCCAGGGCCGGAGACCGGCGAAACGGCGAGGGCGCGAAATGTGGGTAGCACATATTTCACCAAAAAATTTTGAGGCAGACTGGCTGGTCCACAACAACAACAGCCTGGCTGGTCCACAACAACAACAGCCGGCACAGACCGTGCTAATCTGTGCCGGCTTTTATGCTAAAAAGAGCTACGCGCAGGTAGCTACCTAGTGAGCGAGCGTCCGGACCAATCACAAAGCGCGCAACCAATAGTGCTGGATCCTCGATGGCTTTCCTATTCAGGGCGAGGATGGTGATCAGTTGGGTCGAGTGGCCGCCAGTGGCTATCATGGCCCGGCCTATCTCTTCCATAGCATCCAAATCTATGGCATCGTACGCGCCCATTACCAATGGGACTAGGGTGTCAGTCAGCATGGGGGGAACATGCGTCTGAGGACGGGGGTTGGTGGTGGGTGCACGTTGTGCGGGGGCAGTCCACGCGGGGACTGGTGGGCGAGCCACCGGCTGACTTGCCTGCAGGGGCAGAGGAGGGAAGTGACTTCCCATCAGAGGAGGGATTGGCGCCGGCGCCTGGGGAGCCTGCTTTGTGACTTTTTGGGGGGCGGTACTCTCCCGAGATTTCGCGGCCCAGGCATTTTGCTTGCCCTTGGGGGCCTTAGAGGGCCCTCCCTCTCCTTTGCGGGCAGGAGGGCCTTACAGGCCCTCCTGCCCGCAAAGGACGCAAGCCGCCTTTGCCTCGTTCTCGGGCGTTCGGATGTGGTCGCAATCCGCTGTGCCGTGGTCCCCCAAACATTTCATGCAGCGAGGGGTGGCATGGCAATTACGGGCCGCGTGCCCGTATTTTTGGCAGCGGTGGCACTGTCCGATAGTGCCACGCTTGTGGGGGGCTTCAATTTTGAAGGCGGTGAGTCCAGCGCATGTCTGGATTTTAAAAATGGCCTTCCCTTCGGCATTGTTGGGTAAACCCACAAGTACCATTGGGTACGCCTTTTTATTTTTCCCGTACATGCGGTGGAGTTCAATGACGGGAATTGATTGGGCGTGGAGGAAGGGATGCCTCTGATGACAACCCGAAGTTGACGGACTCCCGGGAGACCAAAGCTTGGGCTTCCGGCCAGTGGAAGTCTCGGTCGGGGGGGGGAGGACTGGTTTACGGCTGAGCCGTTAGTGGCCTTAGGGGCGGGGGTGGCCTTAGGGGCAGCCTTCGCCTTGCGCTGACGCTTTGTTCCGGCGACGACGGTATATTCGTCGTCGTCGGAGCACTGCGACGGCTCAGGTTGGGGCTCCCTTCCGGAGGGTGGGATTGGGGTGCCTTGGGAGGCTGTCTCCGTCTCCATTTCTTTGGACTCGGGGACAGACTCTAGTACGGCAGGCGGGGGAGGATGACGATTCGGCGTCATCTTCGAAGCAGTCACACTCCTCTATGGGGAGGGTGTCGAAGCGGTTGGGGAGGGCGGTCGCGGTCGGGCAGGGGGAACAGGGTGCCTCTGGGTGCACCACTGGTGAAGCGGGTCGGATATGGGGAGTCGACTCGTTAAGGTCGAGGTCCTCCCAGGGGATACCCCGGGAGTGTTTGGCCCGATTCCTTCGTTTGAAAGAGTTGAAGTCCTGACGGACCTTCGCGTTGCTGAAGATGAACTCTTTGAAGAGCTCAAAATCAGACTTAAGTGCAGCCATTACTACAGCCTACCGCCCTACTTACAGACGCTGCCAACCTTGTTTGTGCAAGCGGTGCGAACCTAGGTCTCAATTACCTAATCGATACTCTGGATTGACTAGGGAAGCCCCCAAGGCCAAGTGCTCCAGAGCCCGTCCTAGTAATTGCCGTTACCCTGAAGGGGTAAAGGCTAGTGCCAGGGTCCGCACTACGTATCTACGAGCAACCCGTATTGGCGTAGAACACCGCAACACGATTGCTCGAAGTACGGCTTCGACTAAGTGCGAGGACTACTCCACACGACGCACAGTGTGCGACGGTGGGCAAGATTGACGAGATTGACAAGAAACACTTACAGTCAGTGCTTTTCCTGAAAAGGACAGACTGAGCTGCGTAAACACCACGAAGCGCGTTCTAAAAAGAACACGTGTGGCGTCGAAGTGATGCAGGAACCACGCCGCCCACCGGGTCCGAGTGGTCGACGAGCTGCAGCTGGAACACAATCGGAGTGAGTGGGCTCGATCACAGGATACGCCTGTCCGAGCAATCGCACTGACTGTTGGAGCTAAGGTTTCGTCCAAAGCGGTCGAGAAACAATTACCACGTGGTGATAAATCACTTTGTGGGCAGAGTTTTCGACAACAAAGGGCCGAGACACAATAGCTTAAACGGACAGCTAGGTTCCAAGAAATATGAATCGATAAGAGAGAGCGTGCCGCGACAACACGTCTGCTCGGATCGAGTTCACAAACCGGAATGCACAGACCGTGCCAGTCTGTGCCGGCTTTTATGCTGAAAGAGCTACGCGCACGTAGCTACCTAGTGAGCGAGCGTCCGGACCAATCACAAAGCGCGCAACCAATAGTGCCCCGGGAGGGGATGGATTGCTTGGCGAGTCGCGGGGGGTGCACGCCGCCCGTTGGCGAAAATGTAGGCGTTGTGATTGGTCGGGACTTACTCTTACAAATTGTTGTTATTTCGGCGCGTGACAGTTTCTCTGTCGGCGCATGCAAATTTTTCTGTCGGCGAGCGGCTGTCGTCAACAATCTCCCCCCGGCGAAGGAATTCCGTCGTTTACGACCCGCTCTAGGTTGTCGTCTCCAACCCTCTTGTGGGCACGGGCTATGAGCAGTAGGTTGCCGTGTCCAGCCCTCTTGTGGGCACGGGCTACGAGCAGTCGTGTGAAGGCGTGCCGTCCGTTTAGCACGATCAGGTGTTTGGTTTCATCCGATACGTTCACTTTGTTGACTCACCCTTTAATCCTCAGCTGTCCGTTTCCTAGTATCACGTCGACATGGCGCAGCGGGCTCGATCGAAGCACAGCGAGCCCCCTTTTCAAATTTTCAATTTCTTGTGGGAATGAGCCCTCTTGTGTACTCTGCAGCCACAGGTGTGGCCCTTTTGTAATGTTCCTGGGACAACCTGACGTTCCTGTCCCGACAGCGTTGGGTGAATAGGAGGACTTGTGCCGTGGCGCCTATCAAACGGTCGTAGGATGAAAACCGTTCGATGTCTCTTCTTGGACGTCGCCTTAAATGGTTTCTGAGCTTGGCCATTCTGACTTCGGCCGCTTCAGAAATTCTGGTCCGGTGAACCATTCGTCTTCTTGATGTGGCGTGTAGCTGCTTCTGGTCGCGATGTCGGCGACGTTGAGGGCGGTTGGAACCCATCGCCAGTCCGTTGCTTTTGTCGATTCTGTAATCTCACCCAGACGGTGTGCGACGAATGGGGTGTATTTGAGACTCCAATTTCGTAGCCAATGAAGCACCGTCTGCGAGTCGCTCCAGTATATAGTTCTTAATTTTGTTTCAAGTTAATATTTTTATTGAAAACCTTGTTTTACTAAAAATAATCATAATAGCGGGTTCTGGAATGGCGGCCACGTATCGGAAATCGCAGCGTTGGACACCCACCGACCAGGTGGTCGGACGACCTGGTAAAAGTCGCATGAAGGCGCTGGATGCAGGCCGCTTTCAACCGGTCGTATTGGAAATCCTTGCGGGAGGCCTTTGTCCAGCAGTGGACGTCTTGTGGCTGAAATGATGATGATGATAATAGAGGAACCCGATGGCCCAGTGGGCGTGAGCACTATTAGCGTTTCAGCATGTTAAGCAACAGCGGGCGTAGTTCACACTAGGATGGGTGGTGTGATGGTAATGGTTTTATAGCTTATTAATATAGCATTCATTTCTTTGTACAATGCTTTACTGTAACATTTCTAATAAAGTTTATAAAAACAAAAACAATTTTTTTTTAAGAAAATTTATGTAAACATTAATTTATCTCGCAAAATATGGATTTTACAAGCTCAAATGTAGAAACTATATTGTAGCGCAATCAATTGTGCTTTTTAAGACACCCCTCACAAGCTTACATGTGACATACTTTCCGGTAAACGCAATATTCTGAACGCGGTAGCGGCCATTTTGATGACGTCATAACTGATGACTTAACCACGTCAGGAACTGTCTCCCGGCGGTTTTTCAGTCAGAACAGCATGCTTAACAACATACTAAAATATGGCGCTGGTTTCATCAAAGGCACCTTTTTTCCGCTAAGGGAAGGTACTATAAAGAGGAAGTCCTGCACACTGTCTTAGTCGAAGCAGAATATAGCATCAATTCCCGTCCTTTAAAGCATGTTTCGGTAGAGCCTGATGACCCAAAGGCATTAACTCCCAATCATTTTCTGCTGGGGTCATCACAGGGCTTGCCACATCCTATGTGTCTACTATGTGTATCTATGTAAATTAGAGATGCGCCGATTATGACTTTGGCCGACTAGCCGATTAATCGGTTGTAAAGTGGCCGATTAGTCGGCCGACTAATCGGCCAAGCCGATCATGGTTTCGGGCTTTTCCGGAACGCTTCGTTTTCACCTGATTCGCGCGCATGTGCAAACACCAGCGCCGCGCCGCTTGCGATCGTGTAAGAACCTGTTTTGTTTACTTCGCATTGTTTGTAGACAGAGCGGTGTTTTTGTGAATGTTTTTTGTGTCTGCTTTACACAATACTGTTTTAGTAGTTTTTATTCATTAAAGTGAAGGAGCTCAAAGAGAAAATCATTATGTCAAAAAGAAAATCTCGTGTATGGATGTTTTTTGAAGAAATGGACAATGATTCCCGGAAAGTTAAGTGCAACCAGTGCCAAGTGATTATTTCTCGGGGTGGGAAGGGAAAAGCTGCAAACACCACTAGTATGAACAATCATATTAAATACCGGCATCCAACCCTGATGCCTCAGTTAGGTTCTGCTATCAAATGTTCGACCACAGCCACAGACGATTCCTCCCAGTCGCAAATCCAAACAGAAGAACTACCTGTCACGCCTTCTCCGTCAACTTCCATGTCATCAGAGGTCAGTTTATGTCAGAAAGGCCAACAAAATATTGAAGATAGCTTTACTGTACAATGGGCACGTGAAGACTCAAGATCAAGAGACATCAGTTGTCGAGCTCCGTGGCGCAGCGGTCAACACGCTAGCCTGCGACACGGGGGTCCCGGGTTCGATCCCCGGTCAGGTCACTATGGAAAAAGATCTTTTTCATATTGACCTGGGTCTTGGATGTTTATCTATATAAGTATATATTATAAAATATAGTATCGTTGAGTTAGTATCCTGCGACACAAGTTCACAACTTACTGTGGGGCTAGCTCAATTTGTGTGATATGTCCCTATATATTTATTTTATTTATTTATCAGTATTGCGATAGGTGAGATGATTGCACTTGACAATCAGCCGCTGTCGCTCGTTGAAAATATTGGATTTAGAAACTTGACGAGAAAAGTTAAACCAAAATATAACATACCGGGCAGAAAATATTTCACAGAGAACATTATTCCTCAACTTAACGAAGAGACTAAATCTGAAATACGAAGAGGAGTGACGAGTGCAGCTGCAATTTCAGTCACTACTAACATGTGGACAAACACAAACAACAAATAAAGTTTTTTGAGTTTTACAGCTCACTGGTTTGACGATTGTTTCAAATATCATCATGCAGTATTGCAAATGAAACATTTCCCTGAAACACATACTGCCGATAATATTAAAACCATTTAGAAGAAATTCCAACTTTGTGGGATATAGACACCACCAACATTCACGCTGTTGTACGAGATAACGGCAGAAATGTGACGAAAGCCATCGACGATTCAGTTTTTGAGGGAGTACCTTGTTTTATTCATACGCTTCAACTGGCAATCAATACTGCTTTGAAACATGATACCATGGCACAAATACTTGTAAAATCTAGACGAATAGTTACACACTTTAATCATTCTAGTCAAGCTCAGTCAAAACTTCATGGTTTGCAGCAAGAACTAAATTTATCAGATCACCAGCTTGTCCAAGATGTTTGTACCAGATGGAATTCCACATATAATATGATATCTCGCCTTTTTGAACAAAAATTAGCTGTTTCACTGTACCTGGCTGAAACATCAGTGAATTTCAAAAATTTGTCTAATGAAGAGTGGAACTTACTAGGAAAAAGCATTGAATTGTTAAAGCCCTTTGAGGAGCTAACAAAGATTATAAGTTCAAGTTGCTCTTCGATATCTGAAATAATACCTCATCTGAAAACCTTACAAAAATATCTAGAAATTTACAATAATGAAAACAAAAAAAATATGGAAATAAAAGTCCTGCTGGAAAATGATTTGAAGAGTAGGTTCGACGTGGACCATAACAAAATGTACACCCTGGCTACGTTGTTGGATCCAAGATATAAGCAACAGTTTTTCGAGGCAGAGGATCTCATCACCATTAGGTCTCAATTTTTATTAGAATCTCTGAAAAATAGCATGAGTGACGACGAGAGCGACAGTGGCAAAGATGATCTACAGAGCACCTCCATCGGTGAAAACGATATAGAAACAGCAACACACAGGAATTTTTGGCAATGCCACCAATATTTTACATCTAGAAAAATAGAGGATATTCAAGATGACAAGTCAAAGGCAGCTCATGAACTGCAGTCCTACTGTGCCTTACCGGTGATAAAGCGCAATGAAGATCCATTTCAGTGGTGGAGCCGCAATTATTCTAGGTATCCTGAAATGTCGCGCATCAAAGTGTATCGTTGTTGTACCGCAAGTTCCGTTTACAGTGAGAGGCTGGAAACATATACGAAACAATTGCTGCCAGAAAGGGCAGAAGCTTTAGTCTTTTTACATCATAATTTAGCTTTGGTTAAAAAATATAAGTAAAATATAATGATAACGGTTTCATCATCATCATCATCATCATCATCAGGTCTTTCTAGTCTCCACTGCAGGAGCACGACCCTCTCTGTACTACCAAAGCCATATACCGTTATCCTCTGACTACTCAGGATAACGGTTTAGTTTGTCACAATTGTTGTGTACGATTAAAACTCATAAAAGTACGTTATGTACATTCTTTGTTTTATGAAACAGTTCATGTTTAGAATTATTGGTCTTTTTTTACTGTACATCATGTACATGCTTGAATATTATATTCGTTTGTTAATAAAAAACCGGCCAAGTGTGAGTCAAACTCGCGCAATGAGGGTTCCGTACAATATGCTTCGTGAACACACACACAATGTGCAAAAATGTTTTATTCAATTGACTAGCGCTATCTAGTGGTGTTTTAGTGAACTATTTCCCTAGGTGAACTTATTATAGTGAGTTAACCACTTTATTTTCAACTGATAGAATTCTTATTATTTTTCCTGTAATCTTCAAGCAATAAACTATATATTGTAATTTTTTCGAAAGGGCGGGGTGGGGGGGGGGGGGAATGGTCAAATTTTGCCTTCTTTCGGGAATAAAATGAAAAGTATTGATTTTTCCCGAGCAAAAAAAAATATTTTTGAGATCCTCATAACAAGCCCTTTCATTTGATATATAACACGGTAAGGTTTGCAAAACTTTTTTTTAACATTTTCTATTTGGACCCCCTAAACTGACCCTTATTTAAAAAAATATATACATTTACTTTGCACATCCGTGTTTGGGTCATAGGTTTACAACATCCTACCAAATTTAATTTAATTTGGTTCAGTAGATTCGGAAAAACCGGCCAAGTGCGTGGCAGGCCACGCGCAGTGTAGGGTTCCGTAGTTGCGAAAGACAACTTTCAGTTCACACTGTTCACACTCGCACCTCACAGTTTAACGACCAAAAACATGTAACAATGAAAATGTATGAAATTTTAAATTTTCGAGTACATTTTATAAGTTGGTTGCCTATAACTTTTTAGTTTGTACTAAATACTTAGCTCTGATAGTTTTCCTTTCAACTTCAGTATATACACTACTGCTGTAATTTTTTTCACGTATCCATATATAACCGTTTAGTAGATAGAGGGGGGGGGGACACTTACCTCTAACAAAAATTTCGGAAACGGATCCCTAAATCGAAAAATGGTGTTCTCAACCTCACAATATTTTATAAAGACCTATCTAACAATACCCAACACGATGGGTTTGTATAGAAAAAAAAAATATTACTCCCTCTTTACTTGTATGGGAGCAACCCTAAAAAAAATTTTTTTTCAAGATTTTCTTCTACCACTTTTTTGACATGATTAATATACATACCCATACCAAATTTCAGCTTTCTAGTACTTATAGTCTCTGAGTAAAACCGCGGACGGACAGACAGACAGACAGACAGACATGGCGAAACTATAAGGGTTCCTAGTTTACTACGGAACCCTAAAATTGACTGTGACAGACGGACGGACGGACGGACAGACAGACGCTCGAGTGATCCTATAAGGGTTCCGTTTTTCACTTTTTGTACAGAACCCTAAAAAAGATCCTACTATTTTATTTAAATAATAGAAATGATTATTATAACGTTTATTGAAGTTATGAATATAATATGTTGCTTTTTTCTTTTTAAATTCAGGAAATGTCATTGGTAGTTATGTTCTCTTTACAAGCAAGTAATTAAAAAACTGATTACCTAAGATATGGTTGCTTTGATTTAACTTTCAAAAATGTGTAAGACTGATTATAAAATAATCAAGGTTTTTTATTTAATTTCCTCCTATATATATGTATGTATGTACATATTATAGAGATATACATACAAAAAAATTGAAGCCGGTAGTCGGCGCTCTTTGCCGAATATTCGCCGACTACGAAAGTGGCCGAATAGTCGGCTTTACCGACTAGTCGCCGACTAATCGGAACATCTCTAATGTAAATATAATATATGCCTAAAGAGTATCTGCCGACGCTGGTACCACGAGGAGAATCCAAAAATGATAGACATCGACTTATAAAACAAGAAGACTTGATCATTGTGATCGATCCAGCGCTGGCACGAAACACATGGCCTCGCGGTGTCGTCGAACGAGTGTTCCCGGGACCTGACGGCGAGAACAGAAATGCTGAGGTTAGAACGAAAAATGGAGTGTTCCGGCGGCCGACATCGAACTGAGGTGTCTTAACCGTATCTGAGGCTTCGCAGAGTTTTCGCTCAAAGTTGATTTTGTAAAATTAGCGTCCAATCAGAAGCTCTACATTTTTCTATTTTTAACCAATCATATGTGATTTGAAATAAAACAAGATAGCATCATTAGATAAGGACAAAAACCTGCTAAGATTATGCTAAAGATATGTGAAATCTAGAATAAAGCTAAGTAAGTTCACTAATAGTAAAATAAAAAACTGTTCAAGATCAACCAGTGTTTTAATACAGACCCCTACAGAATGGCCGAAAATAATGGTGACTCCCGCTCTGACACGTTTCTGGTGCAAAGAATGGCAACAGCAATTCGTGGTGGTAAGCCAGCATTTTGGCTACCTTAGCGCAGGATACGTTACAGGTCGGCTTTTAAATCTATGATTCTCTTGTAAATGTAAAGTATGTTAGTTTTAGGATATAATAATTGACAATGTTAAATATGTAAACTACATTTTATTAAACTAAATATCTACATACATTAGGGATATAATATAATTATATTAGGGACAATAATAATATTAGGGACATATTAAAGCAGGAATTGTTGGTCGTTATGAGAGCAGAAATGAAAGGACTACATGATAAAATCGACAATTTTCAAATAGCTGCAGAATTTATGAACAGACAATACGAGGACCTCAAAGCCGTCGTTGAAGAAAAATCAGCCATAGTTAAAGACCTCCAAGAAGAAAATTCTGCCCTTAGAAACTCTGTTCATAATTTGACTACCAGATTAGAATTAGTAGAACAGCATCAAAGAGACTGCAACGTTGAAATCAACGGTATTCCTGAGAGCAGAACAGACAATAATCTTACCAACACCATTCTGAAAATCGCAAGCACTGTTAACTTCTCTATGGCTGATACCGACTTGCTGCAGGTTACCAGGGTAGCTAAAATTGACAAAACCAGCGCGCGACCACGAACTGTAATCGCTAAATTTCAGACTACTCGCCATCGGGATAATTTCTTAGCATCAGTGGTGTATTACAATAAGAAAAATCCAAAGGACAAGCTCAACACTCGTCATTTGGACCTTGGAGAGTCTAGCAATCCCGTATATGTGTCCGAGCATCTGACGCCGAGCAACAAGTCACTTCATGCCCAAGCGAGAAAGAAGGCGAAAGAAAACAATTACAAGTTCGTATGGGTACGAGGCGGACGCGTATTCGTGAGGAAGGATGAGTTCTCTCAGCCTATCCTCATTAGAAATCCTCTAAGTCTGGAAAAAATTAAATAACTTTTTATGCATTTTTATATTACTCTGTAAATTTTGTAGCGATTTTTGTACTGTTGTTTATGGATATAAGCATATATTATCAGAATACTGGAGGTCTTAAGACCAAAACATCAGAAATATATGACAATATTGCTATCTGTAACCATGGTGTGGTGGTTCTTACGGAAACTTGGTTAAATAATAGCATACACAGTAGGGAATTAATAGACGATAGATATATGGTATATAGAAGGGATCGTGATTTTTCTAAGAGCTCCAAACAGGATGGTGGCGGTGTCATAATTGCAGTTTTGAAAAACATTAAGTCAGTCCGTATGCAAAGCTGGGAAAGCGAATGTGAAGACCTATGGATTACTGTAGATCTTATGATAGAAAGCAAAATAAAAACTATAGCTATTTGTGCTGTATACCTTCCACCACCAATCAAATTGGAACAAATATCTATGTTTTTTAGAAAAGCCAGTTTAGTTTGTGAGAATTGCAAAGATGTTATAATATTTGGTGATTTTAACATGAGGTTTATTGATTGGTCTGCAATATATAATGATGATACATATACAATTTCAAATAAACATCGTAAAGAAGGTAATGCTCTACTGGATTTTATCTCGATTAATAATTTCACACAAGTAAATAACATTGCCAATGAAGAAGGTAAAATGCTAGACTTAATATTGACCACTTTTCTGAATGTAGAAGTATCTAAACCATTGGATCAGCTAAGTAATGTTGTTCCTAGACATCCACCTTTGTTATTAAGTTTAACAGACCGGTCTTCCAATCACCTTCCACCCGCTAGTCGAAAAGATTTTAATTTTTATAAGGCTGATTATGTTAGTATCATTTGGGAACTCATTAATGTAGATTGGTATAGTGAACTTAGCGACGATGATATTAATTTACAAGTTTCCGCATTTTATAAAATTTTGAGGGACTGTATTGAGAAACATATCCCTAAACGTAGAATAAAGTCAGATAAGTCTCCTCCATGGATGAACCAAAGCCTCAAAAAATTATTGTCTGAAAAGGAAAACATTAGGAAAAAGTATCGAAAATACAAAAACCCCCGTGATAAATTAGAATACGAACTTCTTAGAAGTAGATGCCATACATTGCAAGAGAGAGTACAAAAAAATTATTTTATTCACACCGAAAAGGACATTCAACGCAACCCCAAAGCATTCTGGCGACTAATTAATGACAAGCGTAAGACTGAATCTAACTTTCCAGCCCGTATGTATCTTGAACATGAAACAGCTGAGAACGGACAGAATATCGCGGACTTGTTTGCGAGGTACTTTGGGTCGAATTTTGCGAACGGTAACGTCTCTGATGGTTTTGCTCATCTCCCTTCCAATATGCATCAAGCTTTATCTAGCATTCCTATTACTCCAAAGGATATTATTGTAAAAATACGCTCATTAGATATTAACAAAAGTGCTGGGCCCGATGGTATTCCACCAATTTTCATAAAAAGATGTGCCGCGGCATTGAATTTACCTCTCTGTATGATTTTCACTACGTCCCTTCGGACTGGACAGTTTCCAGAAGAATGGAAGAAGGCGCGGATAGTACCAATATATAAAAAGGGCTATATAAAAACCAATATATAAAAATAAATATATACGGACAAATTACACAGATTGAGCTAGCCCCAAAGTAAGTTCGAGACTTGTGTTATTGGATACTAACTCAACGATACTATATTTTATAACAAATACATATATACCTAGATAAACATCCAAGACCCAGGTCAATCTGAAAAAGATCATTTTCCATCTTGACCTGACCGGGGATCGAACCCGGGACCACCCGTGTCGCAGGCAGGCATGTTGACCGCTGCGCCACGGAGCTCGTCAAATATTACGCATTTGCTCATACGTTTCTATTCAGGGATTATATTCCACGTTGCAATTCTATCTATTTTAGCTATCTGACTCACCATACGTTCTCGTAGTTTCTGTAAATTGCATAACACCATGTTGTTTCGATTGAAGATTTGATGGGTCTATATCTCAACTAGCAATTTTGCCGCGACTTCATCCACGTAAATTATAGCCTGTCATCCGCAGCAAAGACAATATAATACTAACGTAATAGACTGCCCACCTCATACAAAAATATTGGACCAAATTAAGGTTGCGAAAAGCAGGCGAATGTATGGCGCAGGAGAGTTGCTTGCTACTCGATACTAGATGGCGGTAATCTGCGTTAGCCTTTAACTTACTAAATATACGGTGTCATTTTAAAATATTATGCCTAAAATATTGTTTTGATTTTTAATAACATATATTTTGTGAATCATGTTTTTATATTCTCATAATACGGTAGATACAATGTTGTGTAGTTTCGAGTGGCGCCATCTATGCGAGTCTCTGAGAACAAATCGTACGATTAAGGCGTTGAGACTACATGTCCGCAGATAAATTAGCTTGTGACAGAATTTTGAAAATCGGTCCAATAGGTTTGGCGCCTTTTAAATCCAAAGCAAACAATAAAATCCTAATTTTTTATGACATTTGTAAAGAGCGTTGGTATTGTAACGCTTTCAGTAGTCTTCGTGACAGCAGACTTTTTATGACATTAGATCTAGACACGCGGCAGCGTGTCAAGCCAAAGTTTAAGCAAAGGAACTGGCCAGCCAGCGTCGAGTGTAATACTACACGAACCACTTGGTGCCACTTTTGACCCTTCTTTAACTCAAAACATCTTTAACGTAAACACATAAAACTACGTGTGTTTAATTATGCCCATGAGGACATCTAGAAGCCCAAATTTCATGAAGCAAGCTCAAACAGTTATAAAGATATGAAGGTCAAAAAGTCGTAAATTTTCCTGTTGACTGACTGACATATAGTACCTAAACCTTACCTACTTCCAGATGACCTAGAAGGATGAAATTTGGAATCCAGCTCGGTAATTGTGTGTAAGCGTAGGAAAAAAATCTAAAAATAACAAAAAATTAAAAAAAAGGGGGGTCCCCATACATTTTTATTTAATTGTAGCTTTGGAACCGTTACAACCTGATATTTGAAACTGTCTCAAAAATATAATAATAAATAACAGAAATTTAAAAAATACAGTTAAGTCAGAAAATAAGTGGTGCCCTCATACAAAATACTTGTAATACGCGCTAAACAACCGGCCGACGGTGTGTCGTCGGCGGCGCGCGGCACCTATACACAGAACAGAATCAATTGTACTATCTTTACAAAAAGTAATGATAATCCACCAAAAACATAAATGTAAAAAGGAGAGCCAAGTTCAATACAAAAACTGTGCTTGGCTGTGGGCTTCGCCGCAAAAAGAATTGAGATCTAAATGAGTGCCAAGTTCTATGGTAGGTAGTAAGTTAGATTTGACTTGGCCAGTTTTTATCAGAATTAAAAAATATAATGTTGAATAACTATAAAATGGCTATATGTAATTATAAAATGGCTGATGTATCGAAAACTGGCCAAGTCAAATCTAACTTACTACCTACCATCGAACTTGGCACTCATTTAGATCTCAATTCTTTTTGCGGCGAAGCCCACAGCCAAGCATAATTTTTGTATTGAACTTGGCTCTCCTTTTTACAGTCATGTTTTTGGTGGGATGTATAGGTACTTACTTACAGGACACAGGATTCTATTTACATGCACTTAAAAGGATTGTTTTCGAGGCATTAACAATATTGAAATAACCTTATTTTTAAATGTATAAGTACTTTCCACTTTCATATGCCTACTTTATAGCATTGTTTCCGAAATAAACAACATGACATCTGCCATGGTTTTTCATCTGAAAGCCTATATATATATATATATATATATAGAATGAGACTCACATGTATATATATATACATGTGAGTCTCCTGTGTATTAGCGACTCATAGTATGTTAGTTACACGTGGCACGGGACCCGGGGTCCAAGAGCCCGGATAGCCAACAGATAACACTAAAACACACGCAGACAGAGAAGAGGATAACATTAACATAAGACTTAACATCATCATCAGGACTTTTTTAGTCTCCCATACAGGAGCATGACCCTCTCTGTGCTACCAGAGCAGTCAAGGATTTGACCTACATTCTCCATACTGGCCAGACGGGTTGGAGAGGTCTCTTTGGTATTTACAAGCTTTGTTTAGCTTGTGTTTACTAAGTCGCTTTCTACGACATCCGCGGGAAGACTTAAGTGGTCCTCTCTACTCTGAACCGCACGTCGATAAGACTCTAATGCTCTTTATCAATTAATGTGAGTATTTATGTTTAATAACAATCAAGCACTCTATGTATAGAGCTGATGACTGTACGCGGCACGTGTAGATGTGGCGACCTTGACTAGTGTTAGGTACAGTTACGAGCAATAATATGTATACAGTTAAAACTTAGCCATAAGTAATTATTGACGTCAACAAAAATTTTTAGTTATAAAATTTGTAAACACAAATATGACAATTAATAAGTGTTCAAAGAAACCTATATTAAATAAACGATTGAATCTTGAGTTCGAATCAAACTTTATGACGGTTCGGATATAAGTTGCGAGCTGCGCAGTACGCGTGCCGCCTCCCCGCGCGTCCCGCACAGACCTAATACTGTGTACTGCGCATCGACTTGTGCGATGTTCCGAGCCACTTCGGACTGTACCAATTATTATTTAGACAATATTATTATATTTTATTATTATTATATTTGTAAGCACACTAGCAGCTATTAAGCTGATGCGTGTGTATCAAGATGTTTGGAGATATTTGTCTATTCGATTTTTGAAACTATTGACTGATGGAGCATTAATAACTTCTTTTGGCAGCTTGTTCCAATCTGTGACCACTCGGTTGGTTATGAAGTTTAGCAGAGGATTCTTTTTAGCTCTTGTACGGCATAGTTTCAGCGTGTGGCCTCTCAAGTTCTTGCTAGCAGAGAATTGGAATGGTTTTTGCAAATCCGGTACATCATAATATCCTCTTATTATTTTGTAGGTCTCAATCAAGTTTCCTCTTCTCCTACGCTGCTCTAAAGTTGTAAGTTTCAGGTCCTTTAGCCTCTGTTCGTATGTTTTATTACGAAGTGGTTTTACCAACTTAGTAGCTCTACGCTGTACATTCTCTAAAAGTAATATATCTTTTTTGAAGTACGGGTCCCAAATTACATAGGCAAACTCCAACAGTGGTCTCATGTAGGTTTTATAAAGTTGGATAAAGGTTTTTGAGGTTAGGCTAGCAAAGGATTTACGTATTAAGTACAGCATTGAATTAGCTTTCTTGACAATATTAGAAATATGCGTTGCCCATTTTAAATCAGAGGTGATGGTGATTCCAAGATCCTTTTGTGCTTCAACCGGAGTCAATTGTTGATTGCCAAGATGGTATGTTTTACGAGGGTTTTTCTTACCAATATGAAGTACCGTGCATTTATCAATATTAAGTGTCAGAAGCCAATCTTTGGTCCAATCATGAATATAGTCTAGTCCTTTTTGAAGTTCCTGATACTGAGAGTCGGGATTTCCGTACAATTTCGTGTCATCAGCAAACAGTGCAAAATTCGCAGTGGGTTTAAGATCCGAAAGGTAGAGAATAAAAAATAACGGTCCGAGGACGGAACCTTGCGGCACTCCGCTAAGCACAGGTCGTGGGTTAGAAATGGTGTTTCCCACTCTCACGCAGAAGGTTCTATCAGTGAGGAAGTCAATAATCCAAGCTAAAAGTTTGCCCCGTATGCCTAGGTGTTCTAATTTGTGTATCAGTCTTCGAATAGGTACTCGGTCAAATGCTTTTTCGTAATCTAGATATATCACATCTGTAGGTTTACCATCATCATGATTTTTTATCCATTGGTAGACACATTGCAGTAAGTTTGTTACTATTGAACGCTTTGGTATAAATCCATGTTGTTCGTTAATAATCACCTCTTCATGATTAAGAAATTCTCGGAGTTTCTCAGCTATTATCTTTTCCATTGTCCTACATATAATACTGGTTAGACTTATCGGTCTAAAGTTGGCAGGGTCCAGTTTATCTCCTTTTTTGTATATTGGTACTACTGTTGCAACTTTCCAATCATCAGGTAATTTACCATCATCCATAGATATATTCATTATTTTTGCTAAAGTCTCTGCCAGAGAATATGAACATCGTTTTACCAATATTGAGGGTATATTATCCGGACCTGCTGATGTATTATCATCGAACGTCTGTAAAGTGTCGTATACGGCCTGAGTAGTGAAGTTAACAGTCTCAATTGAATTTTCAATTCTAGGTAGCACAACTTTTGGCATTGGGCCATCAGGTTCTCGAGTGTAACTACTCTCGAATTGATCTGCGAATAATTCAGCTATTTTCTGTGGATCATCAACTAGTTCCTTCGACTTTCCTTTAAGTGCATTAGGTATGGATACTTTGGAGTTTAGTTGCTTTCGAATGTAACCATAAAATGCTTTTGGTCCACTTTCTATAGTATTAGTTTCAAAAGAAGCTCTTCTTTCTCTGGAAATCTTCAATATCTTGTTATTTATGTTCCGGTAATCACGATATGACTCATCAGTTTTGCTAATTCTGTATATATTCCATAATTCTTTTTTCTTGTTAGTTAGTTCTAAGATTTCTTTATTAATCCAAGGTTTTTGACTTCTTTTATTTTTGCAAGACTTGTTTTTAACATTATTTTCTGTTGATTTCTGAAGTTGATATTTGAAAGATGTCCACATTTCGTTCGTTGTATCTTCTTTTATTTTCATATTTTCTTTTAAATATTCATTGATTTTGTCATAGTCCGCTTTGTGGTAATCGAAAAAAGCATTAGTTGGTTTGACTTTGTCGCTATGGTTGATTACTTGAATGTTAGATAATATGACAAGGTGATCGCTTTTTCCAATGGGTGGAAAATATTGGATGTTTGTTATAAGGTTTTCATCATTACACAATATGAAGTCCAGTAAAGATTGTTGGTCATTGCGGATTCTTGTTATTTCTGTCACAAGTTGGGAGAGATTACTATTTGAATACATTGTTATGAAGTTTTCGTGTAATTTGTCTAAGTTCTTTTCAATTATAAGAGGCCATTTCAATTTGGGTAGGTTAAAATCACCAATTATGACTACATTTCGTTCTGATGATGCCTTTTCTATTACGTTAAACAGGATCTCATCTGTATTTTTGTATTCACTTGAAGATGGTCGATACACACAGGCCATAAGTAGGTCAAGTTGATCATATCTTACATCCAACCATAAAGCTTCTACTAGTGGGTTCTGAAATTTTGTATTCACTTGAGCTTTAATAGGGATATTGTTAAACTCATGGGCAATATATACAGCTACTCCTCCACCCTCTCTTCCAATTCTGTCAAGACGGAAAAGCATATATCCATCAATAGTAACTAGACTGTCACTAATTTTATTATGTAAATGTGTTTCTGTTATGAAAATAAATGCTGGTTTGTATTTATTCACTTCAATCAAAAATAAATCGAATTTTGCCGTTAAGGAAGCCAAGTTCGTGTAGAGAATACCGAGTTCTGCAACTTTTGGGTGTGCTAGTTTTTTGTATTCTTTATTATTTTGGGTATCTTGTTTATGTATTTAATTGTCAAGTTAGTCTCCCCATTTGCTGTTCTTTCTGCTAGCTCTTCTCGTAATTTCTTTAGCTGGTCCCTCTGATACGGAGTCATATCCGGTTTTATTTTAATGGAGCTAGGTAATTTACCTTTATTCTTGAGAGCGTTTATAGCACTCTGCTTATTCGAAAGCACTACCTTCAGGGGGCGAGGCTTCCCAGAGTTAGGCGTTGGCTTACCCAGACGAAATACATTTACTACTTCGGAGCTAGTAATCGGTACTGAGGCTAAAGCATTAGAGACCTGGTCTTTATCAAAAGTTTTCCTTTCTTCTGCCAGGTTAGCCCCAGATTCGGCTACTCCAAATAAGATAATATTGCGGCTACGTGTTTTTCTATCTTCTATTTCATTTATTACCAAGTCGAGATTGACTGCACTTGATTGATTTGCTTGCATGTCTTGGACCTGCTGATGGAGAATTGTAACCTGTCTCCGCAGCTCTGGAACCTGCCTGAGACCTTCTTCACAGTCATCGCAGAGATAGGATAGTTTAGGTGACTGAAGTGCCATAACACGCATCTCAGTTGCAGATAGTCCACTACATTTCGTACATATGGCACGTTGACAGCCTTTACAATTTATCTTTGCCGGTTTATCATCAATTTTGGAGTTGCACTTGAAGCACTGCGCCATGTAATATATTTTTTATTTTATTTCTACTATATTGGTAAAATTTTGTTCTAATGGCAACACTATTTGTCTATGCTCTCACTTCCGGTCTTCAGTTGACAGTGTCAGCTAGGTATGACATTGACAGATTAGAATATTAATTTTGCAGGTGGGTACTTTGGAAAAATCACGAAAATTAAGTCCAAAAATGTCAGTTTAGTAATTTTCACACACAATTTTACACTGATTAAGTCACAGATTCACTGAGTTTTTACACGTTTTGCATAAATTTAAAGTTTATCTCCAAACACAACACAAAAACAATTGCAGTTGATCACTTTTTCCACGTATTTCGAATAATTACTGCAGGAGCGTCAATTCACGATGTTTACTAGGTGACAACCACACGCGAAAAAAAAAAAAAATACAATAACATTTACTTTAGATCGTCATCACGTCTTTATTAGTCTCCACTGCAGGAGCACGACCCTCTCTGTAGTGTCGCAGTCAGAGGATTTGGCCTACATTCTCCACGCTGGCCAGACGGGTTGGAGAGGTCTATTTGATGTTTATAAGCTTTGTTTAACTTGAGTTTCCCAAGTCGCCTTTTACGACATCTACGGGAAGATTTGGAGTGGTCCTATTCTTCTCTGCCGGGAACCACACGGCATATACAAATATACTTTAGATAGTATATTTAATCCCATCAAAATCTTTATTTAGAAGTTAAGGTACTTTACTGTACTATACTTTAGATATGATGTATTTAAATTAGGAAATTTTGGAATCTCTTGTAAAATAAAGAAATTTAAAAAATATATTTGACATATAGTACAAAAAGTACCTTTGGCTACTTGGTATCTCCTGTTTTAAGTTTTTTTTTCTGTATATATTTTCCCCCGTGTAAGTACATAACCAGTTAAATAAATAAAAAGTACAATGGGAATATGCACTTTTTTTTTGTTGTGCTATGAAAAGAGCTCTCAAAAATAAGAATGTAAGTGAAAGAATTACTTTGCTAAACTATAATAATGACTCTTCAAGATATACTTAATAAAGGTTACAAAGTCACAATTTTGCCGTTTTTCCGCAAGTCAAGAATTTAAAATGGACCTGAAAGAACAGGTAAGGGCAGGGCGAGCCGGCCATCAATACTCGCCCGTAAAACCTGACACACATCGCACCACCGACCTCTTCGAAAGCTCCCTCCTGGAAATGAAGGAGGGAGTAAAAGAAATAAGGAACCATCTGGAAACAACTCTAGAAGAAAGGTCCCAGGTAATACCAGCGACCAGGGAAGAGGTGCGCGAGGAATTAAACGAGGCAACAGGACTCGTAATGAGACAGACCAAAAAAATTATAGAGGGTATTGAGGACGTTAAGGAAACTGACATAATTTCCAGAGGCTAGGAGCGGAGATGGCGGTGGCCGAGACGGCGACCTAAATTGAAGAGCTGATAACTCCACTAAGGGCAGACGTAGCGGAAATCGCCAGCAGCTCCAGAACTCTTTCCAAAAACTTAGAATTTTACAACAAGAAATTCAAACAAGGTTTGCCCCAGGTACCGACAGCGCACGAGAGGAGGAAAACTAACGCAGAAGCGGTAAAGACAGCGTCCAACAAAAAGCCCAACCACTCGCTTATCGTGACGGCCACCGACCCCACCAAGACCGGGGACAAGGTGATCGGGTCGATAAGCGAGGCGCTGGACTTCAAAAGACTTCAGGTTTGACGGTGTACAAAGTCCGAAAAGCTAAAAACAGAAAGATTGTCCTCAAGCACGTGTGAGTAAAAAAGGACCTGGATTTGATCTCACAACAACTCAAAAACACCAACACTCTTAAAGCAGAGACAGCAAAACAACAAAATCCGCTTATAAGGATTAACAACGTGCTTTCCAGTACCACAGACGCCGACATCCTTGAGAACCTAAGAGCACAAAACAGAAGTCTTTGCAGATGCAGGTATCGCAAGAATGTGAGAAATCCACACCAATGCCACCTGGTGTTGCAAGTGTCCCCAAAACTTCACAAATGCATGCTGGAAGCGGGTTCAATCCCCGCTGGTGCTATGTGTGAAATGCTTGGGCTTTGGACATACACAGGCAATATGCAAGGGAAAATTTTGTTAAATAGATGAATAATTAAATAACTTTGGAAAATAATATAATTATGATACATTAAAATTTATAATGATTGTAGTAGTATAAGGTTAAATGCAATGTGTACGTAAATGTTAATATGACTTATTAATATTTGCACGCCTGCATGCAGGTTGGTTACATTTAAGAGCTATGTAAATCATGCAAATAAATGTGTTCTATTCTAAAGAAAGTTTTGCAATTATTGTGGAGAGGCCCACTCTTACCAAGATTGCCCCGCTAGAAGTTCTGGTGAATCGTCCAAATGAAAAAATTGCCAAAGGGCCGAAAGGGACACAAAATCAACTCAACCTCACGTGGCACGTTCAGTGATGAATGCTCCGAACGCCAAATGTGGGACATGATAGCACGTTCACGTATAGCATATTGCTAAAGGCGCCACAAGCACCCTCGGCTCACCTCTCCAAAGTGGAAGCAGGCACAAGACAGAACATCGTCCAAATCAATCTGCAGCGCTCCCGACTAGCAACAGCCGAGCTACTGCAAGTAGCAGAGCAGAAGGGAATCATCATCGCACTAGTGCAGGAGTCCTATGCGTGCTCAAGTGGGGTGGTGAAACAGCACCCGAGCCCTAGAGTCATCCAGTGCACACTTAATCGGCAAACCCCGGTTAAATCCACAATAATCATTTTCGGGGACCAGCTGAGGGTTTTCCATGACCCCACAACTGGTCACCGAAACTAAAACGGCGGTACTGCTGGAGGCAGGAACGACCAAAATTGGAGTTGTGTCAGTTTACTACGACGGGGAAAAAGAAATCGAGCCGTACATACAGGGAATTAAAGTAATATGCCAAAAATTCAATACGTCTAGTGACTAACAGACAGGCAGACGGATATCGAAGTCTCAGCAATAGGGTCCAGTTTTACCGTACGTACGTGGATAATATATTTATTTAGTACAGACGTGCTCCTGCAGTGGACACGTACAAAGACGTAATGATGATGATGACTCACTAAACATTTGTGTGCTAGTAATCATGCTGGGGACTGTACAGTACACGCAGCGCGCGCGCATGTTCGCGGAAGCCCCGCTCGCAACGCGCGGTGTTTACAGCCGAGATAAATCGGGACTGCGAAGGGTAGCAAGTTCCATTACGGATTCAAACCCTTACTCAGAATTCTCAAAGCTTTACAGAAATCATTTAATAAAATTAAATGATTTCTGTAAAGACTGAAAGGACGCTGAAAAATTTTAAAAATCGGCATTTTTCATACAAACTGCTGGGTCTGTCAAACACTTTTGTTTGAAAATATTTTTTTTTTGAGTTCCCAGCATAGAGCGGCCCCATAGGAAAAGTTCTTTTTTACCGGTTGATTTGATGGTTTTGATGCCCCTTAGGCATCGGCGTTTACCCTTATTTCATGTATTTCTGCTGACGTTTTTATGGAGTGAAATGCATCAGGTCACAGCAAGACGATAAAAGATGCGTGCGAAGTTCCGTTAACATTAATAATTATAGTTTAATAGTTTCTACAATCAGTAGTTACTGGAGGAAAATATTTATATTTTTAACCGACTTCAAAAAAGTTCTCAATTCTTCGTAATCTTTTTTTTATTATGTTCCCCCGATTTCTCGAAGACGCCTCGATCGACCGATTAAAGAAATTCTTTTTTAGGGTTCCGTAGTAAACAAGGAACCCTTATAGTTTCGCCATGTCTGTCTGTCTGTCTGTCTGTCCGTCCGCGGTTTTACGCAGAGACTATAAGTACTAGAAAGCTGTAATTTGGTATGGGTATGTATATTAATCATGACAAAAAAGTGGTAGAATAAAAAGTTGAAAAAATATTTTTTTTGGGGTAGCTCCCATACTAGTAAAGTGGGAGAGTAATTTTTTTTTCTCTATTTGCTCATCGTGTGGGGTATCGTTAAATAGGTCTTTCAAAAATATTGTGAGGTTGAGAACACCATTTTTCGATTTAGGGATCCGTTTCCGAAATATTTGGTTTTAAAGTGCGAATTTTTGTTAGAGGTAAGTGTCCCCCCCCTCTATCTGCTAAACGGTTATATATAGATACGTAAAAAAAAAAGTACAAACTAAAAAGTTATAGGCAACCAACTTATAAACTGTAAAATTTCATACTATTTTCATTGTTAGATGTTTTGGGTCGTTAACTGTAAGGTGCGAGTGTGAATAGTGTGAACTCAAAGTTGTCATTCGCAACTACGGAACCCTACACTGCGCGTGGCCGGACACGCCGGTTTTTTTGTTCGATAGGTAATACTTTGCAGATGATCTCATTAAATTTTTATTGAAATGTGTCGAGCGTTTTTTGAAAAATTACTCAAAAATCCAAAAATAAATTATATACATTTATTTCCATATTATTCCACTTATTTCAATTTTTTTCTTATGCTTTTTAAAACAAATTGATAGGGTTGAAGTTGGATTTCGTTTTTTGTTAAAAATATTTTAAATTATTTATTACTGGTAGTTTTAAATACAGCAGTAAGCCACACTGCGTCTACGCAAACAATCCATGCCGTATATAAGCATTATATGCACTTTTTCACCGCAGTTGCAGCTTCGTGAAGCAAGTGACGAACTACCTAGAGGATAAATTGAATAATTGATTAACAGGCAATATATTTTATTAATACTCAATTGATAATTGTTCTATGAGTGATTAAAAGTGGATTTTCGAGGTGAGTTGACAGAAGTAATTTTAGTTATTTACAAAATATTCTCCATATGACTTTTTGAGCAGTAGCCAAATACTAAAGTTCTTTTCATTTTATAAAAACTAGCAGCCCTACCCGGCTGCGCCCGGGCATGAATTATACCTTAAAACCTTCCTCGTGAATCAATTGGTAAAAATCCGTGGAGTAGTTTTTGAGTTTATCGCAAACATACAGACAGACAGACGCGGCAGAGGACTTTGTTTTATAATATGTAGTGATAGTGATACATGTTGTTAGCGCTTTTGGTTGGGGCAGAAGACAGGAGCTTTTCAATGAAGATTTTCGTATTGAAATCGAATAAACGAATTTATTTAAAATTAAATCGAAATAAAATACGAGTACAGATAGGTGTGGTGATTTGAATCGCAGATGTAATGGAGTGAACGTAGTCGACGATCCCGGTGCAAAGCGCCTCGGCCCGCAGCAGCTTCACTCCGTTGAGATTTCCTATTCGCGTCGCTAGATGGCGTTAGTTGTCTGAACAATATTTTATTTCTGAATTAATTTTCTAGGGTAATAGTAGTGACAAAAGAAATATAGAGGTGCTTACGGTCGATGTGCGGTTTAGTTACTACGGATAGTTGCTTACCATTTTTTAAATCATTAATATTGTTGACATTTCCATGCATTTATATATATGAAGTTTGTATTTTTGTGAAATCGAATCCAAATCGTTTTGTAAAATTATCCGACATCAGTAAAAGAAGAGGACAAATGAGGTCACAATACGCTCACAAGTATAAAGTAACTGATAGACATAAAACTGCATTACTTCGCAAATAGTATATTTAGAATGGGACCTGTTTTATATAATAAACTAGCTTTTGGCCGCGGCTTCGCTCGCGTTAAGAAGTATAGTATATTTGCGGTTTACTTTTGTTTAGCGTGTGTTAAATATTAGGGCTTACAAAACTTCTTTGTACACAATATTATTAACTAATCTGTCATGGCTAAGCGCCTTATGACAGATTTCTACTATCAAGCTATCGGGTAATTGAAAACTTGCTCCAGTCATTAACCACATTCTGACAATTTCTGAAAGCACCTCCATCGCTCTATCTTGTGTTCCGTACATTAAATAAGAGAGAGCACGAAACAAACATGCACCGTCACCAACAATAGGGACGACAGTACTTAAACTAAACGAAAACAAAACAAATGCCAAATACAAAGCACAGTCTATAACCAAAACTACTAAACCGAAACAAAGCAAATGCAATCCAAAATATGTCAAAATAAAATACACAGCCAAAATCGTCAAATATAATACGTCATCAATCATCCGCTAGAAATATTTATATTATATATAGTATGTACTATTAAATACTCTTAGAAACGGTGGCATTTTTTTTTTTTTATGTACTTGTTACGGACAGAAGCGCGTTCAAACCAACATACAGTTCGGTAGTAGTAACATAGCTTGTATGTATAGAAATAGCAGGTTTTAATAACGTTTTTTTTTTTTTTTTTTTTGTAAATAAAGCCTTTTGCCCGTTAGTATATAATGTAAACTAGCGTAAATAGTTAAGTTTTAGCTATAAGAGGTTCCAAATAAACATACGCACGGTTGGTTGTTTATTTTGAATGCCATACATTAAGTGAGATGACCGAGGTAAAAGGTATGTGGTTTTTTTGGTATCCCATGGTAGGTCATCTCACTTACAAGGTATATGTTTGGTAAATTGCGGGCTATGTACTGGGATTTTGGGATATTATGTAAAGTAATCCTATGTACTGGCCGCAACTATGCGCCACCTAGCGGCAGGCATAGGACAACAAGGTACCCCTTGTGCAGCAATACCGTAACGAGAACCGATGTACTATTTTCGGTATTGCTGCACATAGGGCCTAGTTTTATGTAATTATAAGCATAGATTTAGGTAATGCTTTGTAAATGTGAGACTATCTACCTAGAAAATAGTGCGGTGAAAGGACATTTTGGAAAAGAACGGGAAATGGAGGGGATGATACCCCGCACCCCGCTCACACCGCACTTATTCATCGAAGTGGGTAGTCTCACATAATCTCATGTGTACAAAAGCTATAAATATGAGCGCGCGGCCGCAGTCTGTGTCGTGCCGTGCTAGTGTTTAGTTATAAGTTAAAGAAAGTAAATTCGAAGTGTTTGTTTCCGAATTCGCGCGTTTCAATTGGGGAAGACCGTGCGTCCGAGGGGCATATGTGTTATACAGTCCACTGCCAGTGATTTTGTAGACGGCGAGGTTTCAAGATTGTCGTCTACATCCCGTGGTCCACGCGAGCCGGATCAAGACCAGCCGAATCGGAGGGAGCCGAGGATCGAGGTGCCGGGTTGCCGAAGGAAGAGGAGCAGCCGGGTGAATCCAGGGGTCTAGGTTCAAGATCGGGTTGTTTTGTTAGGCGCGAACGCTAGCACGACACGACCATCCGACCGACCACACGTAAGTTTATTTTTGTAACATTTTGGTGTACGTGTGGTTTGTCGGACAGGGGGGGCTTCTTTGGAACCCAGGGGTTGTAACCAAGTGATTTCTATCCTGTTTCTATACGCGGGCGTACCGCGGGCCTGAAACGGTTTGAACCTAACGGTGTCAACTCATTCCGTTTTCGGGTTTTAACGCCGATCAAGGCGGTGCAGTGAACAGGGCTAAGCTGCCAGCTACGCGCCTTTTTCAAGGCGAAGCTGAACAGCCCTCCTACGCCGGTACGGTGTGTGGTGAATCAGGGCCGGACTGCAGGCAAGCCGAGGGTCATTGGCCATTCCCCCAGTGACCTGAGCACCTGTGAAGCTACACATTCTCTGCTGGGTAGGTCCTACCTTTCCATTCCTGCGTCACATCCATCCTCAGTCGGGTTCACCGCGTTAGTATACCCGGTTGGGATTGTTAGGAGTAGGGGCGGCAAGAAAGAAGAAGATGCCAACTACGCGGAAGCAGGCGGAGCAGATGGAGGCGGCCGGGAGCCACGACGATGCAAGGAGAAGGCTGACGTTTGAAGAACCACCAGCATCGCCGTCGGGTATCGATACAGTACCCCCCACCACCACGCGCAGGCACTTACCACCTACCGACACAAAGCAAATGGAAGCGAGCGAAGCCAACCGAGAAACAGGATACGAAGGGATGCAGCCGGGAGAGACTACGACGCAACCACGCCGAGCGGAATCAATACGGTCAGGGGCGTCGAGTGTAGTGTCTCGAATTCAGCAAGCAGAACTGCAAGCGGCGGAACGAATGGCCGTGCTGAAGAAAAAAGAATTAGAAATTGAAGCGGAGCTTGTAAGAAAGCGATTGGCTATGGAAATTACGTCAATCAGAGAAGAAGAGCAAGCCGTACCTGCAGAACAAGGCGACGTGCAGGAACGAGTGAATGAATGGCTACAGCGTAGTCTCGCACGACAACCGAAAGGGATAACCATGCCATCTACGTCACAGGACTTGTCGTATCTGCGTAACGCTACACGAAGAGAAACTTTAAGGGGAGAGCCAGGCGACCCGCGCCCATCCAATGATGATAAGGAAGGACTGGGAGAGGGGAGGAGTCGACAAAGAGGGTCGACGCCGACGCGCCAAGGCATCGATCGTTTAGCAGAGGTGTTAGAAAAGATGACACGACACAAGCCGATATCAAGACAAGGGATTGAATTACCTGTATTCAGTGGAGCGCCGTTAGATTGGTTACCATTCAAAGCAGCGATGCGGGACTCAACCGAAATGTATAAGTTTTCGCGAGCAGAAAACTTAGCCAGGCTACGAACGAGTTTACGAGGAGAGGCGAAAGAAGCTGTGTCGGCGTTGTTGTTCACCGCGTCCGACCCAGAAAGGATTATGGCTACTTTGGAGCAGTGTTTCGGCCGACCGGAAGTAATAATTGACCGAACATTGGATGATATAAAGAAGCTAAAGCCTCCCAGCTCAACAGCCAGTGATTTAAATAGTTTTGCTATCAAGTTGCAAAACATTGTGTGTACATTAGCTACGATTGATAACAGAGGTTATCTACAGAACCCTATGATTGTACGAGAGATAGTTGAAAAACTTAGCCCTCATCTCAAAGCAAGATGGTGTGATTATGCAGATCAACATAGCCACGCAGGAGTCCCAGAGGCGGCTACTTTAGCAAATTTCATGATGAAGGAGGCAGACCGGGCGTTGAAGTACGCCTACACTACGCCGAAGGCAGCTGTCGCGCCGCCCGAAAGGAGAGCCAAACCTAAAACAATGAAAGTGTATAACATACAAACGCAAGGATGTTTGGCGTGTGGCAACAAACATAACACAACGGAATGCTCAAAAGTAAAGGCGATGGACGTCGACCAACGCTGGGAATGGGCTAAGAAAGAAAGGATTTGTTTTCAATGTTTAAACAGCAAACATAGGCGTTTCAAGTGTACACAAAGTAAATGCGGAGTGAACGAGTGTACGAAGAATCATCATAGGCTGCTACACAAGGAGAGACCCAGCACAGAGACGGTGGCTGCTGCCATACACCACGCCGACGGGCACAATGTATGGCTAAAGATATGCCCGGTGCAACTAAAGGGGTCCCGAGGTACGATTAAGACGTACGCATTGTTGGACGAGGGAAGCTCTACGACACTCATAGATGAAGATTTGGCCGAGTTAATAGGAGCGGACGGACCGCCTAGTGCATTCGCCATACGCAGCGTGAACGCACACGAACCCGTGCCTAACAGTAAACGAGTGGTTTTGGAGATACTCGCCGCCGAACATACATACACCGTCAAGGCGCGTACCATGAAAGATCTCACGCTGAGTCGACAAAAGATAGACGCAAGGTGCCTGAAGAGTCCACATCTCATCGACATTGAACATGAAATATGTACTGAGGAAATGAAGCCTAAACTGTTGTTGGGAGCTGATTATTTGGAGCTGATTATAAGCCGTAAAATCAGAACAGGCAAACGAGGAGAGCCCGTTGCGTCCTTGACGAAGCTAGGATGGGTGATTCACGGAACGGCGCCACGAATGATGAACAAGGATGATGAAATCGTATGTCACACGTCGTACAGTAGAGCCGAAGATAAGGACGAAGAGCTAAGTAATTTAGTAAAGAAGCACTTCGAGTTAGACGCGATAGGTATCACCAAGAAAGTGAAGCCTACACCGTCAGAACAGAGGGCAATAGATTGTTTCAACGAAAGCGTAACGATTACGGAAGGGCGTTACCAAGTGAGTCTGCCTTGGAGGAGAGAGGATATAACGATGCCTCCTAGTTATGAAGCAGCATGTAAACGATTAAGCCACATAGAAAAGAAGATGGATAGATCTACTGCGTTTTGTGAAAAGTATACAGCGCAGATAGAAAACTTATTGAAGAAGGGATACGCCGTGCCCGCGGATGGGACAGAACAAGATAATCCGCGCCAGTGGTACCTCCCGCACTTTGCAGTAACAAACATAAACAAACCAGAGAAGCCACGATTAGTATTCGACGCGGCGGCCAAGATGAATGGAGTTAGCTTGAATGACGAGCTACTAGAAGGGCCAGACCTACTACAGGGACTTGCCGGCGTACTATGGCGTTTCAGACGAGGAGAGATCGGTGTACAGACGGACATATCGGAGATGTACCTACGTATACTCATACACCCATCCGACCAACCAGCGCAGATGTTTCTATGGCGTGGCAAGGACAGAGAAGGGCCTCCAGCCAAGTACCGGATGAAAGCGATGATATTTGGAGCCAAAAGTTCACCTTTCTTAGCTCACAGCGTGCGAAATCATAACGCAAGGAAGTATCAAAGCGAATACCCACGAGCGGTGCAAGCTATAGTAGAGAATCACTACATGGACGACTGGTTGGACAGTTTTGATGTAGAGGAGGACGCTCTGCAAGTTGTGAGGGACGTGAGCCGTATACACGGGCAGGCAGGCTTCCAACTCGCCGGTTTCAACTCCAACAGCCGACGGGTAAGAGCGCTGATGCCGTCTGAAGGAGAGAGCGCCACATCAATAGAGATATCGCCACAGAACGGGCGCACCCTAGGGCTGATATGGTACGCGGGCGAGGATAAGTTAGCGTTCAACACAGGAATGCTTAGAGTTCCCGAAGAGGTCAAGAGAGGTGAGAGAGCACCCACAAAGCGAGAGGCGCTAAGCGCGGTTATGTCTTTGTTCGACCCGCTCGGTTTGGTCAGCTACTACACGATCACCGCAAAGATAATACTACAAGGATTGTGGCGCCTAAGCATAGAGTGGGATGAACAGATCCCAAGCAAAGATGCGGAAGATTTTAAGGAATGGCTAAAGGGACTGGAAGACGTAAAGAAGTTGCGTCTGCCCAGGCAATACGCTAAGAACGCGAAGAAAAGGCAGCTTCACGTATTTTGTGACTCCAGTGAGGCGGCGGTGGCCGTAGCTTTGTTTTGGCGCTCGGAAGACGAGAACGAACATATCAGCATACAACTGGCCGCTGGGAGAGCCAAAGTAAACCCGCTCCGGGGCCAGACGATACCGAAAACGGAGCTGCAGGCGGCGTTAATAGCCGCGCGACTGGCGTCATCAGTTGTGGCCGAGCATAAGTGGGCATGCGATGAGGTGACCTATTGGACGGACTCAAAAACCGTTCTGCAATGGCTACGAAATCCCGAGATCAAGTATACGCCGTTCGTAGCACATAGAGTGACAGAAATCACGGAGACCACAGACATAAAGCAGTGGCGATACGTGCCGACGGACAAGAACGTCGCGGATGACGCGACGAGGTTGAACTTCACGGTTAAGAGTGACACCGATAGATGGTTTACGGGCCCCGAGTTCCTGTATAGGCCGAAGGAGGAATGGCCGCAAGAATGGCCCGTAAACACGGAAGTAAATGAAGAATACGTAATGTACACAAAGAGGGTGTCAGACTGTGTAATTGACATGAAACGGTTCTCTACCTACGAGCGCCTGTTGAAAACAATGAGCCGAGTATGGCTATTTATTGAAAATTGTCGACGAAAGGAACGGCGGGCGCTTGAGTTTGAGCATGTGGAGAGGGCGGAGATAACGTTGAGTAAGCTGTCACAGGCTGAGAGCTTTGCGGAAGAGATAGAAAGACTGAGAGGCGGTCGGGATTTACCTGCGCGATGCCGAGCGCAGGGGCTCCACCCCTTTCTTGACGCAAAGGGCCTGCTGCGAGCCTCTGGCCGGGCTAACGCCGCGGATGTCGCCACGCTCGCGCTGAACCACCCTGTGATCTTAGACGGAAGACATCCATACACGCGGCTGTTAGTCGCTCGCGCCCACCGCCAATCACATCATGCTCATAATGAGCGGGTAGTCAACGATCTTCGACAACAGTATCTAATCATAAAGTTAAGGCCGACGGTTAGAACAGTGGCACGAAATTGCGCGTTATGTAGAGTAAGAAAGGCGCGCGCGGTCAGACCAGTCATTGGAGACCTCCCTAGGGCGCGTTTGGACGCATTTGCGAGACCCTATTCGAACTGCGGCTGGGACCTATTTGGGCCAATGATTGTTACGATTGGGCGAAGGCACGAGAAAAGATGGGGAGCCCTATTTACATGTTTGACTACGAGGGCGATCCATATAGAGTTAGTAGCGACTCTAAGTGCGGACTCAGCTATAATGGCGCTGAGAAGGATGGCCGCGCGGCGAGGCTGGCCGCGCCTGATATATTCAGACAACGCGACAAATTTCAAAGGAGCCGATCAAGAGCTGCAACAAGCCTTCGCAGAATGGGAGCCGTTGTTGCGAGATTACGCGCTAAATAAACAGCTAGAATGGCGCTATATCAGTCCAGGAGCGGCGCATCAAGGCGGTAGCTGGGAACGTATGATACGCACGGTGAAGAACGCTCTCAAGACGGTGTTAACCTCTAAGTATCCAAAAGAAGAGGTTCTCATGACACTGCTAGCTGAGGTAGAGTACACTGTGAACGCGCGTCCCCTGACCCACGTACCCGTAACACGCGACGATCCAGAGGCGTTAACGCCCAATCACTTTCTATTGGGCAGCTCACAGGGCCTACCCACTCTAGGGCCCTGTGAGCCGGCGGACAGACGACACTGGAGGGCTGCGCAAGGTTTGGCTGACGAATATTGGAGGAGGTGGATAAAGGAATATCTACCCGAGTTAGTGCCTAGGCGAGAAACGCCTTCCCATAACTACAAAAGCATCAAAGTCAACGATTTGGTGGTGGTGGTGGACCCGAAATTGCCGCGCAATGTATGGCCGCGCGGCATAGTAACCGAGATTTACCCCGGACCCGACGGCGAGGTACGCAACTGCGCCGTCCGTACGAATGGAGGTGTGTTCCGGCGTCCGACGTCGCGCTTGGCTGTCCTGCCGCTGATGGACCCTGCTGACGAGGTGGCGCAGAGTCCTGGGACTGCGGGATGAACCCTACGTCGAGGAGAGGATGTTACGGACAGAAGCGCGTTCAAACCAACATACAGTTCGGTAGTAGTAACATAGCTTGTATGTATAGAAATAGCAGGTTTTAATAACGTTTTTTTTTTTTTTTTAATGTAAATAAAGGCTTTTGCCCGTTAGTATATAATGTAAACTAGCGTAAATAGTTAAGTTTAGCTATAAGAGGTTCCAAATAAACATACGCACGGTTGGTTGTTTATTTTGAATGCCATACATTAAGTGAGATGACCGAGGTAAAAGGTATGTGGTTTTTTGGTATCCCATGGTAGGTCATCTCACTTACAAGGTATATGTTTGGTAAATTGCGGGCTATGTACTGGGATTTTGGGATATTATGTAAAGTAATCCTATGTACTGGCCGCAACTATGTAAAGTAATCCTATGTACTGGCCGCAACTATGCGCCACCTAGCGGCAGGCATAGGACAACAAGGTACCCCTTGTGCAGCAATACCGTAACGAGAACCGATGTACTATTTTCGGTATTGCTGCACATAGGGCCTAGTTTTATGTAATTATAAGCATAGATTTAGGTAATGCTTTGTAAATGTGAGACTATCTACCTAGAAAATAGTGCGGTGAAAGGACATTTTGGAAAAGAACGGGAAATGGAGGGGATGATACCCCGCACCCCGCTCACACCGCACTTATTCATCGAAGTGGGTAGTCTCACATAATCTCATGTGTACAAAAGCTATAAATATGAGCGCGCGGCCGCAGTCTGTGTCGTGCCGTGCTAGTGTTTAGTTATAAGTTAAAGAAAGTAAATTCGAAGTGTTTGTTTCCGAATTCGCGCGTTTCAATTGGGGAAGACCGTGCGTCCGAGGGGCATATGTGTTATACAGTCCACTGCCAGTGATTTTGTAGACGGCGAGGTTTCAAGATTGTCGTCTACAGTACTACTTAGCTAGCTCCAAATGAGCTTTCGCTACTTCATGACTTTTTGAGGTGAGGACAGAGTGCCCTCAACCTGTAAGGCAAACTTCACCAAAGCAACACATTCAGCGATTCATTTGTATATTATAGATTTATTTAAAACAGTTAATAGATAATACAAGATGGATTTCGTATCGAATGCATTAAATGGTGTTCCTGGTGTTGGGCATGTGAAAGGAATCATACACTATATAGCTGACGATACTGAAGGGGGGAACAAAGCTATGGAAACGGCCAATAGGTCTTCTACAGTGATGGCTTTAGGCTTAGCGGGAGTATTAGTTCTAGGGCCGGTGGCGGGTGTGGTGGGGGGACTGTCCGGAGCCCTAGCGACAGATGTCCTGGCTTCCAAACAGTCGGGCCAGCCACAAGGACACGTCAAAAACTTTGAAAGATTGAAAAAGGGGTTGAAGATGGAAATATTTCTACCGAAGCGCTATTATCTACAGTTGATCAGATTGTTTCCGACGGTATGGGTGGTCTGAGATTTAAGAATATAGAATTGTGAACTCCATAGAAAACAATCGAAAAATATTCGTCGCTCGATCCGCCTATTTTTCGATTTTTAGTTTTGATCAAATAGGTATTGCATCATCAACCCTTTTATTATGACTAAGTTTATTAAAAGTAGGTATTAGTAATATAGTTAGTAAATATAAGTTACAACATTGTTACTAACACTTAGTTTTTAAGTTTTTACTAGACAGGTATGAGTTCTAATTAAATGAAATAATTAAAATTATTTAAATAAAAAAACGTATTTTTCCCCAATATTTATATTTTTGTTTGTTTTATTTGACATACACAAAAACCAATATTACAAAATAATATTTAATGAAAGCACATTTTTTTTTAAAGTATTTTATAAATATTTTTGTGTTTAGAACTTACACAAACTATAAGCAATGTAGTACTTACTATACCAGAGTATATAGTCAAAGTATACAGGCCGGCCGCTTCAAATGCGTCGTCACTACACTACTGAACAGATAAAAATGACAGAGCGGCGACACCGCGCGGCGCGGCCGCACCGCTGTCTGAATAATTCCGGAGTAAAACCGGTTAAGTACCGGTGAATAGAAATATTAAAAAAAAAAACACTCATTTCTAAGTAATTTATTTATTAAAGTATGCCTATGTATGTCTATGTCAAATCAAAATGAATGAACAGAAATTAAAATTTTCCCATTATATATTTATATACATATATATATATATATTACGAGCTCCGTGGCGCAGCGGTTACCACGCCAGCCTGCGACACGGGGGTCCCGGGTTCGATCCCCGGTCAGGTCATGATGGAAAACGATCTTTTTCAGATTGACCTGGGTCTTGGATGTTTATCTATATATGTATTTGTTATAAAATATAGTATCGTTGAGTTAGTATCCCATAACACAAGTCTTTCTTAAGAACTTACTTTGGGGATAGCTCAATCTGTGTGATTTGTCCGTATATATTTATTTATTTATTTATTATTTATTTTGATATTTTCTTATAATAGAAAATATTTCAGTCATAACTTGGTATCTCAGACCTCCGGTAAAATGGTTTAATTCACATGCCACTAGTTTCCCGAATACTATGTTACAGCATTCATGATTCGTTTCAACGTGCTCTGTTTGAGTAGATTTTTCTTTAGAGAATCCTGGGGAAGCTAATCGCGATTTCTTCGAGGGAGGTGCAGGTGTGTCACATATTGTTTCTGTTCAAATATATCTGAAAATAACAGTAGGTGTGAAACTATCTAATATAAAGCTAATTGAAGTCCAATTTATAAATTTTTTAATATAAACACTTACCTTCACTCATCATTGCTTAATTTTAAAACATAAATTCCAAAATACAGATTGTATAAAAACATAATTTAATTGAAATTTCTATAACTAAAATTTTTCAGGCCCTGTTTATTTGTTCAGAAATAAATTTCTCGACTTTTTTCAATGACAGGTACGTTCGTTCGATACGGCAAACATGAATGAAATATCGTTCTTTATTTCGTTTTTATACGGGGAATCCCCTCAATGCTTAACTGTGAGTACATAGCTGTTTATTCATTTTATGCGGGGGTTCCCCTTACAAACAAAAAAATTAAATACATTCGTCAACAATTGACTAAAGCCTAGAGCTTCATTGCCTTCATTCAATTTCTTTAGTTCAATTTTTTGTGATAGAAGATAAGCCGCGGTTGCATAATTAGTAGAAAGTTAGTTCCAAAATTAGTCAAACTATCTAATACAATCCCATTATAGTCAGAGCTGCCTGTTATTGTATTCGAATCAAGTAAGTACCTTTTTTTTACGCCTTGATAATATTATGATCCTTTTAAGCCAGCGAGCCCAAAGGGCAAGCTGCGGGGCGAGCCGCGGGCCGAGCCAGTGACGAGGATCTGATGGAGTAGGGGTACTACCCGCGGAAACTGTAAGAGATACAGCTTTGCCGCCATACACAATATTGAAGGGGGTCATAGTCAAATTTTAGAGCTGCCAATTTTAGGGTTCCGTACCCAAAGGTTAAAAACGGGACCCTATTCATATGCTCCCACTGTCCGTCCGTCTGTCACCAGGCTGTATGCTATGAACCGTGACAGCTAGGAAGCTGAAATTCACAGATTATGTATTTATGTTGCCGCTATAACAACAAATACTAAAAACAGAATTAAATAAATATTTAAGGGGGGCTCCCATACAACAAACGTGATTTTTTGCCGTTTTTCGCTCTATAATGGTACGGAACAATTCGTGCGCGAGTCCACATGGGACATGGCCGGTTTTTTTTTTTATTTTTGAAATCCAAGATGGCCGCCCATACAAATTAGGGTTGAGGGTAACGAAGAACTGATGGAGTAGGGGTACTGCCTGCGGAAACCGTAGTAGTGAGAGGTTTGTCGCCATAGATTATGAATATGACGTCATTTTTGTGACCCAAGATGGCATGTAGTCAAAATTCATGAAATTTCAAGAGTATTGGTGTTTAACAATAATAAAAAAATGTAATTGTTATCAGGATGCCGAAGGTGCAGTCAAAAACCAAAGGACATTTCGAAAAAGTGGATGAAGCAGGGACCAAAGTATTATGTAAATTGTGTTCGAGTGTCCTTACAACGGGTGGCGCCGGGACATCAAATATGTTGTCCCATCTAAAGCGGAAACATGCTGATGTAATTGGTGACACTAGTAGTATTACAGAAGCACATACAAGCAGTGATAGCGAGTATAACATTCCTAGTCTTGCGAGCACTCCCTCTCCTCTGAATGTCCAAGATATTGATAGATCTTTAACTTTAATGATAGCAGTTGATTTCCAGCCATTCTCAATGCTAGAAGATAAATAAATAAATAAATAAAATAAAATAAAATAAAAATAAAATAAAATAAAAATCTTTTAGTTCAGGCTTTACGACCCATAAAGTGTTAGTAACAAAGAAAACTTATAACTATGTTAGTACAATATCTAAATCGAAATTCCTTGACGGCTTCGTGTCTTTGACTAGATGAACGCGAGTCCAGTGCTGCATAATAGCACTGTCCACGTCCAATCTAGCCGCAACCGTTTTTACCAGTATGTTGGCGCTGCCCCGCACCCGGTGAATCAAGGATGCTGTGCGCTTTCTTATAATGGCTGACAGACTGTCAACTCCAACTACCGCCTGCATCCCTGAAGCACTACAAGGGCGGCGCATCCCCAACATTACTCTAAGGGCATTGTTATACTGAGTGCGCAGAGCCCTGTATGCTACTTGGGTATAATGTGTCCAAAGGCTGCACGCATATGCACTGCATAAAGGTTTTAAAAATTTTATTAAGAAACTTAGTCCTAATTATAAAATACCGGACAAAAGACTCATCCGTTACGAATTAATGCCAAAAGTATACAATGAAACAAAAAGACACCTCAAAGATTTATTAGGGAAAATTGATCATATGTCACTTACAACTGATCTATGGACAAGCAAAGCTATGGAATCCTATATTACAGTAACTGTACACTTTTACTATAAAAATGCTTTAACCAGCTATGTTTTGACCACCAAATCAGTAGAAGATTCGCACACAGCGGAAAATTTAAAAGATATTGTAAAAAATATTCTCATAGAATGGGAAATACAAGACAAAATTGTGTGTATTACAACGGATAATGGCGCAAATGTAACTAAAATGTCAAGACTATGAGAATTAAAAAATTTGCCTTGCTTTGCCCACACAATTAATTTGGTTTTACAAGATTCCATAAATTTTCCAGAGTTGAATAATATTATAGACAAATGTAAGAAAATAGTTAAATATTTCAAAAAATCGTGTACTACTACTCAATTGCTCCTAAAAGAACAAAAAGAAAAAGATCCATCCAATTCACCATTACATTTAATACAAGAAGTTTCTACCCGTTGGAATAGTCTTTTTTACATGATTACAAGAATTTTAAAATTAATCGATAGTTTGACATCTGCACAAAGGAAGCTCTCACCGGCACCTCCCATAATTACCCCTGAAGAGGAGACAGTTTTAAAAGAGGTCGTATTTATTCTTGATATATTTGAACAAGCTACCAAAATGATAAGTGGGGACAATTACCCCACATGCAGCCTTATAGTGCCAATAATTCACGGGTTATATGATAACATGTTAAAGATGGAAAACAAAATTACTTCGACAGTCGGTAAAATGTTTTACCAAACAGTCAAAAAAAAATATGGATAATCGTCTTTTAAATTATGAAAGTCGTACGGTTTGTCGAATTTCGACCTATTTGCATCCTGCATTCAGGAACAGTTTTAGACACATTCAAAATAAATTGGCTGCGAAGGAAGCAGTTAAAGCAGAAATAAATAATATTTTAAGGCTAAATCAACCTGATATTGCTCAAGCTGAACCATTAGAAAGGAGAGAAAATGTATTGGAAAATTTAAACAAATTACATAAATTATGAAAAAAATATACCTAAACTAATACTAATTAGGTATATAAATATTTGTTGATTTGGCACAACTATTGTATTAGGTATATAGCCTGTAAAAATAGTTGTAAGTTCGAAAATAAATAAATAAAAAACCGGCCAAGTGCGAGTCAAACTCGTGCAATGAGGGTTCCGTACATTATGCTTCGTGAACACCCACATTGTGCAAAAACTTTTTATTCAATTGACTAGCGCTATCTAGTGGTGTTTTAATGAACTATTTCCCTAGATGAACTTATTATAATGAGTTTACCACTTTATTTTCAAGTGATAGAATTCTTATTATTTTTCCTGTTATCTTCAAAGAATGAACTATATTTTGTAATTTTTTCAAAATTTTCGGCCCAGAAGTTTCGGAGATCAGGGGGGGGGGGGGGAATGGTCAATTTTTGCCTTCTTTCGTGAATAAAATCAAAAGTATTGATTTTACCCGAACAAAAAAAATATTTTTGACATCCTCATACTGAGCCCTTTCATTTGATATATGACACAGTAAGGTTTGCAAAACTTTCTTTTAAGATTTTGTAATTGGGCCCCTGAAAATGAACCTTATTTCAAAATAATCTTTATTTACTTTGCACATCCTTGTTTGGGTCATAGGATTACACCATCTTACCAAATTTCACCTAACTTGGTTCAGTAGATTCGAAGAAAATCGGCTGTGAGCCTGTGACAGACGGACGGACGGACAGACAGACGCACGAGTGATGGTATAAGGGTTCCGTTTTTAAATTTTTGTACGGAACCCTAAAAAATGTATGGCGGCTGTAAACTGTCAAAATCGGCAGTCAGTTTTAATAATTTTTTTATTAATTCAGCTTATTATAGAATTATAAAGTTCTTATTGTTTAAATTTTAAAAATAAACTTTGCACAGCAACATATTATTTAATATCCCGACAATACACTAGGAAAGCGCAGAGACTCTTCTCCAATTAATTTTCTTGGAAGGAAAGATGATCTACTGACTTTCGTAATAACTTTTTTTTTAACGGCCCTGGATACGAGTCCTTTAGAGCCTTTCTTCTTATATTTCGCCAGTTGGCGAGTTATTCAAACGAAATGATGGTATAAATCATTTCGTTTGTTTGTTGGTGCCCCTGGCTTTGCCAATAACGCAGTACGATTTGCGGAGCAGCGAGTTCACCTTTCATGGCACACTACGTGAGAAATCACAACGCGAACCTACACGGTGAGAAGTTCCCGTTAGCGTTGAAGGTTATCCCAAGAAGTAACTATATGGACGATTACGTGGCTAGAGTTACGACAATCGCGAAGAGGCCAAGAACGCTGTGAAAGAAGTAGTAGAGGTGCATGCACCCGCGAACTTCAAGTTGCGAGGATGGAGCACTAACGACCCTCTCGTAATCGAGGACGTACCTGCCGAGCTGCGAACAACGATGCCCACGCAACTAGGAGGAACATAGCCCGAAAATAAAATATAAGGACTCTACTGGAGCGCAGAAAAGGACGAACTGGGCTTAAACACGTCGATGAACAGAGTTCCAGCCGAAGTACGCAATCAAACAAGAACTCCGACGAAAAGGGAAGCGCTTGGAGCCGTGATGTCCATATACGATCCATTAGGACTACTGAGTCAATACACCGTCCGAGCGAAGATTATTCTGCAAAGTCTTTGGCGTTTGAAGACAACATGGGATGAGCCGCTACCAGCCGAGGAGGGAGAACTGTTTTCCAACAGGTTATCACACCTCAACGAGATAGAACAGCTACGTCTACCAAGGCTCTACGCAACACCTAATTACCACTACGTGGAGCTACACATCTTCTATGACGCCAGCGAGCAGGCCTACGCCACGGAAACGTGGACATCACACTAGTAGCAGCCAAGGCCAAGGTGGTGCCAAAACGGACTCAAACCATACCACGCCTGGAACTGCAAGCTGCTGTCATCGGCTCAAGACTTGCAGACACCATCAAGAAAGAACATGAAATAGAAGTCCATCGTACTGTATATTGGACGGACTCCATCACCGTGCTAAACTGGATAAAACAAGACGCTAAAAGATACACTACATTTGTGGCACATAGACTCGGGGAGATCGCTGAACTCACACAAAAGGAAGACTGGAGATGGCTGCCTAAAAAGGAAAACCCAGCTGACGACACGACAAGATTTTCTTGCAAGATCATCCGACAAGAAACTCGCTGGTTCCGAGGCCCGGAATTCTTATATGACGAAGAGGAGAGGAGTTCTGGCCAACGAACGAACTTCAGGACGTGAATATAGAAGATGAAGTGTTACACACCATGGAAGACATTTTTTTTAATTTATTAATTTGAACCACAAACAAGTTCACAGTATTTCAAAAAAGAAAATAACAACATATCTAATAAATCATTACCGTGAACTCAGCGATGCTGGTCACAATTTTACATTGAATGCTATTACATTGTGTGGAAGCCAACAGGTCCAGGCAGATTACACTCTAACTCAATAATAATATTTATATATCAATGATACATTATACAATTAATACACAAATAGTTTAAATTAAAGACAAGAGCTACAAATATACGTATATAATGATTGTATAATTACGGTAGCGCATACTGTTCACGACAGTCCAAGAATCATCGAGATCGGCCCGGCGGTTGCGAAGATACAGCCAAATCAGTGATTATGTATATACTCTCTTTTGTATAATCGGTTAAATCTTATCTTTAATCTCTTATCTTTGATAACGTGTTGTGTTTAATGTATGTTTTCATTTTTTACTTAGATAGAATTTTATAGTATATTAATATGATATTTTTAGGATTTTTTGTAGGATAAGAAATTTATTGTATTTATAGCCTATGTACTTCAAATAAAGAATTGGTTTTCTGTTGTTTTATTTAGAAATGGGACAGGCTATAGGGAATTTAGATATAGCGAACCTAGAATAGAGTTAGGTTTCCCATAGTAACTTATAGTTAGTACATAGTAAAATAGATTTACCTTAGTATTTTTACGAAAATAGATTAAAGTTAGTCTAAGTAAAGTAAAGTAAGTCTAAGACTGATCAGGTCAAAGGCATAGGTTTAGGGTTAGTGTTTGCGCGGGAAACGCTAGGATTAGACTGCGAGACGTTCGACTCGACTCTTGGCCTTCTCTACCTCCTCTTGTTGGGATGGTGAGGGAACTGGTCAGGACTATGTCCTCTGCAGTGACTTCATCGCTGCCCATAACAATGGGCAGGTCGTTGGGGGGGCCGTGGCGGCCTGCGGTGTTCCTGAGTGTTGTACTGGGGATCACTGGGGATTGAGCGGCGCGGCCGCGGTTGCGGCAGCGCTGGCGACGATGGCGTTTCGAGGCGATGGCTTGATGCGGCGGTCTGGCGGGCGGGCGTGTAGTGGCGCAATGCCGCGTAAGTGGGCATGCGCCGACGCGTCCGCTCTGCTGAACATCTGGTTGGCCAGACGGGAGACGAAGGCGTCCAGTCCCTCCATCTTCAGGTCCCTGAAGATCGGCGCGTTCCTCACGTAGCGTGGGGCCCCGACGACTGCTCGGAGACTGAGGTTCTCTTGGGCTCGGAGACGCTGCGAGACGTTCCGAGTCGCGAATTAATATTTATATGGCCCCCCTCTGGCGCGGGGCGCGGGGTAGACGCCGCTGTCCGCACATTTTATAGTGGCAATTTTCCGGGGCGTTTTTCTCGCGAACTAGCGTTTTCCGCACTTAGAAAAATGGTGTATCCTATCCTACCTATCTGGTAGTATAAGTTTCATTGATAAACATGTAAAATTGTATGAGAAAATTGGAAAAATAAAGATGAGCAGGTAGCGGGGCGCGGGGGATGTGGTAGCGCGGCCGCGGCTATAAAAACGAGCGTAGCTCGCCGTACGGGCAGGGACCTGCCAGTCTGCCTACCCGCAAATTTTTAATATTTTGTCGGAAAAGTACGAGCCTACCCTCACTTCCTGTGTTCGCTGTTTCGTCGGTCTCCAGGTCTGGAGACCTCCCGAGCAGCACCCTGCGCATCCTGCGCCGGCGGGGATAGCCCTAACAGGAAGATCGTGCCCGGGACGCCCGGTTTGATTTGCCCGTGCGCACTTAGTAGTCGGCCTCCCACCAGCGGGTCTCACCGACGAACGGAGCGTTTGGGTAGTCAACCTGGCGCCCTGAGTGGCTGCTTAGGGCGACTCCCCTCCCGCGCGTCTTCGGGCTCCGGAATGGAGCCCATTCAAGAAGAGGACGAAGCTGGGCCGGCTCATTCCCGGCCCGCCTCGCCCGAAACACCTGCCGCCGCGTTCGTGACGCCCAGCGCCGCGACGCCGAGCCTACCGCCTGCCGCCCGCCTCTCCCCGAGAGGATGGCACGACCGCGACTTGGCCATGTTGGCCAGAGTAGCTGAGTCGGGGACTTTCTCCTCCGGCCTCGTGCGCTGGATGGCTATGTATCTTCGCCTCCAGCGCAACGAACTCAGGGGCACAGAGCCCACCCTAGAAGATGCCACCGCCCTCGACTTCGCCCGCCGGGGCATCTTAACGCTGCCCCCGGTAGATACACCCCACCGGGACATTCTATCGTCTGTGATGAAGAGAACTCGCAGCCCTTCAGAGGATGAGGAACATCCCAAGAAGCCGCGCGCCCTGGACATCGACCAAGAGGAAGAGTCCACGGCCGCCTCCACCACTTCTGGGTCCTTGGAGGACCTTCCCGCCGCCTGCCTGCCAACACCGCAGCACCCCAAATCAAGCCTCGAGGTGCCGAACAAACCGGCGCCCCGCCCGTCTGGCATTCCCCTGCCTCAAAGGGACCCCCGCATCAAGCGGGTTTCATTCCAAGCGCCCCCGGAGGCGCGGGCCCCGGTAGGCCCCGCGACGCGCCCCGTTGGCGCGCCCCCGCCGAAATCCGCGGAAGCCCCCGCTAGGGCCGACCCGCGCCGCGCGCCGCAGCCCGGTGCTGCGGCCGGGCCCGCCCGCCCGACGCCCGCCGCGCAGCCGCCAGTGACTTTCGCGCGCGTTACTGCTGCCGCCGCACCCACTTTGTCTGCACCTGCCGCCGCGACGTCCGCGCCTACTTTCGCTGACGCCATACTGGCCGCCGTCACCTCTCGGCCGCTCATTGTACCGGCGCCGTCAACCGCGCGCGTGACCGCCGGCGCAGCCCTAACTGCCGCGTCCACCACGGATGCAAGACGGCACCCAGTGACTGCCGCGACCGCCACTGCCATGGCCCCCCTAGCTAGTACCACCAGGGCGCCCACTGCCACTTCAAGACAGTTGACAACGCAACCACAGCCGTCAACCTCCAGAGCACCGCCAACTACCGCGCAGCGCCCACAACCCCCGCGCCCCGCACCCGCCTCAAGGGCGCCCCGGACCTCCTCATCAAGCAAAGGCCCACTGATCATCGTGGAGAGCTTGCCCAACTGGCCGACTCACTTTCGTGAGTTGGCTCGAAAGATCGGACGATCACCAGCAGCCCGCCCATACGGCCGCGGGGTACGTTTCTCGCCCAAGGATGACGCGGAGTTCCGAATCGTCCAGAATTACCTTGGGAAGCTAGAGAACGACGAGGGAATAAGCTGGTTTTGCTATTCGCTCCCCTCAGAACGCGAGCTTAAGGTGGCGATTAGGGGATTGCCCGCCAACACAAATGAGGCCGATATCAAGCAGGCGCTGGCCGAGCTCGGCTTCGAGGCAGAAGCAGTAAAGGGCATCCGCGGCAGGGGAGAGCGCCCCGGCTGCATATTCTTCTGCCTCATAAAGCGCACGGAAAGGCCTCACTGATGGCCCCCGCCAACGCACCCACCGCACGAGGAGCGGAGCTCCCTAAGAAAAAGCGGAGAAAGAAGAAGAAGACGCCTGCAGTCGAGAGCTCCGCTCCGACAGCCCCGCAGCCAGCTCCCCAGGCTGCACAACCGGAAAGGGCCTCGCAACAGCCAGCTCTAGCGCCAATGCCCCAGGCACAGATGGCGCTGCTGTTCGAGGCCTTCACCAACATGATCACCATGACCCCCGACCAACTGGCTGCGTCGGGGCTCCTCAGAGGTGTGCCGCACACAGACTTATATGGATAGCACACCTCTGAGGATCATGCACTGGAACGCCCAGACGCTCTGGGGGAAGAAGACCATGGTCCACAACTTCCTCCGTGAGCAGCACGTGGATATCTTCCTGGTCAGCGAGACCCACCTCGGTAAGGCGGATAAATTCATCCTCCCGGGGTACATAGCCTACCGCAAGGACGAAAAGGCCTCCGACGGCGACCCGTATAGAGGACTGGCGGTGTTCGTCAAGAGGAACGTCGTCCACCAGCCCATACCCTACGTGGAGTTCCGGACCATGTACGCGCTGGGCGTACTGGTCCACTATGGCGGCCGGGAACTCCGGCTCTTCGCCACCTACATCCCGCCAGCGCAGCGTCTCGATGTCTCGGAGCTATGGACGCTGCTCCGACACCCCACGCCGACCGTAGTGGCTGGCGACTTCAACGCCAAGCACACCGTCTGGAACTCCACCAGGATCTGCCCGCGAGGGCGACGTCTCCACACTGACTCTGTGGACCACGACTACGAGGTCGTGGGCCCGGACGAGCCGACGCACTACGCCGACAACTCTGGGCTCGGCGATACCATCGACCTCGTGGCCTACAGAGGCCTGCGAACGCCGCCAACACAGGAGGTCTTCCCCGACCTGCCGTCGGACCACAGGCCAGTGCTCCTCGTCCTTAAGGAGTTACCGACCAGGGCCACGCTGACCAGGAAGAACACCAAAATCGACTGGGACTACTTTGTGGCAGCACTAGAAGCCAGCAAGAACAGCGTGCAGTTCAGGAGGGTCTCCACCAGCGAAGAGGTTGAGCAGGCGGCGGGTGCCATTACCCGCTGCATCCAAGGAGCACTCGACTCCTCCACACGCGATCGGCCAGCGGGCTCTAAACCAGACCCGCTCCCGGCCGATATCACCCGCCTGTTGGAGGAGAAAAGGAAACTGAGGAGGCAGTGGCAGTCCACTCGCTGCCCCAGCATGAAGACTCGCCTCAACAAGTTGGTGGAGACCATCAAGGACAGGATGCAGGAGCACGCAGCCCGATCGTGGGAGAGCCATCTGCTCGCAGTGGGCGGTGACGTCCCCTCCGTTCACCGCCTGTGCCGGCAGCTGTCCAACGAGCCCCAACCCGTGCGACCGCTGCTCGCAGCGGATGGCTTCCCGCGATTCCGCGCGGAGGACCGCGCCGAGATCTTTGCCGACCACCTGGAGCGCCAGTTCTCGCCGAACCCTATCGGCAATCAGCAGCACCACGACAAGGTGACCGAGCACCTTCGGGAGTACCTCGCAGGGACGGTACCGGCCGAGGAGGACGCAGTGTTCTTCACGCCTGGCCAAGTACTGCGACAGATCCGCCGGCTGAAGCCCAGGAAGGCCCCGGGCGCGGACAACGTTTCGAATGAGGCGCTTCGCCACCTACCGCCGGTACTCATCACGGCGGTGACGCGCCTCTTCAACGGCATCCTGCGCTCGGGCCACTACCCTGCCGAGTGGAAGACCGGGCGGGTCATTATGCTGCCCAAGCCGGGCAAAGACCTGCGCCAACCAGGAAGCTACCGTCCCATCACCCTGCTGAGCGCGCTCTCGAAGGTGTTCGAGAAGCTGCTGCTCGGCCTGCTGCTCCCGCACATCCCACCGCGTGCGGAGCAGTTTGGGTTCAGGCCTGAGCACTGCACGACGCTCCAGGTGGCAAGACTGCTGCACTAAATCTCGGAGGCGGCCAATCGCAAGGAGTACGTGGCTGCTGTGCTCCTTGACAATGAAAAGGCATTTGACAGGGTGTGGCACGAGGGGCTGCTACACAAGCTGTCAATGTCCACAGCTCCCAAGAGGCTGGTCAGGATCGTGTCCTCTTTCCTTGAAGAGCGAAAATTCAGGGTGGCGGTGGAAGACGCCGTTTCGTCGGAGCGCCCCGTCCGGGCGGGCGTCCCCCAAGGCAGCTGTCTGTCCCCCGCCTGCTACGCGTTGTATACCGACGACATCCCCGTAGCCGGTCAGGCCGAGTTGGCGTTATTCGCCGACGACGCGGCGTACTTCGCGAAGTCCATAAACGCGAAGCACGCCACCAAGAAGCTCCAATTGGCCCTCGATGCCCTGCCTGACTGGCTCTCTAAATGGAGGTTGTCGGTCAACGTAGCGAAGACGCAGGCACTGCTGTCTGGACAAGCCCACCTACCACCGCCGCTGAAGCTCTTCGGGGAACCCGTGCCGTGGCAGCCGCGAGTCAAGTACCTGGGGGTTACAATCGACAGGTGCCTATCCATGAAGGATCATGTCGACGCGGCCGTATCCAGTGCAAAGATGGCCAGGGGGAAACTGCGTCCCCTGCTCTCCTCCAGCATCCCGCTGAGAACGAAGCTCGGGATCTATAAGACCTACATTAGATCCCGCCTCACGTACGCCGCCCCGGCGTGGTACGCCTACTGCTCGGAGTCGAACCGACGTCGCCTCCGCGCCCAAGAAAACCTGTGTCTCCGAGCAGCTGTCGGGGCGCCTCGCTACGTGAGGAACGCCGTCATCCAGCGGGACCTTAAATGGGAGAGCCTGGACGCCTTCATCTCCCGGCTGGCGAAGAACTTGTTCGCCAAGGCGGACTCTTCGGCGCACCCCCACCTCAGGGGGATCGCGCCCCTGCACGCCCGTCCGCCGGAGAGAGGCTACAAGCCTTCACCCAGAGCCGCCATCATTGCACTGCCCGCCGACACAGGCCCCGCTTCAGGAGCGGCGCCTGTCCCCAACCCCTAATACAACTACGAAGCCCGATGTGGCCGCCACGGCCACCACCAGGTGACCCGCCTGCCGTTGCAGGCGGCGGTAGACCCCGCTGAAGAGGACACGGTCCTGAAGCAGCCACCCCGACTTTGCCCGCAAGGGCGAAGTGCGAGAAGACCCCGATTGATTGTACGGGCAGTTCAGTCATCGGGTCCCCATCAAGAAAGAAGAAACTCTGAAATAAAGAAGCCTCAAGAATTCTTCTATCAATAAATTCTGCCTGGCCGCTCTGTCCGTCCGCCACGCCTGTCGCCCTGTCGGTGTATCAGCAAAAGCGTGTTTTATTCCACCATTTTCTATCCTGTTTCTTTGATAAGGTTTCTTTGACAGTCAATCAGGTGGAATATTCGAAAATCTTCGCCCACAAAGCTACAGTCCACCGCTCTCCCGCGTCGAAGCCAACGTGAAAGACTCGAGCAAGTGCGGCGCCGTGTAGATAGACGTCGGTGCAGCACATTTTGGTCCTTCGAGCCGGATCTACGCCAGCGAAACGAAGATTTTTGAAGAATCCCGGGTTCAAGAAACAAGAAAACGGAAAAAATGGTCGTCACACGCAGCCAACAGGGTGATGAGAGGCCGCAACCAGGCACCACGAGGAGGAACCCGGTCGATCGTGCTCAGCCAGGCGTATCTGTACGGGACAGCCATCGACTCCAATCAGCGAATAAATAAAACATACTGTAAATACATAGATAGATAGTTAAATAAACATATAAAATAGATAGGTAGTAGATAGGTCATAAGTTTAGGTCCTAGGTAGGCAGTCTTATACTTCAAAATAAATAATCACTCTTGTCTTAGTTTCATTTTCCACAATTCTAGATCACTAATAAGAAACAGTTTCTTATTAGAAATAGGTTCTAATAGGATAACATAGTTTGTACATAACGATAGTAAATAACTTATTAGATTTTAATGAATAAAGTGGGTCCTAGGCAGTACATGGCATGCACGAGCGAGGGGCGCGGGGTATGAGGTAGCAAAACGCGGCATTCTTATTGGGCCATTTGTCGCGCTCACCTAGTAACTAGTCAAAGTACAAAAAATAGGTATAAAATTAGCGCAGTCAGACACACTTCAGTCAGTACTTCGGACACTTCGGTCATTTTCGCTTCGGTCTCTTCGGTCGTCACAGTGCTACAATTCGTATCGTGCTCACCATATCGCTGCCACGCTGGGACCATCTTGTTTCTTTGATTGTTTTGTTTCTTTGACACCCCACGTTGGCTAGCGAACACCCGCGCCGCGAACCGTTATATGGTAAGACCGAATAGCGTCAGCATATAGTTTCTAAGCGTCCGACCGCTGCGAGGGTCCAAGCCAGCGCACGTAAGTGTACGCATCACGTACATTGCCAGTTGAGGCCGCCGAGAACGTCGCACGCCCGCCACCTGTATTGGACACGTTTTTGTCGTCGTCGTCCACCGCCGCCACCGCCGCGGCCGCCGTCGCCGCCGCCAGCCGAGTCTCGCCCCTCGAAGAGTCAACAGGCATGTCTACGGAGGAAGAAAGCGTACACGCCCGCATAAGAGCGTCTTAGAAAACACAAGCTAAACAAAGCTTGTGAACATCAAAGAGACCTCTCCAACCCGTCTGGCCAGCGTGGAGAGTGTATCTATGCTAAATCGTCTGACTGCTCTGGCTAATTATTGCTCTGGAAGTACAGAGAGGGTCGTGCTCCTGCAGTGGAGACTAAAAGAGCTGATGATGATATGAGAGCTGATGATGACACAGGAGACGGCGGATGCCTCCCTGATGGCGCCTGCCAACCTTTCCACTGACAGAGGAGCCGCCCTTCAAAAAAGGAAAAGAAAAAGAAACAGGAAGTCCAAAGAGAGCCAGAAAAACGCCGAAAGTGCCCCACCACCAACCCAAACAGCGTCCCAGCCCGCTGCCGCGCCTTCTCCCCAGCCGACGCAACCGGACCAGAGCAGAGAAGCCGCGCCACAAGCGCTATCGATGATGCCCGAATGTCTCTAATGTTTGAGGCATTCAAAGCGATGATGACTATGACCCCGGACCAGTTGGCCGCAGCGGGTCTCCTCAGAGGCGTACAAATTAAGTAACCCAAATATGGATTGTACGCCTCTAAAAATCGTACACTGGAACGCGGAAACCCTCCGGAGGAAAAAAGAAATGGTTACCCAGTTCCTCCGTGAGCACAAAGCCGATCTTATGCTCATCAGTGAGACCCACCTTAAAGAGAGCGACAAATTTAAGGTCCCCGGATACATCACGTACCGCAAGGACGAGAAGGCTGCAGACGGCGGAGCATATAGGGGCCTCGCCGTCCTTGTAAAGCGGAATGTGGTACACCAGGCCATCCCATACACACACACAACTCCAAACCATGTACGCACTGGGGGTACTGGTGAACCACGGTGGCAGAGAGCTGCGTGTGTTCGCAGCCTACATTCCCCCGGTGAAGAAGCTCGATATTTCTGAACTGCGCACGCTTCTCCTACACTCGACACCAACGCTAGTGGCTGGCGACCTAAACGCAAAGCACACTGCTTGGAACGCAACCAGGATATGCCCAAGGGGGCGCAAACTGCACGACGACGCCATACTCCATGACTACGAAGTGGTGGGTCCAGATGAACCCACCCACTACAGTAACATCACAGGGGATCCCGACACCATTGACCTGGTTGCGTTCAAAGGACTGCGCACACCGCCAGCCCAGCAGGTCTCGCCGGATCTTCCTTCCGACCACAGGCCGGTCATCCTAACCCTCAGCGAGCTCCCAGCTAGAACCATACCCACCAAAATGAGGGGGAAAATCAGCTGGGAGAAATACGTGGAGGCTTTGGAAACAAAGAAAGCTGAGATAGCCTTCCCAAAGGTCTCAAGCAGCAGCGAGTTAGAACATGCAGCCAATACTATCACCCACTGCATACAAGAAGCCCTCAACACCGCCACCCAAAAATTGGCGGCAAATGCGAAGCCTACACCACTCCCCGCGGACATACTTCGCCTAATAGAGGAGAAACGAAAGCTACGGCGGCAGTGGCAAATCACTCGCTGCCCAGATACCAAAAAGAAGCTCAACAAGGCAATTGAGACCATCAAAGATCGCCTACAAGAAAATGCGGCCTTCGAATGGGAAAACCACCTCGCAGCAGTCGGCGATAGGGTGCCCTCAATCCATCGCTTATGCCGCCAATTATCCACGGAGCTTTAGCCAGTACGACCACTGCTGGCGGCCGACGGACTGCCCCGGTATCGTGCGGAGGACCGCGCCGAAATATTTGCCGGCCACTTGGAGCGCCAATTTACACCATACCCAGTGTACGAGCGCCAGCACAACAACAGCATCGTCAAGCACGTTCGGGAGTACCTCGCAGAGTCGCCACCAGCTGATGAAGATGCCATCTTCACGCCCGGCCAGGTACTGCGTATGATCCGCACATTGAAGCTCAGGAAAGCCCCGGGCGCAGATAAAATCACAAATGAAGCTCTTCGCCATCTCCCGCCGGCGTACATCACGGCGGTAACGCGCCTTTTTAATGGCATTCTGCGCTTGGGTCACTTTCCTAAGGAATGGAAGACCGGGCGGGTTGTAATGCTGCCAAAGCCGGGCAAAAACCTGCAAAAGCCTGATAGCTACAGACCCATCACTCTGCTGAGCGCGCTCTCGAAAGTGTTTGAGAAGCTGTTGCTCGGCCTACTGCTCCCGCACATTCCACCTCACGCGGAGCAGTTTAGATTTAGGCCTGAGCATTCCACGACGCTCCAAGTGGCAAGACTCCTCCATAGCATGTCCGAAGCCGCCAACAAAAAAGAATACGCGGCAGTCGCGCTGCTGCAACAGAGACTGGAGCAACTTCACTACAAGTTCAACACCAAGGTAAGGAAATCGTAATAAGTACGCGATATTTTCTCTTGCTGGTATCATAATTCTCAAATACCACGACAGTGCTATAACGGCGCGTAGTGCGTTTCCCTTTTTTTTTAATATATTTAAAGATTGAACTAAAATTAAATTGGATATTTTTTTATTCCAATTTAAGGAAAATATTTGTAACTGCTGACGCCAGCGAGCAGGCCTACGCTACGGTGGCCTACGGAGAGTAACTCACGAAGATGGAAACGTAGACATCACACTAGTAGCAGCCAAGGCCAAGGTGGCGCCAAAACGGACTCAAACCATACCACGCCTGGAACTGCAAGCTGCTGTCATCGGCTCAAGACTTGCAGACACCATCAAGAAAGAACATGAAATAGAAGTCCATCGTACTGTATATTGGACGGACTCCACCACCGTGCTACATAAAACAAGACGCTAAAAGATACACTCCATTTGTGGCACATAGACTCGGGGAGATCGCTGAACTCACACAAAAGGAAGACTGGAGATGGCTGCCTACAAAGGAAAACCCAGCTGACGACACGACAAGATTTTCTTGCGAGATCATCCAACAAGTAACTCGCTGGTTCCGAGATCCGGAATTCTTATATGACGAAGAGGAGTTCTGGCCAACGAATGAACTTCAGGACGTGAACATAGAAGATGAAGTGTTACACACCATGGAAGACATCGACAACAAGAAAAGTTGGCTGCCTGACCCGGAGAGAATTTCGAAGTATGAAACCTTGGTACGTGCTACAGCTCGAGTGTTGGCCTTCACGGAAATATGTCAACGAAAGGCGAAACAAATGGAAACGAAACACATTGAAGTAGCGGAGCGCGAAATAATAAGACAAGCGCAAAAGGATAGCTTCGCTGAGGATATAAAGAAAATGCAATCCGGACGACCCCTTATGAAGTCAAGCCGCTTATTCAAACTTGACCCTGTGATACAAGACGGAATCCTGCGAGTAAGGGGCCGAATAGACGCTGCGACCGCGCCGCTGGAAGCTAAACAACCGATTATATTGGACGGACGCCATCGAGTTACAAAGTTACTTGTGCTAAAAGAACACTGCGCTGCGGGACATGCAAATAGAGAACGGGTAACGAACGACCTACGACAACGCTATTGGGTCATACATCTTCGTCCTACAGTGCGCGCCCGTCAAAGAGATTGTGCGCTTTGCAAAGTAAGGAGAGCGAAGCCACAACCGCCAGCCACCGGAGACTTGCCAAGGGCACGCTGGATCCCTTCTACCGCCCATTTACCAACTGCGGTGTCGATTATTTCGGACCGATGGTAGTCAAGATTGGACGTCGTCGTGAAAAGAGATGGGGTGCTTTATTTACATGCCTTACCACCCGAGCCGTGCACCTGGAGCTGGTGACGTCACTTTCAACGGACTCTGCACTCATGGCACTACGCAGAATGGCAGCGCGAAGAGGATGGCCACGCACCATGTATTCGGACAACGCGACGAATTTTCACGGAGCAGATAAGGAGTTGAGGGCAGCGTATGCTGAGTGGGCACCGGTACTGCGCGGCGAGGGCCTGCTGCGACGAATGGAGTGGCGCTATATTCCACCTGGGGCACCTAATCAGGGAGGTGTCTGGGAGCGATTAGTGCGCTCTGTCAAAACCGCACTCACAGCTACGCTTCATGAGAAGGAACCAAATGAAGAAATTCTTCAAACTCTTTTGACTGAGGCAGAGTTTTCCATAAATTCCCGCCCTTTAACTCATGTAAGTGTGAGCCCCTGTGACCCAGAAGCATTAACACCAAATTACTTTCTGCTGGGGTCATCTATGGGCCTTCCCTCCACCGGACCTTGTAAAGAAGCAGATAGACGGACGTGGAGAGCTAGCCAAGCCCTTGCCGACCATTTTTGGCAACGCTGGCTAAAGGAGTATCTTCCCACACTGGTACCACGTGGCGAGCCGAGCAACAACAGGCGCCCGCTACTTACTGTAGATGTCGTCGTGGTAGCTGACCATACGCTGCCAAGGAATACCTGGCCGATGGGAATCGTCGAGCAAATCTACAAAGGACCAGACGGCGGTGTTCGAGTTGCTGACGTGCGGACCAGGACTGGAGTCTTCAAGCGGCCAATCAGCGAACTCGCCGTCCTCGAGAGTATGGAGGCTTCGCGAGCTGCGCCGAGGGGAGAAATGTAGAGGACTCCGAGATCGGCAAAATTTTGTAATAACACGGCCAATCAGAAAGCCTACATTTATTACATTTATCGGCCTTTTTATTGGTTACAAATCGCCGACCAATCAAATAGACTACATTCTCAGGCTTCTGATTGACCGATGACTAATTCGTATAGTATACTAACAGGGCATTTGCTAGTGTATAAATGTCGAGCCCTGCCAGTACTGAGCATTCAGTGTTTCTGTGTACATCAAGTAATAATCAAGAAAATAAATCAAAGTAATCGAAGAAGTGTTTCAATACTACAGTCCACTACAGTAGGATACCTATTAACAAAAATGACAACATAACAAACAGTGAGTTTGATAGTCTTTGAGAATTTGATAGTCTAATAAAAAATATTATTAACAAAAAACAAAAACTGACTTCAACCCTATCAAGCCTACCTATTGTTAAGCATAAGAATAAAATGGAAATGAGTGTAAACCGAACGGTGTTCGTGTAATTTTTTTTTTTTTTGTTTTTGTGTATTTTTCAAAAAGCGCTCGACACATTTCGACAAAATCTAATGACTATCTGTAATATTATCTATTGAAAAAAAAAAAGAATTTCTTAAATAGGTCCAGGCGTCTTCGAGCAATCGGGGAACATACATTAAAAAAAAAAAGATTCCGACGAATTGAGAACCTCCTTCTTTTTTGAAGTCGGTTAAAAATGACAACATGACAAACAGTGCGTGTATTTGATAAGAGTGCTGCTATCTTCGAGCAACACGGCTTCCGGAAGGCGTGTTGCTCGAAAGCTGCTATCCATGCGGCGAGACACCTGAGTCAGACAACGAACAAAAATTCCTTCACACATTGAGGGAAGAATTTAGTTAAGGTCTTATAACCAATATGTAATTATTTGATGAATGTGTAGGACGATATGTCTATATCATCTTTGCTGCTTGTACGAGGGGTGGCTGATATAAAATCTACTTTGTTAAAGACAAATTTTATAATAGCACTGTCCGCAATATTTACACATTCCTTGTTTATTCCTTAAATTCATTTTCTTATATTTAAAAAAAGAAATAGAAAAAATATAAGGTGTTTGGTGCCTCTTGTGTAGAGTGGCCGTCAGTTACTGATTGAATAACTCACGTAATTATAATTAAATATACAATATACTTAAACTAAAACTAACTAAAATTAAAAAAGTAATAATTAAAGCTAAAAATAACAATAATTTCTATTAACAAAAAAAAAACTATAGATAAAAAATGTCCCGCAAATCACTGCCCTGCGGAAGTGTTCCCAGAAGGCTGGCAGCATTGCCACGTTGTATGGCAATGCTTATTCTTTGTGCAAAGAAATTGCCAGCCCTCTGGTCATTGGACAGCTCTACCAGCCTTTGGCTCACAAACTTGAAGAGCTTGTGAGCTGAAGGCCCCCACGGCCCCAACGTTTCCACCCCGAACGGCTCAAATATGTAGCCATCGCCGAGGCAGGCATATTTGCGCCGCTTGAGGGTCTCGGCGGCCGCTGCAGCCTCACCAGCCTTGGAACTCGTACCCTGGAGGTGAGAAGATGCGACAGTGTCGACACATGTAGCGTCCCACACTAATGGTCTTCCCTGCCTCCAAGGCACAAGTGTCATCCCATCCGGCCTCTTGCCATCATTCCGGGCCAGTCCATTCGGTTCCAGAACGGCTGGCACCTGTATGGTGACAAGAGCTCGGTGAATGATGTTGTTAAGGTTGGCATGGCGTGCAATACGGCCTGCGCTCCTGGAACAGGAGAGACCGTGATGGCCTAGGCGGTCGACTGTGTTACCGCAGGGGCAATGATGCGGGACATTAGTTGCAGCGCCTAAACGGAGGCTAGTCGCTATACGGAAGGTGCCGTCATCTAGAAAAGTGCCCAAATTAAAAGACGGTAGCGCCTGTAACCACAAACCTGACTCCCATTCAGCAGAAGCAAGGAGACGAGCTCGATCTACAGAGTTGCTGGCAGAAGATTCAATTATGCTACTCTGTACAAGTCTGCAAAGCGGCTCGTCCCATTGCCTCTGTGAAGCAGGGTGATCTGGAAATTTAGAATTTTGAGATAGCTCTGACCACGCGATTTTGGCCTCCGCCAAGCCAGTGACTTCGAGATGAGATGTTTTTAAAATTTTCATGAATAAGTTATGAACGCCATGAGCGGAGGACAAGAAAGCAGGCAGGGCAACACTAGAAATTTTGCGAATTCCTAGGCCTCCCAACCTAATAGGTAAAGAGGCCTGTTCCCAAATATGATGATGGTTCAAATCGATATTTAAAATAGATGATAATGAGTCTTTTATGACATTGTCTAATTTTGAGAGGAGGTCCGGGTATTTCCAGAAAGGACTACATCGTAAATTGTATGTAAAATTTGGAACGAAAAGGCAGTGTTTTAGAATAGTAAAAGCAAAATGCGTATGAATATTCGAAAGTCTGGCGGCAGCGGATTGGAAATTACAAATTTTTTCATCAATAAAATTTTGAAATGATTCCTCGAAGATTGGGGAGCCTAGGAGACGGAGTGAGGTTTTATTTACTATTTGAATTTGTGGAGCTAGGCTATTAAAACTAGTAACAGTTTGAATTTTTTCTAATAAAGGCATGTTCTCATCAATAAAAAGTTCACACTTACCAATATTTAGTTTAAGTCCAACGATTTCAAGGTTCCGTTTTAGAAGATCCAAATCACTTAGAACTGTGGCAGGGGTGTCTCCTAAACTTCCATCATCTAGGAACCATGAGTTAAATTTAGAATTAAGTTTCTGAATGATGGGATGTATGGCAAGACTGAAAATAACCGGACCTAGGGGATCACCCTGCTGACACCCTACTTCTGAAGATAAAACGTGGTTTTGGTAGATTAAGTTTGAATTTTTACTATAACATTGCCAAAGAAAGTTGTATAATGAAGGAATTTTGTCTTTGACTTGTGTCAGCATGATGTCCCTATTTACCGAATTGAAAGCGTTTTTGATATCCACCTTTAGCAGAACTTCCCCTTTCTGGAGGTTAAGATGGCTACGCAAAGAATGGACGGCGGCTTCACAACCACCCTTGGAACCAAAACCTAACTGAAGTGGCTTGAAGTAGTCTCCAAGGGTGGCAGCGGCTGCTTTACAGCAAATTTTGGCCGCCAGCCGACGAAAACTCATTCCCACGGCTATCGGCCTGATTCCGCCGTCCTTCTTTTTAAGCGCGCATAAATTGGCCCCATAAAGAACCCCAGTGACACTCTCATTGACCCTCCCTGCTAACATCAAGTTAATAAGGGCAGTGAGTTCCCTCAAAAGCGACCCGCCCGTGGCACTGTCACCGCATAAAAGATCTTTAAGGTGTTGCGGTGACAATCCATCTAAACCACCGGCTGATCCGCTCTTAAAAGACATCACAGCCCTATATACTTCTTCTTCAGTAGCTTGAAGGGCCATATCAGAGTTGTTGGGTGGCTCCGGAAGGTTCGAGTTCTCAGCTGAAGGTGGATGCTTATCATGTAAGGCGGAAAGGGTTTCAGGGCTGTTAGGGGCAACTGCATCATCTGAGAAAAGTATTCTAGCGGCTCCTTTGATGTCACCATCGCATATCTTAGACTCTACATGTCGTATAAAATTTTTGCTATTACCTGAGAAAGCTTGTATTGGCCGAAATGGACAGGGTTTTGGGTTGTTACAATTTTGTTTAATTTTTGAAGTTAAATTTTGATTACTACATGATTTTTTACTTGTGACATGAAGAGTTCTATATGCGAAGGTGTGCAAATGCTCCCAGGCTTGGATAGAATTTTCAAGAACAGTTCTTCTAATCGTATCAGCTAGGTTTTTTGAAACTGTATGGCGTGCTCCTTTTGGAATGCGTTTAACTATGGGAAGTGAATTTTTGAATTTTGATAAAAGTTCATGTAATTGTTGGCCGGCAGCGGACGCGAATGATGGGGGAATGACATTAGGTTGGTTTGAAGATTGTGTAGGGACAGATGTTGAAAGATTATTATCGGGATGTGTTTTATGGACCCTAGACAGGTGAATATTAAGGCCTCTTCGTCCCTTGAAGAACCGAGGCTGGGAGCATTGAGTACACTGAATAAAATTCCCAGAAGATGTATCCTGACTCGAGAAGTCGTCACAGGACGGCACTCTCCCGCGTATAGACATAAAAACAAAGAACAGGTGTACTTACTTACTTGTGAAATTTAAAACATATTTTACAAGTAAAACTTATAGCATAAATAATAAATTTAAAAAAGTATAAACAAAAATGACACTTTAACAATTCTATTGTCACTCTTTGACTATTGTTTCGAGCTTTCTGATTCTGACCATCGCGCAGGCTTCTTGACGGCAGGGCGCAGGCGTGGCGCAGTCCTAACCATAGCTAACGGATCTGGTTTTTTCAGTATCTTTGGTAGACTTGCTTTGTGTGAAGGTGTGAATACGGCAGTAAAACTTCCACAGGGCAAACTATGATATCTTAAATAATTAATTTATTGATTTGAATTGGTTCTTGACAATGAAACGTCAAAATGTATGGGCAAATATTTCTTATAAGTATTTCTCATAAATAGGGGTTCTTTTTCCCAATTTTATTGCTGTAGACCTTGTGGACCTTGCCCACGGCTACAGGAAACGAAATTCATAAAGAATATGTGCGAATTTTACTATGAAATTAGGTATGAAATTAAGTAAAACTTGAAAAATTCAACTGTCAGCTTGACCTTTTTTTTTCATAATCCTTTATTAAAAATCGTTACATTCATTTGTTTTAATGCCTTTAAATTTTTTTGGCGCGTCGTTGTGTTCATCATGTCGGAAGAATATTGTCAAATGAAAAAAATTGAGCATCGCGCGGTCATTAAGTTCCTCAGTAGGGAAGAAATACGCCCACGCAGATTCGTGAGCGCATGTTAATGGTATTCGGTGTTTCATATTCTTTAGAATTAGTGATAAAATTTTGATCTTAGCAGTTTAAACAAGGCTGTGAGAGATTAAAAGACGATTCCCGTAGCGGGCGGCTAATTTCTGCAGTAACTGCACATAACGTTGAAAAAGAGAAAGAATTTTTCCTGGCTGATCAGCAAATCAAACACTGACAGATAGCTTAAGATATTGGCATCAGTAAAGAATGTGTTCATACAATAATTCATGAACATTTAGGTATGTCCAAGGTGAGCGCGCGATGGGTGCCTAGAATGTTGACCCTGTTTGATAAGCAAAGGCTTGTGGACAGTTGTCAAGCATTTTTAGACCTAGTGAAAGATAAGGAAGAACAAATGATCTCACAAATAGTGACCTGTGATGAAACTTGGATTCACCAGTGGGATCATGAAAGTAAACAAAAGTCAATGCAATGGAAATTTAAAGGGGAAATGCCACCAAGAAAATTCAAGGTCCGGCCGCCAGCAGGCTAACTAACGGCAACCCTATTTTGGGATGTCGATGGAGTTTTAATGATTCATTACCTACCCAAAAATACTACAGAGAACGCTGAATACTACGCATCATTAATTGACCGAGTTCGTGAAGAAATAAAAGAAAAAAAAAGAGGCAAACTCCTTAAAGGAGTTTTAATTTTGCAGGACAAAACGCCCGTACACACGGCCTTAAAGGCACGGTCTACTCTTTAAAAAAACGACTTAGCAGAGATTAACCAACCACCCTATCGTCCAGATTTAGCTCCCTGCAACTAATACCTATTCAAAAATTTAAAGAAAAATTTGAGAGGTTGCATATTATTAACGGATGAAGAGATGAAGGACGCTTTAAACGACCATTTTGACGCCCAAGACAAAAAATATTTTTTTAATGGTATAATGTCACAAATTGACAAATCTCACAAATGTATTTTAGTTGCAGGGTACTACTATAGTTCTGTGGGTACTACATAGAAAAATAAAAAATAAATCACCCATCTATGTCTTTTCTTTCATATTTAGGTAGATTACTTATCAGCCACCCCTCGTAGCTGTCAGTCTTGACAGCTGCAAGCAGGCATAAGAAACTTAAATGTTATTTTTTTAAAACATCGGTTAAATTGTTGCAAGTAACGCAATAAATACAGACTGTTTGGCTCCAGTTAATTCTGCTTCAAGTTACAATCGTTGGAAACCAAAGTAGGGTAAACTCGCATTATTCGGTGATACGCCTAATTCGGTGATACTAGATTTAAAGCCCGATACCGAATGAAGCAAGTGGTTTTCAGTCTTTTAAATGCTACCTTATAGTGAAGAGTTAAGTCTTATTTTCGTATGTGTTTCCGTGGGTCGAATTGAGTGAGTGAGATAGCAACAATTCGCAATTTCGTCGCGCAAGTTGTCACATCAGCGTCTCGCGGACATGTTAAAATTGTTCCTCTGTTTATAATTCGTTTTAAAATAGTAAAAGTATTTTTATTTCATTAAAAGTTGGACAGTACCTTGGAAATGTAACATATTTTTTAGTATCAGTTTGTATTTTGAGAAAACTTAAGTACTTTTTGAACAGTGTCTTGTGCAAGCCAGTCAAAAAGTTACGTTTTTCGTAAGTTTAAAGCAGGAGCGGTATCACCAAATTAGACAAGGTAAGAATATACGTGTGCCTAAATCTTGGGTAAAAAGCATGATTAAAAAGCTACATTTATTGTTTTGAGGTAGGAAAAAATAATTATTATAATCCATAAAATAAATTAATATGTAAAACACGGGTCACTCACGTATGAAGTCAGCTACAGGCCGACATGTTTCAATCTCATCCGGAGGTCTTCCTCAGGGCGAATGTGAACCGAGACGCGCGCACGAAGTCGTCCCAGTCCACACTGACATTAGCGCGCGGCATCTTCGGCGGCGCAGGCGGTGCGGACGGTACAGTACGGACGTTGGTGGGGGTAGCTGATCTTCTGCTTCAGGGATTCCCGTAGATGAACTGGGATCTCCTACTCTTGTCTATATCATCATCTGAGGCGGCCGGTGATCGCGCCTTTATGTGCAAAGAGCTCACTGTGTCCGGCTCTGTAAGCTGAACATGGCTTATACTATCCAACCCTTGAATAACCGGTTTCCAGGGGACGGGTAAGCTCCAGCCTACATCGCGATTGAAATTGGGACGTCTGCTAATTTCAAGTGCTTCTCGTTTTTTTCGAGAGATAATATATAAATAAATTAGCAAATATATAATGAGCTTTAATTTTTATCACCGAATTACAAGAGTTAAATAAGATATGTTTTTTAATAGAATATTTTTTTACAAGTTTTTATTTAACTTGCAATGTTTTTTTACAAGTTTTTATTTAACTTGCAATGTAGTAGTATGTAGAGATGTAGCTATTTATGTATGTAACTAAGTTTGGGTGGAATCTTGAAAGTTAAATTAGAATCACTTTCCAATTTTGATTGAACTGAAATTTTGCATCCATATATATAAAACGCATGGCAATGCAATATTATAAATAAATAAACAAATATATAGCGACAAATCACACGGATTAAGCCAGCCCCACACTAAGTTGTGAACTTTATAATAAATACATAATATAAATAAACATCCAAGACCCAGGTCAATCTGAAAAAGATCGTTTTCCATCTTGACCTGACCGGGATTTAAACCCGAGACCTTGCGATTCAAAGGCACTTGCGGTACCACTGAGCCACAGAGGTCATCAATTATGGAGTCATGGAGTTGATCTGATGGTGGGAAACTCCTTGACGCTGAACAATCTGATCACGACATTTTACAATATGAACGCTCACCATAAAAGCTTGTCACAAAAATGTATTTTAAGAAATCTTATTTATTAATTTACAGGACATGGATAACGAGATAAAGAAAAGAAAAAATCGTAATTATTATGAAGCTGCACTAAAATCAGCTATTCAGCCACCAGCTTGGGATCCAGTCATCAATTTAATCAAATCTCAAGCTAAGCAGAAGACTGCAAGACCTTCAGACACCGTGAGCCAATACTGCGTACATCCGGAACGTTATCAATAAATATTTTAGGCGGTAGATTTTGCAGTTCTTATAAAATACTAGACAAATGTCAACTTAGTCTACCTGCGACAACGAACACTGTAAAGTGCTCGAAACGTTAGGTGTATAAATAATGTAATAAACGCGATAAAAACCGTATTAAAATAATTTTATTTAAATGTGTAACAATCGCGAAAACATAAGAAAACATTATTCAGAACGTTTTGGAGTCGAATATGAGTGTGTATATAGCATCGCAAGAATTCGGTATTCCGTGGACTACTTTAAAAAGAAATGTACTAAGAGTGACAGAAGAACGTGCAAGGGGAGTTTCTATGCCAAAAATTGGACGGCCATTTTCTTTACCAGTAAATATAGAAATGAAATTAGTATCGTATATTATACAAATGCAGGAGATTGGATTTGGTCTCACAGTTAATAAAATTAGAGAAATTGCATTTATGCTAGCGGAGGCGGGAGGCTCAGACTCATTCTTTAATAAAGAAAAAAGTGTGCAGGCTGGTGGGTGAGTTTCAAAAATCGTTATGGACTATCTTTGCGTCAACCTGAAAATCTTTCTGCTGGGCGAGCTGTTTGTTCGAATCCAGTTGTTATAGAAGATTTCTATGAAAAATTAGAAAAAGTATTGAAAGACCACAATTTGATAGATTCCCCACATAGGATATGGAACTGTGATGAAACAGGGCTTATGTTTGTAAACAAACCAGATAAAATTGTTACTCAAATTGGAAAAAAACACATTTACATACATATGCAGAAAAAGGGACAACGACTACAGTTTTAGCTTGTATTAATGCTGCAGGGTGTTTTATTCCACCTCTAGTTATTTTTAAAGGTGTAAGAAATTATACAGAATTACAGAATGTGACTTTACCAAATAGTATGACTCGTCTGTCGCCAAAAGGTTGGATTAACGCTGAATTGTTTCTAGAGTGGTTGAAGTTTTTTTATGAAAATATTCCGCCATTAAGGTACTGCGCGCACCGGTGACTTTTGTCGCCGTGACTTTTTTGTTTCCGTCACCTTGTCCATGGAGATGTATGGAAGTGCGCGCACGAAGCGACGTGACAGTGACGTGACTTTTTTGTCCGTCGACCAGGGAACAAGCCGGCGACAAAACTTTTACGATAGACATTTTATGTAATAGATGTGCACGCACGGGTGTCAAAATTGTTACTCTACGTGGAAAAAACTTTGTTACAAAAAATTTTACCGACTTAAAAAAAGCGACTATACTTGAAACCAAAAAATAAAGTGAATCATTTATTTATTTCAACGGACAAGAATGAGCGATTTTTAATTAAATCAAAAACTTTACTCTGTAAACAACCTATCTACCAGAGACAATATATTTATTTATTCATTTAATATATTTAATGTATTTCCTACCTAATATTCCCTGATCTATTTGAAGTCTCTGCCAAGCTAAAAATAATCAGAACATTATTATTTACATACTATCACCAGGTCTGTAAATTCTAAAAGCCACGTTTAGCGTGTTGGTTAGCTAATATGTAGAGAACGGAATCAAAATAGGGATGGATTGCTAGCCGCATCGCGTATTGACATGATTCCTAACGACTATATTGGAAGTTTAGAAGATTAGGGAATAGGGATCCTTCTAAACTTCCAACATTCATTAGAAAATACTTAAAAATTTTATTTCCATGTTCTTGAGTTTTATGAAACATAGTATAGAACTTACAGTGAATAAATAATGTAATAAAAGCGATAAAAACCGTATTAAAATAATTTTATTTAAATGTGTAACAATCGCGAAAACATAAGAAAACATTACAGTGAAAAGTTCTATACTATGTTGACCGACTTACATAGTGATTTTTTATTTTTATTTTTACAAAATTGGTGACCTGTACTAACTTTATGTTAACTATTGTTATTTTACTGTACCATTTGTAAATCACTGAATAAAGATTTTTCTATTCTATTCTAACCGGTCACTCCAAAAAATGGGTACCCAGCATTCTTTTTTACGTTTTTTTGGCAAGAGATGAGTTCGCAGACATCGACCGTCTGTTCGAAATCCATGCCGACAAATGACCAAAGAGAATTCAAATACCACGTAATGACTCTTTGATAACTAAAAAGTTTTTTCATGGTTTACCATAGTTTTGTCACTGTCGCCTACCGTGCGCGCACTCCGCTTGGGAGACATTACGGAGACACGACGAAGACGTGACGAACACTTTTTTGTCACCGTGACAAAAGTCACCGGTGCGCGCAGTACCTAAGACCAGTGTTTTTAATAATGGATTCGCATGCAAGTCACGTTACTCCACAAGTATTGGAATACGCAAGAGCTCATCAGATTGTGTTGTTTACCATGCCGGCACAAACTAGTCATTAACTACAACCTCTTGATGTGGGAGTTTTTCGTCCTTTAAAAGTTGCATGGCGTTCAGAATTGGATAAATGGCGAATTTACTTATCTTTAATTAATTTGTGTACACATTATTTGTACAGAAAAAAAATAAAAGTTAAACTAAAACTACTATTTACAAATAAAATAGGCCTGGCAGCTCGTTGCCCCGTGGTAGCGTGCCCAGAAGGCTGGCAGCATTGCCACGTTGTATGGCAATGCTAATCTTTTGTCCAAAATATAAGCCAGCCCTCTGGTCATGAGACACCTCTATTAATTTTTTGGCGATGGCATTGAATAATTTATGTCCCCACGGCCCTAGAGTTTCAACCCCAAACGGTTCAAATATATAATTGTTGCCAATACATTCATATTTGCGCCGTTTGCGGTTTTCCGCTGCCGCCGCTGCTGTGCCGGCTTTTGATCCTGTGACCGGGAGGTGAGACATCGCCAGAGTATTATATATATATATATATATATAATTGGATAAATATAAACGCAAACATCCTGATTTGATACCAACCCGTAACGATTTTCAAAAATTGTTTACACCAGCTTTTGAAACAGTATTCAGTCAGACTAACATTCGAGGTGGATTTAAAAAAACGGGAATTTTTCCCTTTAGTAAATCTGTTTTAAACCCAGAAGTTATTTCGCCGTCCCGTGTTACTGATAAACCAGATTGCACGAAGCAAATTCAAGAAGTTTTGGTGAATGGAGACTTGGAACTCATGATTCCTCAAGCAGAAATTGCTTCAAACAGAGATCCCTTAAACGAAGCGCCTGAACAGAAGAGTGACACTGAAAAATTTAAGTGAAAATGACGAACCAATTATTGAATATAAACCCTTACTAGAAATAATAACCGACAAAACAGACGCTGCGTATAATTGGAATATGAGCTTCCAGAATTACATTACTCTTCCTCTGATGTTCCTAAAAAAATCCAAGACACAAATTTACCGAATCCAAGCGTAGCTGAAAAGAAAAGCAGCATTGAAATTACTAACATACTAATTTTACCAAAATTCACACCAAAATCTAGCAAACGCCCAAAAAGGACAGTTCCTAAAGCACAGTGCTTAACGCCAGTGGTTACCAAGGAACCAATTAAATTAATTCCAAATATTGATAATATAAAAAAAGAAATTTCTGTGGCATCAACTTCTAAGGATTCTTTTGAAAATAATGCTATGACCCCAACTTTAGATATTTTAAATAAGAATGAAATGAAACAGAAAGCCAAGAGTTCAATTTTGAAAACAGAAAAGAATAAAAGAAAACAAAAAAATAAAAGAGAAGATGGAGTATGATTGGGTTTGTCATTCTTGCAATGGCTTATACTCTCAAGACGCCTTATCTAAAAACGGGGCAGATTGGATAACTTGTTCGTTTTGCACAATGCCATATCATCTCCATTGCCAAAGCCAAGAAGACCCTCCCCCAACAAGGCCCAGCTCCAATAGTGAGCTGAGGATCCTATATTAGAAACCCGGGGGATCAGGGATAAGATTGACGATCTCCGCCTCCTATCCATCAACTACGACCCCCATCTTATTCTTCTGGGCGAGACTAAGCTCAAATCACACATCAAGGACACTCTGAAGCTAGCGAACTACAACACCTTCCGCTACGACCAATTAAACAAAGATGGTATTGCGTATCGGGGCACTGCAGCGTTGATCCATATTTCCATTCCCTACTCCGAACTGACCACGCCCATATTTGAATCCCTAACCAGTTCAGGTGTCCGTATCGAATACGGCGGCCAAACCTTCAATATTTACGGTGTATACCGCCCCCCTGGCCTGAATCTCAGATCTCATGACCTGGAGAGACTACTCACTCTGGACGACCAGACTGTGGTCATGGGCGACTTAAATGCGAAACACGAAGACTGGAACGCACGCACCACGAACACAGCTGGTCGTCTCCTGAGAAAACTTGTTCGTAACAATGATTACGTGGTACACGCCCCCCCCTGCCCCCACTCACTACCGACCAACCTCAACCACAATCCCGACATACTTGACATTACTATCACTAAAAAACATTTCCATTTCCATCTCCACTGAAGTCATTTTCGACAACTGCACCCAACACACCCCAATTCTTACTACCATCCACTTTTCCTCTCACCACGACCCACCCAGACCCCTTGAAACCAGAACTAACTGGACCAAATTTAGATCATTTTTGAATAAAGCTCCATTCTCGAAGGACCTATGTAGTGATGATGTGGACTCGGCCACTGACCTAATCAGTGCAAACATCCAGGATGCGCTATCCGCCTCGTCGATAACCTCATCTCGCCGCCCATCCAGGACGGAACTTCCGGGACACATCAAATCACTGATATTGGAGAAACGAGACCTCAGAAAGTGCTGGAACTCGTTAAGGTGCCCAGTACTGAAATCCAAACTAAACGCCCTCTCCCAAAAATTGAGAATGGCCATGCAGGACTGGCGCGGCGCTTCCTGGGAGGACCTAATCGACAAAGTTGGTAAAGGCAACAGTGGAAAGCTGTTCAACCTTTGCCGCCAACTAACCTAAAAACCCCCTCCCAAATGCCCTCTACGAGATGATAATGGCAAACTACATTTCTCCAGCCACGATAAGGCGGAACTACTGGCTCACCACCTTGAACAGCAAATCGTCCCACACCCAGAAACCGATGGCCTCGCCGACCACTACGTAGAGGTCAGGGAAAGGGTGCGACGCTTCCTCGATTCCCCTCCCTCTGACGACGACATCAAGGCTGTCTCCTTCATCTCCCCGAAAGAGGTTCGTAACACAATAAGAACACTCCCCATTAAAAAAGCCCCTGGAACAGACTCTTCACTCTCACTCTAAAACAACTTCCCCACAACATGATTGCTGCCATAACACGTCTTTTCAATGGTATCCTTCGAACCGCCCATCTACCGGAGATCTGGAAAAGAGCTCTCATCATAACTATCCCCAAAACAGGCAAAGACCGCCGCCTTCCGGTCAACCAACGCCCTATCTCCTTACTCTCGCACCTAGTGTAGCTGCTTGAGAGTTTGGTGCTGAAGCGAATCTGTCCTTATCTAGCGCAACGTGAGGAACAGTTCGGATTCCGCGATCAGCACTCGACCACTCTGCAGTTGATCAGGGTCCTTCGCCACCTTAGCGAGAATTGAAATAAGAACCACACAACGGTGGGATCCTTTCTCGACACCGAGAAGGCGTTCGACTGTGTGTGGCTCGAGGTCCTCATTTTCAAACTTTTAGACACCAATACCCCGCGCCATTATGTAAGACTGATTGCCGACTTCCTCACCAATCGAAGCTTCACCGTCTCCATAGATAATGTTCTTTCCCTTCCAAGAAAAATTGAAGCAGGTGTCCCACAAGGCAGCTGCCTTTCTCCTTCCTTTTCTCCGCCTACACTAATGACTTCCCCACACTAAGCCACGACCAACTACTTGAGGGCGAAGACTTGTTTTCTGCCAAGACAGTAGATGAACTATATAAAAATGCACAACAAAGTTTAAATGTTGATAATAACTGGCTCCAACAACACCTGCTAACTTTAAACACCGATAAAACTAGCTTCATTCAATTTTCCATGCGTAACGTGCCGTCATCGCATGCAGACCTGACCATTTACATAGACCTGAACATTTATGCACATCACTGCAGAGACCCTTTAGCTAACTCGTGCGAGTGCCCAAACATTACCAAAACCGAGAAAATAAAATACCTTGGTATTGTTATTGACAACACTCTTTGTTTCAAGCAACATATAGAGATTTTAAATGGCAGAATACGTAAGTTAATATTTGTATTAAAAAAACTACGATCCATCGCGGACTCAAAAATAATCAGACAAGTCTACTTTGCTTTATGCCAATCATTACTAACTTACTGTATTACGTCATGGGGACGTATGGCTAAAACATCATTACTAAGCATAGTGAGGGCACAGCGAGCCGTTCTTAAAGACTCAACTTTCGCCCTTTCCCTTTTCCCACTGACCTCCTCTTTAAATCCTGTAAGGTACTAACAGTTAGTCAATTATTTGTATTAAACACAGTACTAAAACAACACGCCGCGCGGCCATACAGCACTGAAATTACTAATAAAAGAGGGAAACATATTGTTGGCTATAATAATATAAATATAATACATACTTTCTCTTCTAGATTTTTCTTATTCCTTGGTCCCCTTCTTTACAATAGGCTTAATAAAAAACTTTGTTTCTATCCTTATTCTTACGGTATGACGAAAAGAATATTACAAGAAGCCCTTCTCAATATGTCGTATGAAGAAACAGAGGATTTATTAACAGTTTTATCATAAGTATTATTAACATTTGTCTTTTATTATTTTTAATTTGTACACAATTTTCTTTTTCTTTTTGTAATTGTTTATTTTGTATTTTTATGTCTAGCAATTTAAGTCTGAAACACAGGGTGCTTCTCACCTTAGCTCAGACAAAACTATGTTTGTACCTTTTTAATGTATGTCTTTATTGTAATATTTTATACTTGGCTTGGTCTGTATTCAAACCCATGACCCACAAGCGTAGACTCCAAATTGTACAAATTAAGGCTCTACGCGTTATCACCGGTGCGGGTCACTATATCTCTACCGCTGCAATAGCCAGGGACCTAAAAATCCCCATCGTAGAAGAATTCATAATCTGCACTTCCAAACGCATTTTTGACAGACCTGACAACATATTCGGCGTGCCTGTCTTCGCCAGGATCAGAAAAAAGGTCATTGAGGAGTTTGTGGTGGGAAGTCAAGGGCTGCAGTTGGGGTCTACCTTGGACGATTTTGCAAATTGATTTTGGTGGACTTTATAATATGAAATTGGTGTAGTTTGGTGTTATAAATGCTCGTGCTCATGGAACAATTTGTGAAATAGTTAAAGTGGACTGTTATATGGACTCGTATAGACTTGTCACCATAACCTCCCGACCACGAGGCATCAAAGAACATACGCCATCTTTGATGCTACTTGTTACAACTTTACCGTACAACACCGATACTTAGTATCTCAATTTACTGGACATTGGCAGAATCACTGAAATCTCGGTGGAAGCCATTTTATAAAACAGAAGAAGAAGAAGAAGAAAGGTCAGTGCTATTTTTATCGTGTAGTGTAGCGAAGATGCCGCGTTGCATGCCTCAACCTCAGTAATTTTGGATTCGCAACATTTTGTTCAAAATTCATCATCCCACATCACCAACGTGTTTTCTAATGTTAATGGAGTTGATATTCAAATATCCTAAATAAGTGTGGTGTGGTACCGTACTGCAAATTTAATTGTAGATGTTACGGGGTCGGGAGATTTTAACACTCAACATTTAATAACTGTATAGTTTGAAGACACAAGTATAATAAACCAAGTCATATTGAAACAAACCGACAGAAACACACATTACCTACTGGTTTAAGTTTACTGTTTCGTGTGAAGATATTGAACATTCACTGTGAAGCATTTCTCCATAGCAACTTTTGTTGATCGAAGTAGGTTCATCGCGATAATGAATTTTCTCAATCAGTAATTCTTCATAGTTAACATTATAACTTTCATAGAAGTTGTATTTCTTGTGTGTTTTCATATGTTTGTTGATTTTCTGCCCAAACAAATATAATTCTTTCTTTCTTTTTATGACAGTAACTTGTATACTTACAACGTTTATTTTTACGACAAGTATCGGATAAAAGTTTCGTAACGATTCGAAAAGTTAACGAAGAAGTAAATAACGTAATACAACAAGAAACGAACAACAGTTTCGTTACGATTTAAAACATACCTAAAGGAAAAGTCATTACGCTCCATCCCTAAAACGCGACTGCCGAATCGCAGTGCGCGCACCCATGATTTGATTTGCTGACAGACAGATATGACGAATCTAAATGGGTACGGTACAGCTTTTTGCATTTTTCTCTATCATTTCACTTATCCAAGGTAAAACTAGTAACTCTGTGAGTGAATTAATCAAACATATTACAAACGAGCGAAAAACATAACCCTATAATAATAAAATATTTTTTGTTATATTCCTGGATGGAGAAAATAATGTCATGCCGATAGATCTAGAACTAGACAAGAATGTACAGCTTTATGATTTCATTCCATTAACATACTCGATCCTACGACAAATTTTTATTAGCGGGACCGTTTTGAGGGTAGACGTAATTTTTAAAATGTGTGGTTTCTGGATTCTCGCGCATACACACATTGCTATTGCGTTGTAGCGTCATCGTGAAGTGAGTGTTAACTTAAATTATTTAAATATGAGTAAGTGCCATTTAGTGAAATCTAAGCGTGGCTCAAATATGCTGATAATAGATGGATATTCTTATCACTTGAATAAAACAATTGGAGACAAATATTACTTGTAAGCGACGCGCCTTCAATTTAAGTTATAATAAAGACATTATTACACGTAGCTAGGGAACTATGTAAATAGCTAGGTTCTTTATTATCCCTTCCACTAGATATAAGAAAGATTAATAAGCATATATTCGATCCAGAACGCTTCTCTAGCTGGACACGTTTACTCAGGTGTACAGCACGAGTTTTCCAATTCATAGATTTACTGAAAGGAAGCCTTCGACAGAAGAAGCAAGTTCACGCAACTAAAGATAAAAGTTGGAAACCACAGAAGTCCACCAAAAAGGAGAAACTTAAAACTCCGTTTCTTCTCAAATAACCGGATAGAGTATACAAGCTGCTCGAAGAAGAACACTTCAAGAAAGCCAAAGAAGAATTATACAAATTAAGAAAGTTCCAGTAGACTCAAGAAGATCGACGTTTATATTGATGACGATGAAATCTTAAAATTGAGAACCAGAACTAAGAAAATTTATATCGAAGAGCAAGACAAAAATCCAATCATACTGGATGGAAAACATGAAATCAGTCGTCTCATCATCGAATACTATAACAGGAAATTTTTTCACGGAAATACAGAGACTGTCATCAATGAAATCAGACAAAAAAATTGGATCTTGAGTCTGAGAACAACAACAAGAGGGTTGATACATCGTTGTCAGTGGTGCAGAGTAAATAAAAGTGTACCTCAAATACCACCCACAGAAGATCATCCAATAGAACGTCGACAGCATCATCAACATCCGTTCACCTGCTCGGCTGTCGATTATTTTGGACTAATGCAAGTAACCATTGGACGAAGACATTCAAACGAAGGAATCGGGCCAAACACTCCCGGGGTATCCCCTGGGAGGATCTCGACCTTAATGAGTCGACACCCCATATCCGACCCGCTTCACCAGTGGTGCACGCAGAGGCACCCTGTTCCCCCTGCCCGACCGCGACCGCGACCGTCCCCAACCGCTTCGACACCCTCCCCATAGAGGAGTGTGACTACTTCGAAGATGACGCCGAATCGTCATCCACCCCCGCTCCCCCGCCTGCCGTGCTAGAGTCTGTCCCCGAGTCCGAGGAAATGGAGACGGAGACAGCCTCCCAAGGCACCCCAATCCCACCCTCCGGAAGGGAGCCCCAACCTGAGCCGTCGTAGTGCTCCGACGACGACGAATTTACCGTCGTCGCCGGAACAAAGCGGCAGCGCAAGGCGAAGGCTGCCCCTAAGGACACCCCCGCCCCTAAGGCCGCCAAGGCCACCCCCGCCCCTAAGGCCGCCAAGGCCACCCCCGCCCCTAAGGCCACTAACGGCTCAGCCGTGAACCAGTCCTCCCCCCCCCCCCCCGACCGAGACTTCCACTGGCCGGAAGCCCAAGCCACCTCCGATGGTGGTCATTCAAGATCCCACAGTATGGGAATCTGTCTCCCGCACTTTTAATGAGCGGAAAATCAACTACTCCCGCGCAAACGCGAGGTCCGAGAGCTGTCTCGAGGTAAACGTCCCCACTATGGACGATTACCGCGCTCTCACGCGCCTGCTCAATGACCGCCAGATTCCCTGGCACACCTTTGGTCTCCCGGGACACCGTCAACTTCGGGTTGTCATCAGAGGCATCCCTTCCTCCACGTCCCTTGACTACGAGAAGGGGGTGATTAGGCTCATTAGGACCGTAACGCGTTCAGTGACTCATAATTAGTATAAATACGAGGTTTCATTGTTATCAGACAATTAGTCTTTGAGCTATCGTCAACCAAGCAACATAATCGGGAGTGAAAAGTGAAATATGGAAAAAATCGAATATCGTGCCGTTATAAACTTCCTTACCAAGCAAGGAAAATCAGCTGCGACCATAATGGATGAGATGTCATCGGTATACGGTGACTCTTGTCCATGAAAAACCATGGTATACTAGTGGCACAGTTTGTTTAAACAAGGAAGGGAATCCCTTGAAGACGACCCGAGGCCGGGCAGGAGCATCGAGGTGACCACGCCAGAACTTATTCAAAAAGTCGAAAAAATTGTACTCGAAGATGCTCGACAAAAGAAGAAACAACTCGCAGAAATGGTTGGAGTATCCGATACAACCATTTTTAAAATCCTGCACGATCATCTTGGCATGACTAAGGTCAGCGCAAGATGGTTACCGAGAATGCTCACGCCGCCGCAAAGACAACAACGCGTAGAGTGTTCACGTGCATTTTTGGACCTCTGCAGTGACGACAAGGATGGTGTATTGAGTCGAATTGTTACTGGAGACGAAACTTGGTTTCATCATTATGAACCTGAGTCGAAACAAGACTCCATGCAGTGGCATAAAAAAGGCACAGCACCCCCCAAGAAGTTTAAGGTGTCACAGTCAGCTGGGAAACTCATGACAACGGTCTGTTGGGACTCAGAAGGAATATTGTTGATCGATTATAAAGATAAAGGTGTTTCTATAACCGGAGAATACTACGCTTCAATATTAGAGCGACTAAAAGAAGCCATTAAAGAGAAAAGACGGGGAAAATTGACGAAGGGTGTGCTGCTTTTGCTCGACAATGCGCCCGTCCACAAGAGTCGCGTTGCGTTGGCTGCCCTGCATAAGGTGAGCTTCGATATTTTAAACCACCCACCCTACACCCTACAGCCCAGACCTGGCCCCGAGTGATTATTACCTCTTCCCAAAAATGAAAAAAGAGCTTCGGGGTAAAAAAAATACCACCGATGATAAAGTTAAGGAGATATTTTGAAGACAAAGATAAAACATTTTTTTATGAGGGTATAAATAAATTAATTGAAAGGTCTGAAAATGTATCCGTCTTGCAGGTGAATATATTGAAAAGGAAAAATAATTTGGTTTTTTTATTTCCACCCCTTACCCCCCCATTCCGCGAACTTAAAAACGCTCCCTCGTATGTCAAGGAGACTCTCATCGCCCAATCCATTCCCGTCCTGGAACTCCACCGCATGTACGGGAAAAACAAAAAGGCGTACCCAATGGTACTTGTGGGTTTACCCAACAATGCCGAAGAGAAGGCCATTTTTAAAATCCAGACATGCGCTGGACTCACCGCCTTCAAAATTGAAGCCCCCCACAAGCGTGGCACTATCGGACAGTGCCACCGCTGCCAAAAATACGGGCACGCGGCCCGTAATTGCCATGCCACCCCTCGCTGCGTGAAATGTTTGGGGGACCACGGCACAGCGGATTGCGACCGCATCCGAACGCCCGAGAACGAGGCAAAGGCGGCTTGCGTCCTTTGCGGGCAGGAGGGCCACCCAGGCAGGAGGGTTGCTCTAAGGCCCCCAAGGGCAAGCAAAATGCCTGGGCCGCGAAATCTCGGGAGAGTACCGCCCCCCAAAAAGTCACAAAGCAAGCTTCCCAGGCGCCGGCGCCAATCCCTCCTCTGATGGGAAGTCAGATTGCCTTCCCTCCTCTGCCCCTGCAGGCAAGTCTAAAGCTAGCGAACTGCAACACCTTCCGCAACGACCAATTAAACAAAGATGGTATTGCGTATCGGGGCACTGCAGCGTTGATCCATATTTCCATTCCCTACTCCGAACTGACCACGCCCATATTTGAATCCCTAACCAGTTCAGGTGTCCGTATCGAATACGGCGGCCAAACCTTCAATATTTACGGTGTATACCGCCCCCCTGGCCTGAATATCAGATCTCATGACCTGGAGAGACTACTCACTCTGGACGACCAGACTGTGGTCATGGGCGACTTAAATGCGAAACACGAAGACTGGAACGCACGCACCACGAACACAGCTGGTCGTCTGCTGAGAAAACTTGTTCGTAACAATGATTACGTGGTACACGCCCCCCCCCCCCCCCCCCCCCTGCCCCCACTCACTACCCCACCAACCCCGGCGGAGCGGAGGCGGGCGGCCCGGATGTATATACTACTGCCTAGTAAAGAAGACGGAGGGCTACCTCGGAGTCTATAATGTAAAGGAGCTGCTTCTCATGCCAGGCATCAAAGTCGAGGCCTGGCGTGGGAAACAAGGACCAGCGCAGTGCCACAGATGCCAGCAGTTTCGCCACAGCAGCCATAACTGCCACAGGCCTCAGGCGTGCGTACGCTGCGGAGGCCCCCACAGCGCCCGCGACTGCCCGCGCCCCCTAGAAGAACCCGCCACCTGCGCAAACTGCGGAGGGCCGCACCCAGCCAACAATGCAGCGTGCCCCGCCTTCCGCCAAGAGGCCCGGAATAAGCGTGCTGGCCCTGTGGCACGCACGTTCAACCTGAAAACCGCCCCCCCTCCCGCGCCAAGGGAGGTGCAAGAAGAAGTGGCTCCTGCCTCTTTGATGGCGCCCGCCAACCCGCCTACAGAGCGGACCGAGGCGCTCAAAAAGAAAAGAAAAAGGAAGAAGAAAAATGCCTCCGCGGCGCCTCCCCCCGCCCCTGTGGGAGCCGCCTCCCAGATGAAGAAACCGGCGGCCGCACCCAGAGCGGCCCCCCCTAAGAGCCAGGCGCCCCCCGCCCTGGCCACGCAGACTCCACTTGCCGTGGACCTCACATCGCCGCAGATTGCGGCCATGACGGAGGCCATCACCGCGGCGGTCCTCAGAGGGCTATCCGGACTGCTTCCTATTCGCGGGTAGCCATCTGAGGCTCGTTCATTGGAACGCCCAGACCCTCTCGGGGAAAAGAAGACTGCTGGCGCAGTTTCTCCGAGAGCACCGCATCGATGTCGCCCTTATCAGCGAGACCCACCTTCGGGATGACGAACGTTTCGCCATCCCGAACTACTTCGTGTACCGGAAGGACGAGAAGTCACCAACCAGCGGGCTGCCCTACCGCGGCCTGGCGGTGCTCGTGAAGCGGAGCCTCGTCCACCAAGCCATACCGACACAAGAGTTCCAGTCACTGTACGCGCTTGGCGTTCTGATCAGCATTGCAGACCAGGAGCTGAGGGTGTTCGCAGTATACGCCCCACCGAAGCCAAATAAACTCAATCCCGAAGAGGTTCGCGCTCTGCTGCGAGCGCCCACGCCGACCATAGTGGCCGGTGACTTGAACGTCAAGCACACCCACTGGAACTCCACCAGGGACAGCAGGGAGGGACGAGCCCTGCTCCAGAACTCTGTAGACCACAACTACGACGTGATGGGTCCGGACGAGCCGACCCACTACGACCATAACGGACAAGGTGACGTCCTGGACGTGGTGGTCTACAGAGACATCGCGACACCGCCAGAGCAGCTGGTATCTCACGAGCTGCCCTCGGACCACAGACCGGTGCTTCTCGTCCTCCAGGACACTCCGGCCCGGGTCTCGCTGACAAGAAGACGCCGCAGAACGGACTGGGACGCCTTCCAGGCCTCCGTCCATAACGCCTGCCCCAAAACGCCTGTCTCCACCGCTGAAGAGGTCGAGGAGGCGGCGGGCGCGCTTACCCACTGCATCCGCAGCGCCCTAGACTCCTCGTCGAGCGACACGCCGGCCCAGGGGAAACAACCCCCACTCCCGGCCGCCCTACAGAACATGATCGAGGAGAAGAGGAAGTTGCGGAGACGTTGGCAGCAAACCCGCTGCCCCCAAATGCGCCAGGACCTCAACAAGCTGGTGGAGAAAGTCAAGGACGCCATGGAGGAGCATGCAGCCAGATCGTGGGAGGATCACCTTCTCACGGTGGGCGATCACGTCCCCTCCGTGCATCGCCTCTGCCGGCAGCTAGCGCGCGAGCCTCAACCCGTGCGCCCGCTGCTTGGCCCAGATGACCTCCCTCGATTTAAAGCCCAAGATCGCGCCGACATCTTGGTGGAACACCTGGAGCGTCAACTCACGCCGAACCCAGTCACCGACCACGCCCATAACCAAATGGTCGTGGACAGCGTGCGGGAGTACCTCGCAGCGCCGCTTGCAGCCGATGAAGACCCCATCGTCGTCTCGCCAGGCCAGGTGCAGCGGGTGATCCGCCAATTGAAACCCAGAAAGGCCCCGGGCGAGGACCGCATCACGAATGAGGCGCTCCGCCACCTGCCGCCGCGAGCAATCGCAGCGGTGACGCGCCTCTTCAACGGGATACTTCGCTCGGGGCACTTCCCGACAACATGGAAGAATGCCCGGGTCATCATGCTGCCCAAGCCGGGAAAGGATGCGAGACGACCTGAAAATCATCGGCCCATCGCGCTGCTGAGCAAGCTCTCGCTGCTGTTCGAGAAGATGATGCTCCGGCAGATTGCTCCGCACATCACTCCACGTGCGGAGCAATTTGGCTTCAGGCCGGAGCACTCAACGACGCTCCAGGTAGCAAGGATGCTACATAAGATGTCGGAGAGCGCCAATAACAAGGAGTGCGTGGCTGCCGTACTCCTTGATTTCCAGATGGCGTTCGACAGGGTGTGGCACGAGGGGCTAGTGCACAAACTGTCGACGTCCACTCTACCAAGAAGACTGGTCAGGACTATGGCCTCGTTCCTGGAGGATCGCCGAGTCCACGTGGCGGTTGAAGACGCCGTATCCCCGGCGCGTCCCGTCAGGGCGGGAGTGCCCCAAGGAAGCTGCCTCTCGCCGGCCTGTTACGCCTGGTTCACTGACGACATCCCAGTCGCCAGCCAGGTGGAGCTGGCGCTGTACGCAGACGACGCAGCCTATTATGCGTCGTCCAAGAACGCCCGCTACGCCCTTATAAGGCTCCAGCGTACCCTGGACGCTCTACCTGACTGGCTGTCCAAGTGGAGGCTGTCAGTGAACGTCAGCAAAACACAGGCCATCATGACGGGACACCGCCATCAACCGCCACCTCTGCAGTTACTCGGCGAGCCAGTGCCGTGGCAGCCGCACGTCAAGTACCTGGGGATCACAATTGACCGTGGATTGACCATGCAGCCGCACGTCGACGATGTCGTTTCGAAGACGAAGTTGGCCAGAGCGAAGCTGCGAGGCGTCTTGTCCTCGCGCTTGCCCCTGAAGACGAAGCTCGGGATCTATAAGACGTATATTAGATCCCGCCTCACGTACGCCGCCCCGGCTTGGTACGCGTACTGCTCGGAGACCAACAAGAAGCGTCTCCGAGCTCAAGAGAACCTCAGTCTCCGAGCAGTCGTCGGGGCCCCACGCTACGTGAGGAACGCGACGATCTTCAGGGACCTGAAGATGGAGGGACTGGACGCCTTCGTCTCCCGTCTGGCCAACCAGATGTTCAGCAGAGCGGACGCGTCGGCGCATGCCCACTTACGCGGCATTGCGCCCCTACACGCCCGCCCGCCAGACCGCCGCATCAAGCCATCGCCTCGAAACGCCATCGTCGCCAGCGCTGCCGCATCCGCGGCCGCGCCGCTCAATCCCCAGTGATCCCCAGTACAACACACAGGAACTCCGCAGGCCGCCACGGCCCCCCCAACGACCTGCCCATTGTTATGGGCAGCGACGAAGTCACTGCAGAGGACATAGTCCTGACCAGTTCCCTCACCACCCCATCAAGAGGAGGTAGAGAAGGCCAAGAGTCGAGTCACCAACCCCAACCACAATCCCGACATACTTGACATTACTATCACTAAAAAACATTTCCCTTTCCATCTCCACTGAAGTCATTTTCGACAACTGCACCCAACACACCCCAATTCTTACTACCATCCACTTTTCCTCTCACCACGACCCACCCAGACCCCCTGAAACCAGAACTAACTGGACCAAATTTAGATCATTTTTGAATACAGCTCCATTCTCGAAGGACCTATGTAGTGATGATGTGGACTCGGCCACTGACCTAATCAGTGCAAACATCCAGGATGCGCTATCCGCCTCGTCGATAACCTCATCTCGCCGCCCATCCAGGACGGAACTTCTGGGACACATCAAATCACTTATATTGGAGAAACGAGACCTCAGAAAGTGCTGGAACTCGTTAAGGTGCCCAGTACTGAAATCCAAACTAAACGCCCTCTCCCAAAAATTGAGAATGGCCATGCAGGACTGGCGCGGCGCTTCCTGGGAGGACCTAATCGACAAAGTTGGTAAAGGCAACAGTGGAAAGCTGTTCAACCTTTGCCGCCAACTAACCTAAAAGCCCCCTCCCAAATGCCCTCTACGAGATGATAATGGCAAACTACATTTCTTCAGCCACGATAAGATGGAACTACTGGCTCACCACCTCGAACAGCAAATCGTCCCACACCCAGAAACCGATGGCCTCGCCGACCACTACGTAGAGGTCAGGGAAAGGGTGCGACGCTTCCTCGATTCCTCTCCCTCTGACGACGACATCAAGGCTGTCTCCTTCATCTCCCCGAAAGAGGTTCGTATCACAATAAGAACACTCCCCATTAAAAAAGCCCCTGGAACAGACTCTCCACTCTCACTCTAAAACAACTTCCCCACAACATGATTGCTGCCATAACACGTCTTTTCAATGGTATCCTTCGAACCGCCCATCTACCGGAGATCTGGAAAAGAGCTCTCATCATAACTATCCCCAAAACAGGCAAAGACCGCCGCCTTCCGGTCAACCAACGCCCTATCTCCTTACTCTCGCACCTAGTGTAGCTGCTTGAGAGTTTGGTGCTGAAGCGAATCTGTCCTTATCTAGCGCAACGTGAGGAACAGTTCGGATTCCGCGATCAGCACTCGACCACTCTGCAGTTGATCAGGGTCCTTCGCCACCTTAGCGAGAATTGAAATAAGAACCACACAACGGTGGGATCCTTTCTCGACACCGAGAAGGCGTTCGACTGTGTGTGGCTCGAGGTCCTCATTTTCAAACTTTTAGACACCAATACCCCGCGCCATTATGTAAGACTGATTGCCGACTTCCTCACCAATCGAATCTTCACCGTCTCCATAGATAATGTTCTTTCCCTTCCAAGAAAAATTGAAGCAGGTGTTGTAGCAATGACTTCCCCACACTAAGCCACGACCAACTACTTGAGGGCGAAGACTTGTTTTCTGCCAAGACAGTAGATGAACTATATAAAAATGCACAACAAAGTTTAAATGTTGATAATAACTGGCTCCAACAACACCTGCTAACTTTAAACACCGATAAAACTAGCTTCATTCAATTTTCCATGCGTAACGTGCCGTCATCGCATGCAGACCTGACCATTTACATAGACCTGAACATTTATGCACATCACTGCAGAGACCCTTTAGCTAACTCGTGCGAGTGCCCAAACATTACCAAAACCGAGAAAATAAAATACCTTGGTATTGTTATTGACAACACTCTTTGTTTCAAGCAACATATAGAGATTTTAAATGACAGAATACGTAAGTTAATATTTTTATTAAAAAAACTACGATCCATCGCGGACTCAAAAATAATCAGACAAGTCTACTTTGCTTTATGCCAATCATTACTAACTTACTGTATTACGTCATGGGGACGTATGGCTAAAACATCATTACTAAGCATAGTGAGGGCACAGCGAGCCGTTCTTAAAGACTCAACTTTCGCCCTTTCCCTTTTCCCACTGACCTCCTCTTTAAATCCTGTAAGGTACTAACAGTTAGTCAATTATTTGTATTAAACACAGTACTAAAACAACACGCCGCGCGGCCATACAGCACTGAAATTACTAATAAAAGAGGGAAACATATTGTTGGCTATAATAATATAAATATAATACATACTTTCTCTTCTAGATTTTTCTTATTCCTTGGTCCCCTTCTTTACAATAGGCTTAATAAAAAACTTTGTTTCTATCCTTATTCTTACGGTATGACGAAAAGAATATTACAAGAAGCCCTTCTCAATATGTCGTATGAAGAAACAGAGGATTTATTAACAGTTTTATCATAAGTATTATTAACATTTGTCTTTTATTATTTTTAATTTGTACACAATTTTCTTTTTCTTTTTGTAATTGTTTATTTTGTATTTTTATGTCTAGCAATTTAAGTCTGAAACACAGGGTGCTTCTCACCTTAGCTCAGACAAAACTATGTTTGTACCTTTTTAATGTATGTCTTTATTGTAATATTTTATATTTGGCTTGGTCTGTATTCAAACCCATGACCCACAAGCGTAGACTCCAAATTGTACAAATTAAGGCTCTACGCGTTATCACCGGTGCGGGTCACTATATCTCCAACGCTGCAATAGCCAGGGACCTAAAAATCCCCATCGTAGAAGAATTCATAATCTGCACTTCCAAACGCATTTTTGACAGACCTGACAACATATTCGGCGTGCCTGTCTTCGCCAGGATCAGAAAAAAGGTCATTGAGGAGTTTGTGGTGGGAAGTCAAGGGGTGCAGTTGGGGTCTACCTTGGACGATTTTGCAAATTGATTTTGGTGGACTTTATAATATGAAATTGGTGTAGTTTGGTGTTATAAATGCTCGTGCTCATGGAACAATTTGTGAAATAGTTAAAGTGGATTGTTATATGGACTCGTATAGACTTGTCACCATAACCTCCCGACCACGAGGCATCAACGAACATACGCCATCTTTGATGCTACTTGTTACAACTTTACCGTACAACACCGATACTTAGTATCTCAATTTACTGGACATTGGCAGAATCACTGAAATCTCGGTGGAAGCCATTTTATAAAACAGAAGAAGAAGAAGAAAGGTCAGTGCTATTTTTATCGTGTAATGTAGCGAAGACGCCGCGTTGCATGCCTCAACCCCAGTAATTTTGGATTCGCAACATTTTGTTCAAAATTCATCATCCCGCATCACCAACGTGTTTTCTAATGTTAATCGAGTTGATATTCAAATATCCTGAATAAGTGTGGTGTGGCACCGTACTGCAAATTTAATTGTAGATGTTACGGGGTCGGGAGATTTTAACACTCAACATTTAATAACTGTATAGTTTGAAGACACAAGTATAATAAACCAAGTCATATTGAAACAAACCGACAGAAACACACATTACCTACTGGTTTAAGTTTACTGTTTCGTGTGAAGATATTGAACATTCACTGTGAAGCATTTCTCCATAGCAACTTTTGTTGATCGAAGTAGGTTCATCGCGATAATGAATTTTCTCAATCAGTAATTCTTCATAGTTACTCGTAACATTATAACTTTCATAGAAGTTGTATTTCTTGTGTGTTTTCATATGTTTGTTGATTTTCTGCCCAAACAAATATAATTCTTTCTTTCTTTTTATGACAGTAACTTGTATACTTACAACGTTTATTTTTACGACAAGTATCGGATAAAAGTTTCGTAACGATTCGAAAAGTTAACGAAGAAGTAAATAACGTAATACAACAAGAAACGAACAACAGTTTCGTTACGATTTAAAACATACCTAAAGGAAAAGTCATTACGCTCCATCCCTAAAACGCGACTGCCGAATCGCAGTGCGCGCACCCATGATTTGATTTGCTGACAGACAGATATGACGAATCTAAATGGGTACGGTACAGCTTTTTGCATTTTTCTCTATCATTTCACTTATCCAAGGTAAAACTAGTAACTCTGTGAGTGAATTAATCAAACATATTACAAACGAGCGAAAAACATAACCCTATAATAATAAAATATTTTTTGTTATATTCCTGGATGGAGAAAATAATGTCATGCCGATAGATCTAGAACTAGACAAGAATGTACAGCTTTATGATTTCATTCCATTAACATACTCGATCCTACGACAAATTTTTATTAGCGGGACCGTTTTGAGGGTAGACGTAATTTTTAAAATGTGTGGTTTCTGGATTCTCGCGCATACACACATTGCTATTGCGTTGTAGCGTCATCGTGAAGTGAGTGTTAACTTAAATTATTTAAATATGAGTAAGTGCCATTTAGTGAAATCTAAGCGTGGCTCAAATATGCTGATAATAGATGGATATTCTTATCACTTGAATAAAACAATTGGAGACAAATATTACTTGTAAGCGACGCGCCTTCAATTTAAGTTATAATAAAGACATTATTACACGTAGCTAGGGAACTATGTAAATAGCTAGGTTCTTTATTATCCCTTCCACTAGATATAAGAAAGATTAATAAGCATATATTCGATCCAGAACGCTTCTCTAGCTGGACACGTTTACTCAGGTGTACAGCACGAGTTTTCCAATTCATAGATTTACTGAAAGGAAGCCTTCGACAGAAGAAGCAAGTTCACGCAACTAAAGATAAAAGTTGGAAACCACAGAAGTCCACCAAAAAGGAGAAACTTAAAACTCCGTTTCTTCTCAAATAACCGGATAGAGTATACAAGCTGCTCGAAGAAGAACACTTCAAGAAAGCCAAAGAAGAATTATACAAATTAAGAAAGTTCCAGTAGACTCAAGAAGATCGACGTTTATATTGATGACGATGAAATCTTAAAATTGAGAACCAGAACTAAGAAAATTTATATCGAAGAGCAAGACAAAAATCCAATCATACTGGATGGAAAACATGAAATCAGTCGTCTCATCATCGAATACTATAACAGGAAATTTTTTCACGGAAATACAGAGACTGTCATCAATGAAATCAGACAAAAAAATTGGATCTTGAGTCTGAGAACAACAACAAGAGGGTTGATACATCGTTGTCAGTGGTGCAGAGTAAATAAAAGTGTACCTCAAATACCACCCACAGAAGATCATCCAATAGAACGTCGACAGCATCATCAACATCCGTTCACCTGCTCGGCTGTCGATTATTTTGGACTAATGCAAGTAACCATTGGACGAAGACATTCAAACGAAGGAATCGGGCCAAACACTCCCGGGGTATCCCCTGGGAGGATCTCGACCTTAATGAGTCGACACCCCATATCCGACCCGCTTCACCAGTGGTGCACGCAGAGGCACCCTGTTCCCCCTGCCCGACCGCGACCGTCCCCAACCGCTTCGACACCCTCCCCATAGAGGAGTGTGACTACTTCGAAGATGACGCCGAATCGTCATCCACCCCCGCTCCCCCGCCTGCCGTGCTAGAGTCTGTCCCCGAGTCCGAGGAAATGGAGACGGAGACAGCCTCCCAAGGCACCCCAATCCCACCCTCCGGAAGGGAGCCCCAACCTGAGCCGTCGTAGTGCTCCGACGACGACGAATTTACCGTCGTCGCCGGAACAAAGCGGCAGCGCAAGGCGAAGGCTGCCCCTAAGGACACCCCCGCCTCTAAGGCCGCCAAGGCCACCCCCGCCCCTAAGGCCACTAACGGCTCAGCCGTGAACCAGTCCTCCCCCCCCCCCCCCCGACCGAGACTTCCACTGGCCGGAAGCCCAAGCCACCTCCGATGGTGGTCATTCAAGATCCCACAGTATGGGAATCTGTCTCCCGCACTTTTAATGAGCGGAAAATCAACTACTCCCGCACAAACGCGAGGTCCGAGAGCTGTCTCGAGGTAAACGTCCCCACTATGGACGATTACCGCGCTCTCACGCGCCTGCTCAATGACCGCCAGATTCCCTGGCACACCTTTGGTCTCCCGGGACACCGTCAACTTCGGGTTGTCATCAGAGGCATCCCTTCCTCCACGTCCCTTGACTACGAAAAGGGGGTGATTAGGCTCATTAGGACCGTAACGCGTTCAGTGACTCATAATTAGTATAAATACGAGGTTTCATTGTTATCAGACAATTAGTCTTTGAGCTATCGTCAACCAAGCAACATAATCGGGAGTGAAAAGTGAAATATGGAAAAAATCGAATATCGTGCCGTTATAAACTTCCTTACCAAGCAAGGAAAATCAGCTGCGACCATAATGGATGAGATGTCATCGGTATACGGTGACTCTTGTCCATGAAATACCATGGTATACTAGTGGCACAGTTTGTTTAAACAAGGAAGGGAATCCCTTGAAGACAACCCGAGGCCGGGCAGGAGCATCGAGGTGACCACGCCAGAACTTATTCAAAAAGTCGAAAAAATTGTACTCGAAGATGCTCGACAAAAGAAGAAACAACTCGCAGAAATGGTTGGAGTATCCGATACAACCATTTTTAAAATCCTGCACGATCATCTTGGCATGACTAAGGTCAGCGCAAGATGGTTACCGAGAATGCTCACGCCGCCGCAAAGACAACAACGCGTAGAGTGTTCACGTGCATTTTTGGACCTCTGCAGTGACGACAAGGATGGTGTATTGAGTCGAATTGTTACTGGAGACGAAACTTGGGTTCATCATTATGAACCTGAGTCGAAACAAGACTCCATGCCGTGGCATAAAAAAGGCACAGCACCCCCCAAGAAGTTTAAGGTGTCACAGTCAGCTGGGAAACTCATGGCAACGGTCTGTTGGGACTCAGAAGGAATATTGTTGATCGATTATAAAGATAAAGGTGTTTCTATAACCGGAGAATACTACGCTTCAATATTAGGGCGACTAAAAGAAGCCATTAAAGAGAAAAGACGGGGAAAATTGACGAAGGGTGTGCTGCTTTTGCTCGACAATGCGCCCGTCCACAAGAGTCGCGTTGCGTTGGCTGCCCTGCATAAGGTGAGCTTCGATATTTTAAACCACCCACCCTACACCCTACAGCCCAGACCTGGCCCCGAGTGATTATTACCTCTTCCCAAAAATGAAAAAAGAGCTTCGGGGTAAAAAAAATACCACCGATGATAAAGTTAAGGAGATATTTTGAAGACAAAGATAAAACATTTTTTTATGAGGGTATAAATAAATTAATTGAAAGGTCTGAAAATGTATCCGTCTTGCAGGTGAATATATTGAAAAGGAAAAATAATTTGGTTTTTTTATTTTCACCCCTTACCCCCCATTCCGCGAACTTAAAAACGCTCCCTCGTATGTCAAGGAGACCCTCATCGCCCAATCCATTCCCGTCCTGGAACTCCACCGCATGTACGGGAAAAACAAAAAGGCGTACCCAATGGTACTTGTGGGTTTACCCAACAATGCCGAAGAGAAGGCCATTTTTAAAATCCAGACATGCGCTGGACTCACCGCCTTCAAAATTGAAGCCCCCCACAAGCGTGGCACTATCGGACAGTGCCACCGCTGCCAAAAATACGGGCACGCAGCCCGTAATTGCCATGCCACCCCTCGCTGCGTGAAATGTTTGGGGGACCACGGCACAGCGGATTGCGACCGCATCCGAACGCCCGAGAACGAGGCAAAGGCGGCTTGCGTCCTTTGCGGGCAGGAGGGCCACCCAGGCAGGAGGGTTGCTCTAAGGCCCCCAAGGGCAAGCAAAATGCCTGGGCCGCGAAATCTCGGGAGAGTACCGCCCCCCAAAAAGTCACAAAGCAAGCTTCCCAGGCGCCGGCGCCAATCCCTCCTCTGATGGGAAGTCAGATTGCCTTCCCTCCTCTGCCCCTGCAGGCAAGTCTGAAGCTAGCGAACTGCAACACCTTCCGCTACGACCAATTAAACAAAGATGGTATTGCGTATCGGGGCACTGCAGCGTTGATCCATATTTCCATTCCCTACTCCGAACTAACCACGCCCATATTTGAATCCCTAACCAGTTCAGGTGTCCGTATCGAATACGGCGGCCAAACCTTCAATATTTACGGTGTATACCGCCCCCCTGGCCTGAATATCAGATCTCATGACCTGGAGAGACTACTCACTCTGGACGACCAGACTGTGGTCATGGGCGACTTAAATGCGAAACACGAAGACTGGAACGCACGCACCACGAACACAGCTGGTCGTCTGCTGAGAAAACTTGTTCGTAACAATGATTACGTGGTACACGTAACGTGTAAACGTAGACCTCAGAAAGTGCTGGAACTCGTTAAGGTGCCCAGTACTGAAATCCAAACTAAACGCCCTCTCCCAAAAATTGAGAATGGCCATGCAGGACTGGCGCGGCGCTTCCTGGGAGGACCTAATCGACAAAGTTGGTAAAGGCAACAGTGGAAAGCTGTTCAACCTTTGCCGCTAACTAACCTAAAAGCCCCCTCCCAAATGCCCTCTACGAGATGATAATGGCAAACTACATTTCTTCAGCCACGATAAGATGGAACTACTGGCTCACCACCTCGAACAGCAAATCGTCCTACACCCAGAAACCGATGGCCTCGCCGACCACTACGTAGAGGTCAGGGAAAGGGTGCGACGCTTCCTCGATTCCCCTCCCTCTGACGACGACATCAAGGCTGTCTCCTTCATCTCCCCGAAAGAGGTTCGTAACACAATAAGAACACTCCCCATTAAAAAAGCCCCTGGAACAGACTCTCCACTCTCACTCTAAAACAACTTCCCCACAACATGATTGCTGCCATAACACGTCTTTTCAATGGTATCCTTCGAACCGCCCATCTACCGGAGATCTGGAAAAGAGCTCTCATCATAACTATCCCCAAAACAGGCAAAGACCGCCGCCTTCCGGTCAACCAACGCCCTATCTCCTTACTCTCGCACCTAGTGTAGCTGCTTGAGAGTTTGGTGCTGAAGCGAATCTGTCCTTATCTAGCGCAACGTGAGGAACAGTTCGGATTCCGCGATCAGCACTCGACCACTCTGCAGTTGATCAGGGTCCTTCGCCACCTTAGCGAGAATTGAAATAAGAACCACACAACGGTGGGATCCTTTCTCGACACCGAGAAGGCGTTCGACTGTGTGTGGCACGAGGTCCTCATTTTCAAACTTTTAGACACCAATACCCCGCGCCATTATGTAAGACTGATTGCCGACTTCCTCACCAATCGAATCTTCACCGTCTCCATAGATAATGTTCTTTCCCTTCCAAGAAAAATTGAAGCAGGTGTCCCACAAGGCAGCTGCCTTTCTCCTTCCTTTTCTCCGCCTACACTAATGACTTCCCCACACTAAGCCACGACCAACTACTTGAGGGCGAAGACTTGTTTTCTGCCAAGACAGTAGATGAACTATATAAAAATGCACAACAAAGTTTAAATGTTGAAAATAACTGGCTCCAACAACACCTGCTAACTTTAAACACCGATAAAACTAGCTTCATTCAATTTTCCATGCGTAACGTGCCGTCATCGCATGCAGACCTGACCATTTACATAGACCTGAACATTTATGCACATCACTGCAGAGACCCTTTAGCTAACTCGTGCGAGTGCCCAAACATTACCAAAACCGAGAAAATAAAATACCTTGGTATTGTTATTGACAACACTCTTTGTTTCAAGCAACATATAGAGATTTTAAATGACAGAATACGTAAGTTAATATTTTTATTAAAAAAACTACGATCCATCGCGGACTCAAAAATAATCAGACAAGTCTACTTTGCTTTATGCCAATCATTACTAACTTACTGTATTACGTCATGGGGACGTATGGCTAAAACATCATTACTAACCATAGTGAGGGCACAGCGAGCCGTTCTTAAAGACTCAACTTTCGCCCTTTCCCTTTTCCCACTGACCTCCTCTTTAAATCCTGTAAGGTACTAACAGTTAGTCAATTATTTGTATTAAACACAGTACTAAAACAACACGCCGCGCGGCCATACAGCACTGAAATTACTAATAAAAGAGGGAAACATATTGTTGGCTATAATAATATAAATATAATACATACTTTCTCTTCTAGATTTTTCTTATTCCTTGGTCCCCTTCTTTACAATAGGCTTAATAAAAAACTTTGTTTCTATCCTTATTCTTACGGTATGACGAAAAGAATATTACAAGAAGCCCTTCTCAATATGTCGTATGAAGAAACAGAGGATTTATTAACAGTTTTATCATAAGTATTATTAACATTTGTCTTTTATTATTTTTAATTTGTACACAATTTTCTTTTTCTTTTTGTAATTGTTTATTTTGTATTTTTATGTCTAGCAATTTAAGTCTGAAACACAGGGTGCTTCTCACCTTAGCTCAGACAAAACTATGTTTGTACCTTTTTAATGTATGTCTTTATTGTAATATTTTATATTTGGCTTGGTCTGTATTCAAACCCATGACCCACAAGCGTAGACTCCAAATTGTACAAATTAAGGCTCTACGCGTTATCACCGGTGCGGGTCACTATATCTCCAACGCTGCAATAGCCAGGGACCTAAAAATCCCCATCGTAGAAGAATTCATAATCTGCACTTCCAAACGCATTTTTGACAGACCTGACAACATATTCGGCGTGCCTGTCTTCGCCAGGATCAGAAAAAAGGTCATTGAGGAGTTTGTGGTGGGAAGTCAAGGGGTGCAGTTGGGGTCTACCTTGGACGATTTTGCAAATTGATTTTGGTGGACTTTATAATATGAAATTGGTGTAGTTTGGTGTTATAAATGCTCGTGCTCATGGAACAATTTGTGAAATAGTTAAAGTGGATTGTTATATGGACTCGTATAGACTTGTCACCATAACCTCCCGACCACGAGGCATCAACGAACATACGCCATCTTTGATGCTACTTGTTACAACTTTACCGTACAACACCGATACTTAGTATCTCAATTTACTGGACATTGGCAGAATCACTGAAATCTCGGTGGAAGCCATTTTATAAAACAGAAGAAGAAGAAGAAAGGTCAGTGCTATTTTTATCGTGTAATGTAGCGAAGACGCCGCGTTGCATGCCTCAACCCCAGTAATTTTGGATTCGCAACATTTTGTTCAAAATTCATCATCCCGCATCACCAACGTGTTTTCTAATGTTAATCGAGTTGATATTCAAATATCCTGAATAAGTGTGGTGTGGCACCGTACTGCAAATTTAATTGTAGATGTTACGGGGTCGGGAGATTTTAACACTCAACATTTAATAACTGTATAGTTTGAAGACACAAGTATAATAAACCAAGTCATATTGAAACAAACCGACAGAAACACACATTACCTACTGGTTTAAGTTTACTGTTTCGTGTGAAGATATTGAACATTCACTGTGAAGCATTTCTCCATAGCAACTTTTGTTGATCGAAGTAGGTTCATCGCGATAATGAATTTTCTCAATCAGTAATTCTTCATAGTTAACATTATAACTTTCATAGAAGTTGTATTTCTTGTGTGTTTTCATATGTTTGTTGATTTTCTGCCCAAACAAATATAATTCTTTCTTTCTTTTTATGACAGTAACTTGTATACTTACAACGTTTATTTTTACGACAAGTATCGGATAAAAGTTTCGTAACGATTCGAAAAGTTAACGAAGAAGTAAATAACGTAATACAACAAGAAACGAACAACAGTTTCGTTACGATTTAAAACATACCTAAAGGAAAAGTCATTACGCTCCATCCCTAAAACGCGACTGCCGAATCGCAGTGCGCGCACCCATGATTTGATTTGCTGACAGACAGATATGACGAATCTAAATGGGTACGGTACAGCTTTTTGCATTTTTCTCTATCATTTCACTTATCCAAGGTAAAACTAGTAACTCTGTGAGTGAATTAATCAAACATATTACAAACGAGCGAAAAACATAACCCTATAATAATAAAATATTTTTTGTTATATTCCTGGATGGAGAAAATAATGTCATGCCGATAGATCTAGAACTAGACAAGAATGTACAGCTTTATGATTTCATTCCATTAACATACTCGATCCTACGACAAATTTTTATTAGCGGGACCGTTTTGAGGGTAGACGTAATTTTTAAAATGTGTGGTTTCTGGATTCTCGCGCATACACACATTGCTATTGCGTTGTAGCGTCATCGTGAAGTGAGTGTTAACTTAAATTATTTAAATATGAGTAAGTGCCATTTAGTGAAATCTAAGCGTGGCTCAAATATGCTGATAATAGATGGATATTCTTATCACTTGAATAAAACAATTGGAGACAAATATTACTTGTAAGCGACGCGCCTTCAATTTAAGTTATAATAAAGACATTATTACACGTAGCTAGGGAACTATGTAAATAGCTAGGTTCTTTATTATCCCTTCCACTAGATATAAGAAAGATTAATAAGCATATATTCGATCCAGAACGCTTCTCTAGCTGGACACGTTTACTCAGGTGTACAGCACGAGTTTTCCAATTCATAGATTTACTGAAAGGAAGCCTTCGACAGAAGAAGCAAGTTCACGCAACTAAAGATAAAAGTTGGAAACCACAGAAGTCCACCAAACAGGAGAAACTTAAAACTCCGTTTCTTCTCAAATAACCGGATAGAGTATACAAGCTGCTCGAAGAAGAACACTTCAAGAAAGCCAAAGAAGAATTATACAAATTAAGAAAGTTCCAGTAGACTCAAGAAGATCGACGTTTATATTGATGACGATGAAATCTTAAAATTGAGAACCAGAACTAAGAAAATTTATATCGAAGAGCAAGACAAAAATCCAATCATACTGGATGGAAAACATGAAATCAGTCGTCTCATCATCGAATACTATAACAGGAAATTTTTTCACGGAAATACAGAGACTGTCATCAATGAAATCAGACAAAAAAATTGGATCTTGAGTCTGAGAACAACAACAAGAGGGTTGATACATCGTTGTCAGTGGTGCAGAGTAAATAAAAGTGTACCTCAAATACCACCCACAGAAGATCATCCAATAGAACGTCGACAGCATCATCAACATCCGTTCACCTGCTCGGCTGTCGATTATTTTGGACTAATGCAAGTAACCATTGGACGAAGACATTCAAACGAAGGAATCGGGCCAAACACTCCCGGGGTATCCCCTGGGAGGATCTCGACCTTAATGAGTCGACACCCCATATCCGACCCGCTTCACCAGTGGTGCACGCAGAGGCACCCTGTTCCCCCTGCCCGACCGCGACCGCGACCGTCCCCAACCGCTTCGACACCCTCCCCATAGAGGAGTGTGACTACTTCGAAGATGACGCCGAATCGTCATCCACCCCCGCTCCCCCGCCTGCCGTGCTAGAGTCTGTCCCCGAGTCCGAGGAAATGGAGACGGAGACAGCCTCCCAAGGCACCCCAATCCCACCCTCCGGAAGGGAGCCCCAACCTGAGCCGTCGTAGTGCTCCGACGACGACGAATTTACCGTCGTCGCCGGAACAAAGCGGCAGCGCAAGGCGAAGGCTGCCCCTAAGGACACCCCCGCCTCTAAGGCCGCCAAGGCCACCCCCGCCCCTAAGGCCACTAACGGCTCAGCCGTGAACCAGTCCTCCCCCCCCCCCCCCCGACCGAGACTTCCACTGGCCGGAAGCCCAAGCCACCTCCGATGGTGGTCATTCAAGATCCCACAGTATGGGAATCTGTCTCCCGCACTTTTAATGAGCGGAAAATCAACTACTCCCGCACAAACGCGAGGTCCGAGAGCTGTCTCGAGGTAAACGTCCCCACTATGGACGATTACCGCGCTCTCACGCGCCTGCTCAATGACCGCCAGATTCCCTGGCACACCTTTGGTCTCCCGGGACACCGTCAACTTCGGGTTGTCATCAGAGGCATCCCTTCCTCCACGTCCCTTGACTACGAAAAGGGGGTGATTAGGCTCATTAGGACCGTAACGCGTTCAGTGACTCATAATTAGTATAAATACGAGGTTTCATTGTTATCAGACAATTAGTCTTTGAGCTATCGTCAACCAAGCAACATAATCGGGAGTGAAAAGTGAAATATGGAAAAAATCGAATATCGTGCCGTTATAAACTTCCTTACCAAGCAAGGAAAATCAGCTGCGACCATAATGGATGAGATGTCATCGGTATACGGTGACTCTTGTCCATGAAAAACCATGGTATACTAGTGGCACAGTTTGTTTAAACAAGGAAGGGAATCCCTTGAAGACAACCCGAGGCCGGGCAGGAGCATCGAGGTGACCACGCCAGAACTTATTCAAAAAGTCGAAAAAATTGTACTCGAAGATGCTCGACAAAAGAAGAAACAACTCGCAGAAATGGTTGGAGTATCCGATACAACCATTTTTAAAATCCTGCACGATCATCTTGGCATGACTAAGGTCAGCGCAAGATGGTTACCGAGAATGCTCACGCCGCCGCAAAGACAACAACGCGTAGAGTGTTCACGTGCATTTTTGGACCTCTGCAGTGACGACAAGGATGGTGTATTGAGTCGAATTGTTACTGGAGACGAAACTTGGGTTCATCATTATGAACCTGAGTCGAAACAAGACTCCATGCCGTGGCATAAAAAAGGCACAGCACCCCCCAAGAAGTTTAAGGTGTCACAGTCAGCTGGGAAACTCATGGCAACGGTCTGTTGGGACTCAGAAGGAATATTGTTGATCGATTATAAAGATAAAGGTGTTTCTATAACCGGAGAATACTACGCTTCAATATTAGGGCGACTAAAAGAAGCCATTAAAGAGAAAAGACGGGGAAAATTGACGAAGGGTGTGCTGCTTTTGCTCGACAATGCGCCCGTCCACAAGAGTCGCGTTGCGTTGGCTGCCCTGCATAAGGTGAGCTTCGATATTTTAAACCACCCACCCTACACCCTACAGCCCAGACCTGGCCCCGAGTGATTATTACCTCTTCCCAAAAATGAAAAAAGAGCTTCGGGGTAAAAAAAATACCACCGATGATAAAGTTAAGGAGATATTTTGAAGACAAAGATAAAACATTTTTTTATGAGGGTATAAATAAATTAATTGAAAGGTCTGAAAATGTATCCGTCTTGCAGGTGAATATATTGAAAAGGAAAAATAATTTGGTTTTTTTATTTTCACCCCTTACCCCCCATTCCGCGAACTTAAAAACGCTCCCTCGTATGTCAAGGAGACCCTCATCGCCCAATCCATTCCCGTCCTGGAACTCCACCGCATGTACGGGAAAAACAAAAAGGCGTACCCAATGGTACTTGTGGGTTTACCCAACAATGCCGAAGAGAAGGCCATTTTTAAAATCCAGACATGCGCTGGACTCACCGCCTTCAAAATTGAAGCCCCCCACAAGCGTGGCACTATCGGACAGTGCCACCGCTGCCAAAAATACGGGCACGCAGCCCGTAATTGCCATGCCACCCCTCGCTGCGTGAAATGTTTGGGGGACCACGGCACAGCGGATTGCGACCGCATCCGAACGCCCGAGAACGAGGCAAAGGCGGCTTGCGTCCTTTGCGGGCAGGAGGGCCACCCAGGCAGGAGGGTTGCTCTAAGGCCCCCAAGGGCAAGCAAAATGCCTGGGCCGCGAAATCTCGGGAGAGTACCGCCCCCCAAAAAGTCACAAAGCAAGCTTCCCAGGCGCCGGCGCCAATCCCTCCTCTGATGGGAAGTCAGATTGCCTTCCCTCCTCTGCCCCTGCAGGCAAGTCTGAAGCTAGCGAACTGCAACACCTTCCGCTACGACCAATTAAACAAAGATGGTATTGCGTATCGGGGCACTGCAGCGTTGATCCATATTTCCATTCCCTACTCCGAACTAACCACGCCCATATTTGAATCCCTAACCAGTTCAGGTGTCCGTATCGAATACGGCGGCCAAACCTTCAATATTTACGGTGTATACCGCCCCCCTGGCCTGAATATCAGATCTCATGACCTGGAGAGACTACTCACTCTGGACGACCAGACTGTGGTCATGGGCGACTTAAATGCGAAACACGAAGACTGGAACGCACGCACCACGAACACAGCTGGTCGTCTGCTGAGAAAACTTGTTCGTAACAATGATTACGTGGTACACGTAACGTGTAAACGTAGACCTCAGAAAGTGCTGGAACTCGTTAAGGTGCCCAGTACTGAAATCCAAACTAAACGCCCTCTCCCAAAAATTGAGAATGGCCATGCAGGACTGGCGCGGCGCTTCCTGGGAGGACCTAATCGACAAAGTTGGTAAAGGCAACAGTGGAAAGCTGTTCAACCTTTGCCGCTAACTAACCTAAAAGCCCCCTCCCAAATGCCCTCTACGAGATGATAATGGCAAACTACATTTCTTCAGCCACGATAAGATGGAACTACTGGCTCACCACCTCGAACAGCAAATCGTCCTACACCCAGAAACCGATGGCCTCGCCGACCACTACGTAGAGGTCAGGGAAAGGGTGCGACGCTTCCTCGATTCCCCTCCCTCTGACGACGACATCAAGGCTGTCTCCTTCATCTCCCCGAAAGAGGTTCGTAACACAATAAGAACACTCCCCATTAAAAAAGCCCCTGGAACAGACTCTCCACTCTCACTCTAAAACAACTTCCCCACAACATGATTGCTGCCATAACACGTCTTTTCAATGGTATCCTTCGAACCGCCCATCTACCGGAGATCTGGAAAAGAGCTCTCATCATAACTATCCCCAAAACAGGCAAAGACCGCCGCCTTCCGGTCAACCAACGCCCTATCTCCTTACTCTCGCACCTAGTGTAGCTGCTTGAGAGTTTGGTGCTGAAGCGAATCTGTCCTTATCTAGCGCAACGTGAGGAACAGTTCGGATTCCGCGATCAGCACTCGACCACTCTGCAGTTGATCAGGGTCCTTCGCCACCTTAGCGAGAATTGAAATAAGAACCACACAACGGTGGGATCCTTTCTCGACACCGAGAAGGCGTTCGACTGTGTGTGGCACGAGGTCCTCATTTTCAAACTTTTAGACACCAATACCCCGCGCCATTATGTAAGACTGATTGCCGACTTCCTCACCAATCGAATCTTCACCGTCTCCATAGATAATGTTCTTTCCCTTCCAAGAAAAATTGAAGCAGGTGTCCCACAAGGCAGCTGCCTTTCTCCTTCCTTTTCTCCGCCTACACTAATGACTTCCCCACACTAAGCCACGACCAACTACTTGAGGGCGAAGACTTGTTTTCTGCCAAGACAGTAGATGAACTATATAAAAATGCACAACAAAGTTTAAATGTTGAAAATAACTGGCTCCAACAACACCTGCTAACTTTAAACACCGATAAAACTAGCTTCATTCAATTTTCCATGCGTAACGTGCCGTCATCGCATGCAGACCTGACCATTTACATAGACCTGAACATTTATGCACATCACTGCAGAGACCCTTTAGCTAACTCGTGCGAGTGCCCAAACATTACCAAAACCGAGAAAATAAAATACCTTGGTATTGTTATTGACAACACTCTTTGTTTCAAGCAACATATAGAGATTTTAAATGACAGAATACGTAAGTTAATATTTTTATTAAAAAAACTACGATCCATCGCGGACTCAAAAATAATCAGACAAGTCTACTTTGCTTTATGCCAATCATTACTAACTTACTGTATTACGTCATGGGGACGTATGGCTAAAACATCATTACTAACCATAGTGAGGGCACAGCGAGCCGTTCTTAAAGACTCAACTTTCGCCCTTTCCCTTTTCCCACTGACCTCCTCTTTAAATCCTGTAAGGTACTAACAGTTAGTCAATTATTTGTATTAAACACAGTACTAAAACAACACGCCGCGCGGCCATACAGCACTGAAATTACTAATAAAAGAGGGAAACATATTGTTGGCTATAATAATATAAATATAATACATACTTTCTCTTCTAGATTTTTCTTATTCCTTGGTCCCCTTCTTTACAATAGGCTTAATAAAAAACTTTGTTTCTATCCTTATTCTTACGGTATGACGAAAAGAATATTACAAGAAGCCCTTCTCAATATGTCGTATGAAGAAACAGAGGATTTATTAACAGTTTTATCATAAGTATTATTAACATTTGTCTTTTATTATTTTTAATTTGTACACAATTTTCTTTTTCTTTTTGTAATTGTTTATTTTGTATTTTTATGTCTAGCAATTTAAGTCTGAAACACAGGGTGCTTCTCACCTTAGCTCAGACAAAACTATGTTTGTACCTTTTTAATGTATGTCTTTATTGTAATATTTTATATTTGGCTTGGTCTGTATTCAAACCCATGACCCACAAGCGTAGACTCCAAATTGTACAAATTAAGGCTCTACGCGTTATCACCGGTGCGGGTCACTATATCTCCAACGCTGCAATAGCCAGGGACCTAAAAATCCCCATCGTAGAAGAATTCATAATCTGCACTTCCAAACGCATTTTTGACAGACCTGACAACATATTCGGCGTGCCTGTCTTCGCCAGGATCAGAAAAAAGGTCATTGAGGAGTTTGTGGTGGGAAGTCAAGGGGTGCAGTTGGGGTCTACCTTGGACGATTTTGCAAATTGATTTTGGTGGACTTTATAATATGAAATTGGTGTAGTTTGGTGTTATAAATGCTCGTGCTCATGGAACAATTTGTGAAATAGTTAAAGTGGATTGTTATATGGACTCGTATAGACTTGTCACCATAACCTCCCGACCACGAGGCATCAACGAACATACGCCATCTTTGATGCTACTTGTTACAACTTTACCGTACAACACCGATACTTAGTATCTCAATTTACTGGACATTGGCAGAATCACTGAAATCTCGGTGGAAGCCATTTTATAAAACAGAAGAAGAAGAAGAAAGGTCAGTGCTATTTTTATCGTGTAATGTAGCGAAGACGCCGCGTTGCATGCCTCAACCCCAGTAATTTTGGATTCGCAACATTTTGTTCAAAATTCATCATCCCGCATCACCAACGTGTTTTCTAATGTTAATCGAGTTGATATTCAAATATCCTGAATAAGTGTGGTGTGGCACCGTACTGCAAATTTAATTGTAGATGTTACGGGGTCGGGAGATTTTAAAACTCAACATTTAATAACTGTATAGTTTGAAGATACAAGTATAATAAACCAAGTCATATTGAAACAAACCGACAGAAACACACAGTGTCATTACATTACCTACTGGTTTAATATTGAAAATTCACTGTGAAGCATTTCTCCATAGCAACTTTTGTTGATCGAAGTAGGTTCATCGCGATAATGAATTTTCTCAATCAGTAATTCTTCATAGTTAACATTATAACTTTCATAGAAGTTGTATTTCTTGTGTGTTTTCATATGTTTGTTGATTTTCTGCGCCAAACAAATATAATTCTTTCTTTCTTTTTATGACAGTAACTTGTATACTTACAACGTTTATTTTTACGACAAGTATCGGATAAAAGTTTCGTAACGATTCTAAAAGTTAACGAAGAAGTAAATAACGTTACAACAAGAAACGAACAACAGTTTCGTTACGATTTAAAACATACCTAAACGAAAAGTCATAACGCCCCATACCTAAACGAAAAGTCATAACGCCCCATCCCTAAAACGCGACTGCCGAATCGCAGTGCGCGCACCCATGATTTGCTTTTTTCTGTCGCGCGACGCGACGCGACTATCGCGTCGCGGTGCGTGCTTACCCATACGGACAGACAGATATGACGAATCTAAATGGGTACAGCTTTTTGCATTTTTCTCTATCATTTCACTTATCCAAGGTAAAACTAGTAACTCTGTGAGTGAATTAATCAAACATATTACAAACGAGCGAAAAACATAACCCTCCTTCGTCGCATAAATATTCCAATGTCTATCATTGAGGAAAAATATTTTTTGTTATATTCCTGGATGGAGAAAATAATGTCATGCCGATAGATCTGAACTAGACAAGAATGTACAGCTTTATGATTTCATTCCATTAACATACTCGATCCTACGACAAATTTTTATTAGCGGGACCGTTTTGAGGGTAGACGTAATTTTTAAAATGTGTGGTTTCTGGATTCTCGCGCATACACACATTGCTATTACGTTGTAGCGTCATCGTGAAGTGAGTGTTAACTTAAATTATTTAAATATGAGTAAGTGCCATTTAGTGAAATCTAAGCGTGGCTCAAATATGCTGATAATAGATGGATATTCTTATCACTTGAATAAAACAATTGGAGACAAATATTACTTGTAAGCGACGCGCCTTCAATTTAAGTTATAATAAAGACATTATTACACGTAGCTAGGGAACTATGTAAATAGCTAGGTTCTTTATTATCCCTTCCACTAGATATAAGAAAGATTAATAAGCATATATTCGATCCAGAACGCTTCTCTAGCTGGACACGTTTACTCAGGTGTACAGCACGAGTTTTCCAATTCATAGATTTACTGAAAGGAAGCCTTCGACAGAAGAAGCCAGTTCACGCAACTAAAGATAAAAGTTGGAAACCACAGAAGTCCACCAAAAAGGAGAAACTTAAAACTCCGTTTCTTCTCAAATAACCGGATAGAGTATACAAGCTGCTCGAAGAAGAACACTTCAAGAAAGCCAAAGAAGAATTATACAAATTAAGAAAGTTCCAGTAGACTCAAGAAGATCGACGTTTATATTGATGACGATGAAATCTTAAAATTGAGAACCAGAACTAAGAAAATTTATATCGAAGAGCAAGACAAAAATCCAATCATACTGGATGGAAAACATAAAATCAGTCGTCTCATCATCGAATACTATAACAGGAAATTTTTTCACGGAAATACAGAGACTGTCATCAATGAAATCAGACAAAAATATTGGATTGTCTGAGAACAACAACAAGAGGGTTGATACATCTTTGTCAGTGGTGCAGAGTAAATAAAAGTGTACCTCAAATACCACCCACAGAAGATCATCCAATAGAACGTCTACAACATCATCAACATCCGTTCACCTGCTCGGCTGTCGATTATTTTGGACTAATGCAAGTAACCATTGGACGAAGAACAGAAAAACGCTGGGGAGCGCTCTTTACGTGTTTAACAACAAGAGCGATTCACCTCGAATTATCAAACTCACTCAGCACCAGCTTTATGATCATGGCATTACGAAGAATGTCAGCCAGACGAGGAACACCCAAAGTCATATATAGTGACAACGGAACAAACTCCATAGGAGCCCACCGAGAACTAGAGGATGCAGCCTCTCAAGGAGATGGAAATTTATACCGTCTGGGAGTTTGCAATTATGCAAATTTAGATAAAAAAAATCTCGTAATTGTTTTTCAATTTTATCAATATTATGACTATTTCCTCACCTTAATTGTTATTTTATTTTATACTAGTTTTATTTAATTCCTAATTCAATGAGATGAGTATTTCCCATACTTAATTATTATTTATTTTAGTTTTATTTAATTCCTAATTCAATGAATTCAAATGAATGAAACAAAATGAACAAGGTAAATCAAAAAATCAGTAATATTAACGACAGTATTCATATTATTCCCTTTCTATTTATGTAATGGCACACGGACGGTATAATTGCTCGTGTCCCCGTGAATCTCAGTTGGTGGTAGCTGAAAATCAGTGGTTTGTTCTGCGAGCAAACGTATCGCTGAGCTACAACCTTTTGGTATCATTGCGGCACACATGCTAAACAAGAATCAACTGTCAATTTTTCTTTTCTTATGTGTATTTTTGTCTTTGTATTTTTTGTTTGTATGTGTGTCATTCCGGTTTCAATAAAGTTATTATCTATCTATCTATCTAGTATGGGAGGAGCTTGGGAAAGGATGGTGCAAACAGTAAAGACAGCATTGATGGTCGTCCTGCAAACACGGTCACTTCTCTCGACGGCGGATTGGCATGTTCGTCGGCGATCGGGTACTGTGGAAAGCAGCAACAATGGGTTGCCCGCAGGGATCGGTGCTTGGACCCACGCTTTGGAACCTTCTTATGGACGACTTGCTTCGACTGCCTCTTCCTGGGGGGGTTCGGCTCGTGGCGTACGCCGACGACGTGACGATACTGATAGAGGCCGACAACCGGGCGAGCATAGAGGCGAAAGCCTCTGTGTCTTTAGGTCTCGTCGGTGAGTGGGGCCAGAGGAACCGTCTGGAGTTTTCGCCGGGGAAGTCTGCAACTATGACTATCCGGGGGAAATTCCAGCGTCCTCCCACCATCAGATTCGGTTCGACCTCTATCAGGAGCGTCGCCTCGGCCACGGTGCTGGGAGTGGTGGTCGACTCGGGTCTCTCGTTCGCCCAGCATGCGCTGTCGATAGGGGAGAGGGCGGCAAATTGCTTCGGCAAAATGTCACGGGTTTCGGCGACATCCTGGGGAATCCGTTACAAGGCCCTTAAGGTCTTGTATCGGGGCACTTATGTTGCCACGGTGACGTATGCTGCGGAAAGTTGGTTCCACCGTGTGTCCTTTCACGTTGTGCGGAGTGTGCTTTTGCGCACCCAGAGAAACGCCTTGATCCTTCTGACCAAGGCGTACCGGTCGACGAGCTCTGCCGCCCTGCCAGTGTTGGCTGGTGTGCTGCCGGCCGACCTCGAGGTAATTCGGGCTGGCAGACTAGGTGAGGCGCGCGAGTCCGCGCAATCCAAGGAGGAGTTTCAGCGTGCCAAACTCAGTATCGCTGAGTCCGCGTTGGCCGATTGGCAGTCGCGTTGGGACGCATCGGGGGATGGGCGAGAGTCGTATCGATTTTTCCCGGACGTGGCGGCTCGGTGCAAGTTTACTTGGGTCGAGCCGGACTATGAGACCACACAGATCCTGTCAGGACATGGCTGTTTCAGGGCGAGGCTTCACCGGATGAAGCTCTCGGATACGGGGCTCTGCTTCTGCGAGGAAGGAGTTTTGGAGGACTTGCACCATGTGCTGTGGGAATGCTCCCTTTATAGGGAAGAGCGTAGGGTTTTGCTAGATAATGTGGTTCCGCTCGAAGTGGGCCCGGTATACTACACCGATCTTGTAGGAAGTGAGGCGAACTTCAAGCGGCTAGCAGAATTTGCGCACCGGTGGCACAAATACCGGAGCGGCCTCGAAAGAGGCATTACCTAGGTCCGGGCTGAGACGAGAGGACGGGAAGATGAAGGATGTATGAAGAATGAAGAATGAATAACGAAGAATAAAGAATGAAGAGAGAAGTATGAAGAGAGAAGAATGAAGAGAGAAGAATGAAGAATGTAAAGAAGAAAGAAATGAAGAATAATTGAATGATGAAGAATGCAGTAGAAGAAGACAGAAGCGGCCGCACAACCGGCCGGCAGCCGAGCGCAACACAACTGTCAAGTGTTCGTGCATGCTCCTCGCGAGCCGAAACCCTAGAGATCGGGACATCTTTTTGTATTCAATAATTTGTAGAATGTTTCGGGCTCTATAACCGAAAGGTTGGTGAGCCCATGGGTGGCGGAGTGGAGAGATTAACTCTCCCGGGACGAAAAGTCCTAATCATGGACGCATCATTACCTCGAAATACTTGGCCACGAGGAGAACTGCAAAGAGTATATCCTAGACCAGACGGCCGAGTCAGAATTCTGGACGTAAGAACACCAGGAGGAATACTACGAAGATCGACTCGTCGCATCGTCATCCTTGTTCCAGCAGTCAAGTCGCAACCTCACAGTGGCGAAGCCTCCATAGAACACGATTCCCACCGGCTTACCTTGGCGATTTCTAAAATATACATTTTTTTATTATTTTCAATAATAGCTTACCCCGCTTCCTACACTTTCACAAAAATGTATTACCCCAACCTATTGACACACACTGTCTTATGTAAGCCGAGGTTCAACGGCTTTCAGATCGCAAACGCCATAATGACATTGCGCGCTTTGTAAAAATATTCTTCTATATGCTGGATACAAGTATATTACGCAATATATTATATTACGCAAAGTATTTGAAATAGCAAACGCACACAAACACAGTTTACAATCATATGACGCGAAGTGCGACGCGTTCCCCGCTCCAGCAACCGGCAACCCGATCAAAAAATTGGGAATTTGCAAATGCCAAATGTATGCAGATCACTCACACATGCATAAACAAATACAGTTATTAGTTCTAAGTAGGTACTTGTATGTCGTAGATTGTAAGTTGACGTCATTTGGAGAAAATGCGTTGTGCAGTTTGTTGCCGCTTCTTCTGCACTCCGCCTTGGAAGCGGTGTAAACTTAGCTTTAAGGGTGCGCTAGTCAGGTGTTTCGCCATACAAATTCTGTAGGGTGATGACTCCGTTGTTAGGTATGGTCTGTTTAAAGTTTTTAATTCTATCGATTTGTTTTGTCGTTATCTATGCTTGTATGGAATCATAATTGTAAAGTTATAAGTACTTTAAAAGTTATGAGTCTCAAAACATTCCGTTTTAACACGTAATTTTAACGCATCTTTGGGTACAATTAAATACCGGAAGGAGTATAAAATCTCTAAAACAAATTTCATACAAGCATAGTTTGGTTATTAAAAAATATAAATTATTTTACTTTTAATAAAAACATTCAGCTGTTTTATCACAAGAACACTTCTCCCAAACGCATACTCGCAAATTTTTAGACGACGAAGATTTAGATTTTCTACAATATTTGTGTTTGCACACACTAGACTGTTGTTCCGATGTGCTTATACATCAGTGTAAATAGTTCCGCACCGTTCAAAACCGAGTCTATCCCTTTCTCAGCGAAATAGCACGCATTTTAGCCACGTGCGCTGACGAGTTCGAGTTCCCGACTAGCGCATCCTTAAGTAATTTATTGACGTTAACAATAACATAACATTGTAAACCAATTGTAAATGTAAAGTGACGTTCAACAAATGATATTTAAAATATCTTAAGATGAATAAAATTTTTGACTATTGACATGCAAAAGCCTCGTAATAATTGTTAAAAGATAACCCGCAAAAAGATAGCCTACCAATCTTTATTTGTATCACGTAAGGTTTCGTTTCGCTTGAAGATTTCGTCCAATCATAGCGAGCGGCTACTTTGGCGCGGCTGGCTGACTGACACTCGCTATTACTAAGCGCTCATCAGCACGGGTGATTTATGCTAATTTCTTTATTGTGATTATGTTAGTGATAAACTTGTTTGGGTGTGAGAAATAAGTGAAATTTTAGTTGCCAAGTGTTGTGTTAATTCTTTAAAAAATAGTTTCGTTTCGTTTCCTCGTAAAGGTTTGGGTTTATAGTTTATTTCACTTTGTTATTTGTCGTGACGCGGTTAGACGAGAAATGGCGGCATTGATACAAATTGACTGTTGTCTTACAGATTATTTATTAAATGACCTAACTTCGTTCTCCAATCAATCTTTCGAAAATAAAAAATATATCATTAAAAATGGACGGGCTTGTCCCGATATAAAAATTGATTATAGGCGTAAAGACGGATTTTTCAAACATTTTCGCAGTTCTATGTATGATAAATACAATTGGCTAACGGGCAGTTGCAAATTAAATAAATTATTTTGTTTTCCATGTTTGTTGTTTTCCGATACAAACAGTGCTTGGAATAAAACGGGTTTTTCAGACATTAATAATTTGACAAATTCGGCTAGGAAACATACTCAAACTGAAAAACATTTACGCAGTTGTTTATTATTACACGATTTTGGAAATAATAGAATAGAAACATTTTTCGGCAATAGTTATGAAGCCCATAATCGAAAAGTGGAGCGTAATCGAAACTTAATGAAAGGTTTAATTGACACTGTTGTTCTTCTTGGAAAACAGGAGTTATCTTTCCGCGGCCATAGTGAAAACTTAAATTCAGACAATCGTGGCAACTATGTAGAAAAATTGTTTTATTTGAGTAAGTAATAGTTAGTAGGATGCTGTTCAGCAAGTGAAGTTTCACTTATTTTTGGTTCTTGTTTTTCTATATATTATAACCCCTGTGCGAGTGACTTGTGCTTAAAACGGCTTTTTTCAAAGCCACTTTTATCATACTAGACATGCACTGTTCATATAATACCAGTGATGTCATGTATGGTGAAGGTGGTGAACACTAACAACACTAACAAGTGGCATGAAAAACTGCATACAACGCACGCAACGCAAGCAATGCACCATACCTAACATTTCGCCGTAGTTATGGGAAAGGTAAACTAACTCAACAAACTTAGGTATGTAATTTATTGCATTTTTTATTATTTTTTTACAAGATATGAAATTTTGCTTATTTAGGTGTTATCCGTTTTTTTGATCCGGCTTTACCTTTCTTTTTTCTCACCCCACGCCACTGCAACCTCAGGATGGAGAGCTTCGCACTGCGGGGGAGACTGTTAGCGACGCGCCTTAAATTTAAGTTATAATAAAGAAATTATTACACGTAGCTAGGGAACTATGTAAATAGCTAGGTTCTTTATTATCCCTTCCAGTAGATATAAGAAAGATTAATAAGTAAATGTAAATCCATCTGGAATAAGATAGACTATAAGAGTAAGCGAGACAACACTATACAAACGGGTCTTATCGAGCCATAACGAATATATACCATAACGAAGACAGCTTGATACGGTTACGAGAAACTTCGGGTGTTAGACCCGGAACGAGTGTCGAGCTGACGCTCCTGACTCGAGCCAATAACTCCGCAAACTGAAGAGTGCGGGTGAAATTCAGACTGGGAATGAAAAATTTTGTCTTATTATTATTGGGTGTAAACACCTTCACTCAGTGGCGTAACCAACTGAGTGTTGCAAAGGGGCAACAATTTTAAGTTTGGGGGGGGCAGATTCTTAGGGGACGATGGAGTGAATGATTTGGGCAGCGTTCTGGGAGAGGGTCTGGGAAGATCAGGGGGGGCATTTGGAGAACAGGGCGCGATGTTACGCAGGTGCATGTTTCTATTCGGCGCGTTGTCAGCCCTGTCGAAAATACGTTTGGCGGTTTGGGTGATGAAATTTTCAACGCTAGGGATTTTCAAGTCTCTGTTTATGACTGCGTTAGACACGTATCGGCCCGCACCAGTAATAGTACGCAGCGCCTTGTTCTGTACTATTTGCAGTCTACGCTTATGGGTCAAGGATGTGAAAACATACCAAGCCGGAGACGCGTAGGTCATTAGAGACCGGACATATAGTTTAAAAAGTCTTAGTTTAGTCCGAAGGGGAAGGCGGGATTTGAAAACGGGGCGCAGTTTTACAGCTACCGCGTTGGCACTGTTATTGACATTGTTTATGTGGGCGTTGAAACGTAGGGCATGGTCAATTGTTACGCCTAAGTACTTGACTTTTTTGCGCCAAGGGAGAGACACTCCCTCGAGAGTAAGTTCGGGCGGTTTTTTGCCGGTGGTTTTGATTAGGATGGCATCAGATTTAGCAGCGTTGATCCTCATACGCCATTTCCCCAGCCACTCGGGGAGTAGGTCTAGTTGTTTCTGCATTCTACGCGCGGCAATGGATGGGCTGCGGCTATCGGTAAATAGCGCGCAGTCGTCCGCATATAGGGCCACTAGGACACCCCTCTCACCCTCAAGAAGTTGATCGTGGCTAAGAGTGGGAAAGTCATTGGTGTAGGCGGAGAAGAGGGAAGGGGAAAGGCAGCTGCCTTGTGGGACACCTGCTTCAATTTTCCTTGGGAGGGACAGAACATTTTCTATGGACACAGTGAAGCTACGGTTGGAGAGGAAGTTAGCAATGAGTCTCACATAGTGGCGCGGAATATTGGACTTTAAAAGTTTGTAAATGAGGCCTTCGTGCCACACACGGTCGAACGCCTTCTCAGTGTCGAGAAAGGATCCGACCGTAGTGTGGTTCTTGTTCCAGTTTCCGCTGAGGTGGTGAAGTACCCTGATCAGCTGCAGAGTGGTCGAGTGCTGGTCGCGGAATCCGAACTGCTCCTCACGTTGCGCTAGGTGAGGACGGATTCGCTTCAGCACCAACCTCTCAAGCAGCTTCACAAGGTGTGAGAGTAGAGAGATGGGGCGTTGGTTGATAGGAAGACGGCGGTCTTTGCCGGCTTTGGGGATGGTAATGATAAGGGCCCTTTTCCAGATCTCTGGAAGGTGGGCGGTTCGGAGGATCCCGTTGAAGAGTCGAGTTATGGCCGCTATCGTGTTGTGGGGAAGTTGTTTGAGGGTGAGAGTGGAGATTCGGTCTGGTCCAGGGGCTTTTTTAAGGGGAAGCGATCTTATTGCATTTCGAACCTCTTTGGGGGAGATGAAAGAGACATCCTTGATGTCATCGTTAGAGGGAGAGGAATCGAGGAATCCTCGCACCCTTTCCCTGACCTCTACGTAGTGGCCGGCGAGGCCATCGGTTTCAGGGTGTGGGACGAATTGTTGTTCTAGATGGTGAGCTAGTAGTTCCGCCTTATCACGGCTGGAGAAATGAAGTTTGCCGTTGTTGTCGCGTAGAGGGCATTTGGGAGGGGGTTTTTTGGTTAATTTATTTATTTATTTATTTATTTATTAACGCACAACACAGATTACAACTATTACAAAATAACATAACAATAAAAAACAAACAAAAAAACAGGCTATAATCCAAAACATGTGCTTATACAAATTGTTACAAAGAGTTGGAGTGTCTAAGACAATAGAACGAATACATAAAATACTTACTTAATATCTAACATTAAAATAAAGGGTTTCGGAATAGGTATCATAATTTACAATTATTTGTGTGTTGCGCCCATATCAGGCGCAAGATACATTATATTTTTTAATATCTTTACAAAAAGTGGGAGCTTAGAAATAAATATGTCAAAATCAGGATTAGATACTGCTATCTCATTGCATTGTCGGGCCATCCTTACAATGGGGTTATAAAAAGAGGTGTTATTTTTATAAACTTGTAGTGAAAAAATACCTATTTGGTTAGATCTTCGGGCACTGTATTTAATATTAAAAGATATTTGGGAAAGTAAAGCGGGAACATCAAGTTTTGAGTGAATTATTTTATAAAAGTATAAAGAATCAAAATACTTCCTACGAGTCTCTAACCTTTGAACATTAAGTTTTTTCAATCGCGTCTCATAATCAATAGTCGTACGTCTCATCTGGTGTCGATAACATAATATTCGCAGGCATTTTTTTTGAACTCGTTCTATTTCATTAATATGGACTTTGTAATGCGGGGACCATATCGGGCTACCGTATTCTAAAATAGGTCTGACCAAGGCATAGAACAAATAAAGAACTGATTCCGGCTTTTTGAAGTCCTTAGTGGACCTAAAAATAAATCCAAGAAGTTGGTTAGCCCTATTTGTTATAGATTGATAATGGGCTCGGAATGTGAGTTTGTCATCGAAAAGAATGCCGAGATCTTTAACCACATTGGATCTTTTAATGATATGGTTAGCAATCATGTAATCTTCAACGATCCCATGGCGCCTATTAGTAAATGTTATAGCGAAACACTTATCAATATTAAGATGCATTAGATTTTCTTTACACCAGTTTGAGAGAGTATCCAAGTCTTTCTGCAGCATATTGCAGTCATGGCTGGTATGGATAGTTTTAAATATTTTCAAATCATCAGCGTATAATAAACACTCACAAGATAAGCGCTCTATGAGATCGTTAATGAAAACAACAAACAGTAGTGGCCCTAAATGTGAACCCTGTGGCACACCAGATGTTATGTCAATGGGAGAAGAAGTATAACCCTTTAAAGTTACTAATTGGCTTCTTTTACTGAGATAGGATGTCAACCAGCGCAAGAGATTGCCGTGAATGCCGTATGTGACAAGTTTATTACAAAGTCGTCTATGATTTACTTTGTCAAAGGCTTTTGAAAAATCCGTATAAATGGAGTCGACTTGACCTCCTTTGGCAAAACTTTTGCAAATATAATTTTTGTATTCTAAAAGATTAGTTACAGTTGATCTAGCTTTAACAAAACCGTGTTGTTTATCGGAAATCAAAGGCTTAAGATGATTATATAACTGATCGCAAACCAATGATTCACACAACTTTGCGAAACATGATAAGATGCTTATTTGTCTGTAATTTTCACAACAATTCCTGTCTCCACTTTTGAATATCGGAACAATATGAGCTATTTTCCAACGTTTAGGAAAAACTCCAAGCGTGAGTGATTTATTTATGATAATGTATAATGGAGTACATAGCTCACTCGCACAATTTCTTACAAATAGAGGCGGTATACCGTCAGGGCCAGGTCCTTTTTGAGTATCGAGATTTTTAAGTTTTTCCAATATTTCCTTTTCGGATACGTTAATTTGGCCAAGTGTACCTATTGCTCGACATTCTATTACATTGTGATTTTTGTTAGACTGATTCACGAAAGGCATACTACTATGAGACTCAGGCTCAAATACTGATCCGAAGTACTTGGCAAACAGCTCGCAAATACCCTGGCCATTCGATGAAGAGGAATCACCAAAGTGCATGACCTGTGGTATAGAGACACGACCTTTTCTATCATTTATATACTTCCAAAAATGCTTTACATTGTTTGACATAGAGTCTTCTATAGAAGCAATATATTTTTTATAGCAAATATCGATGAACTTCTTTGATCGAGCGCGTAGTAGAGAAAATGCGTCGTAATCCCTAGGATTATTATATTGTTTGTATAGTTTATGGTATTTGTTTTTTTCTTCAATACATTTTATTAGAGATTTACTATACCAAACAGGATACCTTTGCGATTTAAATGAGGTTAGGGGTGTATGGCTCTTAATAACTTCGAAAAGCTTTTCATAGAATGTATCTAAGCACTCATCTACATCGGGGCTTGATAATAGGTCGTACCAATTAATTCCGCTTAATTCCTGATGAATTTTATCGAAATTACATTTATGAAAATTCAAACGTCTATTGCTTTGGCTACTTAAACTTTTTTGGACACGAGTTTGCAATGACAATTGAAAATCTAATGCAGGATGATGCCTATCCTTTATACTCAGTGGTTCTGCTTCGATGACCGTCAAAGATTCAAAAGAAGAAAGTATCAAGTCCAGATAGCGGCCATTTTCATTGGGAATAAAGTTGCTCTGATGTAAGTGGCAAAGTGACATAAATTCTTGCAAGAGTGTCAATCTCTTACCCCGAGAGGCATGTGTAATCTCATCATCAGAAGCAAGAGGAGAATAGTCGGGGGTATTAAAATCTCCCACAATTAGGTAATTTTCATTTGGACAGAAATTTAATAATACTTTTTGGCAATTAGAGTAAAATTCATCTAACTTTGAAATACTTAGATCCGGAGGTAGATAGCAAATACATATATTAAGTTTAGTTGAATTACATGTATCCGGTATTATTGTTAACCAAATGTCCTCCAGACTGCTGTCCCAATATGTCTGACGGATAACTTGATATGATTTTTTAATTGCTAGTAGTACTCCACCACCTTCTTGTTTGGAAGAATTACTGTTAATCAAACGGTCTCTACGAAAAATGTTATAACGAGAATCCATGACTTCTCCATCAAATATGCTCTGGTTTAGATTTGTTTCCGTCAGACATACTACGTCATAGTCAGAGTTTAATATATTTTGATATAACTGTGGCAGTTTAGTACGCACTCTATTAACGTTCTGGTAAATAATATTAATCATTATGAAAGGCTATGGGATACACAGTATAAAACTAGTTTTTCTACAGGTGCAAACAATACGATGAAATTATTTCAAGAGCTTGCTGAGACAGTCAACAGATTTAATACGGTGAGCAGGGCTTTGCTCGTCCTTACGGATGTAAATTTGACCGAAACGAACCCACACAAACTTAAAATTATTGTCTCTACAGAATTTACGAGATGCACTATGCACTTCCTTTGCTTCCGGGGATAAATGTTCGGCCACGTAGATTCGGCGAGTTTCTCCCGCAAAACCGATATGTGTTGAGGCAAGTTTATCTCTTGGGTGCGCTTTATTAAAGCGTGTCACTGATGACAGAATCAAATCACGTAGTTTTTGTGATGACAAAGTCACAATAATGTTACGTGGTCTTTGTGTAGAAGGATCCATTTTAGCGACCCGGCGGCATGCTTTTATATCAGCCTCGGAAATATCTATTTGTAAGCACTCACAGAGTTTTTTGAAAATGCCATTTAAATTTTCATTTTTATTCTCAGGAACTTCGTGTATTTCAATGTTCATATCACGTGAAATCTTTTCAATTGCTTGTACTCTTGATTGCAGTTGGTTGAGTGAGGCTTGTGACTTTGACAAATCAGACTCCAGTTGCTTAATAGTACCTTCTTTCTTTTTGATTTCTAACTTCAGATCTGCTTGTTCAGCTGATAAGAAGTCAGTTGTAGAGTTCAAATCGTTCTTTAAATTTTCTACAGCTCGATTTACGTGAGAGATAACCATTTTCTCTATATCCTTATTAAGCGCAGCTCTCAAATTGGTCATGATCAATGAGTCAGGTGCCAATTTTTGGTCAAAAAGTCTACTAATGCTTTCCATCGTAACGGGTTCATTAGCCAGATTGGTACATGTGGGAATAACCCTACTGCAACTGGCGTTAATGTCATGTGATGCATCATTAAAAGAGACATTCATAGATTCATTAAAAGATGGTATTTGGCTTTTTTGATATCGCTGGCGGCACGGGGTGTCGTCGTTGTGTGTACGCCGGGTAACGTTCTGACAATAGGGACAACTCAATGACTTTATTTGATCAGATGTAAGTGCCTTGCCCGCCTCGTTTGTTAAATTTAAGCATTCAAAGCAGTATTCTGTTTTACAACTATTGCATTTTAAAAAGTTGTTACTCTTCAGTTCTGATTTGCAGCCGTGACAAAACATTTTTGTTCAAAATTTGACAGACACGTACAAACACGATGATCAGAAGTACCAGGCGATCATAAAGCATTAGCAAGTAGCAAAAAGCTCGTACAATGTCCGGCTTTGTATCTTGTTGTAGACTTGTGGCAGATAAATTCAAAATAGCGTAAAAATGCACGGCGCGTTTAAGCTGCGATGCGCCCAAATGTACCAGGCGATCAGAGTATGTAAGGAGCAGTGAGCGCTCACCTCATCCGACGTCACGGTGGCACCGCCCCACGCTTCGAGGATTCGCAGAAGCAAAATAAAGATGGCCGCGCGACGACAACCGCACCAACGTCCGTAACCAATAAGGCGTAGTTTATTGACTCCGCCCCCTTGAACGATGCGCAGGAGCTGTAGGCGGGTTCAATTCCGGCGGCTTGTAAGATTGGTGGGGTCAGCAAGCGTGGAAGATGACTCACCACGGTGCACTGTGCTGAATGTATTGATGGCTCTTTGTTGTTTATGTTGTCCTATTTTTTGTCGGCGATTTTTCGAGTTTAAAATTATAATAAAAACTTAAAAAAATAATAATACAGGTTCTCTTAGACACGTCTGAACTCCTCAGAGGTCCGGGGGGGGAAAAAAAAGATAATTGACGGCAAAGGTTGAATAGTTTACCGCTGTTCCCTTCTCCAGCTTTGTCAATTAAGTCCTCCCAGGAAGCGCCGCGCCAGTCCTGCATGGCCAATCTCAATTTTTGGGAGACGGCGTTTAACTTGGATTTTAGAACTGGGCATCTTAGCGAGTTCCAGCACTTCCTGAGGTAACGTTTCTCCAGTAGTAGCGATTTTATGTGTCTCGGGAGTTCCGGCCTGGAAGGGCGGCGAGGAGTGGCTGTAGACGAGGCGGATAATGCATCTTGGATGTTAGCACTGATGAGATCAGTGGCCGAGTCCACATCATCACCACTCACTGGGTCTTTCGGGAATGGGGCTTTATTCAAGACTGCTCTGAATTTGGTCCAATTGGTTCTAATTTTAGGGGGTCTGGATGGGTCGTGGTGAGAGGAAGAGGAAGAGTGGATGGTCGTGAGAATTGGAGTGTGTTGTGTGCAGGTGTCAAAGATGACCTCAGTGGAGATGGGAAGGGAAATGTTTCTTGTGATGGTAATATCAAGGATGTCGGGATTGTGGTTGGGGTTGGTGGGGTAATGAGTGGGGGCAGGGGGGGCGTGTACTACGAGGTCATTGCTCCGAACAAGATTTCTCAGCAGACGACCAGCTGTGTTCGTGGTGCGAGCATTCCAATCTTTGTGTTTCGCGTTTAAGTCGCCCATGACCACAGTCTGGTCGCCCGGAGTGAGCAATCTCTCCAGGTCGTAGGGTCTGAAATTCAGACCAGGGGGGCGGTATACACCGTGAATGTTTAAGGTATGGCCTCCGTATTCGATGCGGACACCTGAGCTGGTTACGGACTCGAAGATTGGGGTGGTTAACTCGGAGCAGGGGATGGAAGTACTGATCAATGCTGCAGTGCCCCGATACGCAACGCCATCTTTGTTTGATTGGTCGTACCGGAATGTGTTATAATTCGCTAGTTTTAGGGAGTCCAGAGGTTTGAGCTTGGTCTCGCCCAGTAGAATAATGTGGGGATCGTAATTAATAGAAAGGAGGCGAAGGTCTTCGATCTTATCCCGGATCCCCCCGGGGTTCCAATAAAGGATCCTCAGTTCGTTGTTGGAGCTGGGCCTTGTTGGGAGAGGGTCGCTCCCCCGGTGCCCGTTGACCAAATCTCTGTGACAATCGCAGCCAGCTGGTGAGCCAGGTGGCCGAGAGTCTCCGCAATTCTTAATAGGGCTTGGAGAGCCGGATGGTGTGTAGATGGGGGGGAGGAATTGTGCCACATCTGAGTCCTCTGAGTAAAGGGGGCTGTGAGGGCGGGAGTCGGCCGTTGGGGGGATTGAGATGGGTGAGCTTGTGGAGTAGTTATGGGGGTGGTTTCTTGTCGGTGTTGACTTTGGTGTTGAGGGGGGGCTTGCGGTTCTGATCTTAGTGGGGGTAGCACCTGAGGCTGTGCCAGGGAAGTTTCTTGGGGTGGAGTCTTTCTTCCACGGCGACGTCTTCTGGGCATTGTCCGAGCATTCGCGGGATTTGCAGGGGGGATTAGGGTGGTGGGGGACTGAACTTGAAGGGGGAGTGGACGCTGAGAGGCGTTTCTTGGGGGGGGAGAGGGGGGTAGGAGTTGTTCTTGAGGTTGAGTGGGGAGATTGCGAGGCATCGGCTTGGGGGTTGCCCTGACTGATGTCTCGCGGTCTTGGAACTGGGGGGGGGACCTCCTCTGACCTTTTTTGGGAACAGTTTGCCAACCCTCGGCAATCTCTATATCGCTTAAGTTAGCGGAAGTAGAGGCAATAGTGGGGATATTTCTCGGGGGGGCAGTTTGGGGATGAGTTGGAGGGGGGGGAAGTGGGGGTCGGGTTAAAGAGATCTCCGGAACGGGAGAAGATATTTGAATGCCACGGCGGCGGGCCTCATCGCGCAATTTGGGGCATCTGGTGTCATTGGCTCTATGTGAGCCTGTGCAGTTGGCACATTTGGAGGGACCGTCGCGGGGGGTGGGGCACTCTCTTGATGTGTGGGCCTCCGAACAGTGGAGGCATTTGATGGGCCTGTGGCAACCGGCCGAAGAGTGTCCGAAGCCTTGGCAACGGTGGCATTGGGGAACACGTTTGGGGGCCCGCCAACCCTCAATAGAGATTCCACTCATATTGGCTAACATATTGATAGAAAACAATTTAGCTTGGTCAGCCAGGGTTAGGTGTTTGATTTGTACATGGTGTATGCAGCCGGGTCTACCATGTTTGAGAAAGATGGGCCTAACGTGAGTGGCATCGAAGCCTTCTGCTTTAAGTGCTTCTATGATAGTATCAGCTTTAGTGTCCCATGGGAGGCCCTTAATGGCCACTTTGGTGGGGATGTCGGTTTCTAGTGAAAAGCAGTACCAGCTGACCTGGCTTGTGGCTGAGGCCTCTTCCAGGTGCTTCTGAATGATCCTGTATTCAATATCGGATTTTGGGAAGAAACGAATGCCCTTTCCATAGGGTTTCCCATTGGGGGGGTAGCCTAACTTGTCTCGGAGTGTTTTAAAATGCGACTCCCAGTCGGGCAAGTTATCCACAATTAGGGGCGGGTATCTTGTTTTGTTAACGTTTTCTTGGGGGGCCATATTGCCCTCCGTAGAAATTTCGGTGGATACGCCCGCGGTTAGTTGCCTAGCAACGGCGGTGGGCGGGGAGGATACGGTCGTCACTGCGCCGTGATTGGTCCGCGCGGCCTCAGCGAAGGTGAGGCGAGCGTTGGGTGTGCATGTAGCTGTGGGGCTCGCGTGGGTTACGGACGACGAAGTATTATTGTAGGATGTTGGAGTTATAGTAGGCGGAGTAGAATTGACTCGAGAAGAAGATGGGGAAGTGGGTTTTTTGGGGTTTGGAGCCTGATGTACCACAGCATCCACAAACATGCTGTGGCCCACGTCATCTTCCTCGCTGTCTGATTGTGCAAAAGCGCGGGAAGGGGGAGAGAGCGATGGGGAGGCCGGTGGCGTGCGAAGTGCACGCGGAATCAAATTAATATCGCGCATGGGCGTTGAGGGCGAGATGTTGTGGCGCGCCCTCTTGTCATCGTGGCGAGTCAGGGGCTCAGAACAAGGGGACGCCGAAGATGAAGCGCGGCGTTTTTGCCTTAGCGCGTCAATGGACTCTACGATTTCACGTACACTGTTGTCCATGATGTTGCGGACAGCGATTGGGCGGTTGGGGGTGTTGGGGGAGGCTCCGAGTGAGCTTCTCGGTGGTACAGGGGGTGGTTCACCCGATACGGGGGAGCTCATGATCAAGCAAGGGGGGACGGCAAAAACTTAAAATAGGTACTTACTCAGTAGGTAGTGAGATTAGGTAAGGCCTCGGCGCGTGCCAGCCTGCCAGGTGAGACCCGTGGGGGAGGCCCAGCAAACCGCCCGCGAGCAGCCGTTACGGTGTACCTACCCTAAGTGCCGCCACCAAGGCATAGCCAAGCAAGCGAGAAAAACAACTTATAAAGAACAACCTATAAACCCTTCACCAGACTACACTGACATGCAAAGATTAGGCACTATCAACACAGCAATATGAACACAGCACTATAGACACAGCACCAGCACCAGTACATATCACACATCCGATAAGGTAGACGATTTTCAAGCTCTGTGCGGACGAATTTGCGCCACCACCATAGCGTGCGAACCCAAACGCGCCAAGCAGAGGAATGACAGCTTGATAGACACAGCAATATAAGTGTATAGTTGTTGAGCAATACCGTAACGAAGACCCCTTAAGGTTTTTTAAGGATATCTTAAATATAGGGTGTTTTTGGACAAATTGAACTGAAAGTGATTTGGATTTGTAAGATCTAACCATAGAAAATAAGTTTACTGGACTTAATGCTATCATACAAAAAACCGGAAAAATCAGTGTTTTTCGTCTAGACAGAGACAAACTTATGAGTAAAAAAGAGAAAGCGATATTAGTGCCGTGTGCAAAAATTCCGGCCTCCTGATTGTTCAGGAAAATGAATAAATCAAACGGCGGTTTGTATGGGGCATTCAGTTGCACTGACGACATCCCAGTCGCCAGCCAGGTGGAGCTGGCGCTGTACGCGGACGACGCAGCCTACTATGCGTCATCCAAGAACACATATCATATCTACATCATCATAAGGCTTCAGCGTACCCTAGACGCTCTACCTGACTGGCTCTCCAAGTGGAGGCTGTCAGTGAACGTCAGCCAGACACAGGCCATCATAACGGGACACCGCCATCAACCGCCACCTCTGCAGTTACTCGGCGAGCCAGTGCCGTGGCAGCCGCACGTCAAGTACCTGGGGGTCACAATTGACCGTGGATTGACCATGCAGCCGCACGTCGACGATGTCGTTTCGAAGACGAAGTTGGCCAGAGCGAAGGCAAGGCGTCTTGTCCTCGCGCTTGTCCCTGAAGACGAAGTTCGGGATCAATAAGACATATATTAGATCCCGCCTCACGTACGCCGCCCCGGCTTGGTACGTGTACTGCTCGGAGACCAACAAAAAGCGTCTCCGAGCCCCACGTTACGTCAGGAACGCGACAATCTTCAGGAACCTGAAGATGGAGGGACTTGACGCCTTTGTCTCCCGTCTGGCAAACCAGATGTTCAGCAGAGCGGACGCGTCGGCGCATGCCCACTTACGCGGCATTGCGCCCCTACACGCCCGCCCGCCAGACCGCCGCACCAAGCTATCGCCCCAAACGCCATTGACGCCAGCGCTGCCGCACCCGCACCCGCACCCGCGGCCGCGCCGGTCTATCTCCCGTGATCCCCAGCACTAAACCCAGGAACACCGCAGGCCGCCACGGCCACCCCAACGACCTGCCCATAACTATGGGCAGCGACGAAGTCACTGCAGAGGACATAGTCCTGACCAGTTCCCTCACCACCCCAACAAGAGGAGGTAGAGAAGGCCAAGAGTCGGGGCATTCAGTTCTCCTTTAGCTCTAGTATAAGTAAGAAAAGGTAAATAAAAGTGCAATAGTGGCTATTATTCAGTGTTATAGTAGCTTTTTATTCAGTGAAAATTCAGTGATCATCAAGTACGGAAATAGGCATCCCTCAATGCCTGCTAGCCCGACCTCCTATACAGTCCAATCCGTTAACACGGGCTGTCCCTGGTTCAGGTTGCATCGCCGCTGCTATCGCCCCCTCGCCGCTTTCGCCGACCGATAGCAGCTACCCGCTGCCTGTAGCCCACCGAAGAAAAATTCAGAATAGGACGCCGTGTTGTTACATTACTGGATTATAAAAGAACCGACGGACTCCACCACCGTATTGAATTGGATACAACAAGACGCCAAACGATATACTCCATTTGTTCACGACAGTCCAAGTTTCGTCGAGATCGGCCCAGCGGCCTGGCCACAATGCTCATCGAAGTCGAGAACACGGTCAATTTCACGCCGCTCACACACGACACAGTTACGCCGGACGAGCCCCTGACACCCAATCACATCCTTACCGGGCCAAACTGCCATGATTCACCACCAGGGCACTTCAAGATGGGGGACCTGACCGCCAAACAACAGTGGCGGCGCGCACAAGCACTAGCAGACATCTTCTGCCGTAGGTGAGTGCGCGAGTACCTACTCATGCTTCAACACCGGCGGGAGCCTCACAACGCTGATGTTCCACCGAAGGTCGGTCTGAGCAGCGGCCTCCAGAGAGCCACCAGGAAGATCGTCGTGATACCAGGGGTATCGCCAGGCGGCGACGGCGGGAGAAATGTTCACGACAGTCCAAGTTTCGTCGAGATCGGCCCAGCGGTTACGAAGACAAGCGCGGTGCACATTTTCGAAAGCACCGTGCGATACACCGACGGGCACTATGAAGTGGGCCTGCCGTGGCGCCGCGACGACGCACAGCTGCCACCGAGCTTCAATGCCGCCTTAAAACAGCTCAGAAATCTTGAAGCAAATCTGGAGAAGGACCCAAACGAGAAGGAGCAATACCACGCCAAGATTCGTCATATGCTGACGAGAGGATACGCCGAGCCCTGCGACGGCACGGAAGACGCCAGCCCTGTTGCGTGGTACCTGCCTCACTTCGCAGTCCGCAACATCAACAAACCGGGCAAAATAAGAGTGGTGTTGCCAAGACACACGGAACATGCCTCAAGGACCACCTGCTGCCGGGACCAGACATGCTGCGATCGCTCAACTCGATCCTCTACCGCTTTCGAGAGGGTACCTATGCAGTCACGGCGGACATCGAGGACATGTTTATGCGCGTCAAAATCAGAAAAGAAGACTAGTCTTGGGCCTTCTATGGGACGTCGGCGCAGACAGCCTCAGCTTCAACATCGCGCTGAATTGGGTCCCCTGACGCTCTCCGAACACGAACGAGAGCACCGACGAAAAGAGAAGCCCTAGCACGGTCATGAGCATCTATGACCTTCTTAGCTGCTACACAATAACGGCTAAGATTACGCTACAAAAGCTGTAGCGCCACCACACTGCTTGGGATGAACCAGTGCCCGAGGACGTCGCGGCCGACTTCGAATCCTGGTAGTTCGCAGTACAAGAAGCTACATTAAGATTTGATGACAAGTGATTTTAATATTGTCAGATAGATTGTCATAGAAAAAACATATTGTAAATGCAAAGATAGATAGTTAAATAAACAAATAAAATAGATAGGTCATAGGTTTAGGTTCTAGGATAGGTTTATACGTAGGTAGGCAGTCTTATATTTCAAAATACATAATCACTCGTGTTTTAGTTTCATTTCCCACAATTCTAGATCACTAATAAGAAATAGTTTCTTATTAGAAATAGGTTCTAATAGGATAACATAGTTTGTACGTAGACAGACATGACAGACGCATAGCGCGGGGTATGAGGTAGAAAACGCGGCATTTTTATTGGGCCGTTCGTCGTGCTCACCTAGTAACTAATCGAAGTACGAAAAATAGGCATAAAATTAGCACAGTACCACGCTCGCTTCACGGACCGCCAGTCTGACTACCTTCAAATTTTTTATAATTTTTGTGGATAAGTTCGAGATACCCTCATTTCACGCCCTCGCCGTTTCGTTGGTCTCCGGCCCTGAGAGACCCCCTCGAGCGGCACCCAGCGCATTCTGCGCCGGCGGGGATAACCCTAGCGTGAAATCTGTGCCCGGGACGCCCGGTTTGATTGGCCCGTGCGCGCCTAGTAGTCGATCTCCCACCAGCGGGTCTCACCGACGAACGGTACGTTTGGGTAGTCAACCTGGTGCCCTGACTGGCTGCTTAGGGCGACTCCCCACCCGCGCGTCTTCGGGCTCCGGAATAGAGCCCATCCAAGAAGAGGACGACGCTAGGCCGGCTCATTCCCGGCCCGCGTCGCCCGAAACACCTGCCGCGTTCGCGATGCCTAGCGCCGCGACACCGAGCCAGCCGCCTGTTGCCCGCCTCTCCCATAGAGGCTGGCATGATCGAGACTTGGCCATGTTGGCCAGAGTCGCCGAGTCGGGGACCTTCTCCTCCGGCCTCGAGCGCTGGATGGCGATGTATCTACGCCTCCAGCGCAATGAACTCTGGGGCACTGAGCCCACCCTCGAGGACGCCACCGCCCTCGACTTTGCCCGTCGGGGCATTTTAACGCTTCCACCGGTAGATACGGCACACCGAGACATCCTGTCCTCGGTAATGAAGAGGACACGCAGCCCCACAGAAGAGGACCGCCCTAAGAAGCCGCGCGCCCTGGACATCGACCTTGAGGAAGAGTCCACTACTTCTGGGTCACTAGAAGATCTTCCTGCCGCCTGCCTGCCTACACCGCAGCACCCGAAAACCAGCCTTGAGGTGCCGAGCAAACCCCCGCATTAAGCGGGTTACGTTTCAAGCGCCCCCGGAGGCGCGGGCCTCTGGCGCGCCCCCGTTGAAGCACCCGCTAGGGCCGTCCCGCGCCGCGCGCCCGCTTCCGCGACGCCGACCACCGCGGCGCCCGCAATCGCCCCGATCACCCTCGCTGAAGCGATTGACGCTGCAGTCACAGCGCAGCCACTCATGGTACCGGCGCCGTCTTTCGCGCGCGTGACCGCCGGTGCCACCTTTGCTACCTCGGCAGTCGCCACAACGTCGACATTGACATCAAGAAGAAGCCTGACGTGGCCGCCACGGCCACAACTCTGAGACCCGCCTGCCGTTGCAGGCGGCGGCAGCAATCCGCTGTAGAGGACACAGTCCTAATCAGCCACCCCGACTCTGCCCGCAAGGGCGGAGTGCGAGAAGACCCCATCGTCGTCGCTCGCTTCACTTCGGTCATCACAGTGCTACAGTCAAGAACTCAAGAAATCGCATCGTATCGTGCTCACCATTCGCTGCCATGCTGGGACCATCTTATTTTTTTTTAAATTTTTTTTTGGTTCTTTGACATCCTGTTTCTCTATCACCCCACGTTAGCTGGCGCGCAACCGCGCTGCGAACCGTCATAGCGTAAGACAGCGTAGCATAGGCACATAGTTCATAAGCGACCGACCCTGCGAGGGTCCAAGCCAGCGCACGTTAGTGTACGCATCACGTACACTATCAAATAATGAAATAAGGTTTAAAATTTCAATTTTCGAATTTTTCCGCAAATTCAAACCGCGAAAATACAAGTAAAACTCAAAAGCATATGTACAATGTATGATAAAATATAGCATGTTTATGTTGCATTTCTTTTACTATGCTGCATCACCTGTTAGCTGCAGCAGTTGTGAAGAAAACATGGTGTGAAATGTAGAAAACTCTTTAGGAAAAATTGAGAAATGCTACGAGTGCGCCGGAGTGATTATCCGACTATCTACTAAATATTTTCGACGAAATTTCATCGCTACACTAGACGCCGACTGACCCTGGTAACACACAACCTCCGCACGGTAATTTCATCTGAAACATGCTCTGAGAGAGCTCTGCCACTAGTATGCAATATTGTTTATACTAATACGCAAAATTTGAAACATTGAGAAATGCTATGAGTGAGCAGGAGTGATGTTCCAATTATCTTCTAAATATTTTCGACTAAATTAATTGACGAAGACTGACCCTGGTAACACACGACCTGCGCACTGTAAATTTCATATGAAACGTAACGAGTTACAAGAGGAAACGAGCTCTACCAATTGAAAGATATAAAATAGTCTATTACGCAAGATATGAAAAATTGAGAAATGCTAAGAGTGAGCAGAAACGATGGTCCGACTATTGATAAAATTTCATCGCTATACTAGACGAAGAATGACTGGTAACACAACCTCCGCACGGTTAATCATGTGATGAAACACAACACAACACAAACAAACGGAAGACCAGCGTTGGCTTTATAACCAACATATGCTGAGTTGGGACCTATTTGAAGACGTACACAGTGTGAAACACGTGTGTTAATTGTATAATGTTTTATGTCCTGTGCTGTGTGTCTGCAAATAAATTATTCATTCATTCAAACATAACAGTTCCAAGAAGAAACGACCTCTGCCAGTTAGTAGACAAAAAATAGCCTAATAAGCAAGATCGGAAAAATTGAGAAATGCTTCGAGTGAGCAGAAGTAATAATCCGACTATGTTCTAAACATATTTAATAAAATGTCATAGCTACACTAGACGACGACTGACCTGGTGATACACAACCTCCGCACGATAAATTTTATGTGAAACTTACATATACCTAAGTTTCTTGTTTATTTTTCAGATCTTGTTACATTCAAATGATTTCTCATCAGTATATGATCACAAACGACTTACTTATAAAATCTTTTCTTTTCGTTAGAATGAAGTTGAAATTCATAATTTTTAAGCAGGTGCTATGTAAAAAGGCTTATTACAGGACTGATGATTTTGTAAACGACAAAAATATCTGGCTGGAGCTTGGCGCCGGACCCTCATAATGTTTTATATGTATTAAATTTCACGAAGTGGTACGTTTTGTACTTATCATATTTTGATTTGACATTAAAATTACATTTATTTAATAAATCATTTTTTTCGAAAATAATTATTTGACATCTCTCATTGAATTTTAAATTATTATTTGACATATTTAATTAAATTTTAAATTATCACATGACAATGTAAGCTAGCGTCTACATATTAGTTCTAAATAGGTACTTGTATTTCGTAGATTGTAAGTTGACGTCATTTGGAGAAAATGCTTTGTGCAGTTTGTTGCCTCTTCTTCTGCACTCCGCCTTGGAAGCGGTGTAAACTTAGCTTCAAGTAACTTAGAGACGTCAACAATAACATAACATTATAAACCAATTGTAAATGTAAATTGACGTTCACCAAATGATACTTAAAATATCTTAAGATGAATAAATTTTTTGACTATTGACTATTAATATAAGGAATAAGCAGTTATCGGTGAAATGAAATCTCCGGCGGCAGAAGAGTTAAGAGAGGAGCGGGCGGGCTGACTAAACGCTAAATTTTACCTCCGCCTAAAGTGATGACTGACACCCTCAACGGAATTATGTGACGATTCAAAAGCATACATTTTTTTCTATGTGACTACCCATAGGAAACTTGTTCATATTTGACGGTTGAGTCACCTCTTTAATGGAATGCCGACGTAATATCACACGTTGTATACCGTACGTAGCTAATACGACTGTAAACAAAAACAATGCAGAGTATATTGAAAATTGCACCAATTCTAACAATTAACATAATTTTAATGACTTTCTTCTCGGTTTCTTACTTCCCATAACATTTATATGGTTTCTCACCAGTAATTGACCACAAACGACTAATATTTACAACAACTAAGTATTTTTTTAACAGTGGGTTATAACCGGTGGTCCGCGGACCACTGGAAGTTCCTGGCAACATCCGATATGGTCCGCAAAGCCATCAGAAATATATTAAACAAGTGAAACCACTCACAAATATAACATTTAATTGTTTCTTGTCTGTTTTTCAGTTCTTATCGCATTCCAATGGTTTCTTACCAGTAAATGATCACAAACGACATTGTTAGTAAAAAGTCCTCTTGACATCGTTAAAAAGAAGTTGACATTTTGTTTTGTTGACAAGAAGGCTAGACGCAACTTTCCGACTAGACGCAAAATTTAACAAAAGCAAACAATTTTTTTATGAGACTCATAGGAAAAGCTGTTTATATATGACTGGTTGACTTACCTCTTTAACGAATTGTAGATAACACGACTGTATACAAAAACAATGCAATGCATTTTGACCAACACTCACCAATATAACTCCTTATCACACTCAAATGGTTTCTCACCAGTATCTGAACACAAACGACAATTTTCATTAAGTATTCCTAATACCTTTAGAAAGAATTGTTGTTATTAATAATACGAGGACTGTACACCCTAAGCTACCGTCACCAAGAAGGCTGGCTGCTTTTTCATAGAGGGAATGCAGCCAATTGCATAATATTGCATAATTCGGCACGAACACACCTTAATCGAATATAACTAAGCAGATCCCAGGCTCCGAAAGACTCCAGCTGAGGATGCAACGTAAAAACATGCCCAGATGAGAGACTGAGTATGACTAGGCGTTGGCTACGTAAGATCTCGCTACAGCTACGCGACCAATAAGAAAAAGCTACGAGATCTAGAAGTCATCGAGCACTGCGTGAGGAACGCGACGATTTCTTGCAAAGCAGTGTATTCAAAAGTTCCACCGACAACGACCGACTGTTTCTCGACAATTTCTCACCACATACAAATGGTTTCTCACCAGTATATGACCACAAACATCTATCATTTACAACGGTGTATTATTATATACAATATTTGAAAATTTGATTTGTAAATACGGAAGAAATTTAATTTAAAGACTCTGGCGTAAACTCAGCTATTAAAACCGAATTATTGCGGTTTACGAGACATAGTATAATTTCGTTGGAAACAGCATTAACCACGTCAATCATAGAGAGCACAATGAGCAAAGGTTTTAAAAATTGGATTGCGGACAACCACGTACACAAATATTGGTGCTGGTTGTTGCAATCAAATATTAACAACAGTGGACTCTCCTGGATACTGTTTAAACAAAAAAAATTATACCTAGATTCATTTTACCACACACTAAAAGATTACCAAATTAACAAAATGCTGTCATTTATAGACATTTATACAGAGTCAAAGATAAATTGCCATTTTTTTTTCATGACTGGAGTATTAATGCTCCCACTCATCATCATTACTTGTAATACATATTTATAAATATTATTTGTAATCAAACACAATTATTATTTACGCACAATAATGCTATATACGCAAGACCAAGTATTCTCCAAATACTTCTTCAAAGTACAAACGAAAGTAATCATGACAAAGGTGGACAGAAATTATAAATGACCAAAAATATTAGTTTGAAGTTATCAGAAAACAACCCGAAGGCAGTGTCAGTACAATAGAATTCTGTCAAAATTCTTAAGTAATCGACCTGCGTCTTTTCCCTTCTTTAAATTTAACTTACTTATAACTTTGTAAGTAGCAATTGAATAAAATAATTTTCATCACACCTACGAGTACCTCGTACACTAAAACATTTAGAGTGCAATTTGTAATTAGGGTTTTTCAGAAATGCTAACCTATTATGACTGATGGCAGTACTGAATCGTAGGGCCCGATGAGCCGCTGTCTTTGAATAATATTTGAGCAGCACACATTGTTGCCCAATAACACCTTCATCATCATTATATATTTAAGAACTTTGTTCTTGTCGGTGTTTCCATCTTTCCCGATCCTCAGCTATAAGAAAATTTTATAAGATGCCAAAAATAGTTAATGTTTCGTAACTTGAAAACGAAGACCTTCCGTTTCCTAACTTAAAGAAAGTTATTTGCCTTATAGTCCTTCCCATTTCAAATGCTTCAGTCGAACAAATATTTAGCCAGTTGATACTTATTAAAACAAATAATCGTAACGGATATGTACTACGTAACGGCTCTCATGATGACCAAACAAAGCTTCAGTTAAATACAAACCACCAAAATCATTACTAACCAGCAGCGGCTGGAAATGTAAGCAATAATTTTTAAAAATCCACATTTTTTTCATATCCTCTTTTCAGCGTTGGCAATGAATCTTTTGAAAACTCTTGTTACGGACAGAAGCGCGTTCAAACCAACATACAGTTCGGTAGTAGTAACATAGCTTGTATGTATAGAAATAGCAGGTTTTAATAACGTTTTTTTTTTAATGTAAATAAAGGCTTTTGCCCGTTAGTATATAATGTAAACTAGCGTAAATAGTTAAGTTTTAGCTATAAGAGGTTCCAAATAAACATACGCACGGTTGGTTGTTTATTTTGAATGCCATACATTAAGTGAGATGACCGAGGTAAAAGGTATGTGGTTTTTTGGTATCCCATGGTAGGTCATCTCACTTACAAGGTATATGTTTGGTAAATTGCGGGCTATGTACTGGGATTTTGGGATATTATGTAAAGTAATCCTATGTACTGGCCGCAACTATGCGCCACCTAGCGGCAGGCATAGGACAACAAGGTACCCCTTGTGCAGCAATACCGTAACGAGAACCGATGTACTATTTTCGGTATTGCTGCACATAGGGCCTAGTTTTATGTAATTATAAGCATAGATTTAGGTAATGCTTTGTAAATGTGAGACTATCTACCTAGAAAATAGTGCGGTGAAAGGACATTTTGGAAAAGTACGGGAAATGGAGGGGATGATACCCCGCACCCCGCTCACACCGCACTTATTCATCGAAGTGGGTAGTCTCACATAATCTCATGTGTACAAAAGCTATAAATATGAGCGCGCGGCCGCAGTCTGTGTCGTGCCGTGCTAGTGTTTAGTTATAAGTTAAAGAAAATAAATTCGAAGTGTTTGTTTCCGAATTCGCGCGTTTCAATTGGGGAAGACCGTGCGTCCGAGGGGCATATGTGTTATACAGTCCACTGCCAGTGATTTTGTAGACGGCGAGGTTTCAAGATTGTCGTCTACATCCCGTGGTCCACGCGAGCCGAATCAAGACCAGCCGAATCGGAGGGAGCCGAGGATCGAGGTGCCGGGTTGCCGAAGGAAGAGGAGCAGCCGGGTGAATCCAGGGGTCTAGGTTCAAGATCGGGTTGTTTTGTTAGGCGCGAACGCTAGCACGACACGACCATCCGACCGACCACACGTAAGTTTATTTTTGTAACATTTTGGTGTACGTGTGGTTTGTCGGACAGGGGGGGCTTCTTTGGAACCCAGGGGTTGTAACCAAGTGATTTCTATCCTGTTTCTATACGCGGGCGTACCGCGGGCCTGAAACGGTTTGAACCTAACGGTGTCAACTCATTCCGTTTCGGGTTTTAACGCCGATCAAGGCGGTGCAGTGAACAGGGCTAAGCTGCCAGCTACGCGCCTTTTTCAAGGCGAAGCTGAACGCCTACGCCGGTACGGTGTGTGGTGAATCAGGGCCGGACTGCAGGCAAGCCGAGGGTCATTGGCCATTCCCCCAGTGACCTGAGCACCTGTGAAGCTACACATTCTCTGCTGGGTAGGTCCTACCTTTCCATTCCTGCGTCACATCCATCCTCAGTCGGGTTCACCGCGTTAGTATACCCGGTTGGGATTGTTAGGAGTAGGGGCGGCAAGAAAGAAGAAGATGCCAACTACGCGGAAGCAGGCGGAGCAGATGGAGGCGGCCGGGAGCCACGACGATGCAAGGAGAAGGCTGACGTTTGAAGAACCACCAGCATCGCCGTCGGGTATCGATACAGTACCCCCCACCACCACGCGCAGGCACTTACCACCTACCGACACAAAGCAAATGGAAGCGAGCGAAGCCAACCGAGAAACAGGATACGAAGGGATGCAGCCGGGAGAGACTACGACGCAACCACGCCGAGCGGAATCAATACGGTCAGGGGCGTCGAGTGTAGTGTCTCGAATTCAGCAAGCAGAACTGCAAGCTGCGGAACGAATGGCCGTGCTGAAGAAAAAAGAATTAGAAATTGAAGCGGAGCTTGTAAGAAAGCGATTGGCTATGGAAATTACGTCAATCAGAGAAGAAGAGCAAGCCGTACCTGCAGAACAAGGCGACGTGCAGGAACGAGTGAATGAATGGCTACAGCGTAGTCTCGCACGACAACCGAAAGGGATAACCATGCCATCTACGTCACAGGACTTGTCGTATCTGCGTAACGCTACACGAAGAGAAACTTTAAGGGGAGAGCCAGGCGACCCGCGCCCATCCAATGATGATAAGGAAGGACTGGGAGAGGGGAGGAGTCGACAAAGAGGGTCGACGCCGACGCGCCAAGGCATCGATCGTTTAGCAGAGGTGTTAGAAAAGATGACACGACACAAGCCGATATCAAGACAAGGGATTGAATTACCTGTATTCAGTGGAGCGCCGTTAGATTGGTTACCATTCAAAGCAGCGATGCGGGACTCAACCGAAATGTATAAGTTTTCGCGAGCAGAAAACTTAGCCAGGCTACGAACGAGTTTACGAGGAGAGGCGAAAGAAGCTGTGTCGGCGTTGTTGTTCACCGCGTCCGACCCAGAAAGGATTATGGCTACTTTGGAGCAGTGTTTCGGCCGACCGGAAGTAATAATTGACCGAACATTGGATGATATAAAGAAGCTAAAGCCTCCCAGCTCAACAGCCAGTGATTTAAATAGTTTTGCTATCAAGTTGCAAAACATTGTGTGTACATTAGCTACGATTGATAACAGAGGTTATCTACAGAACCCTATGATTGTACGAGAGATAGTTGAAAAACTTAGCCCTCATCTCAAAGCAAGATGGTGTGATTATGCAGATCAACATAGCCACGCAGGAGTCCCAGAGGCGGCTACTTTAGCAAATTTCATGATGAAGGAGGCAGACCGGGCGTTGAAGTACGCCTACACTACGCCGAAGGCAGCTGTCGCGCCGCCCGAAAGGAGAGCCAAACCTAAAACAATGAAAGTGTATAACATACAAACGCAAGGATGTTTGGCGTGTGGCAACAAACATAACACAACGGAATGCTCAAAAGTAAAGGCGATGGACGTCGACCAACGCTGGGAATGGGCTAAGAAAGAAAGGATTTGTTTTCAATGTTTAAACAGCAAACATAGGCGTTTCAAGTGTACACAAAGTAAATGCGGAGTGAACGAGTGTACGAAGAATCATCATAGGCTGCTACACAAGGAGAGACCCAGCACAGAGACGGTGGCTGCTGCCATACACCACGCCGACGGGCACAATGTATGGCTAAAGATATGCCCGGTGCAACTAAAGGGGTCCCGAGGTACGATTAAGACGTACGCATTGTTGGACGAGGGAAGCTCTACGACACTCATAGATGAAGATTTGGCCGAGTTAATAGGAGCGGACGGACCGCCTAGTGCATTCGCCATACGCAGCGTGAACGCACACGAACCCGTGCCTAACAGTAAACGAGTGGTTTTGGAGATACTCGCCGCCGAACATACATACACCGTCAAGGCGCGTACCATGAAAGATCTCACGCTGAGTCGACAAAAGATAGACGCAAGGTGCCTGAAGAGTCCACATCTCATCGACATTGAACATGAAATATGTACTGAGGAAATGAAGCCTAAACTGTTGTTGGGAGCTGATTATTTGGAGCTGATTATAAGCCGTAAAATCAGAACAGGCAAACGAGGAGAGCCCGTTGCGTCCTTGACGAAGCTAGGATGGGTGATTCACGGAACGGCGCCACGAATGATGAACAAGGATGATGAAATCGTATGTCACACGTCGTACAGTAGAGCCGAAGATAAGGACGAAGAGCTAAGTAATTTAGTAAAGAAGCACTTCGAGTTAGACGCGATAGGTATCACCAAGAAAGTGAAGCCTACACCGTCAGAACAGAGGGCAATAGATTGTTTCAACGAAAGCGTAACGATTACGGAAGGGCGTTACCAAGTGAGTCTGCCTTGGAGGAGAGAGGATATAACGATGCCTCCTAGTTATGAAGCAGCATGTAAACGATTAAGCCACATAGAAAAGAAGATGGATAGATCTACTGCGTTTTGTGAAAAGTATACAGCGCAGATAGAAAACTTATTGAAGAAGGGATACGCCGTGCCCGCGGATGGGACAGAACAAGATAATCCGCGCCAGTGGTACCTCCCGCACTTTGCAGTAACAAACATAAACAAACCAGAGAAGCCACGATTAGTATTCGACGCGGCGGCCAAGATGAATGGAGTTAGCTTGAATGACGAGCTACTAGAAGGGCCAGACCTACTACAGGGACTTGCCGGCGTACTATGGCGTTTCAGACGAGGAGAGATCGGTGTACAGACGGACATATCGGAGATGTACCTACGTATACTCATACACCCATCCGACCAACCAGCGCAGATGTTTCTATGGCGTGGCAAGGACAGAGAAGGGCCTCCAGCCAAGTACCGGATGAAAGCGATGATATTTGGAGCCAAAAGTTCACCTTTCTTAGCTCACAGCGTGCGAAATCATAACGCAAGGAAGTATCAAAGCGAATACCCACGAGCGGTGCAAGCTATAGTAGAGAATCACTACATGGACGACTGGTTGGACAGTTTTGATGTAGAGGAGGACGCTCTGCAAGTTGTGAGGGACGTGAGCCGTATCCACGGGCAGGCAGGCTTCCAACTCGCCGGTTTCAACTCCAACAGCCGACGGGTAAGAGCGCTGATGCCGTCTGAAGGAGAGAGCGCCACATCAATAGAGATATCGCCACAGAACGGGCGCACCCTAGGGCTGATATGGTACGCGGGCGAGGATAAGTTAGCGTTCAACACAGGAATGCTTAGAGTTCCCGAAGAGGTCAAGAGAGGTGAGAGAGCACCCACAAAGCGAGAGGCGCTAAGCGCGGTTATGTCTTTGTTCGACCCGCTCGGTTTGGTCAGCTACTACACGATCACCGCAAAGATAATACTACAAGGATTGTGGCGCCTAAGCATAGAGTGGGATGAACAGATCCCAAGCAAAGATGCGGAAGATTTTAAGGAATGGCTAAAGGGACTGGAAGACGTAAAGAAGTTGCGTCTGCCCAGGCAATACGCTAAGAACGCGAAGAAAAGGCAGCTTCACGTATTTTGTGACTCCAGTGAGGCGGCGGTGGCCGTAGCTTTGTTTTGGCGCTCGGAAGACGAGAACGAACATATCAGCATACAACTGGCCGCTGGGAGAGCCAAAGTAAACCCGCTCCGGGGCCAGACGATACCGAAAACGGAGCTGCAGGCGGCGTTAATAGCCGCGCGACTGGCGTCATCAGTTGTGGCCGAGCATAAGTGGGCATGCGATGAGGTGACCTATTGGACGGACTCAAAAACCGTTCTGCAATGGCTACGAAATCCCGAGATCAAGTATACGCCGTTCGTAGCACATAGAGTGACAGAAATCACGGAGACCACAGACATAAAGCAGTGGCGATACGTGCCGACGGACAAGAACGTCGCGGATGACGCGACGAGGTTGAACTTCACGGTTAAGAGTGACACCGATAGATGGTTTACGGGCCCCGAGTTCCTGTATAGGCCGAAGGAGGAATGGCCGCAAGAATGGCCCGTAAACACGGAAGTAAATGAAGAATACGTAATGTACACAAAGAGGGTGTCAGACTGTGTAATTGACATGAAACGGTTCTCTACCTACGAGCGCCTGTTGAAAACAATGAGCCGAGTATGGCTATTTATTGAAAATTGTCGACGAAAGGAACGGCGGGCGCTTGAGTTTGAGCATGTGGAGAGGGCGGAGATAACGTTGAGTAAGCTGTCACAGGCTGAGAGCTTTGCGGAAGAGATAGAAAGACTGAGAGGCGGTCGGGATTTACCTGCGCGATGCCGAGCGCAGGGGCTCCACCCCTTTCTTGACGCAAAGGGCCTGCTGCGAGCCTCTGGCCGGGCTAACGCCGCGGATGTCGCCACGCTCGCGCTGAACCACCCTGTGATCTTAGACGGAAGACATCCATACACGCGGCTGTTAGTCGCTCGCGCCCACCGCCAATCACATCATGCTCATAATGAGCGGGTAGTCAACGATCTTCGACAACAGTATCTAATCATAAAGTTAAGGCCGACGGTTAGAACAGTGGCACGAAATTGCGCGTTATGTAGAGTAAGAAAGGCGCGCGCGGTCAGACCAGTCATTGGAGACCTCCCTAGGGCGCGTTTGGACGCATTTGCGAGACCCTATTCGAACTGCGGCTGGGACCTATTTGGGCCAATGATTGTTACGATTGGGCGAAGGCACGAGAAAAGATGGGGAGCCCTATTTACATGTTTGACTACGAGGGCGATCCATATAGAGTTAGTAGCGACTCTAAGTGCGGACTCAGCTATAATGGCGCTGAGAAGGATGGCCGCGCGGCGAGGCTGGCCGCGCCTGATATATTCAGACAACGCGACAAATTTCAAAGGAGCCGATCAAGAGCTGCAACAAGCCTTCGCAGAATGGGAGCCGTTGTTGCGAGATTACGCGCTAAATAAACAGCTAGAATGGCGCTATATCAGTCCAGGAGCGGCGCATCAAGGCGGTAGCTGGGAACGTATGATACGCACGGTGAAGAACGCTCTCAAGACGGTGTTAACCTCTAAGTATCCAAAAGAAGAGGTTCTCATGACACTGCTAGCTGAGGTAGAGTACACTGTGAACGCGCGTCCCCTGACCCACGTACCCGTAACACGCGACGATCCAGAGGCGTTAACGCCCAATCACTTTCTATTGGGCAGCTCACAGGGCCTACCCACTCTAGGGCCCTGTGAGCCGGCGGACAGACGACACTGGAGGGCTGCGCAAGGTTTGGCTGACGAATATTGGAGGAGGTGGATAAAGGAATATCTACCCGAGTTAGTGCCTAGGCGAGAAACGCCTTCCCATAACTACAAAAGCATCAAAGTCAACGATTTGGTGGTGGTGGTGGACCCGAACTTGCCGCGCAATGTATGGCCGCGCGGCATAGTAACCGAGATTTACCCCGGACCCGACGGCGAGGTACGCAACTGCGCCGTCCGTACGAATGGAGGTGTGTTCCGGCGTCCGACGTCGCGCTTGGCTGTCCTGCCGCTGATGGACCCTGCTGACGAGGTGGCGCAGAGTCCTGGGACTGCGGGATGAACCCTACGTCGAGGAGAGGATGTTACGGACAGAAGCGCGTTCAAACCAACATACAGTTCGGTAGTAGTAACATAGCTTGTATGTATAGAAATAGCAGGTTTTAATAACGTTTTTTTTTTAATGTAAATAAAGGCTTTTGCCCGTTAGTATATAATGTAAACTAGCGTAAATAGTTAAGTTTTAGCTATAAGAGGTTCCAAATAAACATACGCACGGTTGGTTGTTTATTTTGAATGCCATACATTAAGTGAGATGACCGAGGTAAAAGGTATGTGGTTTTTTGGTATCCCATGGTAGGTCATCTCACTTACAAGGTATATGTTTGGTAAATTGCGGGCTATGTACTGGGATTTTGGGATATTATGTAAAGTAATCCTATGTACTGGCCGCAACTATGCGCCACCTAGCGGCAGGCATAGGACAACAAGGTACCCCTTGTGCAGCAATACCGTAACGAGAACCGATGTACTATTTTCGGTATTGCTGCACATAGGGCCTAGTTTTATGTAATTATAAGCATAGATTTAGGTAATGCTTTGTAAATGTGAGACTATCTACCTAGAAAATAGTGCGGTGAAAGGACATTTTGGAAAAGAACGGGAAATGGAGGGGATGATACCCCGCACCCCGCTCACACCGCACTTATTCATCGAAGTGGGTAGTCTCACATAATCTCATGTGTACAAAAGCTATAAATATGAGCGCGCGGCCGCAGTCTGTGTCGTGCCGTGCTAGTGTTTAGTTATAAGTTAAAGAAAATAAATTCGAAGTGTTTGTTTCCGAATTCGCGCGTTTCAATTGGGGAAGACCGTGCGTCCGAGGGGCATATGTGTTATACAGTCCACTGCCAGTGATTTTGTAGACGGCGAGGTTTCAAGATTGTCGTCTACAACTCTGTTGTGGCAACACTGGCTCAAAAAGACCTAGAGTGCTATTTTTGAACGCGTGACTCACTAAAACGCAAGTCGTGCACGACTACAAGTCACACTCGTCTTCCAATTCACGAAATGCCATTTTGCCTTATTTTTAAAACCATCGCTTAAACTGTAGTGCTGCCAACCTTCAGCAAAAAATATTTAATTTCTTCTTATTTCACGCAGAATTTTTTAAAAATATTTTTATGGTAATTAAGGATTTTTAAAATGATTAAGAAGTGTAGCGTCAAACGGAACGTAAAATGATGACAGATAAACTTCAAATGACAGGCAGTGACTTTGACATAAAAGCGTTCGTCGCCTGCGGAAACGAGCGGTCTCGACCGCTCGTTGCAATCACTCGTCAACTAACGATTCAAAAATGCGGCCGTTTGGAAACACTCGCGTCAATCACTCGTTTAGTGAGTCACGCGTTCAAAAATAGCACTCCTAATGAAATGAAATGACTGTGAAACTTAGCACAGACTTAAAATATCGAATCTTGTGTACATTATGAATACATTATGAAAAATATACGTATTATATACAGGAGATTGATTTACATGAGCTAGAAAGTTTGCTGTGGCAAATTACTTAAATGAGAATGTTCATCATCACGATGTATGGCACTTCAAAAGTTTGCGATGAATACTGACCGAGAAAATTCATTATGGCGATGTACTTCAATCTTCGAAAGTTGTTATGACGAAATACTTACGGCTTACATTCTAACAAAAGTAAAATATCATACATAACTTTTTCAGGAAGTGTTGCTCCAGGTGTAACCTGAAGATTCCCCTGAGCCCAAAATTTATAATAACAGACTTCGAATTGGCAGCTATAAAAGCTTGTTCTAGGCTTTTCAGAAGCACAACACAAATGTTGCTATTTTCATTTAGCACAGAATATTTTCAAACGAATCGAAAAGAAAGGAATAGCAAAACACTATACTAGTAATAGTGAATATGCCCATAAAATGCAGCATATAGCGAAGTTGGATTTGGGATGAAATTCCGCAAGCTTCTGAAATGACTCGTGTCGGTGTTCATAAGACCAATCAATAAAGGTCGACGATTGGTTTAATAAAAATTGTGCTGGGGGCACATAATTATTATAATTAACGAGTACCAAGTCATCAATTGAAGATGAAGAGTTCACCTCCCAGATTCCCCCTCAGATGTGTCAGTCTTAGATTATGTAAACAAAAAGATTCCTACTACCCAAAATGTCATCGAATATTGGTACAACAATTGGAACAGTCTATTAAATAGAACCATATTAATATATAGAAAACATTAACGAAATAATTAAATAATAAAAAATACATGTTTGGAAAGAGAATAACGGTAAATATTTAATTGCAGTAAAATCATTTTGCATTCGTTATATCATTTTCAAAATAATGTGGAAAACATATCGTTTAATTTTATTAATAATTAGACCTATTTGAATAGATTATTTAACCTATTCAAATAGGTACGGTAGAGGTAGGTAGTAATACACAGCTAGGGATTGGAACGCATTGCCTGCGACTGTATTTCCGAGGGCATTTAACCTGAATCTTTTTAAAAATAGTGTGAATAGGCATTTTCTGGGTAAGCTCGCTCCAACTTAGGCCATACCTTTGCCTCTGGGGTAAATGATGGTCAAAAGCAAACCCATTTAATATAAAAAAAAATGTTTCATAGATAATATTATATATACATTCATATATATTTTGGAAAGTGTTAATTTCCTTTAAAATCCTGTTTTGTTTATTTATTATACCATCACTGCATATTAGCATTGTGAATTATGTTATGTTGATGTTTGTGGTAAACACTTGTGTTGGTCGTCGTCGGGAAGTATTAATTTAATCAAAAATAATGTTTTTTATTATTTAGTTTTATTTACAGTTTATTGAACTACTCCTGTTTATATATTATTTATTTATGATTATTTTTCATTCCTGTGGCTCGAAATACTATTGTCGTTCCTTTAAAACCCAGAATAAAAATTGGGGTTTATTAATTTGACGTGTGTATTCATGTGTGTCTTAGCACTTTAAATTCCGAAAGGCAATGAATCATTAATTTGTACTCTGTGGCGCACCTCTACCTATCATCTCTGCTATAAAACTATGTCGGATGACCGCTTCGTGGACATCCCGGGCGGCAGCGACAACTATATAACGCGATGCTTCGCCTGCGATATCCGGGCCATCCGCTTCTTCCTGCCGCAACAAAAACCACGCCCTCGCTACTTCAATGGCCCTCTCCTCGGTAGTGATACACGCCGCGTAATTCCAGAGATTGAAATTACGGGCGTTCTCGCGGGTTCATTGTAAAAACAATAGGTAACAATAACAGTTACAGTAACAACAACAAAAATAATAACAATAACAACAATAACAACAATAACAATAAGAACAACAACTAACAAACAACAAACAAACAACTAACGGACAGCAAAAACAGCGAAAAAAATCGCAGCGACACGTATCGTATTTGCAAGCAAATTCGTATTTTTTATGAAATTCAAAGCATACCTGATGAGGCTGAGCAATACCGTAACGAGAACGGACAAACAACGCTTCCATTAGAGTGGAGCGTTGTTTGGAGACCTCATTTTTCTACTCATGCCTTACGAATAGAACGGATTCAAAAGAGATTTATGTAGCACCTTATGCACGTAATACGCACCCTAGTGGCATCTGCCTTAAGTCGAAAGTCTTCGACCTACTCGTATGTGTGTTACCAGTGTTGACTTACGGGTCCGAAACGTGGTCCCTTACTATGGGCCTCATAAGAAAGCTCAAGGTAGGTCAAGGAGCTATGGAGAGGGCTATATGCTCGGTGTTTCTCTGCGAGATCGAATCAGAAACGAGGAGATCCGTAGAAGAACGAAGGTCGCTGACATAGCTCAGCGGATTAGCTCTTTGAAGTGGCAGTGGGCGGGGCACATACCGCGTAGAACCGATGGCCGATGGGGCGGAAGGGTTTTCGAATGGCGACCACGTACCGGCAAGCGCAGCGTTGAACACCCACCGACCAGGTGGTCAGAGGACCTGATAAAGGTCGCAGGATGGCGCTGGATGCAGGCCGCTTCTAACCGGTCATATTGGAAATCCTTAGGGGAGGCCTATGTCCAGCAGTGGACTTCTTGTGGCTGAGATGATGATGATGATGGCATCTCAAAATACACATTTCCCTCTTACAGTAAGCGTTTGTCGCAATTCAGAGTTGAATCGCGTAGAACTGAAATTGATCTTGCGTTTGCGTGGAAACTGTTTAATAACTCATTAGATTGCCCTCAACTCTTAAGTAAATTCAAATTTCGAGTGCCATACAGGTATCCACGCAAAAGTATTGATCCGCTCAGTCCCTGTTTCCGTAGAACTAAATGCGGCGCAAATTCACCAGTACCAAGACCCAGTAGACTGATAAACGAACTGAGTACTGTGATAGATATTCATGCAGACTCATTGGGTAAGACTCGGAAAAGTATTTTCCAATACCTAGCAACGAGGCAAGTTAGTTAATCTTTTATTTAATACTAGCTTTTGCCCGCGGCTTTGCTCGCGTTAAGAAGTAGAATTGATCAAAATCCTTTCTTAGCGGATGCCTACGTCATAACATCTACCTGCGTGCCAAATTTCAGCCCGATCCGCCCAGTGGTTTGGGCTGTGCGTTGATAGATCACTATGTCAGTCAGTCAGTCACCTTTGAGTTATATATATTTAGATTTTATAATTTATATGTTTCATTTAAACGAACTTTTTAAGATTTTTTAGGTCCCATTGAGACTTGTAATTTTTTTGCGGGTAGCGATGTCATTACAACCCCCAATTTTTATATCGTCAACGCATAGAAGCAGCCTAGAGGAGCAACGTTTGTATGACACACTGACACAGTTTTCTCCGAACCCTCCCCTTTATTCCCTAATAATAAAAGAAAAGTGACCGGAACTCTGAAGCTGTGGCCCGCAGGTAATCAGTTCATTTAACCTTAATTGACGTTTATAATGATCCCTAAGCCCTGGCATCATAAAAAGTAGGTGTTAATAAGACACGAAAAAATCGATGAAATAAATTCTGTCCTCCGCCCTATTGTTACAATAGTGACCATTACTCTGAAAATATAGCCCGCAGCAAAAAAGGTAATATAACCTAAAGTGATGCTTATGATGATTCCTAAACCCTGGCATCATAAAAAATGGGTCTTATTAAGACATCAAAAAATCTACCAATATTTTAAGTCCTGAAAATTTGCGAACCCTTTCCGACACTCTGACCGCATCGGGCAGACGGATGGCAGCATCATAAACAGCATACATGATTTAAAAGAAAACGTACCTTTATTAAAAATTTGGTTTTGCGAGGCCCTTGACAACCTTTAAACTATTCGATGAAGCTTTACATAGCGTTTTTACCAAAAGTGGTCCATTTTTCAAAAAAAGTCCTGCTAGGATTCAGACAACAATAAAGGCGGTGGTTCAGTGAGGTGTAGACTCAGAATATCAATATTTACTTTTCTTATTAATATTAAATAATTAGTCAATATTGATACTCTAAGGGTCTTAGTTTTCCACCATTTTGAAATATTTCGAAAATTGATTCGACCAAATTATAACATATAAGTACACAAATATCGAACCAGCCCAAAAAAATCACGAAAATCGATTGAGACATGCGACCTGTAGAGAACAGACAGACACCACACAAGACATTCTTTCACGCAGAAGTAAATATATTTTTCTTTTCATTCTGACGTGACACAGTATGAACTCCGTTTGACATAAGGCCGCCTTGTTTCTTTCTTTTTTATCCGACGTCACTCATCCCAGTTAAAATAAAAATATAAAATAAAACAAAAAAATAACCCATAACCGTAAGGTAACCTTTAACCTTTTTTAAGTCAGTTGTTTTATTTGTATTTTTATTTGTTATTTTTTGTTTCTCACATTACATTTGTTCAATTTTATTTTATTGTCTGTGTGTGCGTGACTGATTTTCAGCCGTCACGATGCATCCCACGAATGCCTCGTAAGGTGACGGCTGAAAATCAGTGCTGCACTAGGGTTCCCTAGTCCAGCGTAACACTGAGCCGTCACCCTTTGTGACACTGTGAACACTATTTTTTAAATGGATACTTATAATATTTTATAGGTATTTTTTTGTTTTTGCTTTCACAATGCTGTTCTGATATTTTTTTTTAATAAATTAAGAAATAACTTGTACCAGCAGTCTTCACTCCATGTACGAGTAACAGTTATTCATACAAAGAGTAAAAGCTGCTGTTCAAATACTGCCCGCGTGGAATTTCTTAACCATATGTTATTTCTTAATTTAATAAGTGGATACTTATTGTTTTTACTTAAGAAATAAAAGATTTTTTTTTTCTGTATTGACTTTTGTTGTTGTTTCCATTGAGTCACAATAAATGTTTTTCATTTCATTGTTAATAATTTAGTATAAATTAAGTTTGGTTTCCCCAAAATAGCACTTAAAACTGAAGTATAATACATTTTAAGATCACGGTTTTAACGAAGTTAAGAAAAGTCTATTAAAACTATGATTCTAAAATGTGTTCCATATCGACGTGAAGCAGTTATGAAAATATTTCAGAAGTGGAAGGAGAAATGCGTAGAACTGCGGAATGGAGACCCTTAGACCTGTCAGAAGACCGAAAATCCGAGAAACCACCAATGCATCGAGTTTTTTTATAATTATTTTACGACCCTGGATAAGAGTTCTTTAGAGCCTTTCTTCATTATTTCGCCAGTTGGCGTTCTATCAACGAAATGATGGTGTAATTCATTTTATTACTTTCACGGAGGTGGCGACAACTCTTCGCAAATCCAATGGTGCAATCATCGACTACGCAGCAATGCAAACAGCCACCAGCCCGCTAAGTAAATTTCACTACAGCCGCACCATGACAGTCTATTATAGTTATTCCACACATAAATATGGGCATTTATAACACCAAATAACACCAATTTCACATTATAAAGTCCACTAGAGTCAATTTGCAAAACAATCTAAAACGAACACCGTGTAGTCCGCTAAAATTCTCGCGGCGAACCATGCGTCAAGCTTATGTAACCTTTTTTTACATTCGGATGACCAACAGCAACAAAAGTAACATAGCCAATAACAGGTCTTCACAGATAGCAACAAATTACGATAATAAAATATACGGAACGCCAAAATCACGTTTTATTAAAGTACTTGACAAACACCATAATAAAACAAAACGAAAAACGGGTTGCACTCCGGTAGTGTCTGCAGAAGTGAAAACTTGAATATTAGTTTTTCGATCATGGGTACGATTTTTTACCCACGACGGAACGGAGCAGGTATATGCGTTTAGGGTGAGAGATGTTTGTGTGAGCGTTTGTGCAAAGTAATGTTCCCCATCTTCTTAACTAATGATCCGATTTTGATGCAGTTTCCAATAACGGGTTTGTGTTTGATGAGTTCATGTTCTTAGACAGGTGTCATGGCTGTAACTCACTAGGGGGCTCCACAATATTAGTGCAAAACAATTTTGCGTCTTGGTTTTTTTCAAAATTTTTAATTTTGCTTAATTTTATCCATACAAAACTCGTTCGAAGACGAGTGGTCACACGTTCAAAAATAGTACCCCAGGTCATGTGTCCGTCTTACGAATTTTCAAACTGACTCTGTCGGTCACGTGACCTGTCACGAGTTTAACTTTTTTCCCCATCACAAAAAGTGCACAGCGCCACTACAGTTTTCACTTCAAAAAAAGACAAAAGAGCATCACCAAGAGACGTGTATCACCAAAATATTGGGCAAGACCTGGATGTAAGCAGCAAAACACTGCCAAAGTAGAAAAGCCATGAAAGAGATATGTCACCCTAAGTTTCAAAAAGTCACCGATAGATGGCAGTAAGTTCACTATTAGTAACTAGAGTAAAGAACTAGACTTGGATGTTTTTAGGCGTAATCGGAACACATGCAATAATCCAAAATGCTTTTTATAGTTATTTGTCATATAAAATATTCATTTTTATTGTGTTTCCACGGAAGACCAGTGTTATTGACTGTTATATGGCATGGCAGTCAGCAATGTATGCTGGGTGGAACTCCCTTTCAGTGAAATTAATTTAATACGGTTTTTATTGCGTCTAATACATTATTTATACACCTAAAGTTTCGAACACTTTTAATGTAATGTAATAAACGCGATAAAAACTGGATTAAATTAATTTTATTTAAATGTGTAACAATCGAGAAAACATTAGCAAACATCATTTTCAGTGGTTTAAATATAAATATAGTTGTTTAAGCGCCTTATTAGTTTTAAGAGCAATTGCTCCTTTGTATTACATGTTCTCAAACTTTAATGAGTCAATAAAATTTTAAGTTCATACGTACACAGCATCTCCAGTATTTTATTTCTTAAAAATCCCAGAGTTTCAAATCATCATCATCATCATCAGGTCTTTATTAGTCTCCACTGCAGGAGCACGACCCTCTCTGTACTGCCAGAGCAGTCAGAGGATTTGGCCTACACTCTCCACGCTGGCCAGACGGGTTGGAGAGGTCTCTTTGATGTTTATAAGCTTTGTTTAGCTTGAGTTTCCTAAGTCGCCTTTTACGACATCCACGTTTCAAATAATTCATAACAATAGTAATAAATATAACATTGTTTAAATTTAAAAAAAATTGGAACTATTGTTGTAGGTACTGTACCTTTTGTAAATCACTGAATAAAGATTTTTATATTCTATTCAATAATGAATATCTATAAAGCACGTGGCGCCATCTTTGTATAATTGGAGCCCAACTCTAGTTTGTATGAAACAAGTTCTTGGAAACGTCGAAGACGATACCACCATGTCTATACCCAACAATGGGTAGAAGTGGAGAAAGAAGAATGAAGAAAGAAATGAAAGTTTATTCGAAGAGATCCGAGGATTTAAAATTGAAATTGCACTTCAATAAAACTCCTTGAGCAACCTTCAAGTCTCTTCTGCTGGAGAAGCACAGGTACCTACATAATCTTCATATGGTAAGGCGCTTCCAGTAGACTATGCCATCAAGATCCCTGTATTTTCTCTTGGGCTTTATTGCGGAGGTGTTTTTCTTCTCAGCATCTGAAAAAGATTGAAGCTGTCAGTGAATACAACCAATGGGTCAAGTTTAAATACAGACTTGTTCCTTTCATTTTCCAATCTAATTCCTGCAACTCATCAGCATTTGGATGTGGTAGAGCCAGGCTACTGGAAAAAAATTGCTAGTAGCATGAATGAGCTAGCTCGTCCGGGGAAGTACCACACTCTCACAGAAAATCGACGTTTGAGTAGTAGCTTTACCGCTGCTATGCTTCGTTGGGTGAACGAAAGAGCCAGAGGTCCATCCCCCCCCCCCCCCCCTTCCCCCCTGGGGAGTGATAAAAAACAAATAAAAAAAACTAGAATTGTTCCTAGATATGTAAATTCTGGGTTGTATCTATATATACATATGGATATATTTATGTAATTTTAGTACACTTGGATGCTTTTTAGGGTTCCGTAGTAAACAAGGAACCCTTTTAGTTTCGCCATGTCTGTCTGTCTGTCCGTCTATCTGTCCGTCCGCGGTTTTACTCAGAGACTATTACTAGAAAGCTGTAATTTGGTTTGGGTATGTATATTAATCATGCCAAAAAAGTGGTAGAAAAAAAAAAAGATGTTTTTATTATAGAGTAGTAATTTAATCAGGTTACTTTTTGCGCCGCACAACTTTCTCTTTTTTTCCTTATGGTTGTCTGGGAGAGAATGCTCATAGCATTAAGTCTGCTAATTGTAACAATTTATTTTGGTAACTTAATAATAACTAGCAATTTTCCCGCGACTTCCTCCGCGTAAATTATAGACACCCGCAATTAAATTAATCTTCAATGAGAGTAAGAATTTCGAAAATCAGTCCAGAATTTTTTGAGCCTATTCAATGCAAACAAACAAACAAACACAGTCTTTCCTCTTTATAATATTAGTTTGGATAGAAGTATACACCACTGACCTTAATTTATTAGCTGCTCTGGTAGAGGTGGTCCACGCACTCGCTGTACTGCTGGAGTTCTATTCAGCCAGCTGCTGCTATACCGCAGACTGCAGTCCTTGTGAGCTTCCTACTGTTATTACTGACGATGCTGGCAATCCTGAAAAAGTAAATTATTTAATATGTGTCTTATGCTTTCTCACTTGGTGTCACCAGCTGTCAGCATAATGCTAAGTAAGCTGGTTTGTCTAGAATTCAACATCAGCCTATACTCGTCTATTGCTGGACATAGGCCCTCCCCAATTGCACGCTATCGAGATCTATCTTCGGCTGCTCGCATCCACCTCCTGCCAAAATTGTCTAAAATTATCATTCATATTACATCAAAAGTAATTCTAAATGTATTTGTTTTTTTGGCAAATAAATATTTTCCCTTTCTGCTTCCTTGCTTAGAGCTAATCTAGAGGAAAGATTTAAATAAATAAATAAATATATACGGACAAATCACACAGATTGAGCTAGCCCCAAAGTAAGTTCGAGACTTGTGTTATGGGATACTAACTCAACGATAGTATATTTTATTACATATACATATAGATGAACATCCAAGACCCAGGTCAATCTGAAAAAGATCACTTTCCGTCTTGACCTGACCGGGGATCCAACCCGGGACTATCCGTGTCGCAGGCAGGCGTGTTGCCCGCTGCGCCACAGAGCTCGTCAGATTTGATTGATTGTTTGCATTGAATAGGCTCCGAAACCACTGGGCCAGATTTGTAAATTCTTCTACATATAGAACTCTAATTTATGTGTGGGAGACATAGGCTTTGATTAACGCAAACGAAATCGCAGGAAACTTGATAGTGTATTATAACACTGACCTTAATTTCTGAGCTGCTCTGGTAGAGGTGGTCCATGCACTCGCTGCATTGCTGGATTTCCATACTGCCACTGCTATACTGTAGACTGCAGTCCTTGTGAACTTCCTGCTGATATTACTGACGGTGCTGGCAAACTCTGAAAAAGTATATTATGCTTAGCTGGCTGCCTTTTCTACAATTATCTTTTCTATTAGTTCACTAGCTGTTCTCCCTGGCTTCTCCCGTGGTACGTACATAGCATAATCGCTCAGGGATAACTACCATCCAATGGTGAAAGAATATTTGACATTGGTACAGTAGTTTCGAAACCTATTCAATGCAAACAAACAATAAAATATTTCCTCCTCTTTATGTATCCTATACAAGAACTGTGTAATGCTGAACAATACTGGGTCTGCATCATTCAGGAATGATTGGTCGTGTGGTTCCCGGCAGAGCAGAATAGAACCACTCCGTGTCTTACCGTAGATGTCGTAAAAGGCGACTTCGGAAAAACCAGTTCAACAAAGCTTATAAACATCAAAGATAACAGTCCAACCCGTCTGGCCAGCACGGAGCGTTTAGGCCAAATCCTCTGCCTGTTATGGCTAATATATAGCTCTGGTAGTACAGAGAGGGTGGAGCTCCTGCAGTGGAGACTAAATAAACAAGTTAATAATTTAAAAAACAAAAAACCCGCCTGCATGGATAACTACAATTATTTTATATTTCACCTACCTAAGAACACTCGGGCTATTAAGACAAATCTAACGATACCTCAAATGTGAAAATCCATTCAACGGTTCTAGAGATACAAGGTAATAAAGAATATTACATACATACAAGATACACGCTAAACACATAACCCTCCTGGCAGTCGGGTAAAAACACAAAGAAGACCTAATTACGATTATTCAAGAAATAAATCCAACCAACGTCACAGCTTACCTGCACTTGCTTCACAACTCTCGCTGAAATGGTGAAGGGTATCTCTCAACTTCTGCTGCATTGCGGACACCACTTTAAGTGAGCCTTGTCTTGTCATCGGACTAAGCATGTTTGAGTATTCTGAAAAGTTACAATGTGTAATGGCGGGGAAAAAATAAAAATATGAAAGAGTAGCTGCTGCTCATCACACGAAGATGAAAGTAAACTAACTTTTTTCTGACAGAATCAAACTAAATTACAAGCAAATTAAATACAAATAAAGTTTGTGAAGGAATGCATAACAACTCAGGCTGGGCTCAGCAAAGGTTTATGAGCAGACCAGCAGGCCTATTTGCTAACTTATGACAGCTACAGTGTACATCATTTTCATGGTAACTTCAATATTCATTACGGCTTCAGTATGAATGAATATTTTTATTTAAGATATGAAAACCGTAATGGATGCTAAAGTGACAATCAAATCATTGTACACCATGTTAGCAAATTGGCCTGCAGATAGATAAAACCACACGGTGCAGTGCGGCTCCATAAGGCTTTCATATGATTGATTTTTTTAAAGAAATATAACCTGTATTAGTTCTTTAAATGACCATCATAACATTGTACACCATAGTCGTCAAAAGTTAGCAAATAGCATTCATAAACCTTCTCGTCCGAGCATACATTCTCACCTGAACCTAGGTCTGCTATAACATGTATGACAGTGTGATAGTTAATATGCTGTAAAATGTTTTAAGTTTGTATAGCTAGCCGTTCTGCAGAGTCCATAGAGATCAGCAGAGGTTTAACCAATGCTTCTTATTGTTTAATGCCCTATAAAGCTAATGACAAGTGATCTTTAGCGTAAGGCATGGTCTGAGTGCCTCAAACCTGTACAGGCAACATAAACAAAAGGTCCACAGGCCGGATGGATCTCAGCCTAGACCGTTGCTTGTGTGCGCAAGGCTTGGAGAGACAGCAAACTCTCCTGTGCCTTAAGGGCCGCTATTTCATTCATGCATAACCTGAAGAGCCGATCTGAGAAACTGTCAAGTCTTTAGAGATCAGCAACTCTCATCTTTTGCCTTATGGGCCGAAAACTACGTTTCCAGAAAGGCCTATTCTGGGTGCCAGACACCCGCAAACGCCGGGTGGTCAGTGGTCAAAAGTAATCGACACTAAGTTACCGATATTTAGCGGGCTGTACTAAAAGTTACGAAGCCTATAATATTCAATAGACAAGACGGGCTTGATGCTCTGATGATCCATTGGCCAATATGTACAAGCTAAAGAAAAAAAAAATTGTAGGTACTCACGGAATCCTAGGCAGAAGTACTGATTGTCTGATCTTTCACTCAGGATCAAGAAATTCGTGGTCTAGCTGACAATAACTGAAAAGAAAGAATATTACAAGTTCAAAATTACCCACAGCTAATTAATTGGTGTCAAAAAAAAACATTAATTTTAGGAAATGTGAAAGTAGAAATACAAACCTGTAAAACTACGTCCTTATAAGAACAAAATAAAGCTGTACATCTCTTGATAACAATGCTACGTAAACAAACTAAAAACTTTTTGCCAAAAAAACAAATGGCCGGCACCTGCGCGCAAGGGATGATTCTCGAAACAGAAAGAATTTGACTGTGTTGCCAGGTTCTAGAAAAAAGTTACATATTTGGCGCAGATTAGCCAAAATTCAGTCATTTTGTTTAACCGACTTCACCTGAAATAGGATACAAAATAAAAATGATATTTGGATAAAAAATTATGTTATCCAAACTAATTAGTAACTCCTCTTAATCACCTGAGCGATATCTTGATTGCACCCTTAGCAGCTGTATGTGATACGTGACTTTGATGTGATTTGGTAAAAGTTTTATTACGTTAGGCAATTTCTTGGTTAGTTTACCACGTACGCTAAAGAGCACTTAGCAATGTCATAAGACGGCAAACGAGCAAGCGGGTCACCTGATGGTAGGTGATTCTGCTGCCCATGGAGTTGGACTAATGTAACACCAGGGGCATGAAAATTACAGTTAAGAAAAAATCACTCTAGTAGTATTCATTTTTTTTAATCATGTCTTTTTTCTTCTTTTTATTAATCATGTCAAAAAAGTGTTCGAAGAAAATCTTGAAAAAAAATTTTTTTAGGGTAGCTCCCATACAAGTACAGAGTGAGTAATATTTTTTTTTTGTATACAAACCCATCGTGTTGGGTATTGTTAGATAGGTCTTCAAAAAATATTGTGAAGTTCAGAACACCATTTTTCGATTTAGGGATCCGTTTCTGAAATATTTGGTTTTAAAGTGCAAATTTTTGTTAGAGGTAAGTGTCCCCCCCCCCCCCCTCTATCTACTAAACGGTTATATATGGATACGTGAAAAAAATTACAGCAATAGTATATATACTGAAATTGAAAGAAAAACTATCAGAGCTGAGTACTAAGTACAAACTCAAAAGTTATAGGCAACCAACTTATAAAATGTACTCGAAAATGTAAAATTTCATACATTTTCATTGTTACATGTTTTTGGTCGCTAAACTGTGATGTGCAAGTGTGAACTCAAAGTTGTCATTCGCAACTACGGAACCCTACACTGCACCTGTTCGCGTTTTGATATGAACTGAACGTAAGACCTTTGCGGCAAATTCCAATACCTCTGTGCCGTCTATAAGGTGCTCTATTACGCCTGGGGTTCCTACGTTGCGGCGCAGCACTTGCTTCACATCCGTCCAAGTCAGGTAACTCTCTATATAATTTGGACATACCTCATTCATAATAAATTGTTTTGTTTTAGTTTTAAAAATTAAAAAATGAATCGTCAATATTGATTATCATTTGAAGGATCATTACTCATCAAAAGGAGTAGCAATAAAAAAATGAGTCCAATTTATAACCTGAGAGCGTTCTTCGGAAGTCAGTTATTAAAACTGAAAGTTAAGGTGAGAAGTAATCAAAACATATAAAAGTTAACTGAACAATTTATAACAATAACACAATTTGTAAGAAATGTTTTATTCTGGTAACACTGATCTATAGTTTCATTTCATCTTGATTTCATCCTACTTCCGCGTCCACGGCTTTTTGGTAAAGCGCCATCTAGTGAGGAATAGCGGAAACATAGAACATGTAATTCGCAATTATCGGAGTACGTACCCTAAAAAAAAACTATTACGATTTAATTTTATGCATTAGAATATAGAAATCGTTTATTTGAGCACGGAAAATTATTTACAAAATAAACTGTCAAAGAATATGGCAGCGCCATCTATTATCGAATAGCAGAATACCTTTTTAATTACTTAGTAATTTTTTTCAAGAAGAAAGTTCCTGTGTACTTTGGAGACGTAAAAAGCTCTCTAAAATCATTTGTCCCAGAAATATTATCATATATCCAGTCCATATTTGGTATTTTAATTTTTATAAATAAAAATGTTCACTGTGAGCAAAGACAATATAATACTAACGTGCTATGAGCAATGGAACAATAAAGTACTATGAGATAAAGTTTGTAGTTCTGGCTACTATCGTTAGATGGCTCGCACTATTTTTTTTCAGATACCATACTTTGTTAGCCACTTACACACTTGAAACACAGGCAAAGGAAATACAATTTTGAGAAATAGCCACGGAAAAAATATTCTTTGTTCAAGAGACTCAAAGTTTATGTATTCAAATATAGTGTTTTTAGGGTTCCGTAGTAAACTAGGAACCCTTATAGTTTCGCCATGTCTGTCTGTCTGTCTGTCTGTCTATCTGTCTGTCTGTCTGTCTGTCTGTCTGTCCGTCCGCGGTTTTACTCAGAGACTATAAGTACTAGAAAGCTGTAATTTGGTATGAGTGTGTATATTAATCATGGCAAAAAAGTCGTAGAAAAAAACCTTGAAAAAAAATTTTTTTTTGGGTAGCTCCCATACAAGTAAAGTGGGGGAGTAATTTTTTTTTCTCTATTTACCCATCGTGTGGGGTATCGTTAAAAAGGTCTTTCAAAAATATTGTGAGGTTAAGAACACCATTTTTCGATTTAGGGATCCGTTTCCGAAATATTTGGTTTTAAAGTGCAAAATTTTGTTAGAGGTACGTGTCCCCCCCCTCTATCTGCTAAACGGTTATATATGGATACGTGAAAAAAATTACAGCTATAGTATATATACTGAAGTTGAAAGGAAAACTATCAGAGCTGGGTACTAAGTGCAAACTAAAAAGTTATAGGCAACCAACTTATAAAATGTACTGGAAAATGTAAAATTTCATACAATCTTCATTGTTAGATGTTTTTGGTCGTTAGACTGTGAGGTGTGAGTGTAAACAGTGTGAACTCAAAGTTGTCATTCGCAACTACGGAACCCTACACTGCGCGTGGCCCGACACGCACTTGGCCGGTTTTTATAATTTAAGTAACGACATGTCTGAGAAGCCTGAGATTTTTTTAAAGAAACCTGCACTGGGCCAGTATTATATTGTCTTTGACTGGGCACACTAGCGACGCCAATAGTTTTATGTTTCAAAAATACTTCAGGTTATTTACTAATGCTTATATGACTTACATTCTTGAATTACATTCTATTTGTACAGTATTAGGAATAAAATTATTGGCTAGCTGTTAAAATCCATCTAGCGGTGATATAGCCGCCGTTATAAAACAAAGTCCTCCTGCGAGTCTGTCTGTCTGCGAAAAACTCAAAAACAATTGCATGAATTTTCATGAAGTTTTTCACCAATATAGTTTAGTATACTTTATATACGTATATAGTTTAAATAGGTATAAAACATGCCCGGGCGCAGCCGGGGAGAGCTGCTAGTTTACAAATATACAAGATTCGCGCGTAACGTAACCTTTCTTGCCAGTCGGGTAAAAAAAAACTATTTCTTACAGTTCCAATAATAAATTGGATTTTAGGGAATTGTCAAGGCTCTCCACTTCGGTTCACGCACAAACACGTGTTACAAAATCTCGAATGGAAAAAAAAATTATCTGTAGTATGTGTAAATGAAATTAAAATATCAGTCAAAAAAAACAAAAAAAATTCGACGTTCCCATACAAATTGCCCGGGCGCCTGCACACTTTTGTATGGAAATGCCGAAATTTATTTTTGTTCCTTGGCTGTTATATTTATTTCGTTATACTATAATGATCTGGGAACTTCACATTCTACTGTACATTCTGGTATAGACCGTGGTTCGATTTATTACGGGTACATGTCCCTTTAGTTGTATTTAAATTTTGAGTTTTTCTTCTCTCGTGTCAATGGCAAACAAATTAAATGTGGTGTGCCCAGTAAGTGGCCACATCAATGTATTTATATTTAATATTTAATATATAAGGACAAGGACAAATCACACAGATTGAGCTAGCCCCAAAGTAAGTTCTAATGAAAGACTTGTGTTATGGGATACTAACTCAACGATACTATATTTTATAACAAATACATATATAGATAAACATCCAAGACCCAGGTCAATCTGAAAAAGATCGTTTTCCATCTTGACCTGACCGGGGATCGAACCCGGGACCATCCGTGTCGCAGGCAGGCGTGTTAACCGCTGCGCCACGGAGCTCGTCAATATCAATCAATATCAATAGCTTTTTGGTTAGCCTCAAACAGGTCGTTCTTAGAACAAGACGCCGTAGACGTGGGGCATGAGAGCAGGTGTTCCATAGACTGGACATCTCCACAAGAACATGTCTCATCATTGGAAAAGCCCCACCTCTTTCTGAGCTCCTGGCATCGTCCAACTCCCACTCTTAGGCGATTTAGCGATCTCCAAACGCGCCAGGGCAGATCGTAGCCAGGTGGAAGGCTTTCGTGAATAGGAAAATTACAAGGATATTTAGTCCTCCATGATTCAACCCTGGCTCGCGAGGGATCACCTTTGAGCGGCTCTGTATTGGAGACGAAATTATGTCGACTGGTAGCCGGATGGTGATTGACAAGAGGATGCCTAGGGTCGCTCAACTGCCGTTTTTTCTCTGTAGCGCAGGACACTTCACGTCACACGCACGGGGGCGCAATCCCTGCTAGAGGATATAATAGGGTCAGCGGCGTCGGTTTTAGTGTACCCGTCACTATACGGCAGGATTCATTGAGAGCTGTATCCACAGCCTTCGCATGAGCCGACCGTGCCCAGACCGGGCGACGTACTCGCCAGCCGAGTAGCACAGGGCTAGGCAACTCGTTCGAAGGACATGCGGAGCGGCCCCCCACTGGGTATTGGTTAAGCGGCGAATGAATTTTGAGTTTTAGTTTGCTTTTTTGTCGTCATAATAGTCTGATAGCCTAGACAGATAGATAACTTTACGAAAAAACTGATCTAATGATCTCACACCACACTTCAAAATCGGCCTAGCGTTTTGAGACTTAAAAGAGGGTTAAGAGTTTCCAGTTATTGATAGAATAGTGCGTTTGTTTTTTAGTGACGTTACATCAGGGCAGGGCTTTATTGGAGGCCCCGGGCACAAAGATAATGGGGGAATATAACCTTGACATAGCACTATTTAAAAAAGTATTGTATGAACTATGAACGTATTTATAAAAATTAACAAAATTAAGTATTTAGCTCATTTTGTATTTTGTTTCATTTTATATTATAGTTTTTGATCACTTAAATTGTTCAATTTCAACGACAGTAGAAGATCCGTGAACGGCGCAAGCGTAACTCTTTTACACTTAATATGCGTATAAGTATACCTTATATTTTAATTAATCAAATATAAGAGTTTGATTATTATTTTTTTTCGTAAAAAAGTACCTTTTAGGGTTCCGTAGTAAACAAGGAACCCTTATAGTTTCGCCATGTCTGTCTGTCTGTCTGTCTGTCCGTCCGCGGTTTTACTCAGAGACTATAAGTACTAGAAAGCTGTAATTTGGTATAGGTATGTATATTAATCATGGCAAAAAAGTGGTAGAATAAAATCTTGAAAAAAAATTTTTTTTAGGGTAGCTCCCATACGAGTAAAGTGGGGGAGTATTTTTTTTTTCTCTATTTACCCATCGTGTGGGGTATCGTTAAATAGATCTTTCAATAATATTGTGAGGTTGACCCGACCATTTTTCGATTTAGGGATCCGTTTCCGAAATATTTGGTTTTAAAGTCATTTCGTATGGCAGGTTACCTACTGCAAGAATCCTATACGTCTAGTTTTAAATTCTTCAGCCATTCTACAGCTTTCGGCGTCAAAGAGTGAAGTTCACTCAGTCCTCCGGGGAAACGATGTAGTTTAGTTATAAGTTAAAGAAAATAAATTCGAAGTGTTTGTTTCCGAATTCGCGCGTTTCAATTGGGGAAGACCGTGCGTCCGAGGGGCATATGTGTTATACAGTCCACTGCCAGTGATTTTGTAGACGGCGAGGTTTCAAGATTGTCGTCTACATCCCGTGGTTCATACAATAGGTTTTAAAGTGCGAATTTTTGTTAGTGGTAAGTGTCCCCCCCCCCCCCCTCTATCTGCTAAACGGTTATATATAGATACGTGAAAAAAATTACAGCAGTAGTATATATACTGAAGTTGAAAGGAAAACTATCAGAGCTGAGTACTAAGTACAAACTAAAAAGTTATAGGCAACCAACTTATAAACTGTAAAATTTCATACTATTTTCATTGTTAGATGTTTTTGATCGTTAAACTGTAAGGTGCGAGTGTGAATAGTGTGAACTCAAAGTTGTCATTCGCAACTACGGAACCCTACACTGCGCGTGGCCCGACACGCACTTGGCCGGTTTTTTTGGTAATAAATATAGGTTACTGTTCTGTGTTGTGTGGGTTATCGCATGATGATGTTGTAGTATCTGGGGGCCCTTATCGATTGCGGGGCCCTGGGCATGTGCCCAGAGTGCCCAGTGGGTAAGAGGGGCTTGCGTTACATAGCCTTTGACACTCTGGGAAAGAATACGAAATGGTACGTCACGCACTTTAGGCTTAACAAAGGAACAGGCACACACACTTATGTTAAAGACATTCTCACACTAACGTTAAAACATTACCCTAATTCTGGACAGTCGGGTAAACAAGGCTGTGCTATTTCAGATAAATATTTCGAAATCGGTGTTTAGTGCCTGATGTATTTAAACAGCAAAGCCTATTATTTCAACATTCAACTAGTTTGGACTAAGTATTAAATTTATTAAAGTGGCATATACTAGTACTTGTACTAACTTAACTTCTAACTTTAGCTAATGTTACACAGAGGATGTTTAATTGGTTTATTAATTGTCTGTAGTTAATAACTTCAAACACACTTCAAAACCGGTTAAGCCGGTTTTAGGCTAACAAGAGTGTTACGGACAGAAGCGCGTTCAAACCAACATACAGTTCGGTAGTAGTAACATAGCTTGTATGTATAGAAATAGCAGGTTTTAATAACGTTTTTTTTTTTAATGTAAATAAAGGCTTTTGCCCGTTAGTATATAATGTAAACTAGCGTAAATAGTTAAGTTTTAGCTATAAGAGGTTCCAAATAAACATACGCACGGTTGGTTGTTTATTTTGAATGCCATACATTAAGTGAGATGACCGAGGTAAAAGGTATGTGGTTTTTTGGTATCCCATGGTAGGTCATCTCACTTACAAGGTATATGTTTGGTAAATTGCGGGCTATGTACTGGGATTTTGGGATATTATGTAAAGTAATCCTATGTACTGGCCGCAACTATGCGCCACCTAGCGGCAGGCATAGGACAACAAGGTACCCCTTGTGCAGCAATACCGTAACGAGAACCGATGTACTATTTTCGGTATTGCTGCACATAGGGCCTAGTTTTATGTAATTATAAGCATAGATTTAGGTAATGCTTTGTAAATGTGAGACTATCTACCTAGAAAATAGTGCGGTGAAAGGACATTTTGGAAAAGAACGGGAAATGGAGGGGATGATACCCCGCACCCCGCTCACACCGCACTTATTCATCGAAGTGGGTAGTCTCACATAATCTCATGTGTACAAAAGCTATAAATATGAGCGCGCGGCCGCAGTCTGTGTCGTGCCGTGCTAGTGTTTAGTTATAAGTTAAAGAAAATAAATTCGAAGTGTTTGTTTCCGAATTCGCGCGTTTCAATTGGGGAAGACCGTGCGTCCGAGGGGCATATGTGTTATACAGTCCACTGCCAGTGATTTTGTAGACGGCGAGGTTTCAAGATTGTCGTCTACAAAGAGGTTAAAAATGGTCAGGGTATCATCGCCAACCGCCTGTCCTGTAGTTGAAGTTATGGCATTGGGTACCCAATGGTATAGCATTGAGTACCGGCCTCCCGAGCTGTTGCTTCCTTATCCCAATCCTTCCTTGAAAGTCTCATCCCGAATACCTTTATCTCGTTCCCTGAGTTTGAAAACTCCTAACCTTCCTTCTCGTTTTTTATAATAATAAATATAGGGACATATCACACAAATTGAGCCAGCCCCACAGTAAGTTGTGAACTTGTGTCGCAGGATACTGACTCAACGATACTATATTTTATAATATACTTATATATAAACATCCAAGACCCAGGTCATACTGAAAAAGATCGTTATCCAGCATGACCTGACCGGGGATCGAACCCGGGACCCCCGTGTCACAGGCTGAAGTGCTGACCGCTGCGCCACGGAGCTCGACTTCCTTCGCTTAAAAATTGTTTTAATGGGCAACAGCGTCAGAACCAGAATAAGCCAAAGAAGCTGCGCTCACCAACCTGTCTGCCAAGAGTGGCGATATGATGGAAATCCTTGAAGGAGGCCCATGTCCAGCAATGAACTTCTTGCGGTTGAGACGACATAATATAATGTTGTTGTGTGTGTGTGTTGTGTAAGGTATCTTATCTTTATTGGGGCCGATTATAAATCAGAAGCACGTCTAACCTTTGGGTTATTTTGTACTTACCCCATGCCTTACTCACCCACACGGTGATTCCCGAAGAAGAACTGCATAAGCTTCAGGATATCACCTGGTGCGTAGTGCCTTTAGTCCTCTAGATCAGGATACGCCGATCCGAAAAGGTCCAAACGCTTGCCAGCCAGAGAGTCGCAGTAGCACAAGATTCTCATCGTCTCCTCTGATTCCTCACATGCCCTACATAGAGGGCTTTCGACAATTTTCAATTTGAAGAGATGACTGTTATTTTCGAAGTGTCCGGTCAGGGCTCCCATTACAAGTTACAGAACCTTTTGTGCCAACTGGCGTTGTCGATACCAAGTGTCTCCTTGGAGTGTACGTGTCCACTCAGATTACTCCATTCGACTTGGTGTCTGCTGACGACATATGCATTTATTGTGTGTGAGGTAAGTATAAGTGGGGCCAGTGTAATATTTTAATTGTCGCCTGAATAAATAATGGATATGAAACGGCCATCATAATTTCTTCCGTGCTGGACTGGGAGAAACGTAGTATCCCAAATTCCTTTACCTTGTTCCCTAGTCCAACCAGCTCCTACCCTTCCTTCGCCTAAAAAAGGTTTCGATGGGCAGCAGGATCTGAACCGAGAAAAGCTAAACAAAGTGCGCTCACCCACCCATCTGCAAAACATGGTTAGCTGTAAGGTTAGCTGTTAAGGCGCTGTGGTAGGAGACACTAGCGCCACCCAGAATTTGGTTCCTTTAATCCTAAATCATACCAAATTAAAAAATACCAGCCAAGTGCGTGTCGGGCCACGCGCAGTGTAGGGTTCCGTAGTTGCGAATGACAACTTTGAGTCACACTCGCACCTCACAGTTTAACGACCAAAAACATCTAACAATGAAAATTGTATGAAATTTTACATTTTCGAGTAGGTACATTTTATAAGTTGGTTGCCTATAACTTTTTAGTGTGTACTTAGTACTCAGCATACTACTGCTATAATTTTTTTCACGTCCATATCTAACCGTTTAGCAGAGAGGGGGGGGGGACACTTACCTTTAACAAAAATTTTTTAATCTATTTATTTATTTAAACTTTATTGCACAACAAAAAGTACAAACAGGTGGACTTAATGACATAAGGCATTCTCTGCCTGTCAAACCTTGAGACCAATCCGAGATAACTATATTGGGTGGTGCAATAAAATTCAGACATAGATATAATATAATAATAATAATGCAAAAAACCGTACTGTTCGTAAATTTCTCTCTTGTGAATCTTAATAAATCTGCCTTTTTCTACACTGTATACAATTGGCCACAAGCCCGCGTATTCAGTTAAATCCCCAAAAACCATTTTGGGAGAAAATGAAATAAAAAGATAATAATAATAAAATATTTATTTCAGATATAAACATCCCTATTATGTTAGTAACATTAAACTTATTCTAGGGTTAGTAACTATTAATTAAAATAAATATTATTAAAATTGGCTTCCCATGGAACTCGTGTGCTACAGATATTGGTAGCCAGCAGCAGGAGCATGAAGCTGTATCCAGCGACATAACAATGGGGAGTCCCATCGGTCGGCCAACGCTCTCAGGATGGTGTTCGATGTGCCACGCACTCGCGCCCACAGCGAGGCGCACCGCTTTCTGACGATGGTATAGAAGCAGTCGGTATGCGCCTCGGCAAACATTGTTGACGCGCTGCAGAAACGCGGCAGACGGAACAAGATCCTGAACGCGTTGTTGTATTGAACGCGTAGTGCGCTGTATGCCTGCCGTGTGAAGTTGACCCACAGACTGCACGTGTAAAACGATTGACAGTAGGCCTTAAAAAGCGTCAGTTTGGCTTATTTGCTACAGCGTGCAAATCTGTGAGTCAACATGTTACAGCGAACAGACAACGCTCTACGCTCTCTCTCAATATCCACCGTGTCTGACAAACTCTCAGTGACCCAGATATTTGAATCTTTCGACTCTTGTCAAGGGCATACCCCCTAGAGTTAAACTGGTTACACTCCGCTTATTCCTGGCGCCCCCTGCTTGAAAAACTATAAACCCACTTTTAAGCGACTTATATCTGAGTCCATGAGTCAATGCATACTCTTCACACATATGTAGAAGCTTTCTCAAGGCACCGATCGACGGGCTCAGCAACACCATATCATCCGCGTAGCTGATGTTATTGATGTATATACATAGATCGTTTTCCATTAGACCTGGCTGGGGATCGCATTCGGGAAAAATACAAAAAAGAAACATGTTAGTATACAGTTGAATTGAGAAACCTCCTCTTTTTGTTTAAAAACGATTAAAATAATTATGATAACTTATCAATCAGTATAGGAATAAAAAATAACATTTTTTAGATGACACAAATTACCATTTTGGAAGGGCCTATTTGGGGATATATATAGGGATTGAATTTGAGAAAAAATTATTTTAGAAACCTCAATTTAACATTTAGAGACCTATCTAAAGCCACCCCGAACGTATAGATGATAGTATCATTTATTCTTTGATCGCGTGTGAAGCCGTGTGGTTCCCGGCAGAGTGAGTAGATCCACTCTAAGTCTTTCTGTGGATGTTGTAGAAGGTGACCTAGAAAACACAAGCTAAACAAAGCTTTTAAACATCAAAGAGTCCAACCCGTCTGGCCAGCGCGGAGCGTGTAGGCCAAATCCTCTGACTGGTCTGGCTAATATATGGCTCTGGTAGCAAAGAAAAGGTCGTTCTCCCGCAGTGAAAATTAAAAAAGACCTGGTGATGATGATGATGACGGGTGTTAAGAACTTGTTAAGTAGTTGTCAGCATCTTCACAGATTCCTGCGACATGGACTGTGAACAAAAGACATCAACGACACCACAGAGCTACGACTTGCGGTTCGTAGTCAGAACGCTGCGGTGCTACGAAAAGTTCGTTTTTTGTGAATCAAATCAAAATTAATTCAGGCCTTTAAAGATATAAACTTTCAAACTTCCTGATCTACCGGATAATCTCTTATTTGTTTCTAATTAGTTTATTCTTACCCCTACACTATCAAGTATCGCCATCTATTGTTTATTAGTAAAGTGTTTCGTTCGACGCAGCCTATTCTGTGATCTTCACCGTCGGCTCGGAGCGGAGCGGTCCCTTTGTCCAGTGCATGAGTCATCAGTCGGCGTAAACAACTTTTGCACACGAAAAATACAGACAAAGGAACACCCCCGCGACCTTGCACCCTGCCTCTCCTTCGCCCTGTGTTGCGCCCGCGCCCCCGCGACCCCACACCCTGCCCCTGCCTCACCCTGGGTCGCACCCGCGGCCCCCGTGACCCCGCATCCCCTGCTTCGCCATGACACACGCGCCGCTCAAGCGGGCCCCGTCCAGTGTCCGGTCGGTGGTCGTCGCGGGTGTCTGAAGCGGTCGCTTCGTTCGTTCGTTCTCGTAGCCGCGTCGATCGCTCTTACTTTTTGTTCTATCGGATGTTTGTGTATGGTGGCGAAGTTTCATTGAGTGCTTGGGTTTTTAATTATTTCTATCTAGTATACTTCAGTCTTTAATTTTTCTAAATATTAGTGTTTTAATATATTTGTGTGTAAACTTCTTAATTTTTCTACTATTCAAGAAAACTATTCTATTCATTTTCTCTACATATATTTTTGTAAGTGTAAATTTCTTTAAGGGATAGGATGTGTGTGGGTGTATTTGTGAATGCCCATTTAATACGTACTATCCTGAATATGGAAAAGTAAGTATTTTACTTTTTCATTTCTTTGGTATATTCTCTTTTGCTCAAGTTGACAAAATTCGTTAAGAGTCCCACGTAAAGCCGAAATCCCATACCAACATAGTTTCGTTTTGGTTTTACAACAGTTAAGCCAATCTCAACCAAATTTCGTACATACGACCGGATAAGGCATATTGATGTTTATAATCAGATTTCAATTTTAAAAACAATACCTATACAAAATTACAGCGAGTAAAAGTTTTCGATACGAAACTTGCTTTACGTAGGACTCTTAACGTGCGTGCAGAATCGGTGTTTTGCAACAGCTACCATTTTTTCGGAACGAAAACGGTGCCCTAACACTGAGACTTCGATGTCCGTCTGTCTGCCTGTCACCAAGCTGTATCTCATAAACTGTAATAGCTAGATAAAAGAAGGGTTGCCATACCTACAACAAACATGATTTTGTTGCCGTTTTTGCTCGATAGATGTGCTGTATGGTACGGAGCCCTTCTCACAACTTCGTCCGCATAAATTATAGCCTGTGTCCCCCGCAGATAAATAAGCTTTCCTAAGGCTATATTATAAGGCCTGTAAGTCTGTGTCCGCTTTTTTAACAGCATTTATGTTATGTGAGATTAATATTTTTCACTTTATTTTCAGCCAGGCGTCTCATCCTGTGGTAGCGGAAGCTGTATTTTCACGGCGAGAGTGAGGTAAGTTAATATATTTTATGACAGACTTTGTCTATGACAGGTTCCGTGCCATTATTTATACAACACTAGCTGTTACCCGCGGCTTCGCCCGCGTGTTATATATCCTATGTCCTTATCAGTACCCTAACCTAACTGTATGCAAAATTCATCATGATGGCTTCAGTAGATAGGGCGTGAAAGCGTAACAAACAAATTATAAACAAAACAAAAAAAAAACATAATAACAAATTCACTTTCGAATTTATAATATTAGTTAGGATAAGGATTAGACTATCAAGCAAAAACAGTAAAAAAATCACAATTGTGGTATGGAAGCCCTCCTTAAATATTTATTTTATTCTGTTTTTAGGGTTCTGTAGTAAATAAGGAACCCTTATAGTTTCGCCATGTCTGTTTGTCTGCCCTTCCCCGGTTTTACTCACTGACTATACTGAGTACTAGAAATCTGTAATTTGGTATGTTTATTAATCATGCCAAAAAAGTAGTAGCCAGTTTTTTTTCCTGAAAAAACTGTTTTAGGGTAGCTCTCATACAAGTAGGAGTGATTTTTTTTTGTCTCTTTTATCCCATCCTACACGACAAAAAACCTATTAAACAAAACCCAAGGTATTTTTAAATAGGTCTTTTAAAACTATTGTGAGGTTTAGAGCACCATTTTTTGATTTAGGGCTCCGTTTCTGATATATTTGGTTGTAAAGAGCAAAGTTTTTGTTGAAATAAGTGTCCCGACTGTATCTGCTAAATGCTGTTAAATCTGCTACCAATCAACCTTCGGAATAAATAGATAGTAGTATAGATATAGGTAGTTAGAAACTTAAAAATATTTAGGACGTTTTGTTTTGTTTTTCGTGTGTGTAAGTGGTCAGACGACCTGATAAAGGTCGCAGGAGGGCGCTGGATGCAGTTCCAATTCCAACCGGTCATTTTGGAAATTCTTAGGGGAGGCCTATGTCCAGCAGTGGACTTCTTGTGGCTGAGATGATGAAGCAGATTTTACAAGCTAATAAAATGATCAAAGATTCTTGCGACAGCAACGGTGAGCAAAAGACATCAACGAGACTCCGAGGTTTTGTTTATGTCAATTTGTAATCTTTATTAAACAAGGCTCTGAACGTTTTGTGTGTGGCGCGAGTCAAATGTGCTTTGTTTTATTAACCCTCTTCATTCAAACCACCCCCGTGTTTATAAATGAATTTCACACGTTAGTCTGTCTGAGGCATAAACCTTACGCTACGATTTTCACATACAAGTAATCTACATCACGTTACGACAACGGAAAGTTCTGTGGGTTCAGTATAATAGGGTATGTATAAAGGGTTATTTGCCGGGGAACCAATAAAAGACAGTGGTAGTGTTTAAATGAAAATAAAATATAATTACGACTAAATCACATGAAAATTAATAAAGAAAAGTAACGAAACTATGAAATTTATATCAGAACATCGCCATCTCTAGTTTCTGACAGTTATTCTTTTTAATACAATATTGTAAGTGGCCAGTATCTCTATAAGCCTATAAAACATTAAAAACTATTTAAATTCCTGCGAACAGTTTATACATACCGGCCCCCAAAGACGACAGTCTTTAGAATCCGCGTACACACAGTAATACTCAATTTTAAAAATTCGGTATCGTAACTTAGATTTTCTAATGTAACATAAATAATATAAGACGAAAATGTATGTTCCCTACTAATATAAAACAAAGCAAGTGGACTGTATAATGTACATAACAAACAATCATTATACAATTAAGTAAGCTTAGCAAACGAAGCTATAATCTGAACCTTTATCATCTATAATTATAGTAGACCTTACACGGATACTTCCTGAATTTTTGAAAACTTGAATTCATCATCATCATCATCATCAAATCTTATCTATTAGGGATTAACTTAACCATATTAATTTTCTCAACATACTTATTGTACAAACTTATTGTAGCAGATTTTATTATAAAAAGCCTGTTTTGCCTGGAAATTAAAGGCATGTAATTGTATCAATAGTTCGACAAAACCTTATTAAAACTAGCTACTTTGCATGATCACATTCATTCTTGTATTTCACCACTCAGTATCCAACCTAGAGCTGTGTTTTGGGCAACCATAGCTCCTGAGTGTGATTTTATGACGCCATCCCTTATTATGCTGCCGTAAACTCCTGCACCCAACAACATTTCCACTTTGTTTGGTAAGTAGTACTCTGGATCAGCTAATTTTAACGATTTCAAAGCAGACCACGAAATGTTTACTGCAGATGATGGAAGATGTGAAGTAATTTTGTCGACAACATAAGCGTTAATCGTTTTACCAAAACTAGAATTAATGCAAGATTGTATTTGAAATGTAACTATACCGCGAGGTTGAATAATATTTCCATGACCCAAACCAGCCACCCTATTGCCATGGAGTGACACCATTTTTAGCTTTAATCGTTGTACCGCTGCTTGTGTGACGAAAGATGCCTGTGATCCTTGATCAATTAGAGCCCGGATCTTCTGACCCGAATTTTCACAAGATTCAGTCGTCACTAAAGCCGTCGGTAGTAAGACATACGGCATGGCTTCTTGTGAAATGTCATTTCTAAACTGCGGCATTTGTTGTTTTGGGGACAACCTAGACGATACATTCTGCACCTTATTCAAGTTAACCACACTGCATTGTACATTATTTATGACGGTATCATTCATACCTTCAGTTGAATTTACAATTTTTGTATGCAAGAGAGAATGATGCCGCCTATTACATATCTGACAATTAATGGGACTTCGACAGTACTTAACTGGATGGTTAGGTTTCAAACAATTAAAACAAATTTTATTTTCTTTCACAAATTTACGCTTTTCCGTCCAGTCTATTTCAGAAAAGCTGTTACAGTTGCTTAGTTGATGATTTCCTTTACAAAAAACACATAATATTTCTGTTCCCAACATACTAATAACCTTTGGTGGACCCGTTATAGACTTACGGACATCCCCTTTAATTTTATGATGAAATGTGTCTACTATACTGTGGTTTAAAAATTCTAAAGAATGAAATCGATTTTCCAAAAATTGTTTAAACTGTTGAAAATTAGACAGTTTATTTGTCTGAGATATAAATTCACTCACCCTTAACTCCCATTGTTTTCTAGACTCTTGATCTAATTTCGAACTTACAATATGTATAATAAGAATATCCCAAGATTCGACATTGATTTCCAGACCTTTCATTCCATTTAACATATCCAATGTATTGTTTAACAATTCCTTAATTGCAATGGCAGACGCCGTTTGTATTTTATGTTGGCTAAAAAAATCATTTAATATTGAATTTGCCAGAAACTGTTTATTTGCATAACGGTTTTCTAACGTTGTCCAGCATTGCAAATAATTACCACTTGTAATTGGAATATGGCGCAATAATTGCTCCGCCTCACCGGTAAGATGGCCTTTCAAATAGTAAAGCTTCTGGACATCGTCGAGCGCGCTGTTGTTGTGCACCATCGAAATAAATAAATCACGAAACGAGGTGAATTCCGTGTATCTCCCAGAAAAGATAGGAATCGATAGTTTCGGCAAGAAAACATTGCACTTAACACCACACGCTGTATTCGTCGAATAAGACTCGGATTTCCCACATTCTTGACTGGGCTGACTGAACTGCTTTTCCATGAACTCTATTAATTCAGATTTTAATTCAATATAAAATTCTTCCGTTTGCTCATATATGGCGTCTGTAAAATAACTGGAAGTTGTTATTTCCTCTGTATTTAACAATTTGTAATGATTTGCTGTAAATTCTGCCCATTTAGCGTCAATACTCTGTAACCTAGTTTCCACGTAAGCTTTAGTTCTTTTTTCTTTAGGGCTCTTGTAGAAATTGATTTTAGACTTTTTCAATTGTTCTCGTATATTATCCTGGATGCTTAATAATTCCATGTTTGTAATAAAAAAACGCAATACAGTGTTTTAGCTCCTAGTATGATGATAAAAACCTTACGTACTCACAACAGAAGCTCACTGTTACCACTTCATTTGAATGCACTATCACTTTCATCAATTTCCTCCGCGCCTTCACGGACGTAGACCACGATGACAATGATTCTTCTCCTCCAATGCACTGGTGTGGCAGAGCATGGTATCATCAACGGCAATCTACTGATGCATCAATCCCCGGCGACATCAAAAGCTTATTAACTGGGTACTTAATATCCGGCTCGTAATAACCAAAAATGTATAAAGGGTTATTTGCCGGGGAACCAATAAAAGACAGTGGTAGTGTTTAAATGAAAATAAAATATAATTACGACTAAATCACATGAAAATTAATAAAGAAAAGTAACGAAACTATGAAATTTATATCAGAACATCGCCATCTCTAGTTTCTGACAGTTATTCTTTTTAATACAATATTGTAAGTGGCCAGTATCTCTATAAGCCTATAAAACATTAAAAACTATTTAAATTCCTGCGAACAGTTTATACAGGGTACTTGATACATAGTGAAGTTGAAACTTAATGTTGTCTTATGTTTTCGTGGTTGTTACATATTTATATAAAATTAATTTTGTAACGGTTTTATTGCATCCTCTACCTGTAAAGTGTTTGAATCGTTAGGTGTATATATCCTAACTAATATCTTAAATGCGAAAGTGAGTTTGTTTGTTTGTTACGCTTTCACGCCATATCTACTGAATCGATCACCATGACATTTTGCATACACATAGGTAAGGGTACTGAGAAGGACATAGGTTATATATCACGCGGGTGAAGCCGCGAGTAACAGCTAGTAAAGTAATAAACACAGTAGAACCGTATTGAAATTAATATGACTTAAGTTGAAATAAACATACTTAAATGTGCAACTATGAAAAAACGGTTTTATTTATTTAAAGCCATATTTTGTTACAAACTAGTTACATACTTTTCGACGCCTGTACCGCCATCTTTTGTAGCATGGGCAAAATGTTCCGGCGCCACGCTGTCTATGATTAGCGCGAGCCGTCAGGAGCGTGACGGCCCTTGTTGGCGTTTGTTCGGGACGTTACATGAGTCATCAATGCTTGAGTATACAACATTTTAAAAGCTTTTCCACCGACCGACTAGACGAAAGGATATTCCAAACGCACTTCAACCACATTTAAGAGTAACTGAGCAAAGCGTACAATTCCAAGCGACAAAACTATTTTTTGTGATTATTTTTAATTCGCGAGGTAAAATCACAAATGCGAATATATATTCAAGAGGCGATTGAGGACGTATTTATTGGAAAAGTGTTTCTATGCAATAGACGAATTGGCTTGATGACATGGATTTCAAAGTACTTTGACTTCTGAATTAGATATAATTATGAATTAAGTAATATTGTGTGATTAATTGTTATTAGTTTATGTAGATGTGATTATTTTTCATTCTGTAATTTTATGTTATTATTTTTCTATAATTTCCGACACAATGTTATATTGTATAATGGAATAAATGAATTGAATTGAACTTCAATGATGTAAGTCTATATCACCTTATCATTATAATCACATATTGGTGAATACGAAGCTAGCTCCAAATGAGCATTCGCTACTTCACCGGACTTTTTAAGGTGAGGGCAGAGTGCCCTCGGAGGACTTTCTTTTATAATATGTAGTGATTAGTCCTAAGGAGACAGCGTATCGCCATCTATTGTAAATTAGCAGGCTCTTTCTCAACCGTCTTTGTATTTTGTGATCTTCACCGTAGGAACTATATATTGTCCAGACGAAATAGTTAAAGTTATACATGTATAATTAAGTAGTTCAAAAACGTTTTTCGTATACAGCGAGCAAATCAACCCTTGACATACCCTTTCAGGGATGACTTAGCCCATCAATATGAACTTCCATTTCCATTCCAATATGACATTTTCATGCAAATGTATTCAACTACCCGGGCAGTTGGTATGGAAAAGTCAACAAGTCCCCAGCATTGATTCCATAGGAAAAGTTGTTCATGTTGACGGCCTTTAAGAAGCCGGCGACCAATGAATTTCCCATACAAACTTAATACCAAAATAATTTTTAGTTCGAGCATATTTCAACACAAATATGCTATTATTTGTATTAAGACAGTATTTATTTATGTTCCTGTTAAACTTTTTTTTTTCAAAATATTAACGTACTTACATATATTTGCGTTTTAATTTCGTTCATTTTTACGACATTATCGACATATTTTCCGCCTATTTGTTTTGTATTAAAAACTAAACCAATCATTATGTAATTATAATAGAAACACACCTTATATTGTCTAGTTACGCAATGTCTGAAAGAAAATGAAAATATAATCAATTTTCATTCATCATTTTTGGTATTCACAAATACGCTCAAATTAGTGAGAAATTTTGAACAGCCATCTAGCTGTTTCCTCTCGCACGGGGCGGACGCGGCGGCTGTGCAGGGCGGGAGGGGGGTACGATACGCATGCGTAGACACAGTTCGAATGTGTGTGTGCGTTGGTGCCGTCGTTGTTCTTTTGATTATTTCAATAAACTGTTGTAGTTTATTTGGGTTTTCGAATTCTCGATAATGGACTTCGAAGTGTGGGATGTATCACACAGTAAGTAGGTACATATTTTTATCTGAAGAAATTAGAATATTACTCGAATCTTTTTTTTTCTTTTTGGGGTGTACGTCACCATAGTGACGTCATTGTTGAAATCCGTAATGGAAGACGCGACTTTTCATGGAAAATCGACTTAGGTCGTTTCATAGCTTTTTCAGGGTGTAGATTTCGAAAAAGATGTCAGTTTTGGAATCCAAGATGGCGGACGCGACTTTTCATGCAAAATCGCCATGTGTGTCGCTGTATAGGTTTTTCGGGGTGTAGATTTCGAAAATTACGTCAGTTTTGGAATCCAAGATGGCGGACGCGTCTTGTCACACAAAATCGACTTGGGTGTCGTTGGATAGGTTTTCCGGGGTATAGATTTTGAAAATGATATCAGTTTTGGAATCCAACATGGTGAATGCGACTTTTCATGCAAAATCAACATATGTATTATTCCTTAGGATTTTGATGTAGATTTTAAAATTACGTCAGTTTTAAATAATAAATAATAAATAATAAATAAATATATACGGACAAATCACACAGATTGAGCTAGCCCCAAAGTAAGTTCTAATGAAAGACTTGTGTTATGGGATACTAACTCAACGATACTATATTTTATAACAAATACATATATAGATAAACATCCAAGACCCAGGTCAATCTGAAAAAGATCGTTTTCCATCTTGACCTGACCGGGGATCGAACCCGGGACCATCCGTGTCGCAGGCAGGCGTGATGACCGCTGCGCCACGGAGCTCGTCAAGTTTTTGTAAAATTTCTTGAACTGTAAAATAATCTCTCTTATTTGTTTCAAATTAGTTTATACTTCAAATTGCCATGCCAAAACGGCCATGTAACGTCATCTATTGTAACTTAACAGAGTTTTTAACCGGTCTTTAATTAGGTACTACTTGTTTATAGCTAGCTTTCGCCCGCGTTTTTGCTCACATTAATGAAGATTCTCGATTGGTACTTTGCTCGGTTTTATTTTCAGACACAAAATACTACTTTTGATAATAAGTCACGAAAGGAGAAAAGGCATCAAGCCAGTTGTTTTGTTTTCTGTATGTGGAAGTGCCGAGTTTGTAAGACACTCGTTTCAGATTTCTCAACACCGGTTCCTCAATTCCATTAAAGATCGCTTATTATTTTCTAATTAGTATCGTCATCTTTTGCAATTTCACACTAACAAAAATAAAAAATTCTGCGAAGAGTGTCGACGCTTTCAGTTGTATTCTGTGTGTACTTTACCGACGGAGCGGTCTTTTTGTCCAGCGTATCGCCATCTACTGTAAATTAGTAGGCTCTTTCTCCACCGTCTATTTTTTGTGTGATATATGTTCGCGGTCAGCACAGTGGTCAGATTGGCCAGCACCTTCCTTGATCCACAGAAAGATTTCTTGTTGGTTTCAAATTAGTTATTCTAGCTCCAAAACTATCTGGTATCGCATAGTTAATGAGCAAAGTGTTTCCGTGCTGCCTTTTGTATTCTGTGATCTTCACCGTCGCAGCGGTCCCTTTGTCCAGTGCATGAGTCATCAGTCGGCGAAAACAACTTTTTACATACGAAAAATATAGAAAAAGGTATACCCCCTCAACCTCGCACCCTGTCTTTGCTTCGCCCTGTGGTGCGCGCCGCTGTGTGCTTTGTTTTTAAATCAATTCACATTTGTGCAAATCTCATTTAGTTCTTCATTCATTGTCAAAGGGATTTTTATTTGTTTAGTTCTGTGTAAGTCAGCATAATTGTCAGACTGTCAAATCTGAAAACAGATATCTTATTTGTTTCAAATTAGTTTGCCCCATAAGTAGCAAGGTATCGCCATCTATTGTTACTCGGTTCGGAGTGGAGCGATCTCTTTGTCCAGTACATGAGTCATCAGTCAGCGTAAACAACTTTTTGCACACGAAAAATGTAGATAAAGGAATATCCCCGCAACCCCGCACCCTACCTCTGCTTCGCCCAGGGTCGTGCGCCCCCGGCGACCCCGCACCCTGTCCCTATTTGGCCCTGAGTCGCACCCGCGCCCCCCGCGACTCCGCACCCTGCCCTTGCTTCGCCCTGTATGCCGCCCGCGACCCCCGCGACCCCGCACCCTGCTCTTGCTTCACCATGTCGCGAGCGTCGCTCCGGCCCCGCTCAGTGTCCGGTCGGTGGTCGTCGCGCGTGTCTGAAGCGGTCGCTACGCTCGTTCGTTCTCGTAGCCGCGTCGATCGCTCTATAGTCAAGCAAGTCATTGAGTCTAGAGGGCTTTTTGAGAATTGGTTCGGAGTTTTGAGTGAGAGTGGTTTCGTTCTTTTTTAGCATATTGTACTATTTATTTATTTGTGTGTTTAAAACTTAAGTCATAGCATTTTATTTTTTTATTGTGTGTAAAAATGTGTAGTGTTTGTTTGTGGAAATGTTATGTGAATGACTACCCGCTATCCGGATGGATATTAAGTACGTATTTCATTTCTATTTATTTTCCTAATTTAGGTGTATTTATAATGATGATTTTTAATTCACATAAATAGAGTACAAAGATCTTAGAATATAACATACCGTCCCTTAGTCAATTTTGCTCTAATTTTAAGCATGCGTGCAAATATTACAAGTAGAACTATTATTATTTTTAAAAATATTCATATATCTATCATCAAATATTATAAATGCGAAAGTGAGTCTGTTTGTCTATTTCGCTTTCACGCCCTATCTTCTACTGAACCGATCATCATGAAATTTTGCATACACTTAGGTTAGGGTACTGAGAAGAACATCCCAACCCAACTAATATTATAAATGCGAAAGTGAGTTTGTTTGTTTGTTACGCTTTCACGCCGTATCTACTGAACCGATCATCATGAAATTTTGCATACACATAGATTAGGGTACCGAGAAGGACATAGGCTATATATTACGCGGGCGAAGCCGCGGGTAACAGCTAGTAGGCTATAAATCACATGGGTGAAGCAGCGGGTTACAGCTAGTAATTATATAAAAAGAAAGTCGATAATCATTAATTTTATGATATATATTTTCTACAAGCCATTATTTTCTTTTCTTATAAGATCGCAGCGATAGCGCCTTTATAACTTTAACACAAATTGAACGATACCTTGGTACATTTCCATATTGAGTGAGACATTTGTTGTCATAATTTTATAAGAAAATGGTATTTTCACTGAAGTCACCATTCGAAAACATTTCCTGCGTAGCGGTCCTTACCTTGTTGCATAAATTACACGTGCGTCGATGCAGATATTCTTTGCAATTAATGTATATTTTTTGTTCCGGTAAATTAAATTTGTACTTCATTACATTTTTAGTATTCATATGAAGTTATCTATCTATACTTCTATACTCATATATAATGCTGAGAGTTTGTTTGCTTGAACGCGTTTATGTAAAGAACTACTGAACCGTTTTAAAAAATTCTTTCACCGTAGTATAGTTATGTTAATCCATCAGTGCTATAGGTTATGTATGTACCACGGGCGAAGTCTGGGCGGACGGCTAGTTAGGAAATAAAGCTATCGTCCTCATAACGTGTTCTTAATCTAATAACTGGCAAATTGGTTTTAAAGCAGTATATGCGCTTCGCAAAATGAGCAATTCGTAAAAAAAATTAACATTAACAGCGTCTGCTAAATCTTTTCAAATAAAATGTTTCCGCCTATTTAAATATCATTCATAAATAATTATACTAGCCCGCAACACCGCTCGTATTCAGCAGATCACTAGAAGCCACTAATTTCACCCGGAAATGATATTTCTATACAGAAATTAACCACCAACATTCCTCCAAGGACTGACTCAGACCAGCAATATGAACAACTGTTCCTATGGGACCAACGATAGCTGAAAAATTATAATTTTATTGACTTTTCCATACTAATTGCCCGGGCGTATTGATTTCATTAGAAACGAACGTTATTCATTTTGACAGGCTATGTCATCCCGTAAAGGGTATGACGAGGTTAAATTTACACGCTGTATATAATTTACCCAGTTTGTTTCGACATTTTTGCATCATTAAACTCACTAAGATTTCATATTTAAACGTTTATTTGGAAAGGCCTCAACTGGGTTTTGGTTTTAAATCAATTCATATTAAATAAATACTTATATATACGGACAAATCACACATATTGAGCTAGCTCCAAAGTAAGTTCGAGACTTGTGTTATGGGATACTAACTCAACGATACATCTATATAAGATAAACATCCAAGCTCGATCAATCAATCGTTTTTCATCTTGACCTGACCGGGGATCGAACCCGGGACCATCTGTGTCGCCTGGCGTGTTGACCGCTGCGCCACGGAGCTCGTCTCAAATTAATCAAATGATTTCATTTATTTCTTCATTATCAAAGGGATACTTATTTGTTTCGTTCTGTGTAAGTGGCTAGCATAATTGTCAGATTGTTTGATCTGCAAACAGATCTCTTGTTTGTTTCAAATAAGTTTGCCCCAAAAGTAGCAGGTATCGCCATCTATTGTAATTAAGTAAAGGGTTTCGGCGGTGCCTATTGTATTCTGTGATCTTCACCGTCGGCTCGGAGCGGAGCGGTCTCTTTGTCCAGCGCATGAGTCATCAGTCGGCGTAAACAACTTTTTGCACACGAACAAAATAGACAAAGGAACACCCCCGCCACCCCACACCCTGCCCCTGCATCGCCATGTCGCGCGCGCCGCTCCGGCGGCTCCGCTCAGTGTCTGGTTGGTGGTCGTCGCGCGTGTCAGAAGTGGTCGCTACGTTCGTTCTCGTAGTCGCGTCGATCGCTCTATAGTCAAGTCATTGAGATGGCTTTTCGAGAATTCCGGAGTTTCAGTGAGAGTGCTAGCTTTCTGTTTTAACATACCTACTAGTGTTTTGATTTGTGTTTTTAAAACTTAAGTTATAGTATTATTTTTATTGTGTAATTAAGTATGTCATTTGAATAAATTCCTTTTAAAAATGGGTATTGTTTGTGTGTGAAAATGTTATGTGAATTAATTTTGCCTACCTACTATCCGGAATGGATATTACATAAGTACGTATTTCACATTCTATTTATTTACTTAATTGAGGTGTATTTAAAGTATATAATTAGGATTTAAAACTCAGTTTTAATCAGTATAATTAATATTCAAAAAATAATAATACTCTAATTGTAATATTTGCACATGCTTAAAATAGTGCAAAATAGACTAAGGGACGGTTTGTTATATTCTAAGATCTATTGTACTCTATCATTATAAATACACCTTAATTATAATTATTTTAAATTCAGTTTTATTCCGTAATATAGTGAGTTTGTTTGTTACGCTTTCATGCCTTATCTGCTGAACTGAACATCATGAAATTTTGCATACACTTAGGTTAGGGAACACAAAAATCAGAATATACATTCAGAAAATAGGCCTTTGCAGGCAGGCTTTTTCACGTCATTTCATATTTAAAATTATCTTATTGGCTAATATGTATTTCGTTAATTGTTCAAAAGCTACAGACTACTAGACGCGTGAAATAAAAATCATTTAATTAAGTTGGCCATTAATCTTAATATATCCTAACTTCCTAAGTAATATTATAAATGCGAAACTGTGTTTGTTTGTTACGCTTTCACGCCTTATCTACTCAACCGATCATCATGAAATTTTGCATACACATAGGTTAGGGTTTTGAGAAGGACATAGCGGGCGAAGGCGCTTTAAACGGCTGTATCTACTAAACGCACCAACGCGTCACGTCAGTTTTAATACTTTACGTATAGCTACTGTATATCTTATTGTCCCTGACTCAGCCATCCTTATGATCCTTTAATTTACTAAACGATGGCACATGTTTCAACGGCTGTCCCTACCAAACGCACCAACTCCATGTAGGCAGCCGGCTTTCTCCCGTTCACATAAGTGATCTATATGGCGAGTGCGTAAATGAAACCATTGAAATCGATACCAGGAAAAGTGTGAAGTATTTATTAGAAATGCTACTCGTAACTTATATACTAAGGAAATATACATAGGTATCGCATTGGTAGGGGAGATCGCTGATTTAGGAATACGTGTATATTCTTACGTGATGTATGTCTTGCTAAATTAACAATATTTAAACACTTCCTGCAGGTACATCACGTTCGTATTCCTAAGGTCGCAATATAATATACACGCTGATAGTAATACTAAATCAGCCATCCAAACGTTGTTCCGTCCGTTGCCGCCTCCTATACGAGCTCCGTGGCGCAGCGGTCAACACGCCTGCCTGCGACACGGATGGTCCCGGGTTCGATCCCCGGTCAGGTTAAGATGGAAAAATTATCTTCTTCAGATTGAACTGGGTCTTGGATGTTTATCTATATATGTATTTGTTATAAAATATAGTATCGTTGAGTAAGTATCCCATAACACAAGTCTTGCTTAAGAACTTACTTTGGGGCTAGCTCAATCTGTGTGATTTGTCCGTATATATTTATATTTATTTATTATACGAGTACTATAACAGCCGGTCATTATTCGCAAAATGTTTATATATCGAAATCGGTAACAACATAAAAAAAGGCGTAGAGAAAGCTACCTGCTCATTCAAATTCCTTTTATAAACTTAAAACATGTTTTTGTACTTTAAGTTCAATTAACTTAAATAAAATCAACAGAAATTAAAATTGTTTTAAAAATTATTTTCAGTTTGGCGTCACATCATACGATATCGACGGTGAAGTCTGCATCTTCACGGCGATGGTAAGGTATGTAAACCACATAATTTTATCAGACTGACTAACCCAGATGGAGGGTAATGTTTTTCGCTCCATTGTTGCCCCAACGGCTTGACGTAGTTTGAAGCGTCAGGTGTCATTAGATTCATTTTTTATCCCCGGAGTGTGTCACATAGGCTATGTGGTGTCAGCAAAAAATCAATGCGGCAGACGTAAACTATGAGCAGACGCCTTTTTTTTTTGTTTTTTATTACAACTTCTTAAATACTCAATTCTTCGATCACAAAATCTTATTCCTAACTAATATTATAAAATAAAACTGTGTGTTTTTTATTTATTTCTTTGTTTGTTTGTTACGCTTTCACTCCTTATCTACTGAACCGATCATCATGAAATTTTGCAAACACATAGGTTAGGATACTGAGAAGAACATAGGCTATATATCACGCGAATGGAGCCGCAGGTAACAGCTAGTTATATATGAAACATTAGACTATCGAGTAAAAAAAGAGCCCATAATAATTTATTTTACACAACTAAAGATTCTGTAAATATTTCTACCTACAAAAAAATCTGTGTTTAGTATTTGTTGATAAAGGGACAACAAAAATACATCATCTGTGAAAATTTCAACCGTCTAGCTATTACGATTCATGAGTTACAGCCTAGTTACAGACAGACTAACGGACTGACGGATGGTCAGGGAAGTCTAGTAACTCGGTCCGGTTTTTCGGTACGGAACCCTAAAAACGACAACTTAGCACAAGAACTTTTATACATATAAACGTGTGGACTACACGTTTATATTATATATATTTATTGTTTCGTAGTACTGTATTGCGATTCCGGCAACGTGAGGCAGCGGGCCGCAAACGGGGTCAATTCACCAATCCTATCGCTTCCTCTTCATAGCTACGCTTTTTCTATTTTCGTGCGTGTAAGTGGCCAACACTAGTGTCAGATTTTTTATGTTGCCTCAAGGCATCTGACATAGCTTAACGAATGCTCCAGATATGTTTATGCCACTTGCGGTCACTGATCCAAATGGGGACTGCGCCTGGGGTTGCTTAACATGCGTAAGCGCTAATTATCGGGCTCCTCCCGATAGCCTAGTGGGCTTAGCATGAGTCTATGTTTTGTCCACATGATAATGCACAATGTCTCTATTTTCGTGCCTCACCTTCCCCTTACCTCAAGTGGTATCACAGCTTTATCTGCCTCACATTACAATGCATCTTCGCGCTCTACGAATTATTCACGTAGCCCTCGCAGCATTACCTAGTGTCATCATAGCGATTCGAAGTACTTCGTAGCATCGTAGCATTTTGTAGCTTCATAGCATTTCGTAGGTTTCTAGCGTTTCGTAGCATAATCGTAGAAATACGTAACTTCATAGCATATCGTAGCTTTGTAACAATCATAGCACTTCGTAGCTTTGTAACAATCGTAGCACTTCGTAGCGTCGTAACATAATCGTAGCACTTGGTAGCGTTGTAGCACAGTCGTAGACCTTCGTAGCGTCTTAGCATAATCGTAGCCTCGTAGCATAATTGTAGAACTTCGTAGCTTCTTAGCATGATCGTTTAAGAGTCGCCTGGAAGCGCATGTCTCTATACAAACGGAAAAAGGGAATTGTGGCAATATTTGATAAGTTTAGGGCAAAATTAAGCATCCAATCAATTAATCTCATTATAATCTACGTACGTTCCTATACAGTTTGGTTAAATTATCAAATGTTTGAGAATTATACGCCTCTCAAGATTTCCATACAAATTTGAAAAGGCTTGTAATTCTCAAACCATTGGTATTTTAACCAAGCTGTTTAGGAACGTACGTAGATTATAATGAGATTAATTGATTGAATGCTTAATTTTACTCCAAAATTATCAAATATTGCCATAATTCCCTTTTTCCGTTTGTATGGAGACATGCGCTTCCAGGCGACTCTTAATTCGTAGAATTTCATAGTACTCGTAGTCGAAGCTTTTCATGGCGGTCCTACAGACGAGACGCCACGTAGAAAAATTGTAGCACTCCAGCGTAGTTACACACTGTTCTTTCTATTCCGAGTTTCGAATTAATAGAATAATCATTTTTAACGCTTTTCCTAAAAGTAAATGGGTATACTTTGAAAAATAAATAACTAAAACGTGAAGAAGTAGTGAATGTGAGGATTGCCTTATAATCCCAATCCCAACTATCCCAATCCCAACTAATATTATAAATGCGAAAGTGAGTTTGTATGTTACGCTTTCACCCCGTATCTACTGAACCGATCATCATGAAATTTTGCATTCACATAGGTTAGGGTACCCAAAAGGACATAGGCTATTACGCGGGTAAAGCCGCGGGTAATATATATAATAAACTAGCAATTTCCCCGCGACTTAGTTCGCGTTAATTATATCCCATGTCACCCGTACATAAATTAGCTGTCACAACACACAGACAATCAAATCTTTCCTTTCTTTTTCTCCCATGAGGATAATCCATGGGAGAGGGTTACTTATGTCCAGCAATGGACTTCTTTTGGCTGAGATTATGTATGTAAATGTTTCTTATTTCCCATTATTTTTAAAACAAACGTTTTATCTTATTAGCTACTGACAACTTTTAGCAGTTTTAATTAAAGTTAAGTTTTTCAATAATTAATTATAGTTTCCACTACAGGAGCACGACCCTTTCTTTACTACCAGAGCCATATATTAGCCAGAGAGATTAGAGAATTTGGCCTACACTCTCCACGCTGGCCAGACGATTTGGAGAGTTCTCTTTATGTTTATAATCAGCATAAGCTGTTAAGCTTAAGTTTCCTAACTCGCCTTAGAAGGCGAGGCGTGTCGTAGACGACATCCACGGGAAGACTTGGTGTGGTCCTATTCTTCTGTGCCGGGAACTACACGGCAATAGTATTTAAATAAATTTACTTAATACGGTTTTAATCGCGTTTATTACATTATTTTCCAGGCCCCCAATCGAGCTGAGTTGAAATTTTGTCTATTATTCAGTTTTTAACCGACTTCAAAAAGAGGAGAAGACGCCTGGACCGATTTAAGAAATTCTTTTTTTGTTCGATAGGTAATACTTTACAGATGGTCCCATTAAATTTTTACCGAAATATGACGAGCGCTTTTTGAAAAAATACACATAAACCAAAAAAAAAATTATACAAGTATGCCGTTCGGATTACACTTTTTTAAATTTTATTCTTACGCTTATTTAAATTAATTAATTGATAGGGTTGAAGTCGGTTTTTGTTTTTTGTTAAAAATATCTTAAATTATTGCTGATAAAAAATAATGTAGATTCCTAGATGAGAGATTTTTTTGCATAAAAAAGCAGTTTTGCATTAAAATATCCAACTTTGTCTAATTGAAGATACTTGTATTGTACATGAGTACCGTAATATTTGAAAAAAAAAAAAAACTTTTGTTTATATTATCTGTTACCCGCGGCTTTGCCCACGTGATATATAGCCTATGTCCTTCTCAGTACCCTAACCTATGTTTATGCCAAATTTCGTGATGATCGGTTCAGTAGATAGGGCTTGAAAGCGGAACAAACAAACCAACTCACTTTCGCATTTATAATATTAGTTACGATTACGATAGTTTATAGGATGTACTTTAAGTTGTTATATTTGATTTTCTTTGGTTTACAGTATTTCATGCGATTTATTTTTTTTTGTTTCTCTTTTGATTTTATATTTAGTCTCTATTTCTTCAGGCTATTTTTATTTTTAAGTGATTTCTTTTGCATTGTGCGAATTTCCTTCATTTTCCGCGAGATTCTTAAGTTTCATGTGACTATCGATTGCGTTATGCGATTTCATTTGTTTGTATGCGATTAATTTGATGCATGTGTTTGTCTTGCGAATATATTTTCGAATGTTTAAAAAATGAGAGTTATCATTTCTCCAGATTATAATGCTTTTTTTTTGTTCGCAGTATAATTTTTTCAACAATTTTCTATCCAATTTTCTTTTTTAAATACTAACTAAAATACTTATAATTCATCATCTTTTAAGTTGCATGGACTTTTGCAGTTTTTAGACCTGATCGGAGGGTGTAGATTTTTGAATGTTTTTAATGGCTCTGTCGGTGTTTTTTCAATTCAAGAGGGTGAAGATGTCATGACATTTAACGCGTTGACGGACAGTAGACGCCTAGACGTTAAAATATTTTAAAATTAAATTATTTAAAATTCTTGGACTGTGGTTTAGTGTCCGTCAACGAGATAACGATGACGAGCGCCGTGGCGCAGCGGTCAACACGCCTGCTTGCGACACGGATGGTCCCGGGTTCGATCCCCGGTCAGGTCAAGATGGAAAATGATCTTTTTCAGATTAACCTGGGTCTTGGATGTTTATCTATATAAGTATCTATTATAAAATATAGTATCGTTGAGTTAGTATCCCATAACATAAGTCTCGAACTTACTTTGGGGCTATCTCAATCTGTGTGATTTGTCCGTATATATTTATTATGTTTATTTATAGTTAATCTCCCTTGGCTTTTGTTAACTCGCCGTGGAGTCTACATAAGCATTCCGTTTCATTTCCAGTGGCTGCACACTAATCGCTCGCTCGTGTTGCAGTCGGCGTTGGTGTTCCGCGGGCGACGGCATCGCATCGCGGACAAGGTAATTGCCAGATATATAAGCTAAACAAAGCTTATAAACATCAGAGAGACCTCTCCAACCCGTCTGGCCAGCGTGGAGAGTGTAGGCCAAATTCTCTGACTACTTTGGCTAATATATGGCCCTGGTAGTACAAAGAGGGTCGTGCTCGTGCAGTGGAGACTAACATAGCTTTATGAATATAATACTCAAATGCCAGTCTAAGACATCCCCTCGATCGTCTTTTGCGATCTTCACGGGAAGTGAAGGGGCTGGTACATTCTATGTTTTTTCTTTTCTCCCAGACTAGGGTGGACGACGCAATTCTATTAACATTTTACTACAGTTGTGCATCATTCAATTTCTACGTTCTCGCTGTCAAATTTTAGACGTTGTTCGGTATGTGTGGTGTAGGACTACCATGTCTTTACTAAAAATAAAATACACTTTTTACTCCAATATTACTCCCTCGAGATATACCGACGGTGTCACGGTTAATCCTGTTAAAATTTGATAACTAAAATCAAACAGAATACTTTGCTGTGGAAAAATAGTAGGCACTTCAAATACGCTCGAATTTCTTTACCGTTTCGATGCCAATGACTACATAATTTTTATTATAATGTAACCATATTGGTCTCCAACCCGTCTAGCCAGTGTAGGCCAAATCCTCTTACTGCTCTGGCTAATGTATGGCTCTAGTACTACAGAGAGGGTCGTGCTCCTGCAGTCAAAACAAAGGGCTGATGATGATGATGATGATGATTGATAAAGAGGCTAAGCGCTCTTCTGCGTAAATATTATATGAAGAACATTCCTTATATTTCGTGTCGGAATAATAAGTAATATTTAGCCGTTAGTCCCGCCTGTTATCATTGATAGCAGTCGTCAAGCTATGTCAGATGCCTCTAGCCAGCTTGATAAATCTTACACCAGTGTTGGCCACTTACACATAGAGCAAACAAAGTGTTGGAATAATTTATATGTTATCAAATAAAAATCTATTTCTTCTTTCAGCTTGAGCATACTGCGTTCTCCGCCTGCTTCACCGGTCAACTTTTGATCTTGAGCTCCGTTTAGAAGGTAAGCTTTTGATATTTATATTAAACTTGATAAATCTCGAGACATCAAAACATCTCCAGATTCAAAAAACACGTTGGATCGTTAATAACTCTTTACGAATTCGTTAAGCTCTGTCAAATGCCTTTAGGCAGCTTACTAAGAAAATGGAAGCATAAACATAAGCAGAATGGAAGTATATGGTCTATTAATGCTGAAGACATTGATGGATCATATAAGTACATATGATGTTATTTTAATTTTTTATATATATAATTTGATTTAAGTAAAATATTTGTAATAATGGATCTTTGTTGTCCGAAAATAAAGAATTTGAATTGAATAAACATATCGTTTGGGGTTTTCACAACTATGTCACAAGACAGCTAGGACAAAAGCACTCAAAAGAAAGCATTATTTGTTTCTCCGGGTCAGTTTCCTGTAAAAACTTTGCCAAATTAGGTATATTGCAGCAAGGCTGAATAGGATTCTGTTGTAAAACTAAATCCTGCGCTCCATCACAATACTGTTGAAGATGAATCTAGATTCATCCTCAACTGTATTGACAACTTGTTCCTCCGGAGAAACAGATGAGGAGGACAATCGATAAAAAATGACGATACGAAATGCCTGATATCCTCAGGCGCTATTCTGAACATGCGTTTAGCAAGGAACACACAACTTTCTTGTTAAAGTTAATGCTACGGTTGCCCTTGCTAAAGACAATACTAACCCTTGCCTTTTAGTTTCGGTACTCGATCTAGCTGTACGCTCACTAATCTAGCTAGCTATCTATCTATCTATAATTTTAGAACTATGTTGTTGTCGGTGAAGTACTCTCCATGTATCTCAGTTCTTAGCCATTCTCTTGATATCTTGAAATGATTATTTTTTGAGGCGAGGAGAGGTAAGAGAGACCAGGGAGGGCATATTTGGATGAAAGAAAGGATGGCTCACTAAGTTTTATCACGAGGGTTTTAAACACAAGATATTTAGACGGAAAAGCCTTGGAGAAGCATTGCAATTCAAGTAAAAATGTTTTGCTTTTGCAAATAATATAGGCGTTTTTCTTCTAAGCGTTTCATCCTCAGCTACCAGGTGTTTTGGAGCCCGGGGTGCGCTTTCATGACATCATGTTGTTATTTCATGCTGTTATAAACAATTCGGCAAAATTTTTACAGCCAACTGCCTTCCTGACGCTAATCATCATTGGATAAACAATACTTTGATAGTTAGTTTAATGTGTGCTTTGAGTCCTATGTAACCTGAAATAAATGTATTTTATTTTACTTATAATACAGGCTCAATTAGCATCATTGATGCCAAATTATACGTATTTTTAGGCTCATCTTTATCTCAATATCTACTTCATAATGATTACAGCCATCTCTTTACATTCACGGCGGCTCTTTATGAGGATGTTATGAAATTAGAATTTTTGTATTTAGTGGCACTTAACTTGTCTAGGATCAAACCTACTTCAAAAAGTATGTGAAACTAAAACATTAGTAGCTCTTCTCTGGGCCCAGGCATGTATCTATTAGTGAAAATCACTTAGAAATCATTAGATTTTTTTAATTAGCATTTCATTATAATTCGTTCGTGGTAAAAACGTGGCAATCAATGTAACGATTTAATAAAACAAACTTATTTTTTTATTTATTTCCTTCCAGCGCCCAGCGCCTGCTGCCATTATCCAGCAAGCGTGCGCTGATCGTCGACATCTACGAAATTTCAGGCGCTTCACTACTCTGTAAGTTTTGACTTAATTTTTCTAGCTGTTCTTAATTTTGTCCGCATAAATTATAGCTGTGTAACTTGTTAGTATAGTAGCATTCTATGGCTGAAAGAATTATTTAAATCCATTGCGTAGATTTTAATAAGTCCGTTCTGAAAACAAACAATTAATATTTATGATACCGGTTACCAAACTCTGGTATCATACACGGCCGAAGGGATTTTTATCTTTATAACATGAGTGCGTGCGAAACGTCTTACTACATCACCATGGCCCGGGTCTATTGAACCCCGCTTTCTGAGCGAGGCTAAATAGAGTAGGGACACAAAGATGAAACTTGAAATAAATTTGGGTTCTTTAGTGACCCTTTAGCCTCTGCCAATATCCTTCACTCCACCCTTTTTTTTATTTCTTTGAATAAACTGTGCCTGGGCTTTCCTCTCCCCCTTCTTCTATTTTGCTTGATAAAGGATAGAGACAGCTGGAGGGAGCTTCACCGACAAGAGCTTCGCTCTTAAATTTTGATGATGAATGGCCCGTCTATTGACTAGCCGCAGATATAATAGTACTTAGTGCTGACACACTCGTAGGTTGTTGCATTTGGTGATAGTTTCCAGGCAGGCGCTTTAGATACAAGAATTATTATATGTTGAAACTGTTGTTGAAGGAGAGGAACCACTTCGTCCAAGCCTATTTCCGGTACAACCTTTAGGTGTTTAAGTGTGATTGACCCCGGGGTATACCATGATGATGGCGTGTTCATTTATACCGTAAATGCTAACGTTTTGGCAAAGATTATACAGCTGACCACCTGCCTGACGCTACCATTAGGCAGATAGAGTTTCGCAGATTTTTTTCTGGGTGTCTAATAGGCACTAAAAATTTGTGGGGCGGTAGGAATGCCAGAACTCGCCATCCCATCGAGAGACAATTTGAAAAGCTTCTGAGCTTTTTCTTCAATGTTAGATGGCGATGCTGCTGATAAGTATACCAAGGTCACCGATTTAGTTCAGCGGCTTAGTTCTTTGAAGTGGTAACAGGCGAGGGACATAGCATGGCTATGTGCCAGAATGGTTTCGTAATAGTACTTACCTAAGTATGTGGCGGCAGACGCATTGTTGGACCTCCACCGACTAAATGATGGGGCATAGTTGGTGGGTGTCCAACACTTTTGTCCGACACTTATGGTTTCGTGACCAGCTCGCAGGAAGGCGCTGGATGCGGGCTTTCAACTGCTGCCATATTAGGCTTTAAGTATTACGTCCAGCACTAGCTAAGATGATGTTCATCTGACAATTTTCCCGGTTGCGTCTCGTCAGCTATGCGGTGTGTCAAACCCGGGGTCTGCTTTGTGACAGCATTCATGCTACGTTGAAAATTTTACGATCTGGCTGGCTTCCTGTCTCATACCAACCCTTCTTGGATATACAAGTCGGAAGAGACGATGACTGGCTTGAAAATTGAAAATATCGCAAGATCGTCTTGGCTTTGAAGATTATGTTGGGTCAACTTGATTCGTTGGTAAGTATATGTACCTGTGTCATGACGAGGTGATAGTCCTGATAGCAGTTTAAGGTGACTTGAAATATCTGTCTCCAGGTGCTAGTGAACAAACAAATACTTAAGAATAAACATTCGGCTGATGCTGATGTCTTATATATGACCCAGGGAGTTATTTTATTAAAATATTACGTGAGCAGCAAAAGAGGGTTAGAGGATTTTGGTTTATTTTTGATACGAAGATATCCTGCTTACGTAATAATAGAACAGTAGGCAAGGGTGGTAGAAGATTGTCTACTAGGTCTTCCTTGAACCGCTAGGATGAAGAGTATCAGGATTCGGATGTTGACTGTGAGTCTATGGCTAATGTTCCAGGACGATGAGTGATGGATGTGGAAGTTGAAATATGATATGAATGGATTCTGTTATTGAATTTGGGATATGAGTGAATTGACCACGAGAAACATTTCTTCATAAGTAATCAATACATCACATCAGGAGCACATCATAGAGCTGGTTCTTCCTTTCTCCTTAAAGTTGCTGCACTTGATGATGATTGAAATGATCTGGTGACAGAGGCAGACGCCGTCGAGAGTTTCGTAGTGCGATAATTTTCAGTTAGTTACTATGGAAAATTGTTAAGAACATCTCATGATTGGTTTATTGTACATTAATCCGGATGCCTTGAATGGTCGAAAAATTAAGTATAATTTTCTAGTTTCTGATTAGTCCAACAGTTTGCGCTGTGATTGGCTGTCGGCTTGATTCTTTGATTTGATTAATTAACTATTTTTTGATTGGCTGATGCTGGATAGGCCACGCCCAGCGGAATTTAATATAAAAGTAGCGACGTCATTTTTACGTATATTATTATAAATCTCGGAGTCGGAGTCGGGAGTCGGGCAGTCGGGCGGAAAAAAAATTAGTATCCGTGTTTTCGTACGATCTTTTACCCGCGACCTATTGTGATAACTATCTTTTAATTACGTTCCGTGATCATCAGAATACGCTAAAGTGACGGCATAACAGTGACGTATAGTGCTGTGGAATAGTGATCACTGCATACAATCAGTGTCTCGTCATTATGTAGTTTTCGATAGTAACAATATTGAGAAACTTCTATTAATGATCTTGTTTCATCATTTTCGTTGAAACAAACAGCTGTATGGAAACAATTTCGATATCCCGTACAAATTGATCGATCAGTAGGAATTGAAGTTGTTTTGATATTTCGCTGTAAGATGTTTTAGTGACAAAGTTGTTCAGTTTTATTAATAGATAGATGTTCTTAATATTGCAGGAACTTAACTATCGAAAATTAAAGTGTGAATGTGCAAATGAATTAGTCGGTGAGTAAGCATACTTTATTTATTTGAGCAAACGCTTACGCTATCGAGTGCAAGAGTACTTGTTATTGACGTGAAATTAATGTGTTTGCTTGCATAAATAAATTGTACTTACGAACCTAGTACTTCGTTTGAGTCATAGGTAGTAGTTTCCTACATAAAAGATTCTTTTATAATGCAGTGATCATTATTTTGTGGCATTATCTTATATGACGCGCTTATTTTCATGTCTTTCAGGATTTCAATGTTTTCTAGCACTGAATGACTTCCTGCATGTAGATACCATACGTAGCATAGTGACGTATTATTTCCATGAGTGGCGACTTAAAGCATCTGACATAGCTTTACAACTGTCACCTACTTACCAAACCTTAATGTTCTACCAAGGGTTCCGTAATCGTGAATTAAGCATGAAGTGAACCTGGGATATTAGTGCAATTTATGTGGTGTACAATTGTAAGACGGGCAGTGTAGAGGCGTTTATTTTCGTAGTAATATATCGCGAGCAGGTCGGGTCCTGTTCAAAAGTCGTATTTCTTTATAAAACGCGAAATTATGAATGATTCGCGCGTGCACGTTGAAAGCGAAGATATAGAGGTTCTTGCGTATATATGTTTTGCACGTATTTGTCGATATTTTGACCATTTTAAAGGTCGTCAAGTCGAGGGTCGTAAAACACACTGCGAGCGAGGCTCGTCTCGCGACTACACTCTGACTGTGAGCTGCTACTGGGGTATCCTTGTGTTTGGTGTAAACGATACGGGGATTTTGAAAAACTAATATATTTATAATAATGTAGGTACTGCGTAGGCAAACCTTATGCTTAAATAAATAAATCCGTCCGTCCCGAACGGTCCGCCGCAACCGCCGGCGGCGGCGAGAGAGCACGCAGATAGGTACACCATAGACGTGCGTGGCTGCCTCAGAAGAGCAGAAAGCAGCGGTTTATTCGTGCAGCAAGCTAACTTAGCTAGTTAATCATCACAATTATTATTATTATTAAAATACCAAATAAAAAAAAAAAAACAAATATCTCTCAACTCACATACATAGGTAGGTACCTACTGTATGCATAACACACTAAGATACTCTCCCCGTATACCTATACGAGTGCCTTCTCTACTTATACGAATACCTAACATCTATATGTAATTTCTTCTCATACTTTATTATTTTATCTCGATATGTAAAAGGAATATACCTACATATTAATACTTACGTACAACTATAGCTTGTGTAAGTTTTAAAAGAAAGTTTTTGCTTAAGTACCTTACCTATGTATGTATGTAGGTAGGTAGGTATAGGTACGTAATCTCTGTATAGAAACGTAGACGATAAAAAGTGTCATAGAAACAGTTATTATAAAAACGAAACATATGCGGCCCTGAAAAGGGCCTTTTTTGTATAGGTATTGTGCGTGTATGGTGTGTACCACATCTCGTCGTCGATCGATCGGTGAATGAATGGAGTGGAGTGGAAGTGGAAGTGGTGAGAGTGCGTAGCGCGTGCGTCACAATTCCACCGATTAGCGAGTGCAAAAATTTTGAGTCGTCACAAAGAACAAAACAAAATCTCTCTCACTAACCGTGTAAAACGTACCGCGCGCGCGCGCGCGCTCACTCACTCACACACAACACGACAACACTACATACATCGCACCTAGCACAGCACGACGATGACACGGACAACCACCACACCGCGAACAACGAGCTTCCGAGCTTCTTAACCGCCGAAACCGTAGAGAGTACGGCCCTGACGTTTCAGAGCGTACACGACGTCCATAGCTGTGACGGTCTTCCTCTTGGCGTGCTCGGTGTAGGTGACGGCGTCGCGGATCACGTTCTCGAGGAACACCTTGAGAACACCACGGGTCTCTTCGTATATCAAGCCGGAGATACGCTTGACACCGCCTCTGCGGGCCAGACGGCGGATGGCGGGCTTGGTGATACCCTGGATGTTATCACGCAACACCTTCCTGTGACGCTTGGCTCCTCCCTTTCCCAAACCTTTGCCTCCTTTACCGCGACCGGTCATGTTGATTTAGTTAGTTAGTAATAAGTAGAGAAACTAAAACTGAGGATAACGCGAACGCGCGCAACACACACGACCGATGTTCACTGACGGAGATGTAGAACCGAAGTAATTTTTAAAGCTGCGCGAACTCTTATATATATAGTCGTGACAGGCGAAATCGGGGCGAGGTAGGTGCGAGGGGATATTTGACGGCGAGCGCGCGCAAAGCAACAATTTATTGTATTTTTGTATCGATATGTATGTAGTTTTATTATATATATATATATATATATATATATATTATTTGTTTGTTAAACTATTAAAATACGACTATATACTACTATCCCCCCCCCCCTCTTCTTTTTTTTTATTTTATTTTAAATTTTAGTGACTATACTTAAAAAAAATAAATAAAAAAATAGATAAAAATAAAATATCATTCCATATCACGTAGGTACCTAGACATTTCGTCGAGCTACGCGAAAAGGTGAATTATGCTCTTAGGTATATACATATCAGTACGATTATTATTATTCTTATTATTATTGTACATGCCTATTAGCTGCTGCATACCGCTTTTGCTCATTGGGGCTGCATTATTTTCAGAAAGTAATTACCTAAATATGTAAGTTTCTAGAAATCGATTACGTCATAAAACCCAACTTATTATTATTATTCTTAACGTTGCATGTAACTTATTTGTACAAAGAAACATTTTGTCGGTCAGAATCATTTGTGGCCCTGAAAAGGGCCTTTTAAAGAAAGAAAGTAGGTGGCGTTTGAAACTGTCCGTCGGTGGTGGGTGGTACCTATGCCGTAGCGGCGTCAAGTCAAGTCATCACTTTCGTTCGTGCGTGCGCGCGCGAGTTCGTTCACGTGAGGAAGGACAAAAACGCACGCACACACAAGATTAGGTAATGCAAAACAAGACGTCGGTAGACAGACAGACACCATCACACACAACAACGTAACAAACACACACTCCACAAACTTTCCGATGAGCTGGTGTAGCGCAGCTTAAGCGCGCTCGCCTCTGATCCTGCGCGCCAGTTGGATGTCCTTAGGCATGATGGTGACACGTTTGGCGTGGATGGCGCACAGGTTGGTGTCTTCGAAGAGACCGACGAGGTACGCCTCGCTCGCCTCCTGGAGAGCCATGACGGCGGAGCTCTGAAAACGCAGATCAGTCTTGAAGTCTTGAGCGATCTCACGAACGAGACGCTGGAAAGGCAGCTTGCGGATCAGCAGCTCAGTACTCTTCTGGTAACGACGGATCTCGCGGAGGGCGACTGTGCCCGGCCTATAACGATGTGGCTTCTTGACACCACCGGTCGCGGGCGCGCTCTTACGAGCAGCTTTGGTGGCGAGCTGTTTGCGTGGTGCTTTACCACCGGTAGATTTGCGAGCAGTTTGCTTGGTACGAGCCATTACAGCGACGTTAAGTCAAATCAAATCAAAAAATTTAAAGTAACAAACACACGCGCGCGTACGAACTTGCGTGAACGCGGTACGAGAGAGAATGCGACGCTTCACCAAAAAATCGGCGTATATATACAGATCGCGAGGACGCATACCCATCGCGTTTAGCCCCTTGTAAAATATCTTTTGTCTCTTTCTCTCTCGGTTCGTCTGTTCATTCGTTAGTGGTGGTTGATTGAAAAACTTACTAGTTTTTACTTAGGTATTTCTATTTAATATTTAATTAAATATAAAAAAATAGTAATGTACGTATATGTATAGGTTTAAATGGGTACATAACTGATGGATATAATAAATAAAAGAGTCGAGTCGTACGTACGTATCTGAATACATTAAACTAGTTAAGTGTAATGTTAACGGGTAACTAAATAATTAATTTAGTTACCCGTATGATGGAATCTTTTCTTATGAAGTTTTTAAAAATAATTTCTTTACATATGTAGGTACCTACTTATTTATTTTTGTTTATTTTCAGGTAGCACTGTGCATGCATTGGAGAGAGCATCAAACCGGCTAGCAGTTATGATGTAAGTACCTTTAAGCAAATACCTATTTACGGTGAGAATATTATGTAGGCAGGCAGGCAGGTGCGGTTGGTTGGTTGGTTGGTTGGTTGGTTGGTTGGTTGGTTGGTTGGTTTGTGTAGGTAGGTAGGTATATATGTATGTATATAACAGACGATTATCAAGAAACATAAACACAATCAGAACGAATTTGTGGCCCTGAAAAGGGCCTTTTGTAATGTATGTGTAGCGAGTGCGCGCTGTGACATGACGGCGACAACGACGACGCAACACACCATTCGTTGCACACCAGTAGGTGTGAATGGATGGGAAAAACACCTCACTTTGAGCTGGTGTACTTGGTGACGGCCTTGGTACCCTCACTGACGGCGTGCTTGGCGAGCTCACCGGGCAGAAGGAGCCTCACAGATGTCTGCACCTCCCTGGATGTGATCGTCGACCTCTTGTTGTAGTGGGCGAGACGGGAAGCCTCGGCGGCGATGCGCTCGAAGATGTCGTTCACGAACGAGTTCATGATGGACATGGCCTTGCTGGAAATACCGGTGTCAGGGTGGACCTGTTTCAGCACCTTGTAGATGTAGATGGCGTAGCTCTCCTTCCTCTTGTGCTTCTTCTTCTTTTTGTCGGTCTTGGAGATGTTCTTCTGTGCCTTGCCAGATTTTTTGGCGGCTTTACCACTTGTCTTGGGCGGCATAGTTAACAAATTCACTTAACACGTTATACACACGTACACGTAAATGATGAGCGAAAGAACAGTGTCAACGGTTAGATTGACTGTGCGTCGTCGCGGCATCAATTTTTCAATTTATATAGGCTGTTATAATTCACACCGTAGCGGGGTACGCGAGTCGTCCCACCAATCGTATCGTTCGTTTCATCCCCTCCAATACGACTATAGCCCCCGACCCCCCGCAGATGAGCGTGCCCCCCCCCCCCCCCCCCCTTACTTCCCTACCCCTCGCCGCGCACCATTATTTTAGACAATGTTAGATAGGTAGGTGTATGTAATTATAAGAATATATTTTTTATTATTAGTAATTTAAAAAGGTATGTATGTATGTATTTCGTTTGTATTTATGCATGTTCTGACTGACTATTATAATAATGAATGAAAACAACAACATACAACTTACACGTCCGCGCTATCCAAGTGAATACATTATAGGTACATTAAATTATTAGATATAAGTAGGTACTTGTTCCGTATAAAAAAAAAAAATGAGTAGCATAAAAATATAATATATAATAGGTATATTGTGCCAAAGCAATCCACGACATGCATACCTACCGTTTGTTGTCTGCACATAACACGATTTTATTATAATATTCTGGGTCTCCTTATATGTGTATGCTGTTGTTGTCATCCATCCGCGTATTTAGATGTGCACAGCTACTATTAAAGTAATCGGTCAGGAATAAGGTAGGTGTTGGTGGTTCGTAGATTGATCGATTGTTATCAAAAGAAACATAATTAATCGTACAGAATCATATTGTGGCCCTGAAAAGGGCCTTTTTCTCTCTCGTTATTTGTTTCGAGAGATACACGACAGTCCATACGAACCGTTGCACCAATCGCGGCCAGTGCCGTTCATGTGTTTCCCCCGTCACTTATATCACCTGTTGTATGTATGCATGTAATAGGTGATACATACAAACACGCGAAATATAATTATGATAAGGTATTAACACATGATTCGACACCGAGACACGAAATGATACATAGGAACGATAATGGACTTACGTTTGATTTGATGTGCGGTGATCTCAGCGCACTTATGCCTTCTTTTCGGTCTTCTTGGGGAGCAGCACCGCTTGGATGTTGGGCAGGACACCACCCTGAGCGATGGTGACGCCGGAGAGCAGTTTGTTCAGTTCCTCGTCGTTGCGGATGGCCAGCTGCAGATGTCTAGGGATGATCCTGGTCTTCTTGTTGTCCCTCGCAGCGTTGCCGGCCAACTCGAGTACTTCAGCGGCGAGGTATTCCATCACCGCGGCGAGGTACACCGGAGCGCCAGCACCGACGCGCTCGGCATAGTTACCCTTGCGCAGAAGCCTGTGGATACGACCCACGGGGAACTGGAGTCCAGCACGGTTCGAACGGGACTTTGCCTTTCCCTTGACTTTGCCACCTTTGCCGCGTCCAGACATGATTCAAAAGTGAATTAAATAAACTAGCACACACACAATAATAACACCTCACTCGTCGAGCGAGATTGACAATCTAATAATGCGCTCCGCGCGTCAAAAACTTTTATATATATGATGCGCGCCGTAACGCGTACGCTCACAGGACGATAACAACACAATCCAGGGGTGGGGATGGATAGAGAGAAAAAGAATCGAAACTTACGTTTATGTTACAGCGCTGCCGGCGTACAAACACACAGTTTACCTATACAATATATTTATTTATTTTGTAATTTATTATTATTTATTTATTTCATTTTTTTTTTTTTCTTTCAGGTCGTCGGATGATGGGGATTGTGGCGTTGTTTGTTCGTTGGGCATAATGTACTCAGCATTGGTGAAAAGAAGTAAGTATTTATTACACACAGTCATTATGTAGGTACATAAGAACGTACATGCAAATTATTGTATCATATTAATACAAACAACGCTGGTCTGTTATTGCGCGGGATTGTCACAACAACGTATATTGGTTGCATATTATCATCGTTGATAATAATTATGTACCTACCTATACATACTCTGATCTCGTACTATAAGCTAAGAAAGTAGACAGACAGACAGACAGACATACAGACAGACAGATAGATAGATAGGTAGGTAGGTAGGTAGGTAGGTAGGTAGGTTGGTGGGTTGGTAGGTTGGTAGGTTGGTGGGTTGGTGGGTTGGTAGGTTGGTTGGTAAGTAAGTAAGTAAGTAAGTAATTAATTAATTAATTAATTAGGAGATCATACATACACAAATGCTCATAATAAGCATCAGCAGATATGTAATAATTTCTTTTTGACGTATTTATTGCAAAGAAACTGTGCTATATTCACAGATTGATATGTTAGCCCTGAAAAGGGCTTTTTGTTAGGCGCGAATGGTTGCGCGCGCTAGCGCTATGGTGGTGTGTGATTATAGCGTCGTCGTTGCGACTTCTTGCACTTTCATCTCGGCGCGCCGCATCATCACAGCAGGCACCATGTATGGCCGCGCGCGCGCGTTACCACCTCGCGTCTTGTTGTTGTTGTCGACGTCGTTGTCGTGACGCGTAGATGATAATGATTGTGCACTCACTGTGATGCAGCATCAGCGTGGTGGCGCGCGCAACAACACAGCAGCAGAGCGAACAACACGATCGTCGTACGTTGACAACGCCGCACAGACAGCAGCAGCAGCAGCATTGACGATGACCGAAATCTTACTTTTTAGCTGCTGCGGCCTTCTTAGCGGCGGCCTTCTTGGGCGTGGCGGCCGCCTTCTTGGGTTTAGGAGCTTTAGGTTTCTTCGTAGGCGGCTTGGCGCTCTTCTTCGCCTTAGGCGCGGCCGCGGCCTTCGCCTTCGCCGGAGCGGCGGCTTTCTTCGCTGCGGGCTTCTTCTTGGCCGCTGCCGCCTTCTTGTCCTTTGCGGCGGAAGCGGCCTTGCCCTTCGACGGCGACGAGGCGGCGGCACCGGAGGAGGCGCCCTTCTTTGCAGATTTGGACGCGGCGGCGGCCGATCCCTTCTTCGACTTCGCAGCCGAAGACGCCCTGCCGCTGGCCTTGGCCGCTGCCGGTTTCTTCGAAGATGAAGACTTCGATTCCAATTTGAACGAGCCGGAGGCACCTTTACCCTTGGTCTGGATGAGGGCTCCAGATTCGACGGCGCTCTTCAGATACTTCCTTATGAAAGGTGCCAATTTCTCGGCGTCGACTTTGTATTGAGCCGCGATATACTTCTTGATGGCCTGCAGCGAAGATCCGCTACGTTCCTTCAACTCCTTGATAGCGTTGTTCACCATCTCTGAAGTCTTAGGGTGTGTAGGCTTCGCCTTGGCTTTCTTCACGCCTCCGGCGGCTGCGGACGCCTTCGGTTGTTTCTTCGCCGGCGTCGCTGGCGCTGGTGCTTCGGATGCTACAGCTGTGTCTGCCATTTTTATTTTTAAAAATATATAATTCGTACACTTGGTAAAAAAAAAAAAACACACGAAAGAAACGTAGCTTTATGTCTACGGATAGAGAGACGCGCACGCGTAAACAAACAGTGATACTGGATAAACCACCATAGAGGGCCGCCGGCCATACATTCGGAACGAGTCGAGCAATACCGTAACGAGAACCGCGATGCCGCCAGACGTTTTCTCATACGAGCGCGACCAACTTTTCACTAACTAAGTTCGGTATAATTTAATTTTATACATCATAATCGTATTTTATATAAAATATATTTATTTAGAATGAAAATTTTTGAGTTCACCTACGATATAGTGCAATTTATGTGGTGTACAATTGTAAGACGGGCAGTGTAGAGGCGTTTATTTTCGTAGTAATATATCGCGAGCAGGTCGGGTCCTGTTCAAAAGTCGTATTTCTTTATAAAACGCGAAATTATGAATGATTCGCGCGTGCACGTTGAAAGCGAAGATATAGAGGTTCTTGCGTATATATGTTTTGCACGTATTTGTCGATATTTTGACCATTTTAAAGGTCGTCAAGTCGAGGGTCGTAAAACACACTGCGAGCGAGGCTCGTCTCGCGACTACACTCTGACTGTGAGCTGCTACTGGGGTATCCTTGTGTTTGGTGTAAACGATACGGGGATTTTGAAAAACTAATATATTTATAATAATGTAGGTACTGCGTAGGCAAACCTTATGCTTAAATAAATAAATCCGTCCGTCCCGAACGGTCCGCCGCAACCGCCGGCGGCGGCGAGAGAGCACGCAGATAGGTACACCATAGACGTGCGTGGCTGCCTCAGAAGAGCAGAAAGCAGCGGTTTATTCGTGCAGCAAGCTAACTTAGCTAGTTAATCATCACAATTATTATTATTATTAAAATACCAAATAAAAAAAAAAAAACAAATATCTCTCAACTCACATACATAGGTAGGTACCTACTGTATGCATAACACACTAAGATACTCTCCCCGTATACCTATACGAGTGCCTTCTCTACTTATACGAATACCTAACATCTATATGTAATTTCTTCTCATACTTTATTATTTTATCTCGATATGTAAAAGGAATATACCTACATATTAATACTTACGTACAACTATAGCTTGTGTAAGTTTTAAAAGAAAGTTTTTGCTTAAGTACCTTACCTATGTATGTATGTAGGTAGGTAGGTATAGGTACGTAATCTCTGTATAGAAACGTAGACGATAAAAAGTGTCATAGAAACAGTTATTATAAAAACGAAACATATGCGGCCCTGAAAAGGGCCTTTTTTGTATAGGTATTGTGCGTGTATGGTGTGTACCACATCTCGTCGTCGATCGATCGGTGAATGAATGGAGTGGAGTGGAAGTGGAAGTGGTGAGAGTGCGTAGCGCGTGCGTCACAATTCCACCGATTAGCGAGTGCAAAAATTTTGAGTCGTCACAAAGAACAAAACAAAATCTCTCTCACTAACCGTGTAAAACGTACCGCGCGCGCGCGCGCGCTCACTCACTCACACACAACACGACAACACTACATACATCGCACCTAGCACAGCACGACGATGACACGGACAACCACCACACCGCGAACAACGAGCTTCCGAGCTTCTTAACCGCCGAAACCGTAGAGAGTACGGCCCTGACGTTTCAGAGCGTACACGACGTCCATAGCTGTGACGGTCTTCCTCTTGGCGTGCTCGGTGTAGGTGACGGCGTCGCGGATCACGTTCTCGAGGAACACCTTGAGAACACCACGGGTCTCTTCGTATATCAAGCCGGAGATACGCTTGACACCGCCTCTGCGGGCCAGACGGCGGATGGCGGGCTTGGTGATACCCTGGATGTTATCACGCAACACCTTCCTGTGACGCTTGGCTCCTCCCTTTCCCAAACCTTTGCCTCCTTTACCGCGACCGGTCATGTTGATTTAGTTAGTTAGTAATAAGTAGAGAAACTAAAACTGAGGATAACGCGAACGCGCGCAACACACACGACCGATGTTCACTGACGGAGATGTAGAACCGAAGTAATTTTTAAAGCTGCGCGAACTCTTATATATATAGTCGTGACAGGCGAAATCGGGGCGAGGTAGGTGCGAGGGGATATTTGACGGCGAGCGCGCGCAAAGCAACAATTTATTGTATTTTTGTATCGATATGTATGTAGTTTTATTATATATATATATATATATATATATATATTATTTGTTTGTTAAACTATTAAAATACGACTATATACTACTATCCCCCCCCCCCTCTTCTTTTTTTTTATTTTATTTTAAATTTTAGTGACTATACTTAAAAAAAATAAATAAAAAAATAGATAAAAATAAAATATCATTCCATATCACGTAGGTACCTAGACATTTCGTCGAGCTACGCGAAAAGGTGAATTATGCTCTTAGGTATATACATATCAGTACGATTATTATTATTCTTATTATTATTGTACATGCCTATTAGCTGCTGCATACCGCTTTTGCTCATTGGGGCTGCATTATTTTCAGAAAGTAATTACCTAAATATGTAAGTTTCTAGAAATCGATTACGTCATAAAACCCAACTTATTATTATTATTCTTAACGTTGCATGTAACTTATTTGTACAAAGAAACATTTTGTCGGTCAGAATCATTTGTGGCCCTGAAAAGGGCCTTTTAAAGAAAGAAAGTAGGTGGCGTTTGAAACTGTCCGTCGGTGGTGGGTGGTACCTATGCCGTAGCGGCGTCAAGTCAAGTCATCACTTTCGTTCGTGCGTGCGCGCGCGAGTTCGTTCACGTGAGGAAGGACAAAAACGCACGCACACACAAGATTAGGTAATGCAAAACAAGACGTCGGTAGACAGACAGACACCATCACACACAACAACGTAACAAACACACACTCCACAAACTTTCCGATGAGCTGGTGTAGCGCAGCTTAAGCGCGCTCGCCTCTGATCCTGCGCGCCAGTTGGATGTCCTTAGGCATGATGGTGACACGTTTGGCGTGGATGGCGCACAGGTTGGTGTCTTCGAAGAGACCGACGAGGTACGCCTCGCTCGCCTCCTGGAGAGCCATGACGGCGGAGCTCTGAAAACGCAGATCAGTCTTGAAGTCTTGAGCGATCTCACGAACGAGACGCTGGAAAGGCAGCTTGCGGATCAGCAGCTCAGTACTCTTCTGGTAACGACGGATCTCGCGGAGGGCGACTGTGCCCGGCCTATAACGATGTGGCTTCTTGACACCACCGGTCGCGGGCGCGCTCTTACGAGCAGCTTTGGTGGCGAGCTGTTTGCGTGGTGCTTTACCACCGGTAGATTTGCGAGCAGTTTGCTTGGTACGAGCCATTACAGCGACGTTAAGTCAAATCAAATCAAAAAATTTAAAGTAACAAACACACGCGCGCGTACGAACTTGCGTGAACGCGGTACGAGAGAGAATGCGACGCTTCACCAAAAAATCGGCGTATATATACAGATCGCGAGGACGCATACCCATCGCGTTTAGCCCCTTGTAAAATATCTTTTGTCTCTTTCTCTCTCGGTTCGTCTGTTCATTCGTTAGTGGTGGTTGATTGAAAAACTTACTAGTTTTTACTTAGGTATTTCTATTTAATATTTAATTAAATATAAAAAAATAGTAATGTACGTATATGTATAGGTTTAAATGGGTACATAACTGATGGATATAATAAATAAAAGAGTCGAGTCGTACGTACGTATCTGAATACATTAAACTAGTTAAGTGTAATGTTAACGGGTAACTAAATAATTAATTTAGTTACCCGTATGATGGAATCTTTTCTTATGAAGTTTTTAAAAATAATTTCTTTACATATGTAGGTACCTACTTATTTATTTTTGTTTATTTTCAGGTAGCACTGTGCATGCATTGGAGAGAGCATCAAACCGGCTAGCAGTTATGATGTAAGTACCTTTAAGCAAATACCTATTTACGGTGAGAATATTATGTAGGCAGGCAGGCAGGTGCGGTTGGTTGGTTGGTTGGTTGGTTGGTTGGTTGGTTGGTTGGTTGGTTTGTGTAGGTAGGTAGGTATATATGTATGTATATAACAGACGATTATCAAGAAACATAAACACAATCAGAACGAATTTGTGGCCCTGAAAAGGGCCTTTTGTAATGTATGTGTAGCGAGTGCGCGCTGTGACATGACGGCGACAACGACGACGCAACACACCATTCGTTGCACACCAGTAGGTGTGAATGGATGGGAAAAACACCTCACTTTGAGCTGGTGTACTTGGTGACGGCCTTGGTACCCTCACTGACGGCGTGCTTGGCGAGCTCACCGGGCAGAAGGAGCCTCACAGATGTCTGCACCTCCCTGGATGTGATCGTCGACCTCTTGTTGTAGTGGGCGAGACGGGAAGCCTCGGCGGCGATGCGCTCGAAGATGTCGTTCACGAACGAGTTCATGATGGACATGGCCTTGCTGGAAATACCGGTGTCAGGGTGGACCTGTTTCAGCACCTTGTAGATGTAGATGGCGTAGCTCTCCTTCCTCTTGTGCTTCTTCTTCTTTTTGTCGGTCTTGGAGATGTTCTTCTGTGCCTTGCCAGATTTTTTGGCGGCTTTACCACTTGTCTTGGGCGGCATAGTTAACAAATTCACTTAACACGTTATACACACGTACACGTAAATGATGAGCGAAAGAACAGTGTCAACGGTTAGATTGACTGTGCGTCGTCGCGGCATCAATTTTTCAATTTATATAGGCTGTTATAATTCACACCGTAGCGGGGTACGCGAGTCGTCCCACCAATCGTATCGTTCGTTTCATCCCCTCCAATACGACTATAGCCCCCGACCCCCCGCAGATGAGCGTGCCCCCCCCCCCCCCCCCCCCTTACTTCCCTACCCCTCGCCGCGCACCATTATTTTAGACAATGTTAGATAGGTAGGTGTATGTAATTATAAGAATATATTTTTTATTATTAGTAATTTAAAAAGGTATGTATGTATGTATTTCGTTTGTATTTATGCATGTTCTGACTGACTATTATAATAATGAATGAAAACAACAACATACAACTTACACGTCCGCGCTATCCAAGTGAATACATTATAGGTACATTAAATTATTAGATATAAGTAGGTACTTGTTCCGTATAAAAAAAAAAAATGAGTAGCATAAAAATATAATATATAATAGGTATATTGTGCCAAAGCAATCCACGACATGCATACCTACCGTTTGTTGTCTGCACATAACACGATTTTATTATAATATTCTGGGTCTCCTTATATGTGTATGCTGTTGTTGTCATCCATCCGCGTATTTAGATGTGCACAGCTACTATTAAAGTAATCGGTCAGGAATAAGGTAGGTGTTGGTGGTTCGTAGATTGATCGATTGTTATCAAAAGAAACATAATTAATCGTACAGAATCATATTGTGGCCCTGAAAAGGGCCTTTTTCTCTCTCGTTATTTGTTTCGAGAGATACACGACAGTCCATACGAACCGTTGCACCAATCGCGGCCAGTGCCGTTCATGTGTTTCCCCCGTCACTTATATCACCTGTTGTATGTATGCATGTAATAGGTGATACATACAAACACGCGAAATATAATTATGATAAGGTATTAACACATGATTCGACACCGAGACACGAAATGATACATAGGAACGATAATGGACTTACGTTTGATTTGATGTGCGGTGATCTCAGCGCACTTATGCCTTCTTTTCGGTCTTCTTGGGGAGCAGCACCGCTTGGATGTTGGGCAGGACACCACCCTGAGCGATGGTGACGCCGGAGAGCAGTTTGTTCAGTTCCTCGTCGTTGCGGATGGCCAGCTGCAGATGTCTAGGGATGATCCTGGTCTTCTTGTTGTCCCTCGCAGCGTTGCCGGCCAACTCGAGTACTTCAGCGGCGAGGTATTCCATCACCGCGGCGAGGTACACCGGAGCGCCAGCACCGACGCGCTCGGCATAGTTACCCTTGCGCAGAAGCCTGTGGATACGACCCACGGGGAACTGGAGTCCAGCACGGTTCGAACGGGACTTTGCCTTTCCCTTGACTTTGCCACCTTTGCCGCGTCCAGACATGATTCAAAAGTGAATTAAATAAACTAGCACACACACAATAATAACACCTCACTCGTCGAGCGAGATTGACAATCTAATAATGCGCTCCGCGCGTCAAAAACTTTTATATATATGATGCGCGCCGTAACGCGTACGCTCACAGGACGATAACAACACAATCCAGGGGTGGGGATGGATAGAGAGAAAAAGAATCGAAACTTACGTTTATGTTACAGCGCTGCCGGCGTACAAACACACAGTTTACCTATACAATATATTTATTTATTTTGTAATTTATTATTATTTATTTATTTCATTTTTTTTTTTTTCTTTCAGGTCGTCGGATGATGGGGATTGTGGCGTTGTTTGTTCGTTGGGCATAATGTACTCAGCATTGGTGAAAAGAAGTAAGTATTTATTACACACAGTCATTATGTAGGTACATAAGAACGTACATGCAAATTATTGTATCATATTAATACAAACAACGCTGGTCTGTTATTGCGCGGGATTGTCACAACAACGTATATTGGTTGCATATTATCATCGTTGATAATAATTATGTACCTACCTATACATACTCTGATCTCGTACTATAAGCTAAGAAAGTAGACAGACAGACAGACAGACATACAGACAGACAGATAGATAGATAGGTAGGTAGGTAGGTAGGTAGGTAGGTAGGTTGGTGGGTTGGTAGGTTGGTAGGTTGGTGGGTTGGTGGGTTGGTAGGTTGGTTGGTAAGTAAGTAAGTAAGTAAGTAATTAATTAATTAATTAATTAGGAGATCATACATACACAAATGCTCATAATAAGCATCAGCAGATATGTAATAATTTCTTTTTGACGTATTTATTGCAAAGAAACTGTGCTATATTCACAGATTGATATGTTAGCCCTGAAAAGGGCTTTTTGTTAGGCGCGAATGGTTGCGCGCGCTAGCGCTATGGTGGTGTGTGATTATAGCGTCGTCGTTGCGACTTCTTGCACTTTCATCTCGGCGCGCCGCATCATCACAGCAGGCACCATGTATGGCCGCGCGCGCGCGTTACCACCTCGCGTCTTGTTGTTGTTGTCGACGTCGTTGTCGTGACGCGTAGATGATAATGATTGTGCACTCACTGTGATGCAGCATCAGCGTGGTGGCGCGCGCAACAACACAGCAGCAGAGCGAACAACACGATCGTCGTACGTTGACAACGCCGCACAGACAGCAGCAGCAGCAGCATTGACGATGACCGAAATCTTACTTTTTAGCTGCTGCGGCCTTCTTAGCGGCGGCCTTCTTGGGCGTGGCGGCCGCCTTCTTGGGTTTAGGAGCTTTAGGTTTCTTCGTAGGCGGCTTGGCGCTCTTCTTCGCCTTAGGCGCGGCCGCGGCCTTCGCCTTCGCCGGAGCGGCGGCTTTCTTCGCTGCGGGCTTCTTCTTGGCCGCTGCCGCCTTCTTGTCCTTTGCGGCGGAAGCGGCCTTGCCCTTCGACGGCGACGAGGCGGCGGCACCGGAGGAGGCGCCCTTCTTTGCAGATTTGGACGCGGCGGCGGCCGATCCCTTCTTCGACTTCGCAGCCGAAGACGCCCTGCCGCTGGCCTTGGCCGCTGCCGGTTTCTTCGAAGATGAAGACTTCGATTCCAATTTGAACGAGCCGGAGGCACCTTTACCCTTGGTCTGGATGAGGGCTCCAGATTCGACGGCGCTCTTCAGATACTTCCTTATGAAAGGTGCCAATTTCTCGGCGTCGACTTTGTATTGAGCCGCGATATACTTCTTGATGGCCTGCAGCGAAGATCCGCTACGTTCCTTCAACTCCTTGATAGCGTTGTTCACCATCTCTGAAGTCTTAGGGTGTGTAGGCTTCGCCTTGGCTTTCTTCACGCCTCCGGCGGCTGCGGACGCCTTCGGTTGTTTCTTCGCCGGCGTCGCTGGCGCTGGTGCTTCGGATGCTACAGCTGTGTCTGCCATTTTTATTTTTAAAAATATATAATTCGTACACTTGGTAAAAAAAAAAAAACACACGAAAGAAACGTAGCTTTATGTCTACGGATAGAGAGACGCGCACGCGTAAACAAACAGTGATACTGGATAAACCACCATAGAGGGCCGCCGGCCATACATTCGGAACGAGTCGAGCAATACCGTAACGAGAACCGCGATGCCGCCAGACGTTTTCTCATACGAGCGCGACCAACTTTTCACTAACTAAGTTCGGTATAATTTAATTTTATACATCATAATCGTATTTTATATAAAATATATTTATTTAGAATGAAAATTTTTGAGTTCACCTACGATATAGTGCAATTTATGTGGTGTACAATTGTAAGACGGGCAGTGTAGAGGCGTTTATTTTCGTAGTAATATATCGCGAGCAGGTCGGGTCCTGTTCAAAAGTCGTATTTCTTTATAAAACGCGAAATTATGAATGATTCGCGCGTGCACGTTGAAAGCGAAGATATAGAGGTTCTTGCGTATATATGTTTTGCACGTATTTGTCGATATTTTGACCATTTTAAAGGTCGTCAAGTCGAGGGTCGTAAAACACACTGCGAGCGAGGCTCGTCTCGCGACTACACTCTGACTGTGAGCTGCTACTGGGGTATCCTTGTGTTTGGTGTAAACGATACGGGGATTTTGAAAAACTAATATATTTATAATAATGTAGGTACTGCGTAGGCAAACCTTATGCTTAAATAAATAAATCCGTCCGTCCCGAACGGTCCGCCGCAACCGCCGGCGGCGGCGAGAGAGCACGCAGATAGGTACACCATAGACGTGCGTGGCTGCCTCAGAAGAGCAGAAAGCAGCGGTTTATTCGTGCAGCAAGCTAACTTAGCTAGTTAATCATCACAATTATTATTATTATTAAAATACCAAATAAAAAAAAAAAAACAAATATCTCTCAACTCACATACATAGGTAGGTACCTACTGTATGCATAACACACTAAGATACTCTCCCCGTATACCTATACGAGTGCCTTCTCTACTTATACGAATACCTAACATCTATATGTAATTTCTTCTCATACTTTATTATTTTATCTCGATATGTAAAAGGAATATACCTACATATTAATACTTACGTACAACTATAGCTTGTGTAAGTTTTAAAAGAAAGTTTTTGCTTAAGTACCTTACCTATGTATGTATGTAGGTAGGTAGGTATAGGTACGTAATCTCTGTATAGAAACGTAGACGATAAAAAGTGTCATAGAAACAGTTATTATAAAAACGAAACATATGCGGCCCTGAAAAGGGCCTTTTTTGTATAGGTATTGTGCGTGTATGGTGTGTACCACATCTCGTCGTCGATCGATCGGTGAATGAATGGAGTGGAGTGGAAGTGGAAGTGGTGAGAGTGCGTAGCGCGTGCGTCACAATTCCACCGATTAGCGAGTGCAAAAATTTTGAGTCGTCACAAAGAACAAAACAAAATCTCTCTCACTAACCGTGTAAAACGTACCGCGCGCGCGCGCGCGCTCACTCACTCACACACAACACGACAACACTACATACATCGCACCTAGCACAGCACGACGATGACACGGACAACCACCACACCGCGAACAACGAGCTTCCGAGCTTCTTAACCGCCGAAACCGTAGAGAGTACGGCCCTGACGTTTCAGAGCGTACACGACGTCCATAGCTGTGACGGTCTTCCTCTTGGCGTGCTCGGTGTAGGTGACGGCGTCGCGGATCACGTTCTCGAGGAACACCTTGAGAACACCACGGGTCTCTTCGTATATCAAGCCGGAGATACGCTTGACACCGCCTCTGCGGGCCAGACGGCGGATGGCGGGCTTGGTGATACCCTGGATGTTATCACGCAACACCTTCCTGTGACGCTTGGCTCCTCCCTTTCCCAAACCTTTGCCTCCTTTACCGCGACCGGTCATGTTGATTTAGTTAGTTAGTAATAAGTAGAGAAACTAAAACTGAGGATAACGCGAACGCGCGCAACACACACGACCGATGTTCACTGACGGAGATGTAGAACCGAAGTAATTTTTAAAGCAACGGTGGTTCTTCTCACACTCCGCCCTTTCGGGCAGAGTCGGGCAGCTGTTCAGGACGTATGTCCTTTTCAGCGGCTAGCTGCCGCCGCCTGCAACTACAGGCGGGTCACAAAGTTGTGGCCTTTCGGCCACGTTGGAGATATTGTTTAATCTGGCTGCCTTGGGGCAGGCGCCGCGCTTGGGGCGGGGCCTTGATCGACTTTCCTAGGGATTATTGCTTCTCTTGGTGAGGGCCTGTATCTCCTGTCGGGCGGCCGCGCGTGCAGTGGCGCGATCCCTCTGAGATGAGGGTGCACCGATGAGTCCGCCTTCCCGAACATTTTCTCTGCTAGTCTGGAGATGAAGTCATCTAGGCCCTCCCATTTTAGGTCCCGCCGTATAACATCATTCCTCACATATCGAGGAGCGCCGAGGATAGTCCGGAGAGATAGATTTTCTTGTGCTCGGAGCGTTTTCTTTCTCGTCTCTGAGCAATACGCGTACCATGCCGGTGCCGCGTATGTTAGGCGAGATCTTATGTAGGTTTTGTATATACCTAGTTTCGTCCTTGTAGGGAGGCGGGACTGGAAAATACCACGCAGCCTTCCCCGGGCAATCTTTGTCTTGGTGAGCGTTGCCTCCACTTGGTCTTTCATGGTGAGGCCCCTGTCTATGACTACTCCAAGGTACGTGACTTTAGTTTGCCACGGTACCGACTTGCCGTAGAGTTTCAGGGGCGGTGGAGGCTGGGAGTAGCCTGAGATCAAGGCTTGAGTCTTTGACACATTTATGGCGAGCCTCCATTTTGCGAGCCATTCAGGCAATGCGTCCAGGGCTTGTTGGAGTTTCTTTGCTGCGTGCTTCGCGTTCATTGATTTGGCAAAGTACGCAGCGTCATCGGCAAACAAGGCGAGTTCGGCCTGCCCGGCCACTGGGATATCATTTGTGTACAGGGCATAGCACGCGGGTGATAGGCAGCTGCCTTGGGGAACGCCTGCTTCCACTGGGCGCTCGGTAGATAGCGCGTTCTCGACCGCCACTCTGATCTTGCGCCCTTCCAGAAATGAGGCCAGGATTCTGACTAGTCTCTTTGGGGCTGGAGTCATCGACATTTTGTATAGGAGCCCCTCGTGCCATACTCTGTCGAACGCCTTTTCTTTGTCCAGGAGCGCGACAGCCACGAATTCCTTCCGGTTCGCTGCTTCTGCCATCCTGTGTAGTAATCTTGCCACTTGGAGCGTCGTGGAGTGTTCAGGCCTGAATCCGAATTGTTCCGCACGCGGTGATACGTGCGGCAGCAATATTCCGAGTAGCAGCTTTTCGAACACCTTCGATAGGGCACTCAGAAGTGTGATGGGTCGGTAGCTATCCGCATTCCTCAGGTCCTTCCCCGGCTTCGGTATCATGATGACCCTTCCAGTTTTCCATTCGGTGGGGTAGTGGCCCGAGCGCAGTATGCCATTGAATAGGCGCGTTACCGCCGTGATATAACCAGGCGGTAAGTGGCGGAGCGCCTCGTTTGTGACTCGGTCTGCGCCCGGGGCTTTCCTGGGCTTTAGTCGTCGAATCTCTCGTAGTACTTGGCCGGGGGTGAAGAAAACGGGTTCATCCTCGGTCATCGGTTCAGCGAGATAGTTTTGAAGGTGTTCGATTACTGCATTGTTGTGATTCAGGTCTGTTGCTGGATTTGGCTTGAACTGGCGCTCCAAGTGGTTCGCGAAGATTTCCGCTCGGTCCTCAGGCTTGAAGCGAGGCAGGCCGTCCTCGGCCAAGAGAGGGCGAACGGGCTGTGGCTCCGTGGACATTTGGCGACAGAGGCGATGGACTGAGGGGACTTGGTCGCTCACTGAGGCAATGTGGTTGTCCCATTCAGTTGCTGCATGTTGCTGTAGGCGATCCTTAATAGTTTCCACCATTTTGTTCAGGCGACTCTTTGTATCTGGGCATCGAGTCAGCTGCCACTGCCTACGCAGCTTCCTTTTTGATTCGATCAGTCGGATAATGTCTGCTGGCAGCGGCGTTGGCTTTGAGTTTGCGGGTAGCTCGCGCGTAGCGGTGTTGAGGGCGCTGCGGATGCAGTGGACTATCTTGTCAGCGGCCTGTTCGACTTCATCGCTGGTGGAGACTTTTTTGAAGGCGATTTCTTCTTTTTGTGCCATCAACGCTTTAACATAATTTTCCCATATTATTTTGGTCTTTTTTCTCGTTGGTGTCACCCTGGCAGGTAAGTCCTTGAGGGTGAGGATAACAGGTCTATGGTCCGAGGGCAGGTCCGGGGAGACCTGTTGGGCTGGCGGCGTGCGTATCCCTTTGTATGCAACGAGGTCTATAGTATCGCCGAGTCCTGTGGTGTTCGAGTAGTGGGTCGGCTCGTCCGGCCCCACCACTTCATAATCGTGGGTCACTGAGTCTGCGTGTAGCCTGCGTCCTCTTGGGCAGATCCTCGTTGCATTCCAAACTGTATGTTTCGCGTTTAGGTCTCCCGCAACGAGTGTTGGTGTCGGGTCAAGCAGCAGTGTACGAAGCTCTGCAACATCGAAGCGCTGCGCTGGAGGTATGTATGCGGCGAAGATGCGTAGTTCGCGGCCGCTGTAGTTCACTAGTACCCCCAGCGCATACATCGTCTGTAGCTGTGCATGTGGGATCGGTTGATGGACCACGCTCCTCTTTACCAGGACTGCAAGACCTCTATACGCTCCACCATCTGAGGCCTTTTCATCCTTCCTGTAAGTGATGTAGCCCGGGATCTCAAATTTTTCTCCTTCTTTGAGGTGGGTCTCGCTTATTAAGAATATGTCCGGCTTGTGCTCACGGAGGAAGTGGATGACCATATTCTTCTTCCTCCGGAGGGTTTCCGCGTTCCAATGAATGATTTTGAGAGGCGTACTATCCATAATTAATTTACTTGGTTTGTACGCCTCTGAGAAGACCCGCTGCGGCCAACTGGTCCGGGGTCATGGATAGCATTGCTTTAAATGCCTCAAACATCATGGGCATTCTGGCATCATCGATCGCGCCACCCAGCGTTTGTGGCGCGGGCGCGGCTTCACTGCTATGGTCCGGCTGCCTCGGCTGGGGAGTGGGCGCAGCTGCAGGTTGGGGCGCTGTTCGGGTTGGTGGTGGGGCATTCTCGGCGTTGGTTTGGCCTTCCTTGGACTTTCTATTTCGTTTCCTCTTTCTTTTAGGTAGTGCGGCACCCCTATCGGTCGGAAGGTTTGCCGGCGCCATCAGGGAGGCATCCGCCATCTCCTGCGTCGCCGGTCGATCTGGAAGTGTCAGTCCGGTTCTCGTACTGGCTGTCGGGCCGGCCCGCTTATTTCTTGCCTCCCTTCTGAAGACGGGGCAGGAGGTATTGTTAGCCGGGTGGGGGCCACCGCAGTTTGCGCATGTGGCCGGCTCCTCTCGTGGGCGTTCGCAGTCGGCGGCCTTGTGGGGGCCGCCGCAACGGACACAGGCCATCGGACGGTGACAGTTTACAGAAGAATGTCTAAAGAGTTGGCACCGGTGGCATTGGGCGGGGCCCTGTTTCCCGCGCCACGGTTCCACTTTTATTCCAGGCATGAGTAGTAGTTCCTGTATGTTGAATATGTCCGCGCTTCTCTCTGACTTCTTGATTAGACAAAAGAAGATGCAGCCTGGCCGTTCTCCCCTGCCTCGGATGCCCTTTATTGCCTCTATCTCGAAGCCCATCTCTTTCAATGCTCCTTTAATTTCAAGGACTTCTGTGTCCGCTGGTAGACCACGGATCGCCACCTTCAGGTGCCGCTCTGCAGGTAGCGAGAAGCAGAACCAGCTGACGTCTAGCTTGGTAAGGTATTTTTGTACGGTGCGGTATTCCCCCTCATCCGTAGGTGAGAATTTCACTCCACGGCCGTAGGGGCGCGCCGATGGTGCGCGTCCTAGTGTTTTGGCCAGCTCCCGGAAGTGCGATGACCATTCAGGGAGGTGGTCCACCACCAGTACTGGCTGTCTGCTCGAGTTGGACATCTGCTGGGTGATGAGGGGGCGGCTAGGTGCGGCGCGTGGGGCGGGCTGGGGCTGCGCAGTGGTGCCGCTTGGGCCGGCGACGACAGCGGCCAGTGTTCTTGGCGCGGCGGGCGCGGCGGGCGCACCGGGTATTTGCGCGACGGCACTGGTGGTGGGGGCCGAGGAGGTAAATGTGTCACGGGCGGTCACGCGCGCGGAAGACGACGCCGGCACAGTGAAGGGCTGCGCGTTTACAGCGGCCTCTATCGCCTCCGCGAGTGTAATGGGCGGCGCGGGGGCGGGCGCGGTGGCGGTGGGCGCTCGCGCGGTGGTTGGCGGCGGCGCCGGACGCGGCTTTTCCGCGGCGGGCGGCGGGCGCGCGGGCCCAGCCGCAGCACCGGGCTGCGGCGCGCGGCGCGGGTCAGCCCTTGCGGGAGCTTCCGCGGGTTTCGGCGTGGGCGCGCCAGCGGGGCGCGTCGCGGGGCCTTCCGGGGCCCGCGCCTCCGGGGGCGCTTGAAAAGAGACCCGCTTGATACGGGGGTCCCTTTGCGGCAGTGGTATGCCCGAGGGGCGGGGTGCCCTCTCGGCCGGGACCTCCAACTGGGTCTTGCGTGGGGCTGCTGGTGGTGCTGGTGGTTGCTGTTGAACGTCCATCAGGTCCGGAAGCGAACCGGATGACGTTGAGGCCGATGGCGAATCTTCTTCCTGACCCATATCTAGGGCGCGCGGCCTCTTAGGGGGCTCGTCCTCTTCGGTAGGGCTGGAGCGGGTTCTCTTCATCACCGCGTTGAGTATCTCTCTGCGCGGAGTGTCCACCGGCGGCAGGGTGATGATGCCACGGCGGGCGAACTCAAGCGCGGTGGCGTCCTCCAGTGTCGGCTCGGCGCCGCGGAGCTCATTCTGCTGGAGGCGAAGGTACATCGCCATCCAACGAATAAGCCCCGCGGAGAAAGCGCCGGTTTCTACGACCCTAGCCAACATGACCATGTCGCGGTCATGCCAGCCTCGGGGAGAAAGGCGGGCGGCGGGTGGCGCGGTTGCGCTCGGTGTTGCGGCGCTTGGTGTTGCGAACGTCGCGGGAGTTTCCGGAGAGGTAGGCCGGGAGTGTTCCGGTTCTTCCGGAATGGGCTCCATTTCGGAGCCCGCAGACGCGCTAGGGGGGAGTCGCCCTGAGCAGCCTTGCAGGGCGCCGGGTTGACTACCCACGCGCTCTTTTCGCCGGTGAGACCCGCTGGTGGGAGGCCGGCTACTAAGAGCGTTGGGGCAAATCAGACCCGACGTCCCGGGCGTGTCACGGTTTCCATCAGGGCTATCCCCGCCTGCGCTTGAAGCGCTGGGTGCCGATCGATGGGTCTCCAGGATGGAGACCGGCGATAACGGCGAACGGATGGAAACGGGGGTAGGCTCGTACTCAAAAAATAACCTCAAGAAAACTGAGGGTAGGCAGACTGACGATCCTCATTTTTAAAGCTGCGCGAACTCTTATATATATAGTCGTGACAGGCGAAATCGGGGCGAGGTAGGTGCGAGGGGATATTTGACGGCGAGCGCGCGCAAAGCAACAATTTATTGTATTTTTGTATCGATATGTATGTAGTTTTATTATATATATATATATATATATATATATATTATTTGTTTGTTAAACTATTAAAATACGACTATATACTACTATCCCCCCCCCCCTCTTCTTTTTTTTTATTTTATTTTAAATTTTAGTGACTATACTTAAAAAAAATAAATAAAAAAATAGATAAAAATAAAATATCATTCCATATCACGTAGGTACCTAGACATTTCGTCGAGCTACGCGAAAAGGTGAATTATGCTCTTAGGTATATACATATCAGTACGATTATTATTATTCTTATTATTATTGTACATGCCTATTAGCTGCTGCATACCGCTTTTGCTCATTGGGGCTGCATTATTTTCAGAAAGTAATTACCTAAATATGTAAGTTTCTAGAAATCGATTACGTCATAAAACCCAACTTATTATTATTATTCTTAACGTTGCATGTAACTTATTTGTACAAAGAAACATTTTGTCGGTCAGAATCATTTGTGGCCCTGAAAAGGGCCTTTTAAAGAAAGAAAGTAGGTGGCGTTTGAAACTGTCCGTCGGTGGTGGGTGGTACCTATGCCGTAGCGGCGTCAAGTCAAGTCATCACTTTCGTTCGTGCGTGCGCGCGCGAGTTCGTTCACGTGAGGAAGGACAAAAACGCACGCACACACAAGATTAGGTAATGCAAAACAAGACGTCGGTAGACAGACAGACACCATCACACACAACAACGTAACAAACACACACTCCACAAACTTTCCGATGAGCTGGTGTAGCGCAGCTTAAGCGCGCTCGCCTCTGATCCTGCGCGCCAGTTGGATGTCCTTAGGCATGATGGTGACACGTTTGGCGTGGATGGCGCACAGGTTGGTGTCTTCGAAGAGACCGACGAGGTACGCCTCGCTCGCCTCCTGGAGAGCCATGACGGCGGAGCTCTGAAAACGCAGATCAGTCTTGAAGTCTTGAGCGATCTCACGAACGAGACGCTGGAAAGGCAGCTTGCGGATCAGCAGCTCAGTACTCTTCTGGTAACGACGGATCTCGCGGAGGGCGACTGTGCCCGGCCTATAACGATGTGGCTTCTTGACACCACCGGTCGCGGGCGCGCTCTTACGAGCAGCTTTGGTGGCGAGCTGTTTGCGTGGTGCTTTACCACCGGTAGATTTGCGAGCAGTTTGCTTGGTACGAGCCATTACAGCGACGTTAAGTCAAATCAAATCAAAAAATTTAAAGTAACAAACACACGCGCGCGTACGAACTTGCGTGAACGCGGTACGAGAGAGAATGCGACGCTTCACCAAAAAATCGGCGTATATATACAGATCGCGAGGACGCATACCCATCGCGTTTAGCCCCTTGTAAAATATCTTTTGTCTCTTTCTCTCTCGGTTCGTCTGTTCATTCGTTAGTGGTGGTTGATTGAAAAACTTACTAGTTTTTACTTAGGTATTTCTATTTAATATTTAATTAAATATAAAAAAATAGTAATGTACGTATATGTATAGGTTTAAATGGGTACATAACTGATGGATATAATAAATAAAAGAGTCGAGTCGTACGTACGTATCTGAATACATTAAACTAGTTAAGTGTAATGTTAACGGGTAACTAAATAATTAATTTAGTTACCCGTATGATGGAATCTTTTCTTATGAAGTTTTTAAAAATAATTTCTTTACATATGTAGGTACCTACTTATTTATTTTTGTTTATTTTCAGGTAGCACTGTGCATGCATTGGAGAGAGCATCAAACCGGCTAGCAGTTATGATGTAAGTACCTTTAAGCAAATACCTATTTACGGTGAGAATATTATGTAGGCAGGCAGGCAGGTGCGGTTGGTTGGTTGGTTGGTTGGTTGGTTGGTTGGTTGGTTGGTTGGTTTGTGTAGGTAGGTAGGTATATATGTATGTATATAACAGACGATTATCAAGAAACATAAACACAATCAGAACGAATTTGTGGCCCTGAAAAGGGCCTTTTGTAATGTATGTGTAGCGAGTGCGCGCTGTGACATGACGGCGACAACGACGACGCAACACACCATTCGTTGCACACCAGTAGGTGTGAATGGATGGGAAAAACACCTCACTTTGAGCTGGTGTACTTGGTGACGGCCTTGGTACCCTCACTGACGGCGTGCTTGGCGAGCTCACCGGGCAGAAGGAGCCTCACAGATGTCTGCACCTCCCTGGATGTGATCGTCGACCTCTTGTTGTAGTGGGCGAGACGGGAAGCCTCGGCGGCGATGCGCTCGAAGATGTCGTTCACGAACGAGTTCATGATGGACATGGCCTTGCTGGAAATACCGGTGTCAGGGTGGACCTGTTTCAGCACCTTGTAGATGTAGATGGCGTAGCTCTCCTTCCTCTTGTGCTTCTTCTTCTTTTTGTCGGTCTTGGAGATGTTCTTCTGTGCCTTGCCAGATTTTTTGGCGGCTTTACCACTTGTCTTGGGCGGCATAGTTAACAAATTCACTTAACACGTTATACACACGTACACGTAAATGATGAGCGAAAGAACAGTGTCAACGGTTAGATTGACTGTGCGTCGTCGCGGCATCAATTTTTCAATTTATATAGGCTGTTATAATTCACACCGTAGCGGGGTACGCGAGTCGTCCCACCAATCGTATCGTTCGTTTCATCCCCTCCAATACGACTATAGCCCCCGACCCCCCGCAGATGAGCGTGCCCCCCCCCCCCCCCCCCCCTTACTTCCCTACCCCTCGCCGCGCACCATTATTTTAGACAATGTTAGATAGGTAGGTGTATGTAATTATAAGAATATATTTTTTATTATTAGTAATTTAAAAAGGTATGTATGTATGTATTTCGTTTGTATTTATGCATGTTCTGACTGACTATTATAATAATGAATGAAAACAACAACATACAACTTACACGTCCGCGCTATCCAAGTGAATACATTATAGGTACATTAAATTATTAGATATAAGTAGGTACTTGTTCCGTATAAAAAAAAAAAATGAGTAGCATAAAAATATAATATATAATAGGTATATTGTGCCAAAGCAATCCACGACATGCATACCTACCGTTTGTTGTCTGCACATAACACGATTTTATTATAATATTCTGGGTCTCCTTATATGTGTATGCTGTTGTTGTCATCCATCCGCGTATTTAGATGTGCACAGCTACTATTAAAGTAATCGGTCAGGAATAAGGTAGGTGTTGGTGGTTCGTAGATTGATCGATTGTTATCAAAAGAAACATAATTAATCGTACAGAATCATATTGTGGCCCTGAAAAGGGCCTTTTTCTCTCTCGTTATTTGTTTCGAGAGATACACGACAGTCCATACGAACCGTTGCACCAATCGCGGCCAGTGCCGTTCATGTGTTTCCCCCGTCACTTATATCACCTGTTGTATGTATGCATGTAATAGGTGATACATACAAACACGCGAAATATAATTATGATAAGGTATTAACACATGATTCGACACCGAGACACGAAATGATACATAGGAACGATAATGGACTTACGTTTGATTTGATGTGCGGTGATCTCAGCGCACTTATGCCTTCTTTTCGGTCTTCTTGGGGAGCAGCACCGCTTGGATGTTGGGCAGGACACCACCCTGAGCGATGGTGACGCCGGAGAGCAGTTTGTTCAGTTCCTCGTCGTTGCGGATGGCCAGCTGCAGATGTCTAGGGATGATCCTGGTCTTCTTGTTGTCCCTCGCAGCGTTGCCGGCCAACTCGAGTACTTCAGCGGCGAGGTATTCCATCACCGCGGCGAGGTACACCGGAGCGCCAGCACCGACGCGCTCGGCATAGTTACCCTTGCGCAGAAGCCTGTGGATACGACCCACGGGGAACTGGAGTCCAGCACGGTTCGAACGGGACTTTGCCTTTCCCTTGACTTTGCCACCTTTGCCGCGTCCAGACATGATTCAAAAGTGAATTAAATAAACTAGCACACACACAATAATAACACCTCACTCGTCGAGCGAGATTGACAATCTAATAATGCGCTCCGCGCGTCAAAAACTTTTATATATATGATGCGCGCCGTAACGCGTACGCTCACAGGACGATAACAACACAATCCAGGGGTGGGGATGGATAGAGAGAAAAAGAATCGAAACTTACGTTTATGTTACAGCGCTGCCGGCGTACAAACACACAGTTTACCTATACAATATATTTATTTATTTTGTAATTTATTATTATTTATTTATTTCATTTTTTTTTTTTTCTTTCAGGTCGTCGGATGATGGGGATTGTGGCGTTGTTTGTTCGTTGGGCATAATGTACTCAGCATTGGTGAAAAGAAGTAAGTATTTATTACACACAGTCATTATGTAGGTACATAAGAACGTACATGCAAATTATTGTATCATATTAATACAAACAACGCTGGTCTGTTATTGCGCGGGATTGTCACAACAACGTATATTGGTTGCATATTATCATCGTTGATAATAATTATGTACCTACCTATACATACTCTGATCTCGTACTATAAGCTAAGAAAGTAGACAGACAGACAGACAGACATACAGACAGACAGATAGATAGATAGGTAGGTAGGTAGGTAGGTAGGTAGGTAGGTTGGTGGGTTGGTAGGTTGGTAGGTTGGTGGGTTGGTGGGTTGGTAGGTTGGTTGGTAAGTAAGTAAGTAAGTAAGTAATTAATTAATTAATTAATTAGGAGATCATACATACACAAATGCTCATAATAAGCATCAGCAGATATGTAATAATTTCTTTTTGACGTATTTATTGCAAAGAAACTGTGCTATATTCACAGATTGATATGTTAGCCCTGAAAAGGGCTTTTTGTTAGGCGCGAATGGTTGCGCGCGCTAGCGCTATGGTGGTGTGTGATTATAGCGTCGTCGTTGCGACTTCTTGCACTTTCATCTCGGCGCGCCGCATCATCACAGCAGGCACCATGTATGGCCGCGCGCGCGCGTTACCACCTCGCGTCTTGTTGTTGTTGTCGACGTCGTTGTCGTGACGCGTAGATGATAATGATTGTGCACTCACTGTGATGCAGCATCAGCGTGGTGGCGCGCGCAACAACACAGCAGCAGAGCGAACAACACGATCGTCGTACGTTGACAACGCCGCACAGACAGCAGCAGCAGCAGCATTGACGATGACCGAAATCTTACTTTTTAGCTGCTGCGGCCTTCTTAGCGGCGGCCTTCTTGGGCGTGGCGGCCGCCTTCTTGGGTTTAGGAGCTTTAGGTTTCTTCGTAGGCGGCTTGGCGCTCTTCTTCGCCTTAGGCGCGGCCGCGGCCTTCGCCTTCGCCGGAGCGGCGGCTTTCTTCGCTGCGGGCTTCTTCTTGGCCGCTGCCGCCTTCTTGTCCTTTGCGGCGGAAGCGGCCTTGCCCTTCGACGGCGACGAGGCGGCGGCACCGGAGGAGGCGCCCTTCTTTGCAGATTTGGACGCGGCGGCGGCCGATCCCTTCTTCGACTTCGCAGCCGAAGACGCCCTGCCGCTGGCCTTGGCCGCTGCCGGTTTCTTCGAAGATGAAGACTTCGATTCCAATTTGAACGAGCCGGAGGCACCTTTACCCTTGGTCTGGATGAGGGCTCCAGATTCGACGGCGCTCTTCAGATACTTCCTTATGAAAGGTGCCAATTTCTCGGCGTCGACTTTGTATTGAGCCGCGATATACTTCTTGATGGCCTGCAGCGAAGATCCGCTACGTTCCTTCAACTCCTTGATAGCGTTGTTCACCATCTCTGAAGTCTTAGGGTGTGTAGGCTTCGCCTTGGCTTTCTTCACGCCTCCGGCGGCTGCGGACGCCTTCGGTTGTTTCTTCGCCGGCGTCGCTGGCGCTGGTGCTTCGGATGCTACAGCTGTGTCTGCCATTTTTATTTTTAAAAATATATAATTCGTACACTTGGTAAAAAAAAAAAAACACACGAAAGAAACGTAGCTTTATGTCTACGGATAGAGAGACGCGCACGCGTAAACAAACAGTGATACTGGATAAACCACCATAGAGGGCCGCCGGCCATACATTCGGAACGAGTCGAGCAATACCGTAACGAGAACCGCGATGCCGCCAGACGTTTTCTCATACGAGCGCGACCAACTTTTCACTAACTAAGTTCGGTATAATTTAATTTTATACATCATAATCGTATTTTATATAAAATATATTTATTTAGAATGAAAATTTTTGAGTTCACCTACGATATAGTGCAATTTATGTGGTGTACAATTGTAAGACGGGCAGTGTAGAGGCGTTTATTTTCGTAGTAATATATCGCGAGCAGGTCGGGTCCTGTTCAAAAGTCGTATTTCTTTATAAAACGCGAAATTATGAATGATTCGCGCGTGCACGTTGAAAGCGAAGATATAGAGGTTCTTGCGTATATATGTTTTGCACGTATTTGTCGATATTTTGACCATTTTAAAGGTCGTCAAGTCGAGGGTCGTAAAACACACTGCGAGCGAGGCTCGTCTCGCGACTACACTCTGACTGTGAGCTGCTACTGGGGTATCCTTGTGTTTGGTGTAAACGATACGGGGATTTTGAAAAACTAATATATTTATAATAATGTAGGTACTGCGTAGGCAAACCTTATGCTTAAATAAATAAATCCGTCCGTCCCGAACGGTCCGCCGCAACCGCCGGCGGCGGCGAGAGAGCACGCAGATAGGTACACCATAGACGTGCGTGGCTGCCTCAGAAGAGCAGAAAGCAGCGGTTTATTCGTGCAGCAAGCTAACTTAGCTAGTTAATCATCACAATTATTATTATTATTAAAATACCAAATAAAAAAAAAAAAACAAATATCTCTCAACTCACATACATAGGTAGGTACCTACTGTATGCATAACACACTAAGATACTCTCCCCGTATACCTATACGAGTGCCTTCTCTACTTATACGAATACCTAACATCTATATGTAATTTCTTCTCATACTTTATTATTTTATCTCGATATGTAAAAGGAATATACCTACATATTAATACTTACGTACAACTATAGCTTGTGTAAGTTTTAAAAGAAAGTTTTTGCTTAAGTACCTTACCTATGTATGTATGTAGGTAGGTAGGTATAGGTACGTAATCTCTGTATAGAAACGTAGACGATAAAAAGTGTCATAGAAACAGTTATTATAAAAACGAAACATATGCGGCCCTGAAAAGGGCCTTTTTTGTATAGGTATTGTGCGTGTATGGTGTGTACCACATCTCGTCGTCGATCGATCGGTGAATGAATGGAGTGGAGTGGAAGTGGAAGTGGTGAGAGTGCGTAGCGCGTGCGTCACAATTCCACCGATTAGCGAGTGCAAAAATTTTGAGTCGTCACAAAGAACAAAACAAAATCTCTCTCACTAACCGTGTAAAACGTACCGCGCGCGCGCGCGCGCTCACTCACTCACACACAACACGACAACACTACATACATCGCACCTAGCACAGCACGACGATGACACGGACAACCACCACACCGCGAACAACGAGCTTCCGAGCTTCTTAACCGCCGAAACCGTAGAGAGTACGGCCCTGACGTTTCAGAGCGTACACGACGTCCATAGCTGTGACGGTCTTCCTCTTGGCGTGCTCGGTGTAGGTGACGGCGTCGCGGATCACGTTCTCGAGGAACACCTTGAGAACACCACGGGTCTCTTCGTATATCAAGCCGGAGATACGCTTGACACCGCCTCTGCGGGCCAGACGGCGGATGGCGGGCTTGGTGATACCCTGGATGTTATCACGCAACACCTTCCTGTGACGCTTGGCTCCTCCCTTTCCCAAACCTTTGCCTCCTTTACCGCGACCGGTCATGTTGATTTAGTTAGTTAGTAATAAGTAGAGAAACTAAAACTGAGGATAACGCGAACGCGCGCAACACACACGACCGATGTTCACTGACGGAGATGTAGAACCGAAGTAATTTTTAAAGCAATCAATCGGGGTCTTCTCACATTCCACTCTTGCGGGCGGAATTGGGGTTGCTGATCAGGACTGTGTCCTCTACAGCGGAATGCTGCCGCCGCCTGCAACGGCAGGCGGGTCTCAGGGTTGTGGCCGTGGCGGCCACGTCAGGCTTCATCTTGACTACTGGGGGCTGGGGGCAGGCGCCGCTCTTGAAGCGGGGCCTTGGTCGACGGGCAGTGCGATGTTGATGGCGTCTCTGGGCGAGGGCCTGTGGGCACCCTCCGGCGGGCGAGCGTGCAGGGGCGCGATCCCCCTGAGGTGGGGGTGCGCCGAGGCGTCCGCCTTGGCGAACATGTTGCTCGCCAGCCGGGAAATGAAGGCGTCCAGGCCCTCCCATTTCAAGTCCCGCTGGATTACGGCGTTCCTCACGTAGCGAGGCGCCCCGACAACCGCTCGGAGACATCGGTTCTCTTGAGCTCGTAGCCGACGTCGGTTCGACTCCGAGCAGTATGCGTACCACGCAGGGGCGGCGTACGTGAGGCGGGATCTAATGTAGGTCTTATAGATCCCGAGCTTCGTTCTCAGCGGGATACTGGAGGAGAGCACTGGATACAGTCTCCCCCGGGCCATCTTCGCACTGGCTACGGCTGCGTCGACCTGGTGCTTCATAGTGAGACGCCTGTCGATCTTGACCCCCAGGTAAGTGACGTTTGGCTGCCACGGCACTGTTTCCCCGGCGAGCTTCAGCGGCGGTGGGAGGTTGGTCCTCCCAGACAGCAGGGCCTGCGTCTTGGCTGCGTTCACCGACAGCCTCCATTTGGAGAGCCAGTCAGGCAGGGCATCAAGGGCCATCTGGACTTTCTTGGCGGCGTGCTTCGCACTCATGGACTTGGCGAAGTACGCCGCATCGTCGGCGTATAGCGCCAACTCGGCCTGACCGGCTACGGGGATGTCATCGGTGAACCACGCGTAGCAGGCTGGTGATAGGCAGCTGCCTTGGGGGACGCCCGCCCTTATCGGGCGCTCCGACGAAAGGGCGTCTTCCACCGCCACCCTGAATTTCCGCTCGCTGAGGAATGAGGACACAATCCTGATCAGTCTTTTGGGTGCTGAAGACTCCGACAACTTGTGCAGCAACCCCTCATGCCACACCCTGTCGAAGGCCTTCTCGTTGTCGAGGAGCACGACAGCCACGTACTCCTTACGGTTGGCCGCTTCCGAGATCCTGTGGAGTAGTCTGGCCACCTGGAGCGTCGTCGAATGTTCCGGCCTGAACCCAAACTGCTCCGCACGTGGTGGTATGTGCGGGAGCAGCAGGCCGAGCAGCAGCTTCTCGAACACCTTCGAGAGAGCACTCAGTAGGGTGATGGGACGGTAGCTCTCTGGTTTACGCAGGTCCTTGCCCGGCTTCGGCAGCATGATGACCCGCCCGGTCTTCCACTCTGCAGGGTAGTGTCCCGAGCGCAGGATGCCGTTGAAGAGGCGCGTCACCGCCGTGATGAATACCGGCGGTAGGTGGCGAAGCGCCTCATTCGATACGTTGTCCGCGCCCGGGGCCTTCCTGGGCTTCAGACGGCGGATCTGTCGCAGGACTTGGCCAGGCGTAAAGAACGCTGCGTCCTCCTCGGCCGCCACCGGCCCTGCGAGGTAGTCCCGAAGGTGTTCGGTCACCCTGTCGTGGTGCTCCTGGTCGACGATTGGGTTCGGCGAAAACTGACGCTCCAGATGGTCGGCGAAGATCTCGGCGCGGTCCTCCGCGCGGTAGCGCGGGGAGCCATCCGATGCCAGCAGCGGCCGCACGGGTTGGGGTTCCGCGGACAGCTGCCGGCATAGGCGGTGTACAGAGGGGATGTCGCCGCCCACTGCTAGCAGGTGGCTCTCCCACGCTCTGGCTGCGTGCTCCTCGAGAAGGTCTTTGATGGTCTCCACCAGCTTGTTGAGGCGGGTCTTCATATCGGGGCAGCGGATGGACTGCCACTGTCGCCTCAGTTTCCTCTTCTCCTCCAGCAGGCGGGTGATATCGGCCGGGAGCGGGTCCTGTTTGGAGCCCGCTGGCCGATCGCGTGTGGAGGAGTCGAGGGCGCCTTGGATGCAGCGGGTAATGGCACCCGCCGCCTGCTCCACCTCAGCACTGGTGGAGACCCTCTGAAACTTGACCTCCCCTTGTGCGGCATCAAGAAGTTTGGCGTAGTTCTCCCAGCAGATCTTGGATTTCTTTCTGGTCAGCGAGGCCCTGGCCGGCAATTCCTTGAGGACGAGAAGTACCGGCCTGTGGTCCGACGGCAGGTCAGGGAAGACCTCCAGGGACAGCGGCGTTCTTAGGCCCCTGTAGGCCACGAGGTCGATGGTGTCGCCAAGACCCGTGCGGCTGCAATAGTGGGTCGGTTCATCCGGGCCCACCACGTCGTAATCGTGGTCCACAGAGTCCTCGTGCAAACGTCGTCCCCGCGGGCATATCCTGGTGGAGTTCCAGACGGTGTGTTTGGCGTTGAAGTCGCCGGCCACTACGGTCGGCGTGGGGTGCAGCAACAGTGATCGGAGCTCTGACACGTCGAGACACTGCGCTGGCGGGATGTATGTGGCGAATAGCCGGAGCTCCCGGCCGCCGTAGTGGACTAGTACGCCCAACGCGTACATAGTCCGGAACTCCACGAATGGGATGGGCTGGTGGACGATGTTCCTCTTCACGAACACCGCTAGTCCTCTGTAGGGGTCGCCGTCGGAGGCCTTCTCGTCCTTTCTGTAGGCTATGTAGCCTGGGAGGGTGTATTTGTCAGCCTCTCCCAGGTGGGTCTCGCTGACCAGCAGGACGTCTGCTCGTTGCTCACGGAGGAAGTGAAGTAGCATCTTCTTCTTCCTCCGGAGAGTTTGGGCGTTCCAGTACATTATCCTCAGAGGGGTGCTATCCATATTAGTGTGGATTAGCCGCCCCTCTGAGGAGCCCCGACGCGGCCAGTTGTTCGGGGGTCATGGCCATCATGTTCGTAAATGCCTCGAACAACACCGCCATCTGCGCAGGTGGAATCGTTGCGCTGACGGGCTGTTGCGAAGCCGTTGTGGGTTGCGCAGCCGGGGGAGCGGGCTGCGGGGGGGCCGGAGCGGAGCTCTCGGCCGATGGATTCTTCTTCTTTCTCTTCCTAGGCTTCTTTTTAGGAAGCTCCGCTCCGCGCGCCGTCGGTTGGTTGGCGGGGGCCATCAGTGAGGCCTCCGCTGTCTCCTCTGTCGCTGTGCGGGCTGGCAGTGCGTAGCCAGTGCGGGCCACCGGTCCTGCCCTCTTGTTTCTCGCCTCCTTCTTGAAAACGGGGCAGGAGGTGTTATTTGCGGGGTGCGGCCCCCCGCAGTTTGCGCACGTTGCTGGCTGATCTCGTGGGCGATCACAGTCGGCGGCCTTGTGCGGGCCGCCGCAGCGGACACAGGCGATGGGTCGATGACAGTTCACCGAGGAGTGCCTGAAGAGTTGGCAGCGGTGGCATTGGGCGGGGCCTTGTTTGCCGCGCCATGGCTCCACCTTGATCCCTGGCATGTGCAGCAGCTCTTTGACCTCAAGTATTTTGGTGCAGTCTTCGGTCCGTTTTATGAGGCAAAAGAAGATACAGCCGGGGCGCTCTCCCCTGCCGCGAATGCCCTTAATTGCCTCGATCTCGAAGCCGAGTTCTGTAAGGGCGTCTTTTATGTGAACGGCTTCTGTGTCCGCTGGAAGTCCTCGGATTGCCACCTTGAGCTGTCGCTCCGCCGGGAGTGAATAGCAGAACCAGCTCAGGGTGTCTTCACTCTCCAACTTGGAGAGGTACCGCTGGACGATGCGGTACTCGTCCTCGTCCTTCGGCGAGAACATCATTCCCCGACCGTAGGGACGGGCCGAGGGGGCGCGTCCGATTGAGCGGGCCAACTCTCTGAAGTGAGTTGGCCAGTTGGGCAGGTATTCGACCACTAGCGGTGGGTAGCGGCCGGATTGGCGAGGCTGGGCAGTGGGCATCTGGTTACTGCCTGTGTTCTGCGGCAGGGGGCGCCGTACGGCGGGAGTCGGGGCTGTTGAAGTTGACGGCTGCTGCGCCGCGGGCATCTGCCTTGAAGTGGCAGTGGGCGCTCTAGCAGTTTTGGTGGCGGCTTTGGTGGTGGCCGATGTGGTGGTGAAGGTGGCACCGGCGGTCACGCGCGCGAAAGACGGCGCCGGTACCGTGAGGGGCTGCGCTGTTACTGCAGCCACGATTGCTTCCGCGAAGGTGATCGGGGCGACGGCCGGCGCTGTGGCGGTCGGCGTCGCGATGGCGGGCGCGGCGGCAGTAGGCGCACGCGCGATATGCGATGGCGGCGCAGTGGCAGATTGCGCGGCGGGCGGCGGGCGCGCGGGCCCGGCCGCAGCACCGGGCTGCGGCGCGCGGCGCGGGTCAGCCCTAGCGGGGGCTTCCGCGGGTTTCGGCGTGGGCGCGCCAGCGGGGCGCGTCGCGGGGCCTTCCGGGGCCCGCGCCTCCGGGGGCGCTTGAAAAGAGACCCGCTTGATACGGGGGTCCCTTTGCGGCAGTGGTATGCCCGAGGGGCGGGGTGCCCTCTCGGCCGGTACCTCCAACTGGGTCTTGCGTGGGGCTGCTGGTGGAATTTTTAAAGCTGCGCGAACTCTTATATATATAGTCGTGACAGGCGAAATCGGGGCGAGGTAGGTGCGAGGGGATATTTGACGGCGAGCGCGCGCAAAGCAACAATTTATTGTATTTTTGTATCGATATGTATGTAGTTTTATTATATATATATATATATATATATATATATTATTTGTTTGTTAAACTATTAAAATACGACTATATACTACTATCCCCCCCCCCCTCTTCTTTTTTTTTATTTTATTTTAAATTTTAGTGACTATACTTAAAAAAAATAAATAAAAAAATAGATAAAAATAAAATATCATTCCATATCACGTAGGTACCTAGACATTTCGTCGAGCTACGCGAAAAGGTGAATTATGCTCTTAGGTATATACATATCAGTACGATTATTATTATTCTTATTATTATTGTACATGCCTATTAGCTGCTGCATACCGCTTTTGCTCATTGGGGCTGCATTATTTTCAGAAAGTAATTACCTAAATATGTAAGTTTCTAGAAATCGATTACGTCATAAAACCCAACTTATTATTATTATTCTTAACGTTGCATGTAACTTATTTGTACAAAGAAACATTTTGTCGGTCAGAATCATTTGTGGCCCTGAAAAGGGCCTTTTAAAGAAAGAAAGTAGGTGGCGTTTGAAACTGTCCGTCGGTGGTGGGTGGTACCTATGCCGTAGCGGCGTCAAGTCAAGTCATCACTTTCGTTCGTGCGTGCGCGCGCGAGTTCGTTCACGTGAGGAAGGACAAAAACGCACGCACACACAAGATTAGGTAATGCAAAACAAGACGTCGGTAGACAGACAGACACCATCACACACAACAACGTAACAAACACACACTCCACAAACTTTCCGATGAGCTGGTGTAGCGCAGCTTAAGCGCGCTCGCCTCTGATCCTGCGCGCCAGTTGGATGTCCTTAGGCATGATGGTGACACGTTTGGCGTGGATGGCGCACAGGTTGGTGTCTTCGAAGAGACCGACGAGGTACGCCTCGCTCGCCTCCTGGAGAGCCATGACGGCGGAGCTCTGAAAACGCAGATCAGTCTTGAAGTCTTGAGCGATCTCACGAACGAGACGCTGGAAAGGCAGCTTGCGGATCAGCAGCTCAGTACTCTTCTGGTAACGACGGATCTCGCGGAGGGCGACTGTGCCCGGCCTATAACGATGTGGCTTCTTGACACCACCGGTCGCGGGCGCGCTCTTACGAGCAGCTTTGGTGGCGAGCTGTTTGCGTGGTGCTTTACCACCGGTAGATTTGCGAGCAGTTTGCTTGGTACGAGCCATTACAGCGACGTTAAGTCAAATCAAATCAAAAAATTTAAAGTAACAAACACACGCGCGCGTACGAACTTGCGTGAACGCGGTACGAGAGAGAATGCGACGCTTCACCAAAAAATCGGCGTATATATACAGATCGCGAGGACGCATACCCATCGCGTTTAGCCCCTTGTAAAATATCTTTTGTCTCTTTCTCTCTCGGTTCGTCTGTTCATTCGTTAGTGGTGGTTGATTGAAAAACTTACTAGTTTTTACTTAGGTATTTCTATTTAATATTTAATTAAATATAAAAAAATAGTAATGTACGTATATGTATAGGTTTAAATGGGTACATAACTGATGGATATAATAAATAAAAGAGTCGAGTCGTACGTACGTATCTGAATACATTAAACTAGTTAAGTGTAATGTTAACGGGTAACTAAATAATTAATTTAGTTACCCGTATGATGGAATCTTTTCTTATGAAGTTTTTAAAAATAATTTCTTTACATATGTAGGTACCTACTTATTTATTTTTGTTTATTTTCAGGTAGCACTGTGCATGCATTGGAGAGAGCATCAAACCGGCTAGCAGTTATGATGTAAGTACCTTTAAGCAAATACCTATTTACGGTGAGAATATTATGTAGGCAGGCAGGCAGGTGCGGTTGGTTGGTTGGTTGGTTGGTTGGTTGGTTGGTTGGTTGGTTGGTTTGTGTAGGTAGGTAGGTATATATGTATGTATATAACAGACGATTATCAAGAAACATAAACACAATCAGAACGAATTTGTGGCCCTGAAAAGGGCCTTTTGTAATGTATGTGTAGCGAGTGCGCGCTGTGACATGACGGCGACAACGACGACGCAACACACCATTCGTTGCACACCAGTAGGTGTGAATGGATGGGAAAAACACCTCACTTTGAGCTGGTGTACTTGGTGACGGCCTTGGTACCCTCACTGACGGCGTGCTTGGCGAGCTCACCGGGCAGAAGGAGCCTCACAGATGTCTGCACCTCCCTGGATGTGATCGTCGACCTCTTGTTGTAGTGGGCGAGACGGGAAGCCTCGGCGGCGATGCGCTCGAAGATGTCGTTCACGAACGAGTTCATGATGGACATGGCCTTGCTGGAAATACCGGTGTCAGGGTGGACCTGTTTCAGCACCTTGTAGATGTAGATGGCGTAGCTCTCCTTCCTCTTGTGCTTCTTCTTCTTTTTGTCGGTCTTGGAGATGTTCTTCTGTGCCTTGCCAGATTTTTTGGCGGCTTTACCACTTGTCTTGGGCGGCATAGTTAACAAATTCACTTAACACGTTATACACACGTACACGTAAATGATGAGCGAAAGAACAGTGTCAACGGTTAGATTGACTGTGCGTCGTCGCGGCATCAATTTTTCAATTTATATAGGCTGTTATAATTCACACCGTAGCGGGGTACGCGAGTCGTCCCACCAATCGTATCGTTCGTTTCATCCCCTCCAATACGACTATAGCCCCCGACCCCCCGCAGATGAGCGTGCCCCCCCCCCCCCCCCCCCTTACTTCCCTACCCCTCGCCGCGCACCATTATTTTAGACAATGTTAGATAGGTAGGTGTATGTAATTATAAGAATATATTTTTTATTATTAGTAATTTAAAAAGGTATGTATGTATGTATTTCGTTTGTATTTATGCATGTTCTGACTGACTATTATAATAATGAATGAAAACAACAACATACAACTTACACGTCCGCGCTATCCAAGTGAATACATTATAGGTACATTAAATTATTAGATATAAGTAGGTACTTGTTCCGTATAAAAAAAAAAAATGAGTAGCATAAAAATATAATATATAATAGGTATATTGTGCCAAAGCAATCCACGACATGCATACCTACCGTTTGTTGTCTGCACATAACACGATTTTATTATAATATTCTGGGTCTCCTTATATGTGTATGCTGTTGTTGTCATCCATCCGCGTATTTAGATGTGCACAGCTACTATTAAAGTAATCGGTCAGGAATAAGGTAGGTGTTGGTGGTTCGTAGATTGATCGATTGTTATCAAAAGAAACATAATTAATCGTACAGAATCATATTGTGGCCCTGAAAAGGGCCTTTTTCTCTCTCGTTATTTGTTTCGAGAGATACACGACAGTCCATACGAACCGTTGCACCAATCGCGGCCAGTGCCGTTCATGTGTTTCCCCCGTCACTTATATCACCTGTTGTATGTATGCATGTAATAGGTGATACATACAAACACGCGAAATATAATTATGATAAGGTATTAACACATGATTCGACACCGAGACACGAAATGATACATAGGAACGATAATGGACTTACGTTTGATTTGATGTGCGGTGATCTCAGCGCACTTATGCCTTCTTTTCGGTCTTCTTGGGGAGCAGCACCGCTTGGATGTTGGGCAGGACACCACCCTGAGCGATGGTGACGCCGGAGAGCAGTTTGTTCAGTTCCTCGTCGTTGCGGATGGCCAGCTGCAGATGTCTAGGGATGATCCTGGTCTTCTTGTTGTCCCTCGCAGCGTTGCCGGCCAACTCGAGTACTTCAGCGGCGAGGTATTCCATCACCGCGGCGAGGTACACCGGAGCGCCAGCACCGACGCGCTCGGCATAGTTACCCTTGCGCAGAAGCCTGTGGATACGACCCACGGGGAACTGGAGTCCAGCACGGTTCGAACGGGACTTTGCCTTTCCCTTGACTTTGCCACCTTTGCCGCGTCCAGACATGATTCAAAAGTGAATTAAATAAACTAGCACACACACAATAATAACACCTCACTCGTCGAGCGAGATTGACAATCTAATAATGCGCTCCGCGCGTCAAAAACTTTTATATATATGATGCGCGCCGTAACGCGTACGCTCACAGGACGATAACAACACAATCCAGGGGTGGGGATGGATAGAGAGAAAAAGAATCGAAACTTACGTTTATGTTACAGCGCTGCCGGCGTACAAACACACAGTTTACCTATACAATATATTTATTTATTTTGTAATTTATTATTATTTATTTATTTCATTTTTTTTTTTTTCTTTCAGGTCGTCGGATGATGGGGATTGTGGCGTTGTTTGTTCGTTGGGCATAATGTACTCAGCATTGGTGAAAAGAAGTAAGTATTTATTACACACAGTCATTATGTAGGTACATAAGAACGTACATGCAAATTATTGTATCATATTAATACAAACAACGCTGGTCTGTTATTGCGCGGGATTGTCACAACAACGTATATTGGTTGCATATTATCATCGTTGATAATAATTATGTACCTACCTATACATACTCTGATCTCGTACTATAAGCTAAGAAAGTAGACAGACAGACAGACAGACATACAGACAGACAGATAGATAGATAGGTAGGTAGGTAGGTAGGTAGGTAGGTAGGTTGGTGGGTTGGTAGGTTGGTAGGTTGGTGGGTTGGTGGGTTGGTAGGTTGGTTGGTAAGTAAGTAAGTAAGTAAGTAATTAATTAATTAATTAATTAGGAGATCATACATACACAAATGCTCATAATAAGCATCAGCAGATATGTAATAATTTCTTTTTGACGTATTTATTGCAAAGAAACTGTGCTATATTCACAGATTGATATGTTAGCCCTGAAAAGGGCTTTTTGTTAGGCGCGAATGGTTGCGCGCGCTAGCGCTATGGTGGTGTGTGATTATAGCGTCGTCGTTGCGACTTCTTGCACTTTCATCTCGGCGCGCCGCATCATCACAGCAGGCACCATGTATGGCCGCGCGCGCGCGTTACCACCTCGCGTCTTGTTGTTGTTGTCGACGTCGTTGTCGTGACGCGTAGATGATAATGATTGTGCACTCACTGTGATGCAGCATCAGCGTGGTGGCGCGCGCAACAACACAGCAGCAGAGCGAACAACACGATCGTCGTACGTTGACAACGCCGCACAGACAGCAGCAGCAGCAGCATTGACGATGACCGAAATCTTACTTTTTAGCTGCTGCGGCCTTCTTAGCGGCGGCCTTCTTGGGCGTGGCGGCCGCCTTCTTGGGTTTAGGAGCTTTAGGTTTCTTCGTAGGCGGCTTGGCGCTCTTCTTCGCCTTAGGCGCGGCCGCGGCCTTCGCCTTCGCCGGAGCGGCGGCTTTCTTCGCTGCGGGCTTCTTCTTGGCCGCTGCCGCCTTCTTGTCCTTTGCGGCGGAAGCGGCCTTGCCCTTCGACGGCGACGAGGCGGCGGCACCGGAGGAGGCGCCCTTCTTTGCAGATTTGGACGCGGCGGCGGCCGATCCCTTCTTCGACTTCGCAGCCGAAGACGCCCTGCCGCTGGCCTTGGCCGCTGCCGGTTTCTTCGAAGATGAAGACTTCGATTCCAATTTGAACGAGCCGGAGGCACCTTTACCCTTGGTCTGGATGAGGGCTCCAGATTCGACGGCGCTCTTCAGATACTTCCTTATGAAAGGTGCCAATTTCTCGGCGTCGACTTTGTATTGAGCCGCGATATACTTCTTGATGGCCTGCAGCGAAGATCCGCTACGTTCCTTCAACTCCTTGATAGCGTTGTTCACCATCTCTGAAGTCTTAGGGTGTGTAGGCTTCGCCTTGGCTTTCTTCACGCCTCCGGCGGCTGCGGACGCCTTCGGTTGTTTCTTCGCCGGCGTCGCTGGCGCTGGTGCTTCGGATGCTACAGCTGTGTCTGCCATTTTTATTTTTAAAAATATATAATTCGTACACTTGGTAAAAAAAAAAAAACACACGAAAGAAACGTAGCTTTATGTCTACGGATAGAGAGACGCGCACGCGTAAACAAACAGTGATACTGGATAAACCACCATAGAGGGCCGCCGGCCATACATTCGGAACGAGTCGAGCAATACCGTAACGAGAACCGCGATGCCGCCAGACGTTTTCTCATACGAGCGCGACCAACTTTTCACTAACTAAGTTCGGTATAATTTAATTTTATACATCATAATCGTATTTTATATAAAATATATTTATTTAGAATGAAAATTTTTGAGTTCACCTACGATATAGTGCAATTTATGTGGTGTACAATTGTAAGACGGGCAGTGTAGAGGCGTTTATTTTCGTAGTAATATATCGCGAGCAGGTCGGGTCCTGTTCAAAAGTCGTATTTCTTTATAAAACGCGAAATTATGAATGATTCGCGCGTGCACGTTGAAAGCGAAGATATAGAGGTTCTTGCGTATATATGTTTTGCACGTATTTGTCGATATTTTGACCATTTTAAAGGTCGTCAAGTCGAGGGTCGTAAAACACACTGCGAGCGAGGCTCGTCTCGCGACTACACTCTGACTGTGAGCTGCTACTGGGGTATCCTTGTGTTTGGTGTAAACGATACGGGGATTTTGAAAAACTAATATATTTATAATAATGTAGGTACTGCGTAGGCAAACCTTATGCTTAAATAAATAAATCCGTCCGTCCCGAACGGTCCGCCGCAACCGCCGGCGGCGGCGAGAGAGCACGCAGATAGGTACACCATAGACGTGCGTGGCTGCCTCAGAAGAGCAGAAAGCAGCGGTTTATTCGTGCAGCAAGCTAACTTAGCTAGTTAATCATCACAATTATTATTATTATTAAAATACCAAATAAAAAAAAAAAAACAAATATCTCTCAACTCACATACATAGGTAGGTACCTACTGTATGCATAACACACTAAGATACTCTCCCCGTATACCTATACGAGTGCCTTCTCTACTTATACGAATACCTAACATCTATATGTAATTTCTTCTCATACTTTATTATTTTATCTCGATATGTAAAAGGAATATACCTACATATTAATACTTACGTACAACTATAGCTTGTGTAAGTTTTAAAAGAAAGTTTTTGCTTAAGTACCTTACCTATGTATGTATGTAGGTAGGTAGGTATAGGTACGTAATCTCTGTATAGAAACGTAGACGATAAAAAGTGTCATAGAAACAGTTATTATAAAAACGAAACATATGCGGCCCTGAAAAGGGCCTTTTTTGTATAGGTATTGTGCGTGTATGGTGTGTACCACATCTCGTCGTCGATCGATCGGTGAATGAATGGAGTGGAGTGGAAGTGGAAGTGGTGAGAGTGCGTAGCGCGTGCGTCACAATTCCACCGATTAGCGAGTGCAAAAATTTTGAGTCGTCACAAAGAACAAAACAAAATCTCTCTCACTAACCGTGTAAAACGTACCGCGCGCGCGCGCGCGCTCACTCACTCACACACAACACGACAACACTACATACATCGCACCTAGCACAGCACGACGATGACACGGACAACCACCACACCGCGAACAACGAGCTTCCGAGCTTCTTAACCGCCGAAACCGTAGAGAGTACGGCCCTGACGTTTCAGAGCGTACACGACGTCCATAGCTGTGACGGTCTTCCTCTTGGCGTGCTCGGTGTAGGTGACGGCGTCGCGGATCACGTTCTCGAGGAACACCTTGAGAACACCACGGGTCTCTTCGTATATCAAGCCGGAGATACGCTTGACACCGCCTCTGCGGGCCAGACGGCGGATGGCGGGCTTGGTGATACCCTGGATGTTATCACGCAACACCTTCCTGTGACGCTTGGCTCCTCCCTTTCCCAAACCTTTGCCTCCTTTACCGCGACCGGTCATGTTGATTTAGTTAGTTAGTAATAAGTAGAGAAACTAAAACTGAGGATAACGCGAACGCGCGCAACACACACGACCGATGTTCACTGACGGAGATGTAGAACCGAAGTAATTTTTAAAGCTGCGCGAACTCTTATATATATAGTCGTGACAGGCGAAATCGGGGCGAGGTAGGTGCGAGGGGATATTTGACGGCGAGCGCGCGCAAAGCAACAATTTATTGTATTTTTGTATCGATATGTATGTAGTTTTATTATATATATATATATATATATATATATATTATTTGTTTGTTAAACTATTAAAATACGACTATATACTACTATCCCCCCCCCCCTCTTCTTTTTTTTTATTTTATTTTAAATTTTAGTGACTATACTTAAAAAAAATAAATAAAAAAATAGATAAAAATAAAATATCATTCCATATCACGTAGGTACCTAGACATTTCGTCGAGCTACGCGAAAAGGTGAATTATGCTCTTAGGTATATACATATCAGTACGATTATTATTATTCTTATTATTATTGTACATGCCTATTAGCTGCTGCATACCGCTTTTGCTCATTGGGGCTGCATTATTTTCAGAAAGTAATTACCTAAATATGTAAGTTTCTAGAAATCGATTACGTCATAAAACCCAACTTATTATTATTATTCTTAACGTTGCATGTAACTTATTTGTACAAAGAAACATTTTGTCGGTCAGAATCATTTGTGGCCCTGAAAAGGGCCTTTTAAAGAAAGAAAGTAGGTGGCGTTTGAAACTGTCCGTCGGTGGTGGGTGGTACCTATGCCGTAGCGGCGTCAAGTCAAGTCATCACTTTCGTTCGTGCGTGCGCGCGCGAGTTCGTTCACGTGAGGAAGGACAAAAACGCACGCACACACAAGATTAGGTAATGCAAAACAAGACGTCGGTAGACAGACAGACACCATCACACACAACAACGTAACAAACACACACTCCACAAACTTTCCGATGAGCTGGTGTAGCGCAGCTTAAGCGCGCTCGCCTCTGATCCTGCGCGCCAGTTGGATGTCCTTAGGCATGATGGTGACACGTTTGGCGTGGATGGCGCACAGGTTGGTGTCTTCGAAGAGACCGACGAGGTACGCCTCGCTCGCCTCCTGGAGAGCCATGACGGCGGAGCTCTGAAAACGCAGATCAGTCTTGAAGTCTTGAGCGATCTCACGAACGAGACGCTGGAAAGGCAGCTTGCGGATCAGCAGCTCAGTACTCTTCTGGTAACGACGGATCTCGCGGAGGGCGACTGTGCCCGGCCTATAACGATGTGGCTTCTTGACACCACCGGTCGCGGGCGCGCTCTTACGAGCAGCTTTGGTGGCGAGCTGTTTGCGTGGTGCTTTACCACCGGTAGATTTGCGAGCAGTTTGCTTGGTACGAGCCATTACAGCGACGTTAAGTCAAATCAAATCAAAAAATTTAAAGTAACAAACACACGCGCGCGTACGAACTTGCGTGAACGCGGTACGAGAGAGAATGCGACGCTTCACCAAAAAATCGGCGTATATATACAGATCGCGAGGACGCATACCCATCGCGTTTAGCCCCTTGTAAAATATCTTTTGTCTCTTTCTCTCTCGGTTCGTCTGTTCATTCGTTAGTGGTGGTTGATTGAAAAACTTACTAGTTTTTACTTAGGTATTTCTATTTAATATTTAATTAAATATAAAAAAATAGTAATGTACGTATATGTATAGGTTTAAATGGGTACATAACTGATGGATATAATAAATAAAAGAGTCGAGTCGTACGTACGTATCTGAATACATTAAACTAGTTAAGTGTAATGTTAACGGGTAACTAAATAATTAATTTAGTTACCCGTATGATGGAATCTTTTCTTATGAAGTTTTTAAAAATAATTTCTTTACATATGTAGGTACCTACTTATTTATTTTTGTTTATTTTCAGGTAGCACTGTGCATGCATTGGAGAGAGCATCAAACCGGCTAGCAGTTATGATGTAAGTACCTTTAAGCAAATACCTATTTACGGTGAGAATATTATGTAGGCAGGCAGGCAGGTGCGGTTGGTTGGTTGGTTGGTTGGTTGGTTGGTTGGTTGGTTGGTTGGTTTGTGTAGGTAGGTAGGTATATATGTATGTATATAACAGACGATTATCAAGAAACATAAACACAATCAGAACGAATTTGTGGCCCTGAAAAGGGCCTTTTGTAATGTATGTGTAGCGAGTGCGCGCTGTGACATGACGGCGACAACGACGACGCAACACACCATTCGTTGCACACCAGTAGGTGTGAATGGATGGGAAAAACACCTCACTTTGAGCTGGTGTACTTGGTGACGGCCTTGGTACCCTCACTGACGGCGTGCTTGGCGAGCTCACCGGGCAGAAGGAGCCTCACAGATGTCTGCACCTCCCTGGATGTGATCGTCGACCTCTTGTTGTAGTGGGCGAGACGGGAAGCCTCGGCGGCGATGCGCTCGAAGATGTCGTTCACGAACGAGTTCATGATGGACATGGCCTTGCTGGAAATACCGGTGTCAGGGTGGACCTGTTTCAGCACCTTGTAGATGTAGATGGCGTAGCTCTCCTTCCTCTTGTGCTTCTTCTTCTTTTTGTCGGTCTTGGAGATGTTCTTCTGTGCCTTGCCAGATTTTTTGGCGGCTTTACCACTTGTCTTGGGCGGCATAGTTAACAAATTCACTTAACACGTTATACACACGTACACGTAAATGATGAGCGAAAGAACAGTGTCAACGGTTAGATTGACTGTGCGTCGTCGCGGCATCAATTTTTCAATTTATATAGGCTGTTATAATTCACACCGTAGCGGGGTACGCGAGTCGTCCCACCAATCGTATCGTTCGTTTCATCCCCTCCAATACGACTATAGCCCCCGACCCCCCGCAGATGAGCGTGCCCCCCCCCCCCCCCCCCCCTTACTTCCCTACCCCTCGCCGCGCACCATTATTTTAGACAATGTTAGATAGGTAGGTGTATGTAATTATAAGAATATATTTTTTATTATTAGTAATTTAAAAAGGTATGTATGTATGTATTTCGTTTGTATTTATGCATGTTCTGACTGACTATTATAATAATGAATGAAAACAACAACATACAACTTACACGTCCGCGCTATCCAAGTGAATACATTATAGGTACATTAAATTATTAGATATAAGTAGGTACTTGTTCCGTATAAAAAAAAAAAATGAGTAGCATAAAAATATAATATATAATAGGTATATTGTGCCAAAGCAATCCACGACATGCATACCTACCGTTTGTTGTCTGCACATAACACGATTTTATTATAATATTCTGGGTCTCCTTATATGTGTATGCTGTTGTTGTCATCCATCCGCGTATTTAGATGTGCACAGCTACTATTAAAGTAATCGGTCAGGAATAAGGTAGGTGTTGGTGGTTCGTAGATTGATCGATTGTTATCAAAAGAAACATAATTAATCGTACAGAATCATATTGTGGCCCTGAAAAGGGCCTTTTTCTCTCTCGTTATTTGTTTCGAGAGATACACGACAGTCCATACGAACCGTTGCACCAATCGCGGCCAGTGCCGTTCATGTGTTTCCCCCGTCACTTATATCACCTGTTGTATGTATGCATGTAATAGGTGATACATACAAACACGCGAAATATAATTATGATAAGGTATTAACACATGATTCGACACCGAGACACGAAATGATACATAGGAACGATAATGGACTTACGTTTGATTTGATGTGCGGTGATCTCAGCGCACTTATGCCTTCTTTTCGGTCTTCTTGGGGAGCAGCACCGCTTGGATGTTGGGCAGGACACCACCCTGAGCGATGGTGACGCCGGAGAGCAGTTTGTTCAGTTCCTCGTCGTTGCGGATGGCCAGCTGCAGATGTCTAGGGATGATCCTGGTCTTCTTGTTGTCCCTCGCAGCGTTGCCGGCCAACTCGAGTACTTCAGCGGCGAGGTATTCCATCACCGCGGCGAGGTACACCGGAGCGCCAGCACCGACGCGCTCGGCATAGTTACCCTTGCGCAGAAGCCTGTGGATACGACCCACGGGGAACTGGAGTCCAGCACGGTTCGAACGGGACTTTGCCTTTCCCTTGACTTTGCCACCTTTGCCGCGTCCAGACATGATTCAAAAGTGAATTAAATAAACTAGCACACACACAATAATAACACCTCACTCGTCGAGCGAGATTGACAATCTAATAATGCGCTCCGCGCGTCAAAAACTTTTATATATATGATGCGCGCCGTAACGCGTACGCTCACAGGACGATAACAACACAATCCAGGGGTGGGGATGGATAGAGAGAAAAAGAATCGAAACTTACGTTTATGTTACAGCGCTGCCGGCGTACAAACACACAGTTTACCTATACAATATATTTATTTATTTTGTAATTTATTATTATTTATTTATTTCATTTTTTTTTTTTTCTTTCAGGTCGTCGGATGATGGGGATTGTGGCGTTGTTTGTTCGTTGGGCATAATGTACTCAGCATTGGTGAAAAGAAGTAAGTATTTATTACACACAGTCATTATGTAGGTACATAAGAACGTACATGCAAATTATTGTATCATATTAATACAAACAACGCTGGTCTGTTATTGCGCGGGATTGTCACAACAACGTATATTGGTTGCATATTATCATCGTTGATAATAATTATGTACCTACCTATACATACTCTGATCTCGTACTATAAGCTAAGAAAGTAGACAGACAGACAGACAGACATACAGACAGACAGATAGATAGATAGGTAGGTAGGTAGGTAGGTAGGTAGGTAGGTTGGTGGGTTGGTAGGTTGGTAGGTTGGTGGGTTGGTGGGTTGGTAGGTTGGTTGGTAAGTAAGTAAGTAAGTAAGTAATTAATTAATTAATTAATTAGGAGATCATACATACACAAATGCTCATAATAAGCATCAGCAGATATGTAATAATTTCTTTTTGACGTATTTATTGCAAAGAAACTGTGCTATATTCACAGATTGATATGTTAGCCCTGAAAAGGGCTTTTTGTTAGGCGCGAATGGTTGCGCGCGCTAGCGCTATGGTGGTGTGTGATTATAGCGTCGTCGTTGCGACTTCTTGCACTTTCATCTCGGCGCGCCGCATCATCACAGCAGGCACCATGTATGGCCGCGCGCGCGCGTTACCACCTCGCGTCTTGTTGTTGTTGTCGACGTCGTTGTCGTGACGCGTAGATGATAATGATTGTGCACTCACTGTGATGCAGCATCAGCGTGGTGGCGCGCGCAACAACACAGCAGCAGAGCGAACAACACGATCGTCGTACGTTGACAACGCCGCACAGACAGCAGCAGCAGCAGCATTGACGATGACCGAAATCTTACTTTTTAGCTGCTGCGGCCTTCTTAGCGGCGGCCTTCTTGGGCGTGGCGGCCGCCTTCTTGGGTTTAGGAGCTTTAGGTTTCTTCGTAGGCGGCTTGGCGCTCTTCTTCGCCTTAGGCGCGGCCGCGGCCTTCGCCTTCGCCGGAGCGGCGGCTTTCTTCGCTGCGGGCTTCTTCTTGGCCGCTGCCGCCTTCTTGTCCTTTGCGGCGGAAGCGGCCTTGCCCTTCGACGGCGACGAGGCGGCGGCACCGGAGGAGGCGCCCTTCTTTGCAGATTTGGACGCGGCGGCGGCCGATCCCTTCTTCGACTTCGCAGCCGAAGACGCCCTGCCGCTGGCCTTGGCCGCTGCCGGTTTCTTCGAAGATGAAGACTTCGATTCCAATTTGAACGAGCCGGAGGCACCTTTACCCTTGGTCTGGATGAGGGCTCCAGATTCGACGGCGCTCTTCAGATACTTCCTTATGAAAGGTGCCAATTTCTCGGCGTCGACTTTGTATTGAGCCGCGATATACTTCTTGATGGCCTGCAGCGAAGATCCGCTACGTTCCTTCAACTCCTTGATAGCGTTGTTCACCATCTCTGAAGTCTTAGGGTGTGTAGGCTTCGCCTTGGCTTTCTTCACGCCTCCGGCGGCTGCGGACGCCTTCGGTTGTTTCTTCGCCGGCGTCGCTGGCGCTGGTGCTTCGGATGCTACAGCTGTGTCTGCCATTTTTATTTTTAAAAATATATAATTCGTACACTTGGTAAAAAAAAAAAAACACACGAAAGAAACGTAGCTTTATGTCTACGGATAGAGAGACGCGCACGCGTAAACAAACAGTGATACTGGATAAACCACCATAGAGGGCCGCCGGCCATACATTCGGAACGAGTCGAGCAATACCGTAACGAGAACCGCGATGCCGCCAGACGTTTTCTCATACGAGCGCGACCAACTTTTCACTAACTAAGTTCGGTATAATTTAATTTTATACATCATAATCGTATTTTATATAAAATATATTTATTTAGAATGAAAATTTTTGAGTTCACCTACGATATAGTGCAATTTATGTGGTGTACAATTGTAAGACGGGCAGTGTAGAGGCGTTTATTTTCGTAGTAATATATCGCGAGCAGGTCGGGTCCTGTTCAAAAGTCGTATTTCTTTATAAAACGCGAAATTATGAATGATTCGCGCGTGCACGTTGAAAGCGAAGATATAGAGGTTCTTGCGTATATATGTTTTGCACGTATTTGTCGATATTTTGACCATTTTAAAGGTCGTCAAGTCGAGGGTCGTAAAACACACTGCGAGCGAGGCTCGTCTCGCGACTACACTCTGACTGTGAGCTGCTACTGGGGTATCCTTGTGTTTGGTGTAAACGATACGGGGATTTTGAAAAACTAATATATTTATAATAATGTAGGTACTGCGTAGGCAAACCTTATGCTTAAATAAATAAATCCGTCCGTCCCGAACGGTCCGCCGCAACCGCCGGCGGCGGCGAGAGAGCACGCAGATAGGTACACCATAGACGTGCGTGGCTGCCTCAGAAGAGCAGAAAGCAGCGGTTTATTCGTGCAGCAAGCTAACTTAGCTAGTTAATCATCACAATTATTATTATTATTAAAATACCAAATAAAAAAAAAAAAACAAATATCTCTCAACTCACATACATAGGTAGGTACCTACTGTATGCATAACACACTAAGATACTCTCCCCGTATACCTATACGAGTGCCTTCTCTACTTATACGAATACCTAACATCTATATGTAATTTCTTCTCATACTTTATTATTTTATCTCGATATGTAAAAGGAATATACCTACATATTAATACTTACGTACAACTATAGCTTGTGTAAGTTTTAAAAGAAAGTTTTTGCTTAAGTACCTTACCTATGTATGTATGTAGGTAGGTAGGTATAGGTACGTAATCTCTGTATAGAAACGTAGACGATAAAAAGTGTCATAGAAACAGTTATTATAAAAACGAAACATATGCGGCCCTGAAAAGGGCCTTTTTTGTATAGGTATTGTGCGTGTATGGTGTGTACCACATCTCGTCGTCGATCGATCGGTGAATGAATGGAGTGGAGTGGAAGTGGAAGTGGTGAGAGTGCGTAGCGCGTGCGTCACAATTCCACCGATTAGCGAGTGCAAAAATTTTGAGTCGTCACAAAGAACAAAACAAAATCTCTCTCACTAACCGTGTAAAACGTACCGCGCGCGCGCGCGCGCTCACTCACTCACACACAACACGACAACACTACATACATCGCACCTAGCACAGCACGACGATGACACGGACAACCACCACACCGCGAACAACGAGCTTCCGAGCTTCTTAACCGCCGAAACCGTAGAGAGTACGGCCCTGACGTTTCAGAGCGTACACGACGTCCATAGCTGTGACGGTCTTCCTCTTGGCGTGCTCGGTGTAGGTGACGGCGTCGCGGATCACGTTCTCGAGGAACACCTTGAGAACACCACGGGTCTCTTCGTATATCAAGCCGGAGATACGCTTGACACCGCCTCTGCGGGCCAGACGGCGGATGGCGGGCTTGGTGATACCCTGGATGTTATCACGCAACACCTTCCTGTGACGCTTGGCTCCTCCCTTTCCCAAACCTTTGCCTCCTTTACCGCGACCGGTCATGTTGATTTAGTTAGTTAGTAATAAGTAGAGAAACTAAAACTGAGGATAACGCGAACGCGCGCAACACACACGACCGATGTTCACTGACGGAGATGTAGAACCGAAGTAATTTTTAAAGCTGCGCGAACTCTTATATATATAGTCGTGACAGGCGAAATCGGGGCGAGGTAGGTGCGAGGGGATATTTGACGGCGAGCGCGCGCAAAGCAACAATTTATTGTATTTTTGTATCGATATGTATGTAGTTTTATTATATATATATATATATATATATATATATTATTTGTTTGTTAAACTATTAAAATACGACTATATACTACTATCCCCCCCCCCCTCTTCTTTTTTTTTATTTTATTTTAAATTTTAGTGACTATACTTAAAAAAAATAAATAAAAAAATAGATAAAAATAAAATATCATTCCATATCACGTAGGTACCTAGACATTTCGTCGAGCTACGCGAAAAGGTGAATTATGCTCTTAGGTATATACATATCAGTACGATTATTATTATTCTTATTATTATTGTACATGCCTATTAGCTGCTGCATACCGCTTTTGCTCATTGGGGCTGCATTATTTTCAGAAAGTAATTACCTAAATATGTAAGTTTCTAGAAATCGATTACGTCATAAAACCCAACTTATTATTATTATTCTTAACGTTGCATGTAACTTATTTGTACAAAGAAACATTTTGTCGGTCAGAATCATTTGTGGCCCTGAAAAGGGCCTTTTAAAGAAAGAAAGTAGGTGGCGTTTGAAACTGTCCGTCGGTGGTGGGTGGTACCTATGCCGTAGCGGCGTCAAGTCAAGTCATCACTTTCGTTCGTGCGTGCGCGCGCGAGTTCGTTCACGTGAGGAAGGACAAAAACGCACGCACACACAAGATTAGGTAATGCAAAACAAGACGTCGGTAGACAGACAGACACCATCACACACAACAACGTAACAAACACACACTCCACAAACTTTCCGATGAGCTGGTGTAGCGCAGCTTAAGCGCGCTCGCCTCTGATCCTGCGCGCCAGTTGGATGTCCTTAGGCATGATGGTGACACGTTTGGCGTGGATGGCGCACAGGTTGGTGTCTTCGAAGAGACCGACGAGGTACGCCTCGCTCGCCTCCTGGAGAGCCATGACGGCGGAGCTCTGAAAACGCAGATCAGTCTTGAAGTCTTGAGCGATCTCACGAACGAGACGCTGGAAAGGCAGCTTGCGGATCAGCAGCTCAGTACTCTTCTGGTAACGACGGATCTCGCGGAGGGCGACTGTGCCCGGCCTATAACGATGTGGCTTCTTGACACCACCGGTCGCGGGCGCGCTCTTACGAGCAGCTTTGGTGGCGAGCTGTTTGCGTGGTGCTTTACCACCGGTAGATTTGCGAGCAGTTTGCTTGGTACGAGCCATTACAGCGACGTTAAGTCAAATCAAATCAAAAAATTTAAAGTAACAAACACACGCGCGCGTACGAACTTGCGTGAACGCGGTACGAGAGAGAATGCGACGCTTCACCAAAAAATCGGCGTATATATACAGATCGCGAGGACGCATACCCATCGCGTTTAGCCCCTTGTAAAATATCTTTTGTCTCTTTCTCTCTCGGTTCGTCTGTTCATTCGTTAGTGGTGGTTGATTGAAAAACTTACTAGTTTTTACTTAGGTATTTCTATTTAATATTTAATTAAATATAAAAAAATAGTAATGTACGTATATGTATAGGTTTAAATGGGTACATAACTGATGGATATAATAAATAAAAGAGTCGAGTCGTACGTACGTATCTGAATACATTAAACTAGTTAAGTGTAATGTTAACGGGTAACTAAATAATTAATTTAGTTACCCGTATGATGGAATCTTTTCTTATGAAGTTTTTAAAAATAATTTCTTTACATATGTAGGTACCTACTTATTTATTTTTGTTTATTTTCAGGTAGCACTGTGCATGCATTGGAGAGAGCATCAAACCGGCTAGCAGTTATGATGTAAGTACCTTTAAGCAAATACCTATTTACGGTGAGAATATTATGTAGGCAGGCAGGCAGGTGCGGTTGGTTGGTTGGTTGGTTGGTTGGTTGGTTGGTTGGTTGGTTGGTTTGTGTAGGTAGGTAGGTATATATGTATGTATATAACAGACGATTATCAAGAAACATAAACACAATCAGAACGAATTTGTGGCCCTGAAAAGGGCCTTTTGTAATGTATGTGTAGCGAGTGCGCGCTGTGACATGACGGCGACAACGACGACGCAACACACCATTCGTTGCACACCAGTAGGTGTGAATGGATGGGAAAAACACCTCACTTTGAGCTGGTGTACTTGGTGACGGCCTTGGTACCCTCACTGACGGCGTGCTTGGCGAGCTCACCGGGCAGAAGGAGCCTCACAGATGTCTGCACCTCCCTGGATGTGATCGTCGACCTCTTGTTGTAGTGGGCGAGACGGGAAGCCTCGGCGGCGATGCGCTCGAAGATGTCGTTCACGAACGAGTTCATGATGGACATGGCCTTGCTGGAAATACCGGTGTCAGGGTGGACCTGTTTCAGCACCTTGTAGATGTAGATGGCGTAGCTCTCCTTCCTCTTGTGCTTCTTCTTCTTTTTGTCGGTCTTGGAGATGTTCTTCTGTGCCTTGCCAGATTTTTTGGCGGCTTTACCACTTGTCTTGGGCGGCATAGTTAACAAATTCACTTAACACGTTATACACACGTACACGTAAATGATGAGCGAAAGAACAGTGTCAACGGTTAGATTGACTGTGCGTCGTCGCGGCATCAATTTTTCAATTTATATAGGCTGTTATAATTCACACCGTAGCGGGGTACGCGAGTCGTCCCACCAATCGTATCGTTCGTTTCATCCCCTCCAATACGACTATAGCCCCCGACCCCCCGCAGATGAGCGTGCCCCCCCCCCCCCCCCCCCCTTACTTCCCTACCCCTCGCCGCGCACCATTATTTTAGACAATGTTAGATAGGTAGGTGTATGTAATTATAAGAATATATTTTTTATTATTAGTAATTTAAAAAGGTATGTATGTATGTATTTCGTTTGTATTTATGCATGTTCTGACTGACTATTATAATAATGAATGAAAACAACAACATACAACTTACACGTCCGCGCTATCCAAGTGAATACATTATAGGTACATTAAATTATTAGATATAAGTAGGTACTTGTTCCGTATAAAAAAAAAAAATGAGTAGCATAAAAATATAATATATAATAGGTATATTGTGCCAAAGCAATCCACGACATGCATACCTACCGTTTGTTGTCTGCACATAACACGATTTTATTATAATATTCTGGGTCTCCTTATATGTGTATGCTGTTGTTGTCATCCATCCGCGTATTTAGATGTGCACAGCTACTATTAAAGTAATCGGTCAGGAATAAGGTAGGTGTTGGTGGTTCGTAGATTGATCGATTGTTATCAAAAGAAACATAATTAATCGTACAGAATCATATTGTGGCCCTGAAAAGGGCCTTTTTCTCTCTCGTTATTTGTTTCGAGAGATACACGACAGTCCATACGAACCGTTGCACCAATCGCGGCCAGTGCCGTTCATGTGTTTCCCCCGTCACTTATATCACCTGTTGTATGTATGCATGTAATAGGTGATACATACAAACACGCGAAATATAATTATGATAAGGTATTAACACATGATTCGACACCGAGACACGAAATGATACATAGGAACGATAATGGACTTACGTTTGATTTGATGTGCGGTGATCTCAGCGCACTTATGCCTTCTTTTCGGTCTTCTTGGGGAGCAGCACCGCTTGGATGTTGGGCAGGACACCACCCTGAGCGATGGTGACGCCGGAGAGCAGTTTGTTCAGTTCCTCGTCGTTGCGGATGGCCAGCTGCAGATGTCTAGGGATGATCCTGGTCTTCTTGTTGTCCCTCGCAGCGTTGCCGGCCAACTCGAGTACTTCAGCGGCGAGGTATTCCATCACCGCGGCGAGGTACACCGGAGCGCCAGCACCGACGCGCTCGGCATAGTTACCCTTGCGCAGAAGCCTGTGGATACGACCCACGGGGAACTGGAGTCCAGCACGGTTCGAACGGGACTTTGCCTTTCCCTTGACTTTGCCACCTTTGCCGCGTCCAGACATGATTCAAAAGTGAATTAAATAAACTAGCACACACACAATAATAACACCTCACTCGTCGAGCGAGATTGACAATCTAATAATGCGCTCCGCGCGTCAAAAACTTTTATATATATGATGCGCGCCGTAACGCGTACGCTCACAGGACGATAACAACACAATCCAGGGGTGGGGATGGATAGAGAGAAAAAGAATCGAAACTTACGTTTATGTTACAGCGCTGCCGGCGTACAAACACACAGTTTACCTATACAATATATTTATTTATTTTGTAATTTATTATTATTTATTTATTTCATTTTTTTTTTTTTCTTTCAGGTCGTCGGATGATGGGGATTGTGGCGTTGTTTGTTCGTTGGGCATAATGTACTCAGCATTGGTGAAAAGAAGTAAGTATTTATTACACACAGTCATTATGTAGGTACATAAGAACGTACATGCAAATTATTGTATCATATTAATACAAACAACGCTGGTCTGTTATTGCGCGGGATTGTCACAACAACGTATATTGGTTGCATATTATCATCGTTGATAATAATTATGTACCTACCTATACATACTCTGATCTCGTACTATAAGCTAAGAAAGTAGACAGACAGACAGACAGACATACAGACAGACAGATAGATAGATAGGTAGGTAGGTAGGTAGGTAGGTAGGTAGGTTGGTGGGTTGGTAGGTTGGTAGGTTGGTGGGTTGGTGGGTTGGTAGGTTGGTTGGTAAGTAAGTAAGTAAGTAAGTAATTAATTAATTAATTAATTAGGAGATCATACATACACAAATGCTCATAATAAGCATCAGCAGATATGTAATAATTTCTTTTTGACGTATTTATTGCAAAGAAACTGTGCTATATTCACAGATTGATATGTTAGCCCTGAAAAGGGCTTTTTGTTAGGCGCGAATGGTTGCGCGCGCTAGCGCTATGGTGGTGTGTGATTATAGCGTCGTCGTTGCGACTTCTTGCACTTTCATCTCGGCGCGCCGCATCATCACAGCAGGCACCATGTATGGCCGCGCGCGCGCGTTACCACCTCGCGTCTTGTTGTTGTTGTCGACGTCGTTGTCGTGACGCGTAGATGATAATGATTGTGCACTCACTGTGATGCAGCATCAGCGTGGTGGCGCGCGCAACAACACAGCAGCAGAGCGAACAACACGATCGTCGTACGTTGACAACGCCGCACAGACAGCAGCAGCAGCAGCATTGACGATGACCGAAATCTTACTTTTTAGCTGCTGCGGCCTTCTTAGCGGCGGCCTTCTTGGGCGTGGCGGCCGCCTTCTTGGGTTTAGGAGCTTTAGGTTTCTTCGTAGGCGGCTTGGCGCTCTTCTTCGCCTTAGGCGCGGCCGCGGCCTTCGCCTTCGCCGGAGCGGCGGCTTTCTTCGCTGCGGGCTTCTTCTTGGCCGCTGCCGCCTTCTTGTCCTTTGCGGCGGAAGCGGCCTTGCCCTTCGACGGCGACGAGGCGGCGGCACCGGAGGAGGCGCCCTTCTTTGCAGATTTGGACGCGGCGGCGGCCGATCCCTTCTTCGACTTCGCAGCCGAAGACGCCCTGCCGCTGGCCTTGGCCGCTGCCGGTTTCTTCGAAGATGAAGACTTCGATTCCAATTTGAACGAGCCGGAGGCACCTTTACCCTTGGTCTGGATGAGGGCTCCAGATTCGACGGCGCTCTTCAGATACTTCCTTATGAAAGGTGCCAATTTCTCGGCGTCGACTTTGTATTGAGCCGCGATATACTTCTTGATGGCCTGCAGCGAAGATCCGCTACGTTCCTTCAACTCCTTGATAGCGTTGTTCACCATCTCTGAAGTCTTAGGGTGTGTAGGCTTCGCCTTGGCTTTCTTCACGCCTCCGGCGGCTGCGGACGCCTTCGGTTGTTTCTTCGCCGGCGTCGCTGGCGCTGGTGCTTCGGATGCTACAGCTGTGTCTGCCATTTTTATTTTTAAAAATATATAATTCGTACACTTGGTAAAAAAAAAAAAACACACGAAAGAAACGTAGCTTTATGTCTACGGATAGAGAGACGCGCACGCGTAAACAAACAGTGATACTGGATAAACCACCATAGAGGGCCGCCGGCCATACATTCGGAACGAGTCGAGCAATACCGTAACGAGAACCGCGATGCCGCCAGACGTTTTCTCATACGAGCGCGACCAACTTTTCACTAACTAAGTTCGGTATAATTTAATTTTATACATCATAATCGTATTTTATATAAAATATATTTATTTAGAATGAAAATTTTTGAGTTCACCTACGATATAGTGCAATTTATGTGGTGTACAATTGTAAGACGGGCAGTGTAGAGGCGTTTATTTTCGTAGTAATATATCGCGAGCAGGTCGGGTCCTGTTCAAAAGTCGTATTTCTTTATAAAACGCGAAATTATGAATGATTCGCGCGTGCACGTTGAAAGCGAAGATATAGAGGTTCTTGCGTATATATGTTTTGCACGTATTTGTCGATATTTTGACCATTTTAAAGGTCGTCAAGTCGAGGGTCGTAAAACACACTGCGAGCGAGGCTCGTCTCGCGACTACACTCTGACTGTGAGCTGCTACTGGGGTATCCTTGTGTTTGGTGTAAACGATACGGGGATTTTGAAAAACTAATATATTTATAATAATGTAGGTACTGCGTAGGCAAACCTTATGCTTAAATAAATAAATCCGTCCGTCCCGAACGGTCCGCCGCAACCGCCGGCGGCGGCGAGAGAGCACGCAGATAGGTACACCATAGACGTGCGTGGCTGCCTCAGAAGAGCAGAAAGCAGCGGTTTATTCGTGCAGCAAGCTAACTTAGCTAGTTAATCATCACAATTATTATTATTATTAAAATACCAAATAAAAAAAAAAAAACAAATATCTCTCAACTCACATACATAGGTAGGTACCTACTGTATGCATAACACACTAAGATACTCTCCCCGTATACCTATACGAGTGCCTTCTCTACTTATACGAATACCTAACATCTATATGTAATTTCTTCTCATACTTTATTATTTTATCTCGATATGTAAAAGGAATATACCTACATATTAATACTTACGTACAACTATAGCTTGTGTAAGTTTTAAAAGAAAGTTTTTGCTTAAGTACCTTACCTATGTATGTATGTAGGTAGGTAGGTATAGGTACGTAATCTCTGTATAGAAACGTAGACGATAAAAAGTGTCATAGAAACAGTTATTATAAAAACGAAACATATGCGGCCCTGAAAAGGGCCTTTTTTGTATAGGTATTGTGCGTGTATGGTGTGTACCACATCTCGTCGTCGATCGATCGGTGAATGAATGGAGTGGAGTGGAAGTGGAAGTGGTGAGAGTGCGTAGCGCGTGCGTCACAATTCCACCGATTAGCGAGTGCAAAAATTTTGAGTCGTCACAAAGAACAAAACAAAATCTCTCTCACTAACCGTGTAAAACGTACCGCGCGCGCGCGCGCGCTCACTCACTCACACACAACACGACAACACTACATACATCGCACCTAGCACAGCACGACGATGACACGGACAACCACCACACCGCGAACAACGAGCTTCCGAGCTTCTTAACCGCCGAAACCGTAGAGAGTACGGCCCTGACGTTTCAGAGCGTACACGACGTCCATAGCTGTGACGGTCTTCCTCTTGGCGTGCTCGGTGTAGGTGACGGCGTCGCGGATCACGTTCTCGAGGAACACCTTGAGAACACCACGGGTCTCTTCGTATATCAAGCCGGAGATACGCTTGACACCGCCTCTGCGGGCCAGACGGCGGATGGCGGGCTTGGTGATACCCTGGATGTTATCACGCAACACCTTCCTGTGACGCTTGGCTCCTCCCTTTCCCAAACCTTTGCCTCCTTTACCGCGACCGGTCATGTTGATTTAGTTAGTTAGTAATAAGTAGAGAAACTAAAACTGAGGATAACGCGAACGCGCGCAACACACACGACCGATGTTCACTGACGGAGATGTAGAACCGAAGTAATTTTTAAAGCTGCGCGAACTCTTATATATATAGTCGTGACAGGCGAAATCGGGGCGAGGTAGGTGCGAGGGGATATTTGACGGCGAGCGCGCGCAAAGCAACAATTTATTGTATTTTTGTATCGATATGTATGTAGTTTTATTATATATATATATATATATATATATATATTATTTGTTTGTTAAACTATTAAAATACGACTATATACTACTATCCCCCCCCCCCTCTTCTTTTTTTTTATTTTATTTTAAATTTTAGTGACTATACTTAAAAAAAATAAATAAAAAAATAGATAAAAATAAAATATCATTCCATATCACGTAGGTACCTAGACATTTCGTCGAGCTACGCGAAAAGGTGAATTATGCTCTTAGGTATATACATATCAGTACGATTATTATTATTCTTATTATTATTGTACATGCCTATTAGCTGCTGCATACCGCTTTTGCTCATTGGGGCTGCATTATTTTCAGAAAGTAATTACCTAAATATGTAAGTTTCTAGAAATCGATTACGTCATAAAACCCAACTTATTATTATTATTCTTAACGTTGCATGTAACTTATTTGTACAAAGAAACATTTTGTCGGTCAGAATCATTTGTGGCCCTGAAAAGGGCCTTTTAAAGAAAGAAAGTAGGTGGCGTTTGAAACTGTCCGTCGGTGGTGGGTGGTACCTATGCCGTAGCGGCGTCAAGTCAAGTCATCACTTTCGTTCGTGCGTGCGCGCGCGAGTTCGTTCACGTGAGGAAGGACAAAAACGCACGCACACACAAGATTAGGTAATGCAAAACAAGACGTCGGTAGACAGACAGACACCATCACACACAACAACGTAACAAACACACACTCCACAAACTTTCCGATGAGCTGGTGTAGCGCAGCTTAAGCGCGCTCGCCTCTGATCCTGCGCGCCAGTTGGATGTCCTTAGGCATGATGGTGACACGTTTGGCGTGGATGGCGCACAGGTTGGTGTCTTCGAAGAGACCGACGAGGTACGCCTCGCTCGCCTCCTGGAGAGCCATGACGGCGGAGCTCTGAAAACGCAGATCAGTCTTGAAGTCTTGAGCGATCTCACGAACGAGACGCTGGAAAGGCAGCTTGCGGATCAGCAGCTCAGTACTCTTCTGGTAACGACGGATCTCGCGGAGGGCGACTGTGCCCGGCCTATAACGATGTGGCTTCTTGACACCACCGGTCGCGGGCGCGCTCTTACGAGCAGCTTTGGTGGCGAGCTGTTTGCGTGGTGCTTTACCACCGGTAGATTTGCGAGCAGTTTGCTTGGTACGAGCCATTACAGCGACGTTAAGTCAAATCAAATCAAAAAATTTAAAGTAACAAACACACGCGCGCGTACGAACTTGCGTGAACGCGGTACGAGAGAGAATGCGACGCTTCACCAAAAAATCGGCGTATATATACAGATCGCGAGGACGCATACCCATCGCGTTTAGCCCCTTGTAAAATATCTTTTGTCTCTTTCTCTCTCGGTTCGTCTGTTCATTCGTTAGTGGTGGTTGATTGAAAAACTTACTAGTTTTTACTTAGGTATTTCTATTTAATATTTAATTAAATATAAAAAAATAGTAATGTACGTATATGTATAGGTTTAAATGGGTACATAACTGATGGATATAATAAATAAAAGAGTCGAGTCGTACGTACGTATCTGAATACATTAAACTAGTTAAGTGTAATGTTAACGGGTAACTAAATAATTAATTTAGTTACCCGTATGATGGAATCTTTTCTTATGAAGTTTTTAAAAATAATTTCTTTACATATGTAGGTACCTACTTATTTATTTTTGTTTATTTTCAGGTAGCACTGTGCATGCATTGGAGAGAGCATCAAACCGGCTAGCAGTTATGATGTAAGTACCTTTAAGCAAATACCTATTTACGGTGAGAATATTATGTAGGCAGGCAGGCAGGTGCGGTTGGTTGGTTGGTTGGTTGGTTGGTTGGTTGGTTGGTTGGTTGGTTTGTGTAGGTAGGTAGGTATATATGTATGTATATAACAGACGATTATCAAGAAACATAAACACAATCAGAACGAATTTGTGGCCCTGAAAAGGGCCTTTTGTAATGTATGTGTAGCGAGTGCGCGCTGTGACATGACGGCGACAACGACGACGCAACACACCATTCGTTGCACACCAGTAGGTGTGAATGGATGGGAAAAACACCTCACTTTGAGCTGGTGTACTTGGTGACGGCCTTGGTACCCTCACTGACGGCGTGCTTGGCGAGCTCACCGGGCAGAAGGAGCCTCACAGATGTCTGCACCTCCCTGGATGTGATCGTCGACCTCTTGTTGTAGTGGGCGAGACGGGAAGCCTCGGCGGCGATGCGCTCGAAGATGTCGTTCACGAACGAGTTCATGATGGACATGGCCTTGCTGGAAATACCGGTGTCAGGGTGGACCTGTTTCAGCACCTTGTAGATGTAGATGGCGTAGCTCTCCTTCCTCTTGTGCTTCTTCTTCTTTTTGTCGGTCTTGGAGATGTTCTTCTGTGCCTTGCCAGATTTTTTGGCGGCTTTACCACTTGTCTTGGGCGGCATAGTTAACAAATTCACTTAACACGTTATACACACGTACACGTAAATGATGAGCGAAAGAACAGTGTCAACGGTTAGATTGACTGTGCGTCGTCGCGGCATCAATTTTTCAATTTATATAGGCTGTTATAATTCACACCGTAGCGGGGTACGCGAGTCGTCCCACCAATCGTATCGTTCGTTTCATCCCCTCCAATACGACTATAGCCCCCGACCCCCCGCAGATGAGCGTGCCCCCCCCCCCCCCCCCCCCTTACTTCCCTACCCCTCGCCGCGCACCATTATTTTAGACAATGTTAGATAGGTAGGTGTATGTAATTATAAGAATATATTTTTTATTATTAGTAATTTAAAAAGGTATGTATGTATGTATTTCGTTTGTATTTATGCATGTTCTGACTGACTATTATAATAATGAATGAAAACAACAACATACAACTTACACGTCCGCGCTATCCAAGTGAATACATTATAGGTACATTAAATTATTAGATATAAGTAGGTACTTGTTCCGTATAAAAAAAAAAAATGAGTAGCATAAAAATATAATATATAATAGGTATATTGTGCCAAAGCAATCCACGACATGCATACCTACCGTTTGTTGTCTGCACATAACACGATTTTATTATAATATTCTGGGTCTCCTTATATGTGTATGCTGTTGTTGTCATCCATCCGCGTATTTAGATGTGCACAGCTACTATTAAAGTAATCGGTCAGGAATAAGGTAGGTGTTGGTGGTTCGTAGATTGATCGATTGTTATCAAAAGAAACATAATTAATCGTACAGAATCATATTGTGGCCCTGAAAAGGGCCTTTTTCTCTCTCGTTATTTGTTTCGAGAGATACACGACAGTCCATACGAACCGTTGCACCAATCGCGGCCAGTGCCGTTCATGTGTTTCCCCCGTCACTTATATCACCTGTTGTATGTATGCATGTAATAGGTGATACATACAAACACGCGAAATATAATTATTTGATTTGACTTAACGTCGCTGTAATGGCTCGTACCAAGCAAACTGCTCGCAAATCTACCGGTGGTAAAGCACCACGCAAACAGCTCGCCACCAAAGCTGCTCGTAAGAGCGCGCCCGCGACCGGTGGTGTCAAGAAGCCACATCGTTATAGGCCGGGCACAGTCGCCCTCCGCGAGATCCGTCGTTACCAGAAGAGTACTGAGCTGCTGATCCGCAAGCTGCCTTTCCAGCGTCTCGTTCGTGAGATCGCTCAAGACTTCAAGACTGATCTGCGTTTTCAGAGCTCCGCCGTCATGGCTCTCCAGGAGGCGAGCGAGGCGTACCTCGTCGGTCTCTTCGAAGACACCAACCTGTGCGCCATCCACGCCAAACGTGTCACCATCATGCCTAAGGACATCCAACTGGCGCGCAGGATCAGAGGCGAGCGCGCTTAAGCTGCGCTACACCAGCTCATCGGAAAGTTTGTGGAGTGTGTGTTTGTTACGTTGTTGTGTGTGATGGTGTCTGTCTGTCTACCGACGTCTTGTTTTGCATTACCTAATCTTGTGTGTGCGTGCGTTTTTGTCCTTCCTCACGTGAACGAACTCGCGCGCGCACGCACGAACGAAAGTGATGACTTGACTTGACGCCGCTACGGCATAGGTACCACCCACCACCGACGGACAGTTTCAAACGCCACCTACTTTCTTTCTTTAAAAGGCCCTTTTCAGGGCCACAAATGATTCTGACCGACAAAATGTTTCTTTGTACAAATAAGTTACATGCAACGTTAAGAATAATAATAATAAGTTGGGTTTTATGACGTAATCGATTTCTAGAAACTTACATATTTAGGTAATTACTTTCTGAAAATAATGCAGCCCCAATGAGCAAAAGCGGTATGCAGCAGCTAATAGGCATGTACAATAATAATAAGAATAATAATAATCGTACTGATATGTATATACCTAAGAGCATAATTCACCTTTTCGCGTAGCTCGACGAAATGTCTAGGTACCTACGTGATATGGAATGATATTTTATTTTTATCTATTTTTTTATTTATTTTTTTTAAGTATAGTCACTAAAATTTAAAATAAAATAAAAAAAAAGAAGAGGGGGGGGGGGATAGTAGTATATAGTCGTATTTTAATAGTTTAACAAACAAATAATATATATATATATATATATATATATATAATAAAACTACATACATATCGATACAAAAATACAATAAATTGTTGCTTTGCGCGCGCTCGCCGTCAAATATCCCCTCGCACCTACCTCGCCCCGATTTCGCCTGTCACGACTATATATATAAGAGTTCGCGCAGCTTTAAAAATTACTTCGGTTCTACATCTCCGTCAGTGAACATCGGTCGTGTGTGTTGCGCGCGTTCGCGTTATCCTCAGTTTTAGTTTCTCTACTTATTACTAACTAACTAAATCAACATGACCGGTCGCGGTAAAGGAGGCAAAGGTTTGGGAAAGGGAGGAGCCAAGCGTCACAGGAAGGTGTTGCGTGATAACATCCAGGGTATCACCAAGCCCGCCATCCGCCGTCTGGCCCGCAGAGGCGGTGTCAAGCGTATCTCCGGCTTGATATACGAAGAGACCCGTGGTGTTCTCAAGGTGTTCCTCGAGAACGTGATCCGCGACGCCGTCACCTACACCGAGCACGCCAAGAGGAAGACCGTCACAGCTATGGACGTCGTGTACGCTCTGAAACGTCAGGGCCGTACTCTCTACGGTTTCGGCGGTTAAGAAGCTCGGAAGCTCGTTGTTCGCGGTGTGGTGGTTGTCCGTGTCATCGTCGTGCTGTGCTAGGTGCGATGTATGTAGTGTTGTCGTGTTGTGTGTGAGTGAGTGAGCGCGCGCGCGCGCGCGGTACGTTTTACACGGTTAGTGAGAGAGATTTTGTTTTGTTCTTTGTGACGACTCAAAATTTTTGCACTCGCTAATCGGTGGAATTGTGACGCACGCGCTACGCACTCTCACCACTTCCACTTCCACTCCACTCCATTCATTCACCGATCGATCGACGACGAGATGTGGTACACACCATACACGCACAATACCTATACAAAAAAGGCCCTTTTCAGGGCCGCATATGTTTCGTTTTTATAATAACTGTTTCTATGACACTTTTTATCGTCTACGTTTCTATACAGAGATTACGTACCTATACCTACCTACCTACATACATACATAGGTAAGGTACTTAAGCAAAAACTTTCTTTTAAAACTTACACAAGCTATAGTTGTACGTAAGTATTAATATGTAGGTATATTCCTTTTACATATCGAGATAAAATAATAAAGTATGAGAAGAAATTACATATAGATGTTAGGTATTCGTATAAGTAGAGAAGGCACTCGTATAGGTATACGGGGAGAGTATCTTAGTGTGTTATGCATACAGTAGGTACCTACCTATGTATGTGAGTTGAGAGATATTTGTTTTTTTTTTTTTATTTGGTATTTTAATAATAATAATAATTGTGATGATTAACTAGCTAAGTTAGCTTGCTGCACGAATAAACCGCTGCTTTCTGCTCTTCTGAGGCAGCCACGCACGTCTATGGTGTACCTATCTGCGTGCTCTCTCGCCGCCGCCGGCGGTTGCGGCGGACCGTTCGGGACGGACGGATTTATTTATTTAAGCATAAGGTTTGCCTACGCAGTACCTACATTATTATAAATATATTAGTTTTTCAAAATCCCCGTATCGTTTACACCAAACACAAGGATACCCCAGTAGCAGCTCACAGTCAGAGTGTAGTCGCGAGACGAGCCTCGCTCGCAGTGTGTTTTACGACCCTCGACTTGACGACCTTTAAAATGGTCAAAATATCGACAAATACGTGCAAAACATATATACGCAAGAACCTCTATATCTTCGCTTTCAACGTGCACGCGCGAATCATTCATAATTTCGCGTTTTATAAAGAAATACGACTTTTGAACAGGACCCGACCTGCTCGCGATATATTACTACGAAAATAAACGCCTCTACACTGCCCGTCTTACAATTGTACACCACATAAATTGCACTATATCGTAGGTGAACTCAAAAATTTTCATTCTAAATAAATATATTTTATATAAAATACGATTATGATGTATAAAATTAAATTATACCGAACTTAGTTAGTGAAAAGTTGGTCGCGCTCGTATGAGAAAACGTCTGGCGGCATCGCGGTTCTCGTTACGGTATTGCTCGACTCGTTCCGAATGTATGGCCGGCGGCCCTCTATGGTGGTTTATCCAGTATCACTGTTTGTTTACGCGTGCGCGTCTCTCTATCCGTAGACATAAAGCTACGTTTCTTTCGTGTGTTTTTTTTTTTTTACCAAGTGTACGAATTATATATTTTTAAAAATAAAAATGGCAGACACAGCTGTAGCATCCGAAGCACCAGCGCCAGCGACGCCGGCGAAGAAACAACCGAAGGCGTCCGCAGCCGCCGGAGGCGTGAAGAAAGCCAAGGCGAAGCCTACACACCCTAAGACTTCAGAGATGGTGAACAACGCTATCAAGGAGTTGAAGGAACGTAGCGGATCTTCGCTGCAGGCCATCAAGAAGTATATCGCGGCTCAATACAAAGTCGACGCCGAGAAATTGGCACCTTTCATAAGGAAGTATCTGAAGAGCGCCGTCGAATCTGGAGCCCTCATCCAGACCAAGGGTAAAGGTGCCTCCGGCTCGTTCAAATTGGAATCGAAGTCTTCATCTTCGAAGAAACCGGCAGCGGCCAAGGCCAGCGGCAGGGCGTCTTCGGCTGCGAAGTCGAAGAAGGGATCGGCCGCCGCCGCGTCCAAATCTGCAAAGAAGGGCGCCTCCTCCGGTGCCGCCGCCTCGTCGCCGTCGAAGGGCAAGGCCGCTTCCGCCGCAAAGGACAAGAAGGCGGCAGCGGCCAAGAAGAAGCCCGCAGCGAAGAAAGCCGCCGCTCCGGCGAAGGCGAAGGCCGCGGCCGCGCCTAAGGCGAAGAAGAGCGCCAAGCCGCCTACGAAGAAACCTAAAGCTCCTAAACCCAAGAAGGCGGCCGCCACGCCCAAGAAGGCCGCCGCTAAGAAGGCCGCAGCAGCTAAAAAGTAAGATTTCGGTCATCGTCAATGCTGCTGCTGCTGCTGTCTGTGCGGCGTTGTCAACGTACGACGATCGTGTTGTTCGCTCTGCTGCTGTGTTGTTGCGCGCGCCACCACGCTGATGCTGCATCACAGTGAGTGCACAATCATTATCATCTACGCGTCACGACAACGACGTCGACAACAACAACAAGACGCGAGGTGGTAACGCGCGCGCGCGGCCATACATGGTGCCTGCTGTGATGATGCGGCGCGCCGAGATGAAAGTGCAAGAAGTCGCAACGACGACGCTATAATCACACACCACCATAGCGCTAGCGCGCGCAACCATTCGCGCCTAACAAAAAGCCCTTTTCAGGGCTAACATATCAATCTGTGAATATAGCACAGTTTCTTTGCAATAAATACGTCAAAAAGAAATTATTACATATCTGCTGATGCTTATTATGAGCATTTGTGTATGTATGATCTCCTAATTAATTAATTAATTAATTACTTACTTACTTACTTACTTACCAACCAACCTACCAACCCACCAACCCACCAACCTACCAACCTACCAACCCACCAACCTACCTACCTACCTACCTACCTACCTACCTATCTATCTATCTGTCTGTCTGTATGTCTGTCTGTCTGTCTGTCTACTTTCTTAGCTTATAGTACGAGATCAGAGTATGTATAGGTAGGTACATAATTATTATCAACGATGATAATATGCAACCAATATACGTTGTTGTGACAATCCCGCGCAATAACAGACCAGCGTTGTTTGTATTAATATGATACAATAATTTGCATGTACGTTCTTATGTACCTACATAATGACTGTGTGTAATAAATACTTACTTCTTTTCACCAATGCTGAGTACATTATGCCCAACGAACAAACAACGCCACAATCCCCATCATCCGACGACCTGAAAGAAAAAAAAAAAAATGAAATAAATAAATAATAATAAATTACAAAATAAATAAATATATTGTATAGGTAAACTGTGTGTTTGTACGCCGGCAGCGCTGTAACATAAACGTAAGTTTCGATTCTTTTTCTCTCTATCCATCCCCACCCCTGGATTGTGTTGTTATCGTCCTGTGAGCGTACGCGTTACGGCGCGCATCATATATATAAAAGTTTTTGACGCGCGGAGCGCATTATTAGATTGTCAATCTCGCTCGACGAGTGAGGTGTTATTATTGTGTGTGTGCTAGTTTATTTAATTCACTTTTGAATCATGTCTGGACGCGGCAAAGGTGGCAAAGTCAAGGGAAAGGCAAAGTCCCGTTCGAACCGTGCTGGACTCCAGTTCCCCGTGGGTCGTATCCACAGGCTTCTGCGCAAGGGTAACTATGCCGAGCGCGTCGGTGCTGGCGCTCCGGTGTACCTCGCCGCGGTGATGGAATACCTCGCCGCTGAAGTACTCGAGTTGGCCGGCAACGCTGCGAGGGACAACAAGAAGACCAGGATCATCCCTAGACATCTGCAGCTGGCCATCCGCAACGACGAGGAACTGAACAAACTGCTCTCCGGCGTCACCATCGCTCAGGGTGGTGTCCTGCCCAACATCCAAGCGGTGCTGCTCCCCAAGAAGACCGAAAAGAAGGCATAAGTGCGCTGAGATCACCGCACATCAAATCAAACGTAAGTCCATTATCGTTCCTATGTATCATTTCGTGTCTCGGTGTCGAATCATGTGTTAATACCTTATCATAATTATATTTCGCGTGTTTGTATGTATCACCTATTACATGCATACATACAACAGGTGATATAAGTGACGGGGGAAACACATGAACGGCACTGGCCGCGATTGGTGCAACGGTTCGTATGGACTGTCGTGTATCTCTCGAAACAAATAACGAGAGAGAAAAAGGCCCTTTTCAGGGCCACAATATGATTCTGTACGATTAATTATGTTTCTTTTGATAACAATCGATCAATCTACGAACCACCAACACCTACCTTATTCCTGACCGATTACTTTAATAGTAGCTGTGCACATCTAAATACGCGGATGGATGACAACAACAGCATACACATATAAGGAGACCCAGAATATTATAATAAAATCGTGTTATGTGCAGACAACAAACGGTAGGTATGCATGTCGTGGATTGCTTTGGCACAATATACCTATTATATATTATATTTTTATGCTACTCATTTTTTTTTTTTATACGGAACAAGTACCTACTTATATCTAATAATTTAATGTACCTATAATGTATTCACTTGGATAGCGCGGACGTGTAAGTTGTATGTTGTTGTTTTCATTCATTATTATAATAGTCAGTCAGAACATGCATAAATACAAACGAAATACATACATACATACCTTTTTAAATTACTAATAATAAAAAATATATTCTTATAATTACATACACCTACCTATCTAACATTGTCTAAAATAATGGTGCGCGGCGAGGGGTAGGGAAGTAAGGGGGGGGGGGGGGGGGGGGCACGCTCATCTGCGGGGGGTCGGGGGCTATAGTCGTATTGGAGGGGATGAAACGAACGATACGATTGGTGGGACGACTCGCGTACCCCGCTACGGTGTGAATTATAACAGCCTATATAAATTGAAAAATTGATGCCGCGACGACGCACAGTCAATCTAACCGTTGACACTGTTCTTTCGCTCATCATTTACGTGTACGTGTGTATAACGTGTTAAGTGAATTTGTTAACTATGCCGCCCAAGACAAGTGGTAAAGCCGCCAAAAAATCTGGCAAGGCACAGAAGAACATCTCCAAGACCGACAAAAAGAAGAAGAAGCACAAGAGGAAGGAGAGCTACGCCATCTACATCTACAAGGTGCTGAAACAGGTCCACCCTGACACCGGTATTTCCAGCAAGGCCATGTCCATCATGAACTCGTTCGTGAACGACATCTTCGAGCGCATCGCCGCCGAGGCTTCCCGTCTCGCCCACTACAACAAGAGGTCGACGATCACATCCAGGGAGGTGCAGACATCTGTGAGGCTCCTTCTGCCCGGTGAGCTCGCCAAGCACGCCGTCAGTGAGGGTACCAAGGCCGTCACCAAGTACACCAGCTCAAAGTGAGGTGTTTTTCCCATCCATTCACACCTACTGGTGTGCAACGAATGGTGTGTTGCGTCGTCGTTGTCGCCGTCATGTCACAGCGCGCACTCGCTACACATACATTACAAAAGGCCCTTTTCAGGGCCACAAATTCGTTCTGATTGTGTTTATGTTTCTTGATAATCGTCTGTTATATACATACATATATACCTACCTACCTACACAAACCAACCAACCAACCAACCAACCAACCAACCAACCAACCAACCAACCGCACCTGCCTGCCTGCCTACATAATATTCTCACCGTAAATAGGTATTTGCTTAAAGGTACTTACATCATAACTGCTAGCCGGTTTGATGCTCTCTCCAATGCATGCACAGTGCTACCTGAAAATAAACAAAAATAAATAAGTAGGTACCTACATATGTAAAGAAATTATTTTTAAAAACTTCATAAGAAAAGATTCCATCATACGGGTAACTAAATTAATTATTTAGTTACCCGTTAACATTACACTTAACTAGTTTAATGTATTCAGATACGTACGTACGACTCGACTCTTTTATTTATTATATCCATCAGTTATGTACCCATTTAAACCTATACATATACGTACATTACTATTTTTTTATATTTAATTAAATATTAAATAGAAATACCTAAGTAAAAACTAGTAAGTTTTTCAATCAACCACCACTAACGAATGAACAGACGAACCGAGAGAGAAAGAGACAAAAGATATTTTACAAGGGGCTAAACGCGATGGGTATGCGTCCTCGCGATCTGTATATATACGCCGATTTTTTGGTGAAGCGTCGCATTCTCTCTCGTACCGCGTTCACGCAAGTTCGTACGCGCGCGTGTGTTTGTTACTTTAAATTTTTTGATTTGATTTGACTTAACGTCGCTGTAATGGCTCGTACCAAGCAAACTGCTCGCAAATCTACCGGTGGTAAAGCACCACGCAAACAGCTCGCCACCAAAGCTGCTCGTAAGAGCGCGCCCGCGACCGGTGGTGTCAAGAAGCCACATCGTTATAGGCCGGGCACAGTCGCCCTCCGCGAGATCCGTCGTTACCAGAAGAGTACTGAGCTGCTGATCCGCAAGCTGCCTTTCCAGCGTCTCGTTCGTGAGATCGCTCAAGACTTCAAGACTGATCTGCGTTTTCAGAGCTCCGCCGTCATGGCTCTCCAGGAGGCGAGCGAGGCGTACCTCGTCGGTCTCTTCGAAGACACCAACCTGTGCGCCATCCACGCCAAACGTGTCACCATCATGCCTAAGGACATCCAACTGGCGCGCAGGATCAGAGGCGAGCGCGCTTAAGCTGCGCTACACCAGCTCATCGGAAAGTTTGTGGAGTGTGTGTTTGTTACGTTGTTGTGTGTGATGGTGTCTGTCTGTCTACCGACGTCTTGTTTTGCATTACCTAATCTTGTGTGTGCGTGCGTTTTTGTCCTTCCTCACGTGAACGAACTCGCGCGCGCACGCACGAACGAAAGTGATGACTTGACTTGACGCCGCTACGGCATAGGTACCACCCACCACCGACGGACAGTTTCAAACGCCACCTACTTTCTTTCTTTAAAAGGCCCTTTTCAGGGCCACAAATGATTCTGACCGACAAAATGTTTCTTTGTACAAATAAGTTACATGCAACGTTAAGAATAATAATAATAAGTTGGGTTTTATGACGTAATCGATTTCTAGAAACTTACATATTTAGGTAATTACTTTCTGAAAATAATGCAGCCCCAATGAGCAAAAGCGGTATGCAGCAGCTAATAGGCATGTACAATAATAATAAGAATAATAATAATCGTACTGATATGTATATACCTAAGAGCATAATTCACCTTTTCGCGTAGCTCGACGAAATGTCTAGGTACCTACGTGATATGGAATGATATTTTATTTTTATCTATTTTTTTATTTATTTTTTTTAAGTATAGTCACTAAAATTTAAAATAAAATAAAAAAAAAGAAGAGGGGGGGGGGGATAGTAGTATATAGTCGTATTTTAATAGTTTAACAAACAAATAATATATATATATATATATATATATATATAATAAAACTACATACATATCGATACAAAAATACAATAAATTGTTGCTTTGCGCGCGCTCGCCGTCAAATATCCCCTCGCACCTACCTCGCCCCGATTTCGCCTGTCACGACTATATATATAAGAGTTCGCGCAGCTTTAAAAATTACTTCGGTTCTACATCTCCGTCAGTGAACATCGGTCGTGTGTGTTGCGCGCGTTCGCGTTATCCTCAGTTTTAGTTTCTCTACTTATTACTAACTAACTAAATCAACATGACCGGTCGCGGTAAAGGAGGCAAAGGTTTGGGAAAGGGAGGAGCCAAGCGTCACAGGAAGGTGTTGCGTGATAACATCCAGGGTATCACCAAGCCCGCCATCCGCCGTCTGGCCCGCAGAGGCGGTGTCAAGCGTATCTCCGGCTTGATATACGAAGAGACCCGTGGTGTTCTCAAGGTGTTCCTCGAGAACGTGATCCGCGACGCCGTCACCTACACCGAGCACGCCAAGAGGAAGACCGTCACAGCTATGGACGTCGTGTACGCTCTGAAACGTCAGGGCCGTACTCTCTACGGTTTCGGCGGTTAAGAAGCTCGGAAGCTCGTTGTTCGCGGTGTGGTGGTTGTCCGTGTCATCGTCGTGCTGTGCTAGGTGCGATGTATGTAGTGTTGTCGTGTTGTGTGTGAGTGAGTGAGCGCGCGCGCGCGCGCGGTACGTTTTACACGGTTAGTGAGAGAGATTTTGTTTTGTTCTTTGTGACGACTCAAAATTTTTGCACTCGCTAATCGGTGGAATTGTGACGCACGCGCTACGCACTCTCACCACTTCCACTTCCACTCCACTCCATTCATTCACCGATCGATCGACGACGAGATGTGGTACACACCATACACGCACAATACCTATACAAAAAAGGCCCTTTTCAGGGCCGCATATGTTTCGTTTTTATAATAACTGTTTCTATGACACTTTTTATCGTCTACGTTTCTATACAGAGATTACGTACCTATACCTACCTACCTACATACATACATAGGTAAGGTACTTAAGCAAAAACTTTCTTTTAAAACTTACACAAGCTATAGTTGTACGTAAGTATTAATATGTAGGTATATTCCTTTTACATATCGAGATAAAATAATAAAGTATGAGAAGAAATTACATATAGATGTTAGGTATTCGTATAAGTAGAGAAGGCACTCGTATAGGTATACGGGGAGAGTATCTTAGTGTGTTATGCATACAGTAGGTACCTACCTATGTATGTGAGTTGAGAGATATTTGTTTTTTTTTTTTTATTTGGTATTTTAATAATAATAATAATTGTGATGATTAACTAGCTAAGTTAGCTTGCTGCACGAATAAACCGCTGCTTTCTGCTCTTCTGAGGCAGCCACGCACGTCTATGGTGTACCTATCTGCGTGCTCTCTCGCCGCCGCCGGCGGTTGCGGCGGACCGTTCGGGACGGACGGATTTATTTATTTAAGCATAAGGTTTGCCTACGCAGTACCTACATTATTATAAATATATTAGTTTTTCAAAATCCCCGTATCGTTTACACCAAACACAAGGATACCCCAGTAGCAGCTCACAGTCAGAGTGTAGTCGCGAGACGAGCCTCGCTCGCAGTGTGTTTTACGACCCTCGACTTGACGACCTTTAAAATGGTCAAAATATCGACAAATACGTGCAAAACATATATACGCAAGAACCTCTATATCTTCGCTTTCAACGTGCACGCGCGAATCATTCATAATTTCGCGTTTTATAAAGAAATACGACTTTTGAACAGGACCCGACCTGCTCGCGATATATTACTACGAAAATAAACGCCTCTACACTGCCCGTCTTACAATTGTACACCACATAAATTGCACTATATCGTAGGTGAACTCAAAAATTTTCATTCTAAATAAATATATTTTATATAAAATACGATTATGATGTATAAAATTAAATTATACCGAACTTAGTTAGTGAAAAGTTGGTCGCGCTCGTATGAGAAAACGTCTGGCGGCATCGCGGTTCTCGTTACGGTATTGCTCGACTCGTTCCGAATGTATGGCCGGCGGCCCTCTATGGTGGTTTATCCAGTATCACTGTTTGTTTACGCGTGCGCGTCTCTCTATCCGTAGACATAAAGCTACGTTTCTTTCGTGTGTTTTTTTTTTTTTACCAAGTGTACGAATTATATATTTTTAAAAATAAAAATGGCAGACACAGCTGTAGCATCCGAAGCACCAGCGCCAGCGACGCCGGCGAAGAAACAACCGAAGGCGTCCGCAGCCGCCGGAGGCGTGAAGAAAGCCAAGGCGAAGCCTACACACCCTAAGACTTCAGAGATGGTGAACAACGCTATCAAGGAGTTGAAGGAACGTAGCGGATCTTCGCTGCAGGCCATCAAGAAGTATATCGCGGCTCAATACAAAGTCGACGCCGAGAAATTGGCACCTTTCATAAGGAAGTATCTGAAGAGCGCCGTCGAATCTGGAGCCCTCATCCAGACCAAGGGTAAAGGTGCCTCCGGCTCGTTCAAATTGGAATCGAAGTCTTCATCTTCGAAGAAACCGGCAGCGGCCAAGGCCAGCGGCAGGGCGTCTTCGGCTGCGAAGTCGAAGAAGGGATCGGCCGCCGCCGCGTCCAAATCTGCAAAGAAGGGCGCCTCCTCCGGTGCCGCCGCCTCGTCGCCGTCGAAGGGCAAGGCCGCTTCCGCCGCAAAGGACAAGAAGGCGGCAGCGGCCAAGAAGAAGCCCGCAGCGAAGAAAGCCGCCGCTCCGGCGAAGGCGAAGGCCGCGGCCGCGCCTAAGGCGAAGAAGAGCGCCAAGCCGCCTACGAAGAAACCTAAAGCTCCTAAACCCAAGAAGGCGGCCGCCACGCCCAAGAAGGCCGCCGCTAAGAAGGCCGCAGCAGCTAAAAAGTAAGATTTCGGTCATCGTCAATGCTGCTGCTGCTGCTGTCTGTGCGGCGTTGTCAACGTACGACGATCGTGTTGTTCGCTCTGCTGCTGTGTTGTTGCGCGCGCCACCACGCTGATGCTGCATCACAGTGAGTGCACAATCATTATCATCTACGCGTCACGACAACGACGTCGACAACAACAACAAGACGCGAGGTGGTAACGCGCGCGCGCGGCCATACATGGTGCCTGCTGTGATGATGCGGCGCGCCGAGATGAAAGTGCAAGAAGTCGCAACGACGACGCTATAATCACACACCACCATAGCGCTAGCGCGCGCAACCATTCGCGCCTAACAAAAAGCCCTTTTCAGGGCTAACATATCAATCTGTGAATATAGCACAGTTTCTTTGCAATAAATACGTCAAAAAGAAATTATTACATATCTGCTGATGCTTATTATGAGCATTTGTGTATGTATGATCTCCTAATTAATTAATTAATTAATTACTTACTTACTTACTTACTTACCAACCAACCTACCAACCCACCAACCCACCAACCTACCAACCTACCAACCCACCAACCTACCTACCTACCTACCTACCTACCTACCTATCTATCTATCTGTCTGTCTGTATGTCTGTCTGTCTGTCTGTCTACTTTCTTAGCTTATAGTACGAGATCAGAGTATGTATAGGTAGGTACATAATTATTATCAACGATGATAATATGCAACCAATATACGTTGTTGTGACAATCCCGCGCAATAACAGACCAGCGTTGTTTGTATTAATATGATACAATAATTTGCATGTACGTTCTTATGTACCTACATAATGACTGTGTGTAATAAATACTTACTTCTTTTCACCAATGCTGAGTACATTATGCCCAACGAACAAACAACGCCACAATCCCCATCATCCGACGACCTGAAAGAAAAAAAAAAAAATGAAATAAATAAATAATAATAAATTACAAAATAAATAAATATATTGTATAGGTAAACTGTGTGTTTGTACGCCGGCAGCGCTGTAACATAAACGTAAGTTTCGATTCTTTTTCTCTCTATCCATCCCCACCCCTGGATTGTGTTGTTATCGTCCTGTGAGCGTACGCGTTACGGCGCGCATCATATATATAAAAGTTTTTGACGCGCGGAGCGCATTATTAGATTGTCAATCTCGCTCGACGAGTGAGGTGTTATTATTGTGTGTGTGCTAGTTTATTTAATTCACTTTTGAATCATGTCTGGACGCGGCAAAGGTGGCAAAGTCAAGGGAAAGGCAAAGTCCCGTTCGAACCGTGCTGGACTCCAGTTCCCCGTGGGTCGTATCCACAGGCTTCTGCGCAAGGGTAACTATGCCGAGCGCGTCGGTGCTGGCGCTCCGGTGTACCTCGCCGCGGTGATGGAATACCTCGCCGCTGAAGTACTCGAGTTGGCCGGCAACGCTGCGAGGGACAACAAGAAGACCAGGATCATCCCTAGACATCTGCAGCTGGCCATCCGCAACGACGAGGAACTGAACAAACTGCTCTCCGGCGTCACCATCGCTCAGGGTGGTGTCCTGCCCAACATCCAAGCGGTGCTGCTCCCCAAGAAGACCGAAAAGAAGGCATAAGTGCGCTGAGATCACCGCACATCAAATCAAACGTAAGTCCATTATCGTTCCTATGTATCATTTCGTGTCTCGGTGTCGAATCATGTGTTAATACCTTATCATAATTATATTTCGCGTGTTTGTATGTATCACCTATTACATGCATACATACAACAGGTGATATAAGTGACGGGGGAAACACATGAACGGCACTGGCCGCGATTGGTGCAACGGTTCGTATGGACTGTCGTGTATCTCTCGAAACAAATAACGAGAGAGAAAAAGGCCCTTTTCAGGGCCACAATATGATTCTGTACGATTAATTATGTTTCTTTTGATAACAATCGATCAATCTACGAACCACCAACACCTACCTTATTCCTGACCGATTACTTTAATAGTAGCTGTGCACATCTAAATACGCGGATGGATGACAACAACAGCATACACATATAAGGAGACCCAGAATATTATAATAAAATCGTGTTATGTGCAGACAACAAACGGTAGGTATGCATGTCGTGGATTGCTTTGGCACAATATACCTATTATATATTATATTTTTATGCTACTCATTTTTTTTTTTTATACGGAACAAGTACCTACTTATATCTAATAATTTAATGTACCTATAATGTATTCACTTGGATAGCGCGGACGTGTAAGTTGTATGTTGTTGTTTTCATTCATTATTATAATAGTCAGTCAGAACATGCATAAATACAAACGAAATACATACATACATACCTTTTTAAATTACTAATAATAAAAAATATATTCTTATAATTACATACACCTACCTATCTAACATTGTCTAAAATAATGGTGCGCGGCGAGGGGTAGGGAAGTAAGGGGGGGGGGGGGGGGGGGCACGCTCATCTGCGGGGGGTCGGGGGCTATAGTCGTATTGGAGGGGATGAAACGAACGATACGATTGGTGGGACGACTCGCGTACCCCGCTACGGTGTGAATTATAACAGCCTATATAAATTGAAAAATTGATGCCGCGACGACGCACAGTCAATCTAACCGTTGACACTGTTCTTTCGCTCATCATTTACGTGTACGTGTGTATAACGTGTTAAGTGAATTTGTTAACTATGCCGCCCAAGACAAGTGGTAAAGCCGCCAAAAAATCTGGCAAGGCACAGAAGAACATCTCCAAGACCGACAAAAAGAAGAAGAAGCACAAGAGGAAGGAGAGCTACGCCATCTACATCTACAAGGTGCTGAAACAGGTCCACCCTGACACCGGTATTTCCAGCAAGGCCATGTCCATCATGAACTCGTTCGTGAACGACATCTTCGAGCGCATCGCCGCCGAGGCTTCCCGTCTCGCCCACTACAACAAGAGGTCGACGATCACATCCAGGGAGGTGCAGACATCTGTGAGGCTCCTTCTGCCCGGTGAGCTCGCCAAGCACGCCGTCAGTGAGGGTACCAAGGCCGTCACCAAGTACACCAGCTCAAAGTGAGGTGTTTTTCCCATCCATTCACACCTACTGGTGTGCAACGAATGGTGTGTTGCGTCGTCGTTGTCGCCGTCATGTCACAGCGCGCACTCGCTACACATACATTACAAAAGGCCCTTTTCAGGGCCACAAATTCGTTCTGATTGTGTTTATGTTTCTTGATAATCGTCTGTTATATACATACATATATACCTACCTACCTACACAAACCAACCAACCAACCAACCAACCAACCAACCAACCAACCAACCAACCGCACCTGCCTGCCTGCCTACATAATATTCTCACCGTAAATAGGTATTTGCTTAAAGGTACTTACATCATAACTGCTAGCCGGTTTGATGCTCTCTCCAATGCATGCACAGTGCTACCTGAAAATAAACAAAAATAAATAAGTAGGTACCTACATATGTAAAGAAATTATTTTTAAAAACTTCATAAGAAAAGATTCCATCATACGGGTAACTAAATTAATTATTTAGTTACCCGTTAACATTACACTTAACTAGTTTAATGTATTCAGATACGTACGTACGACTCGACTCTTTTATTTATTATATCCATCAGTTATGTACCCATTTAAACCTATACATATACGTACATTACTATTTTTTTATATTTAATTAAATATTAAATAGAAATACCTAAGTAAAAACTAGTAAGTTTTTCAATCAACCACCACTAACGAATGAACAGACGAACCGAGAGAGAAAGAGACAAAAGATATTTTACAAGGGGCTAAACGCGATGGGTATGCGTCCTCGCGATCTGTATATATACGCCGATTTTTTGGTGAAGCGTCGCATTCTCTCTCGTACCGCGTTCACGCAAGTTCGTACGCGCGCGTGTGTTTGTTACTTTAAATTTTTTGATTTGATTTGACTTAACGTCGCTGTAATGGCTCGTACCAAGCAAACTGCTCGCAAATCTACCGGTGGTAAAGCACCACGCAAACAGCTCGCCACCAAAGCTGCTCGTAAGAGCGCGCCCGCGACCGGTGGTGTCAAGAAGCCACATCGTTATAGGCCGGGCACAGTCGCCCTCCGCGAGATCCGTCGTTACCAGAAGAGTACTGAGCTGCTGATCCGCAAGCTGCCTTTCCAGCGTCTCGTTCGTGAGATCGCTCAAGACTTCAAGACTGATCTGCGTTTTCAGAGCTCCGCCGTCATGGCTCTCCAGGAGGCGAGCGAGGCGTACCTCGTCGGTCTCTTCGAAGACACCAACCTGTGCGCCATCCACGCCAAACGTGTCACCATCATGCCTAAGGACATCCAACTGGCGCGCAGGATCAGAGGCGAGCGCGCTTAAGCTGCGCTACACCAGCTCATCGGAAAGTTTGTGGAGTGTGTGTTTGTTACGTTGTTGTGTGTGATGGTGTCTGTCTGTCTACCGACGTCTTGTTTTGCATTACCTAATCTTGTGTGTGCGTGCGTTTTTGTCCTTCCTCACGTGAACGAACTCGCGCGCGCACGCACGAACGAAAGTGATGACTTGACTTGACGCCGCTACGGCATAGGTACCACCCACCACCGACGGACAGTTTCAAACGCCACCTACTTTCTTTCTTTAAAAGGCCCTTTTCAGGGCCACAAATGATTCTGACCGACAAAATGTTTCTTTGTACAAATAAGTTACATGCAACGTTAAGAATAATAATAATAAGTTGGGTTTTATGACGTAATCGATTTCTAGAAACTTACATATTTAGGTAATTACTTTCTGAAAATAATGCAGCCCCAATGAGCAAAAGCGGTATGCAGCAGCTAATAGGCATGTACAATAATAATAAGAATAATAATAATCGTACTGATATGTATATACCTAAGAGCATAATTCACCTTTTCGCGTAGCTCGACGAAATGTCTAGGTACCTACGTGATATGGAATGATATTTTATTTTTATCTATTTTTTTATTTATTTTTTTTAAGTATAGTCACTAAAATTTAAAATAAAATAAAAAAAAAGAAGAGGGGGGGGGGGATAGTAGTATATAGTCGTATTTTAATAGTTTAACAAACAAATAATATATATATATATATATATATATATATAATAAAACTACATACATATCGATACAAAAATACAATAAATTGTTGCTTTGCGCGCGCTCGCCGTCAAATATCCCCTCGCACCTACCTCGCCCCGATTTCGCCTGTCACGACTATATATATAAGAGTTCGCGCAGCTTTAAAAATCCCAGTCCAGCTCCTCTCCGGCTCCGAACAGCCAGAGGAATCCCACCCTCCGCCCCTGTCGCACTCGCCACCGGGTAAGAGTGCGTAGAGTAGGACTAGCTCCGATTACTGGTGACCGCCCGGCGGTCCCGGGTGATTTGCACCCAGGATAGGTCCTTCGGACACCGTAGCTTTCGGCCCATACGGCAAAACATGAGAGTTGCTGCTCTCTAAAGGCTTTGCCATTGTTTCTCAGTTCGGCCCTTCAGGTCATGCATGCAAATCGCGGCCCATCTGGCATATGAGAGTTTGCTGTCTCTCCAAGCCTTGCGCACCCAGGCAACGCCCAAAGCCGAGGTTCGTCCCTCCTGGGAACCCTTTGGTGATGTTTGCCTTACAGGTTGAGGGCATTCTGTCCTCACCTCAAAAGTCCGGTGAAGTAGCGAAAGCTCACTTGGAGCTAGCTACGTAGTCCATTCAAAAAAAAAAAAAAAAAAAAAGCTTTAAAAATTACTTCGGTTCTACATCTCCGTCAGTGAACATCGGTCGTGTGTGTTGCGCGCGTTCGCGTTATCCTCAGTTTTAGTTTCTCTACTTATTACTAACTAACTAAATCAACATGACCGGTCGCGGTAAAGGAGGCAAAGGTTTGGGAAAGGGAGGAGCCAAGCGTCACAGGAAGGTGTTGCGTGATAACATCCAGGGTATCACCAAGCCCGCCATCCGCCGTCTGGCCCGCAGAGGCGGTGTCAAGCGTATCTCCGGCTTGATATACGAAGAGACCCGTGGTGTTCTCAAGGTGTTCCTCGAGAACGTGATCCGCGACGCCGTCACCTACACCGAGCACGCCAAGAGGAAGACCGTCACAGCTATGGACGTCGTGTACGCTCTGAAACGTCAGGGCCGTACTCTCTACGGTTTCGGCGGTTAAGAAGCTCGGAAGCTCGTTGTTCGCGGTGTGGTGGTTGTCCGTGTCATCGTCGTGCTGTGCTAGGTGCGATGTATGTAGTGTTGTCGTGTTGTGTGTGAGTGAGTGAGCGCGCGCGCGCGCGCGGTACGTTTTACACGGTTAGTGAGAGAGATTTTGTTTTGTTCTTTGTGACGACTCAAAATTTTTGCACTCGCTAATCGGTGGAATTGTGACGCACGCGCTACGCACTCTCACCACTTCCACTTCCACTCCACTCCATTCATTCACCGATCGATCGACGACGAGATGTGGTACACACCATACACGCACAATACCTATACAAAAAAGGCCCTTTTCAGGGCCGCATATGTTTCGTTTTTATAATAACTGTTTCTATGACACTTTTTATCGTCTACGTTTCTATACAGAGATTACGTACCTATACCTACCTACCTACATACATACATAGGTAAGGTACTTAAGCAAAAACTTTCTTTTAAAACTTACACAAGCTATAGTTGTACGTAAGTATTAATATGTAGGTATATTCCTTTTACATATCGAGATAAAATAATAAAGTATGAGAAGAAATTACATATAGATGTTAGGTATTCGTATAAGTAGAGAAGGCACTCGTATAGGTATACGGGGAGAGTATCTTAGTGTGTTATGCATACAGTAGGTACCTACCTATGTATGTGAGTTGAGAGATATTTGTTTTTTTTTTTTTATTTGGTATTTTAATAATAATAATAATTGTGATGATTAACTAGCTAAGTTAGCTTGCTGCACGAATAAACCGCTGCTTTCTGCTCTTCTGAGGCAGCCACGCACGTCTATGGTGTACCTATCTGCGTGCTCTCTCGCCGCCGCCGGCGGTTGCGGCGGACCGTTCGGGACGGACGGATTTATTTATTTAAGCATAAGGTTTGCCTACGCAGTACCTACATTATTATAAATATATTAGTTTTTCAAAATCCCCGTATCGTTTACACCAAACACAAGGATACCCCAGTAGCAGCTCACAGTCAGAGTGTAGTCGCGAGACGAGCCTCGCTCGCAGTGTGTTTTACGACCCTCGACTTGACGACCTTTAAAATGGTCAAAATATCGACAAATACGTGCAAAACATATATACGCAAGAACCTCTATATCTTCGCTTTCAACGTGCACGCGCGAATCATTCATAATTTCGCGTTTTATAAAGAAATACGACTTTTGAACAGGACCCGACCTGCTCGCGATATATTACTACGAAAATAAACGCCTCTACACTGCCCGTCTTACAATTGTACACCACATAAATTGCACTATATCGTAGGTGAACTCAAAAATTTTCATTCTAAATAAATATATTTTATATAAAATACGATTATGATGTATAAAATTAAATTATACCGAACTTAGTTAGTGAAAAGTTGGTCGCGCTCGTATGAGAAAACGTCTGGCGGCATCGCGGTTCTCGTTACGGTATTGCTCGACTCGTTCCGAATGTATGGCCGGCGGCCCTCTATGGTGGTTTATCCAGTATCACTGTTTGTTTACGCGTGCGCGTCTCTCTATCCGTAGACATAAAGCTACGTTTCTTTCGTGTGTTTTTTTTTTTTTACCAAGTGTACGAATTATATATTTTTAAAAATAAAAATGGCAGACACAGCTGTAGCATCCGAAGCACCAGCGCCAGCGACGCCGGCGAAGAAACAACCGAAGGCGTCCGCAGCCGCCGGAGGCGTGAAGAAAGCCAAGGCGAAGCCTACACACCCTAAGACTTCAGAGATGGTGAACAACGCTATCAAGGAGTTGAAGGAACGTAGCGGATCTTCGCTGCAGGCCATCAAGAAGTATATCGCGGCTCAATACAAAGTCGACGCCGAGAAATTGGCACCTTTCATAAGGAAGTATCTGAAGAGCGCCGTCGAATCTGGAGCCCTCATCCAGACCAAGGGTAAAGGTGCCTCCGGCTCGTTCAAATTGGAATCGAAGTCTTCATCTTCGAAGAAACCGGCAGCGGCCAAGGCCAGCGGCAGGGCGTCTTCGGCTGCGAAGTCGAAGAAGGGATCGGCCGCCGCCGCGTCCAAATCTGCAAAGAAGGGCGCCTCCTCCGGTGCCGCCGCCTCGTCGCCGTCGAAGGGCAAGGCCGCTTCCGCCGCAAAGGACAAGAAGGCGGCAGCGGCCAAGAAGAAGCCCGCAGCGAAGAAAGCCGCCGCTCCGGCGAAGGCGAAGGCCGCGGCCGCGCCTAAGGCGAAGAAGAGCGCCAAGCCGCCTACGAAGAAACCTAAAGCTCCTAAACCCAAGAAGGCGGCCGCCACGCCCAAGAAGGCCGCCGCTAAGAAGGCCGCAGCAGCTAAAAAGTAAGATTTCGGTCATCGTCAATGCTGCTGCTGCTGCTGTCTGTGCGGCGTTGTCAACGTACGACGATCGTGTTGTTCGCTCTGCTGCTGTGTTGTTGCGCGCGCCACCACGCTGATGCTGCATCACAGTGAGTGCACAATCATTATCATCTACGCGTCACGACAACGACGTCGACAACAACAACAAGACGCGAGGTGGTAACGCGCGCGCGCGGCCATACATGGTGCCTGCTGTGATGATGCGGCGCGCCGAGATGAAAGTGCAAGAAGTCGCAACGACGACGCTATAATCACACACCACCATAGCGCTAGCGCGCGCAACCATTCGCGCCTAACAAAAAGCCCTTTTCAGGGCTAACATATCAATCTGTGAATATAGCACAGTTTCTTTGCAATAAATACGTCAAAAAGAAATTATTACATATCTGCTGATGCTTATTATGAGCATTTGTGTATGTATGATCTCCTAATTAATTAATTAATTAATTACTTACTTACTTACTTACTTACCAACCAACCTACCAACCCACCAACCCACCAACCTACCAACCTACCAACCCACCAACCTACCTACCTACCTACCTACCTACCTACCTATCTATCTATCTGTCTGTCTGTATGTCTGTCTGTCTGTCTGTCTACTTTCTTAGCTTATAGTACGAGATCAGAGTATGTATAGGTAGGTACATAATTATTATCAACGATGATAATATGCAACCAATATACGTTGTTGTGACAATCCCGCGCAATAACAGACCAGCGTTGTTTGTATTAATATGATACAATAATTTGCATGTACGTTCTTATGTACCTACATAATGACTGTGTGTAATAAATACTTACTTCTTTTCACCAATGCTGAGTACATTATGCCCAACGAACAAACAACGCCACAATCCCCATCATCCGACGACCTGAAAGAAAAAAAAAAAAATGAAATAAATAAATAATAATAAATTACAAAATAAATAAATATATTGTATAGGTAAACTGTGTGTTTGTACGCCGGCAGCGCTGTAACATAAACGTAAGTTTCGATTCTTTTTCTCTCTATCCATCCCCACCCCTGGATTGTGTTGTTATCGTCCTGTGAGCGTACGCGTTACGGCGCGCATCATATATATAAAAGTTTTTGACGCGCGGAGCGCATTATTAGATTGTCAATCTCGCTCGACGAGTGAGGTGTTATTATTGTGTGTGTGCTAGTTTATTTAATTCACTTTTGAATCATGTCTGGACGCGGCAAAGGTGGCAAAGTCAAGGGAAAGGCAAAGTCCCGTTCGAACCGTGCTGGACTCCAGTTCCCCGTGGGTCGTATCCACAGGCTTCTGCGCAAGGGTAACTATGCCGAGCGCGTCGGTGCTGGCGCTCCGGTGTACCTCGCCGCGGTGATGGAATACCTCGCCGCTGAAGTACTCGAGTTGGCCGGCAACGCTGCGAGGGACAACAAGAAGACCAGGATCATCCCTAGACATCTGCAGCTGGCCATCCGCAACGACGAGGAACTGAACAAACTGCTCTCCGGCGTCACCATCGCTCAGGGTGGTGTCCTGCCCAACATCCAAGCGGTGCTGCTCCCCAAGAAGACCGAAAAGAAGGCATAAGTGCGCTGAGATCACCGCACATCAAATCAAACGTAAGTCCATTATCGTTCCTATGTATCATTTCGTGTCTCGGTGTCGAATCATGTGTTAATACCTTATCATAATTATATTTCGCGTGTTTGTATGTATCACCTATTACATGCATACATACAACAGGTGATATAAGTGACGGGGGAAACACATGAACGGCACTGGCCGCGATTGGTGCAACGGTTCGTATGGACTGTCGTGTATCTCTCGAAACAAATAACGAGAGAGAAAAAGGCCCTTTTCAGGGCCACAATATGATTCTGTACGATTAATTATGTTTCTTTTGATAACAATCGATCAATCTACGAACCACCAACACCTACCTTATTCCTGACCGATTACTTTAATAGTAGCTGTGCACATCTAAATACGCGGATGGATGACAACAACAGCATACACATATAAGGAGACCCAGAATATTATAATAAAATCGTGTTATGTGCAGACAACAAACGGTAGGTATGCATGTCGTGGATTGCTTTGGCACAATATACCTATTATATATTATATTTTTATGCTACTCATTTTTTTTTTTTATACGGAACAAGTACCTACTTATATCTAATAATTTAATGTACCTATAATGTATTCACTTGGATAGCGCGGACGTGTAAGTTGTATGTTGTTGTTTTCATTCATTATTATAATAGTCAGTCAGAACATGCATAAATACAAACGAAATACATACATACATACCTTTTTAAATTACTAATAATAAAAAATATATTCTTATAATTACATACACCTACCTATCTAACATTGTCTAAAATAATGGTGCGCGGCGAGGGGTAGGGAAGTAAGGGGGGGGGGGGGGGGGGGGCACGCTCATCTGCGGGGGGTCGGGGGCTATAGTCGTATTGGAGGGGATGAAACGAACGATACGATTGGTGGGACGACTCGCGTACCCCGCTACGGTGTGAATTATAACAGCCTATATAAATTGAAAAATTGATGCCGCGACGACGCACAGTCAATCTAACCGTTGACACTGTTCTTTCGCTCATCATTTACGTGTACGTGTGTATAACGTGTTAAGTGAATTTGTTAACTATGCCGCCCAAGACAAGTGGTAAAGCCGCCAAAAAATCTGGCAAGGCACAGAAGAACATCTCCAAGACCGACAAAAAGAAGAAGAAGCACAAGAGGAAGGAGAGCTACGCCATCTACATCTACAAGGTGCTGAAACAGGTCCACCCTGACACCGGTATTTCCAGCAAGGCCATGTCCATCATGAACTCGTTCGTGAACGACATCTTCGAGCGCATCGCCGCCGAGGCTTCCCGTCTCGCCCACTACAACAAGAGGTCGACGATCACATCCAGGGAGGTGCAGACATCTGTGAGGCTCCTTCTGCCCGGTGAGCTCGCCAAGCACGCCGTCAGTGAGGGTACCAAGGCCGTCACCAAGTACACCAGCTCAAAGTGAGGTGTTTTTCCCATCCATTCACACCTACTGGTGTGCAACGAATGGTGTGTTGCGTCGTCGTTGTCGCCGTCATGTCACAGCGCGCACTCGCTACACATACATTACAAAAGGCCCTTTTCAGGGCCACAAATTCGTTCTGATTGTGTTTATGTTTCTTGATAATCGTCTGTTATATACATACATATATACCTACCTACCTACACAAACCAACCAACCAACCAACCAACCAACCAACCAACCAACCAACCAACCGCACCTGCCTGCCTGCCTACATAATATTCTCACCGTAAATAGGTATTTGCTTAAAGGTACTTACATCATAACTGCTAGCCGGTTTGATGCTCTCTCCAATGCATGCACAGTGCTACCTGAAAATAAACAAAAATAAATAAGTAGGTACCTACATATGTAAAGAAATTATTTTTAAAAACTTCATAAGAAAAGATTCCATCATACGGGTAACTAAATTAATTATTTAGTTACCCGTTAACATTACACTTAACTAGTTTAATGTATTCAGATACGTACGTACGACTCGACTCTTTTATTTATTATATCCATCAGTTATGTACCCATTTAAACCTATACATATACGTACATTACTATTTTTTTATATTTAATTAAATATTAAATAGAAATACCTAAGTAAAAACTAGTAAGTTTTTCAATCAACCACCACTAACGAATGAACAGACGAACCGAGAGAGAAAGAGACAAAAGATATTTTACAAGGGGCTAAACGCGATGGGTATGCGTCCTCGCGATCTGTATATATACGCCGATTTTTTGGTGAAGCGTCGCATTCTCTCTCGTACCGCGTTCACGCAAGTTCGTACGCGCGCGTGTGTTTGTTACTTTAAATTTTTTGATTTGATTTGACTTAACGTCGCTGTAATGGCTCGTACCAAGCAAACTGCTCGCAAATCTACCGGTGGTAAAGCACCACGCAAACAGCTCGCCACCAAAGCTGCTCGTAAGAGCGCGCCCGCGACCGGTGGTGTCAAGAAGCCACATCGTTATAGGCCGGGCACAGTCGCCCTCCGCGAGATCCGTCGTTACCAGAAGAGTACTGAGCTGCTGATCCGCAAGCTGCCTTTCCAGCGTCTCGTTCGTGAGATCGCTCAAGACTTCAAGACTGATCTGCGTTTTCAGAGCTCCGCCGTCATGGCTCTCCAGGAGGCGAGCGAGGCGTACCTCGTCGGTCTCTTCGAAGACACCAACCTGTGCGCCATCCACGCCAAACGTGTCACCATCATGCCTAAGGACATCCAACTGGCGCGCAGGATCAGAGGCGAGCGCGCTTAAGCTGCGCTACACCAGCTCATCGGAAAGTTTGTGGAGTGTGTGTTTGTTACGTTGTTGTGTGTGATGGTGTCTGTCTGTCTACCGACGTCTTGTTTTGCATTACCTAATCTTGTGTGTGCGTGCGTTTTTGTCCTTCCTCACGTGAACGAACTCGCGCGCGCACGCACGAACGAAAGTGATGACTTGACTTGACGCCGCTACGGCATAGGTACCACCCACCACCGACGGACAGTTTCAAACGCCACCTACTTTCTTTCTTTAAAAGGCCCTTTTCAGGGCCACAAATGATTCTGACCGACAAAATGTTTCTTTGTACAAATAAGTTACATGCAACGTTAAGAATAATAATAATAAGTTGGGTTTTATGACGTAATCGATTTCTAGAAACTTACATATTTAGGTAATTACTTTCTGAAAATAATGCAGCCCCAATGAGCAAAAGCGGTATGCAGCAGCTAATAGGCATGTACAATAATAATAAGAATAATAATAATCGTACTGATATGTATATACCTAAGAGCATAATTCACCTTTTCGCGTAGCTCGACGAAATGTCTAGGTACCTACGTGATATGGAATGATATTTTATTTTTATCTATTTTTTTATTTATTTTTTTTAAGTATAGTCACTAAAATTTAAAATAAAATAAAAAAAAAGAAGAGGGGGGGGGGGATAGTAGTATATAGTCGTATTTTAATAGTTTAACAAACAAATAATATATATATATATATATATATATATATAATAAAACTACATACATATCGATACAAAAATACAATAAATTGTTGCTTTGCGCGCGCTCGCCGTCAAATATCCCCTCGCACCTACCTCGCCCCGATTTCGCCTGTCACGACTATATATATAAGAGTTCGCGCAGCTTTAAAAATCCCAGTCCAGCTCCTCTCCGGCTCCGAACAGCCAGAGGAATCCCACCCTCCGCCCCTGTCGCACTCGCCACCGGGTAAGAGTGCGTAGAGTAGGACTAGCTCCGATTACTGGTGACCGCCCGGCGGTCCCGGGTGATTTGCACCCAGGATAGGTCCTTCGGACACCGTAGCTTTCGGCCCATACGGCAAAACATGAGAGTTGCTGCTCTCTAAAGGCTTTGCCATTGTTTCTCAGTTCGGCCCTTCAGGTCATGCATGCAAATCGCGGCCCATCTGGCATATGAGAGTTTGCTGTCTCTCCAAGCCTTGCGCACCCAGGCAACGCCCAAAGCCGAGGTTCGTCCCTCCTGGGAACCCTTTGGTGATGTTTGCCTTACAGGTTGAGGGCATTCTGCCCTCACCTCAAAAGTCCGGTGAAGTAGCGAAAGCTCACTTGGAGCTAGCTACGTAGTCCATTCAAAAAAAAAAAAAAAAAAAAAAAAAAAAAAAAAAAAAAAAAAAAAAAAAAGCTTTAAAAATTACTTCGGTTCTACATCTCCGTCAGTGAACATCGGTCGTGTGTGTTGCGCGCGTTCGCGTTATCCTCAGTTTTAGTTTCTCTACTTATTACTAACTAACTAAATCAACATGACCGGTCGCGGTAAAGGAGGCAAAGGTTTGGGAAAGGGAGGAGCCAAGCGTCACAGGAAGGTGTTGCGTGATAACATCCAGGGTATCACCAAGCCCGCCATCCGCCGTCTGGCCCGCAGAGGCGGTGTCAAGCGTATCTCCGGCTTGATATACGAAGAGACCCGTGGTGTTCTCAAGGTGTTCCTCGAGAACGTGATCCGCGACGCCGTCACCTACACCGAGCACGCCAAGAGGAAGACCGTCACAGCTATGGACGTCGTGTACGCTCTGAAACGTCAGGGCCGTACTCTCTACGGTTTCGGCGGTTAAGAAGCTCGGAAGCTCGTTGTTCGCGGTGTGGTGGTTGTCCGTGTCATCGTCGTGCTGTGCTAGGTGCGATGTATGTAGTGTTGTCGTGTTGTGTGTGAGTGAGTGAGCGCGCGCGCGCGCGCGGTACGTTTTACACGGTTAGTGAGAGAGATTTTGTTTTGTTCTTTGTGACGACTCAAAATTTTTGCACTCGCTAATCGGTGGAATTGTGACGCACGCGCTACGCACTCTCACCACTTCCACTTCCACTCCACTCCATTCATTCACCGATCGATCGACGACGAGATGTGGTACACACCATACACGCACAATACCTATACAAAAAAGGCCCTTTTCAGGGCCGCATATGTTTCGTTTTTATAATAACTGTTTCTATGACACTTTTTATCGTCTACGTTTCTATACAGAGATTACGTACCTATACCTACCTACCTACATACATACATAGGTAAGGTACTTAAGCAAAAACTTTCTTTTAAAACTTACACAAGCTATAGTTGTACGTAAGTATTAATATGTAGGTATATTCCTTTTACATATCGAGATAAAATAATAAAGTATGAGAAGAAATTACATATAGATGTTAGGTATTCGTATAAGTAGAGAAGGCACTCGTATAGGTATACGGGGAGAGTATCTTAGTGTGTTATGCATACAGTAGGTACCTACCTATGTATGTGAGTTGAGAGATATTTGTTTTTTTTTTTTTATTTGGTATTTTAATAATAATAATAATTGTGATGATTAACTAGCTAAGTTAGCTTGCTGCACGAATAAACCGCTGCTTTCTGCTCTTCTGAGGCAGCCACGCACGTCTATGGTGTACCTATCTGCGTGCTCTCTCGCCGCCGCCGGCGGTTGCGGCGGACCGTTCGGGACGGACGGATTTATTTATTTAAGCATAAGGTTTGCCTACGCAGTACCTACATTATTATAAATATATTAGTTTTTCAAAATCCCCGTATCGTTTACACCAAACACAAGGATACCCCAGTAGCAGCTCACAGTCAGAGTGTAGTCGCGAGACGAGCCTCGCTCGCAGTGTGTTTTACGACCCTCGACTTGACGACCTTTAAAATGGTCAAAATATCGACAAATACGTGCAAAACATATATACGCAAGAACCTCTATATCTTCGCTTTCAACGTGCACGCGCGAATCATTCATAATTTCGCGTTTTATAAAGAAATACGACTTTTGAACAGGACCCGACCTGCTCGCGATATATTACTACGAAAATAAACGCCTCTACACTGCCCGTCTTACAATTGTACACCACATAAATTGCACTATATCGTAGGTGAACTCAAAAATTTTCATTCTAAATAAATATATTTTATATAAAATACGATTATGATGTATAAAATTAAATTATACCGAACTTAGTTAGTGAAAAGTTGGTCGCGCTCGTATGAGAAAACGTCTGGCGGCATCGCGGTTCTCGTTACGGTATTGCTCGACTCGTTCCGAATGTATGGCCGGCGGCCCTCTATGGTGGTTTATCCAGTATCACTGTTTGTTTACGCGTGCGCGTCTCTCTATCCGTAGACATAAAGCTACGTTTCTTTCGTGTGTTTTTTTTTTTTTACCAAGTGTACGAATTATATATTTTTAAAAATAAAAATGGCAGACACAGCTGTAGCATCCGAAGCACCAGCGCCAGCGACGCCGGCGAAGAAACAACCGAAGGCGTCCGCAGCCGCCGGAGGCGTGAAGAAAGCCAAGGCGAAGCCTACACACCCTAAGACTTCAGAGATGGTGAACAACGCTATCAAGGAGTTGAAGGAACGTAGCGGATCTTCGCTGCAGGCCATCAAGAAGTATATCGCGGCTCAATACAAAGTCGACGCCGAGAAATTGGCACCTTTCATAAGGAAGTATCTGAAGAGCGCCGTCGAATCTGGAGCCCTCATCCAGACCAAGGGTAAAGGTGCCTCCGGCTCGTTCAAATTGGAATCGAAGTCTTCATCTTCGAAGAAACCGGCAGCGGCCAAGGCCAGCGGCAGGGCGTCTTCGGCTGCGAAGTCGAAGAAGGGATCGGCCGCCGCCGCGTCCAAATCTGCAAAGAAGGGCGCCTCCTCCGGTGCCGCCGCCTCGTCGCCGTCGAAGGGCAAGGCCGCTTCCGCCGCAAAGGACAAGAAGGCGGCAGCGGCCAAGAAGAAGCCCGCAGCGAAGAAAGCCGCCGCTCCGGCGAAGGCGAAGGCCGCGGCCGCGCCTAAGGCGAAGAAGAGCGCCAAGCCGCCTACGAAGAAACCTAAAGCTCCTAAACCCAAGAAGGCGGCCGCCACGCCCAAGAAGGCCGCCGCTAAGAAGGCCGCAGCAGCTAAAAAGTAAGATTTCGGTCATCGTCAATGCTGCTGCTGCTGCTGTCTGTGCGGCGTTGTCAACGTACGACGATCGTGTTGTTCGCTCTGCTGCTGTGTTGTTGCGCGCGCCACCACGCTGATGCTGCATCACAGTGAGTGCACAATCATTATCATCTACGCGTCACGACAACGACGTCGACAACAACAACAAGACGCGAGGTGGTAACGCGCGCGCGCGGCCATACATGGTGCCTGCTGTGATGATGCGGCGCGCCGAGATGAAAGTGCAAGAAGTCGCAACGACGACGCTATAATCACACACCACCATAGCGCTAGCGCGCGCAACCATTCGCGCCTAACAAAAAGCCCTTTTCAGGGCTAACATATCAATCTGTGAATATAGCACAGTTTCTTTGCAATAAATACGTCAAAAAGAAATTATTACATATCTGCTGATGCTTATTATGAGCATTTGTGTATGTATGATCTCCTAATTAATTAATTAATTAATTACTTACTTACTTACTTACTTACCAACCAACCTACCAACCCACCAACCCACCAACCTACCAACCTACCAACCCACCAACCTACCTACCTACCTACCTACCTACCTACCTATCTATCTATCTGTCTGTCTGTATGTCTGTCTGTCTGTCTGTCTACTTTCTTAGCTTATAGTACGAGATCAGAGTATGTATAGGTAGGTACATAATTATTATCAACGATGATAATATGCAACCAATATACGTTGTTGTGACAATCCCGCGCAATAACAGACCAGCGTTGTTTGTATTAATATGATACAATAATTTGCATGTACGTTCTTATGTACCTACATAATGACTGTGTGTAATAAATACTTACTTCTTTTCACCAATGCTGAGTACATTATGCCCAACGAACAAACAACGCCACAATCCCCATCATCCGACGACCTGAAAGAAAAAAAAAAAAATGAAATAAATAAATAATAATAAATTACAAAATAAATAAATATATTGTATAGGTAAACTGTGTGTTTGTACGCCGGCAGCGCTGTAACATAAACGTAAGTTTCGATTCTTTTTCTCTCTATCCATCCCCACCCCTGGATTGTGTTGTTATCGTCCTGTGAGCGTACGCGTTACGGCGCGCATCATATATATAAAAGTTTTTGACGCGCGGAGCGCATTCCGGTTTGTGAACTCGATCCGAGCAGACGTGTTGTCGCGGCACGCTCTCTCTTATCGGTTCATATTTCTTGGAACCTAGCTGTCCGTTTAAGCTATTGTGTCTCGGCCCTTTGTTGTCGAAAACTCTGCCCACAAAGTGATTTATCACCACGTGGTAATTGTTTCTCGACCGCTTTGGACGAAACCTTGGCTCCAACAGTCAGTGCGATTGCTCGGACAGGCGTATCCTGTGATCGAGCCCACTCACTCCGATTGTGTTCCAGCTGCAGCTCGTCGACCACTCGGACCCGGTGGGCGGCGTGGTTCCTGCATCACTTCGACGCCACACGTGTTCTTTTTAGAACGCGCTTCGTGGTGTATACGCAGCTCAGTCTGTCCTTTTCAGGACAAGCACTGACTGTAAGTGTTTCTTGGCAATCTCGTCAATCTTGCCCACCGTCGCGCACTGTGCGTCGTGTGGAGTAGTCCTCGCACTTAGTCGAGGCCGTGCTTCGAGCAATCGTGTTGCGGTGTTCTACGCCAATACGGGTTGCTCGTAGATACGTAGTGCGGACCCTGGCACTAGCCTTTACCCCTTCAGGGTAACGGCAATTACTAGGACGGGCTCTGGAGCACTTGGCCTTGGGGGCTTCCCTAGTCAAGCCAGAGTATCGGTTAGGTAATTAAGACCTAGGTTCGCACCGCTTGCACAAACAAGGTTGGCAGCGGCAAGTAGGCAGGTTCCTTTGTAGCTTGTAAGTAGGGCGGTAGGGTACCCTCTGTCGCCACCCAGCAGAGGATAGGGCGTTAGGGCTCTGGGTACACCCCCCAGAGAAGTAGGCTTACTTTAGGGCACGGCTTTCCCCACGCGTCCCCTCCGATGTAGCCACCGTAATGGCTGCACTCAAGTCGGATTTTGAACTCTTTAAAGAGTTCATCTACTCTAACTCGAAGGTCCGTCAGGACTTTAACACCTTCAAACGAAGGAATCGGGCGAAACACTCCCGGGGTATCCCCTGGGAGGACCTCGACCTGAATGAGTCCACCCCTCACATCCGTCCCGCTTCACCAGTGGTGCACCCAGAGGCGCCCTGTTCCCCCTGCCCGACCGCGACCGCGACCGCCCTCCCCAACCGATTCGACACCCTCCCCATAGAGGAGGAGGACTATTTTGAAGATGACACCAAACCGTCATCCACCCCCGCTCCCCTAGAGACTGTCCCCGAGTCCGAAGAAATGGAGACGGAGACAGCCTCCCAAGGCACCCCAATCCCACCCTCCGGAAGGGAGGCCCAAGCTGAGCCGTCGCAGTGCTCCGACGACGACGAATATACCGTCGTCGCCGGAACAAAGCGGCAGCGCAAGGCGAAGGCTGCCCCAAAGGACACCCCCGCCCCTAAGGCCGCCAAGGCCACCCCTGCCCCTAAGGCTGCCAAGGCCACCCCTGCCCCTAAGGCTGCCAAGGCCACCCCCGCCCCTAAGGCCACTAACGGCTCAGCCGAAACCCAGTCCTCCGGACTCCCCCCGACCGAGCCTTCCACTGGCCGGAAGCCCAAGCCACCTCCGATGGTGGTCATCCAAGACACCAAAGTATGGGAATCTGTCTCCCGCACTCTCAATGAGCGCAAAATTCAGTACTCGCGCGCAAACGCGAGGTCCGAGAACGGTCTCGAGATAAACGTCCCCACCATGGACGATTACCGCGCTCTAACGCGCCTACTCAACGACCGCCAGATTCCCTGGCACACCTTCGGTCTCCCGGGAGACCGACAACTTCGGGTTGTCATCAGAGGCATCCCTTCCTCCACGTCCCTTGACTATGTCAAGGAGACCCTCATTGCCCAGTCAATCCCCGTCATCGAACTCCACCGCATGTACGGGAAAAATAAAAAAGCGTACCCAATGGTACTTGTGGGTTTACCCAACAATGCCGAAGGGAAGGCTATTTTTAAAATCTCGACATGCGCTGGACTCACCGCATTTAAAATTGAAGCCCCCCACAAGCGTGGCACCATCGGTCAGTGCCATCGCTGCCAAAAGTACGGGCACGCGGCCCGTAATTGCCACGCCACCCCTCGCTGCGTGAAATGTTTGGGGGACCACGGCACAGCGGATTGCGACCGCATCCGAACGCCCGAGAACGAGGCAAAGGCGGCTTGCGTCCTTTGCGGGCAGGAGGGCCACCCCGCCAACTGGCGGGGCTGCTCTAAGGCCCCCAAAGGCAAGCAAAATGCCTGGGCCGCGAAAACTCGGGAGAGTACCGCCCCCCAAAAAGTCACAAAGCAGGCTCCCCAGGCGCCGGCGCAAATCCCTCCTCTAATGGGAATGCACTTCCCTCCTCTGCCCCAGCAGGCAAGTCAGCCGGTGGCTCACCCACCAGTCCCCGCGTGGACTCCCCCAGCACAACGTGCACCCACCACCAATCCCCTTCCCCTTCCCCCCATGCTGGCTAACACCCTAGTCCCATTGGTAATGGGCGCGTACGATGCCATAGATTTGGATGCTATGGAGGAGATAGGCCGGGCTATGTTAGCCACTGGCGGCCATTCGACCCACCTGATTACCATCCTCGCCCTGCATAGGCAGAAAATCGAGGACTTTAGGAACTCCCCCGCGGTATTGCGGTACTTCCCTAAGACGCGCTAATATGGGTAGTCTCAAACAAAGAGAAAAACCCCGGTCCCTTTGCATCGCATACTACAACGTATGCGGCGAGTTCAACCAGAAGAAACTCCTCATCCAGGAGTTTCTCGTTCAACATCAGGTTGACATTTTCCTCGCCCAAGAGACCTTTTTAAAGCCACACCACCGCAACCCCCGTATCGCGAATTACAACATAGTCCGGAATGATAGGTTAGGCGCCGAAAACGGTGGCACGGTAATCTACTACAAAAGGTCTCTCCATTGCACTCAATTAGACCCCCCCGCGGCTCTCATCAACATTGAGTGCTCCCTCCTCCGAATAGCCATGACCGGTCATGCGCCTATTAACATCGCCTCCGTCTACCTCCCCGGGAAAAAGGCGCTACTCCGTAGCGACCTCGAAGTCCTCTTTTCGCTGTCCAGCTCCACCATCTTGGCCGGAGACTTTAACAGCAAATCGATTCGCTGGCACTCCGTCACGAACTCGACAAACGGACTGACACTAGAGCGTCTTCACGACGAACTAGACTTTGACGTTGTTGCCACTTTAGCTCCCACGCGCTACCCCACTCAGGAGGGACATAATCCCAGCGTTCTCGACATAGCCCTGCTCAAGAACATCACCCTTCAGGTGTGTTCAGTAGAAGTCCACCATGCCGTCATTGCCTCCGACCATCGACCGGTTGTTTTACAACTAGGACCGACTGACAACGGACGCATAATGCACACCAGAACGGTGACCGACTGGAAGAAACTTGGAAAGGTTATCAACCAATCGACACCGTACTTGGATGCAATTCCCGACCTAATTACCACAACAGACGAGACCGACCTTGCCATCTCTTCTCTCACCAGCCACCTGCAAGCATCCCACAAGGAGTGCTCTCGGCAAGTCCCATCTGTGGATCCCACCCACAGAATGGAGCTTCCCGAGGATATGCGGCAGCTGTTGAGAGAAAAGAACCGCGCTTCACGCTTACACGACAATTACCCCACTGAAGAGGCCCGTGCCCACCTTCGCTACTTGCAACGGCGAGTCAAGGAGCGCATCGCGGAAATTAGAGACGAACGCTGGGGCGATCTCCTATCCGAGATGACCCCTCACCACCAGGCTTACTGGCGTATTGCCAAAAGCCTCAAGACCGATACGGTTTGGTCCACTCCTCCCCTCACGCGCCCAGACGGCTCCATCGCCTTCGATGATGACGAAAAAGCTGAATGTTTTGCAGACAGCCTGGAGAGTCAATGCTCTCCTAGTCGTGAGCCAGTAGACCCCGACCACCTCCGCGAGGTGGAATCGCACGCAGAACGATTCGTCGCTTCTAAAACGATTCCTCCCAACATCCCCCTAGCTCCGACGACACTTGACGAAGTGAAGTCGATCATACGCGACCTCAAACCCCGGAAAGCACCCGGCGCTGACGGACTCTCCAACGGATTGCTCAAATGCCTTCCGCAGACCCTCCTCCTCCTCCTTGTGAGCATATTCAATGCGTGTCTCGCAAATTGCACCTTTCCAGCCGCCTGGAAGGAAGCAATCGTGATCGGCATCCCCAAACCAGGTAAAGACCTGAAAAATCCCACCTCCTACCGACCTATTAGCCTCTTGAGTGCTCTGGGGAAGATCTATGAACGGATCCTCCTCAAAAGACTCAAGGACTATGTAGAGTCGAAAAGTCTCATCCCCGACGAGCAGTTTGGTTTTCGGGCCAAACACGCTTGCCACCACCAGCTGCACCGCTTCACGGAGCACATCCTTAAACTTCGTAACTGGGGTCGTCCCACGGGAGCACTCTTCTTCGATGTAGCGAAAGCCTTCGACAAAGTCTGGCATTCTGGCTTGATCTCCAAGCTGGCCAATATGGGCCTCCCAGACAGTCTCGTGCACATCATACGAGACTTCTTGTCGAATAGGACTTTTCGCTACAGAGTTGAAGGATGCCTCTCGAACCCCCGTCCCATCCGAGCCGGCGTCCCTCAGGGCGCGGTTCTCTCACCTCTCCTCTATTCGCTTTACACAAGCGATATTCCCAAGACCCCTAACGTAGAGTTGGCATTATTCGCCGACGATACGGCTCTCTATACCTCCCATTACAATAACTCGATGATTGTAAAACGGCTTCAGTCCGCCGTCGACGCACTAGGCAGGTGGTTTAAGAGGTGGCGCATCGAGGTCAATCCTGAGAAGAGCACAGCTGTGCTCTTCACGAAGGATGGCCAAGGTACGCGACGTCGAAAAATCACCATGTCTGGTGAAGTCCAATCCCCAATAGGGACAGTGTCCCTATACGACAAGCCCATTCCCTGGGCTAAAAAGGCCAAGTACCTTGGAGTCGTATTCGATAGTGGCATGACCTTCAGTCACCACATCACCAAAGTCCGCAACCATGCCGCCTTTGTATTAGGCCGTCTCAGTCCCATGATAGGCAATGCTAGGATGTCACTTAGAAATAAGTTGACACTCTATAAGCTTTGCGTCCGCCCGATCATGACCTACGCCGGCGTAGTGTTCTCCCATATCGCGCCCTCCCACATCAAACGGCTTCAACTCGTACAGAACCGTTTTATCCGTAGGGCGACCGGCCATCCTCGATACACACGTATGACAGACGTACACCGTGACTTACGACTCGAGTCCATCCACGGCATTCTCAAGAACGCCTCCAAGCGTTACTTCGAGAATGCCGCGCGACATCCCAACCCCCTAGTTGTGCAAGCCGCCAACTACTCCCCCACTCTCCATGACACTGCGACCGCACGTCGCAGACGTCCTAGGGACGTCCTTACCGACCCCGATGATCCCATTGACATCGTTCTTGCCCAGTCCAGCTCCTCTCCGGCTCCGAACAGCCAGAGGAATCCCACCCTCCGCCCCCGTCGCACTCGCCACCGGGTAAGAGTGCGTAGAGTAGGACTAGCTCCGATTACTGGTGACCGCCCGGCGGTCCCGGGTGATTTGCACCCAGGATAGGTCCTTCGGACACCGTAGCTTTCGGCCCATACGGCAAAACATGAGAGTTGCTGCTCTCTAAAGGCTTTGCCATTGTTTCTCAGTTCGGCCCTTCAGGTCATGCATGCAAATCGCGGCCCATCTGGCATATGAGAGTTTGCTGTCTCTCCAAGCCTTGCGCACCCAGGCAACGCCCAAAGCCGAGGTTCGTCCCTCCTGGGAACCCTTTGGTGATGTTTGCCTTACAGGTTGAGGGCACTCTGCCCTCACCTCAAAAGTCCGGTGAAGTAGCGAAAGCTCACTTGGAGCTAGCTACGTAGTCCATTCAAAAAAAAAAAAAAAAAAAAAAAAAAACGCGCGGAGCGCATTATTAGATTGTCAATCTCGCTCGACGAGTGAGGTGTTATTATTGTGTGTGTGCTAGTTTATTTAATTCACTTTTGAATCATGTCTGGACGCGGCAAAGGTGGCAAAGTCAAGGGAAAGGCAAAGTCCCGTTCGAACCGTGCTGGACTCCAGTTCCCCGTGGGTCGTATCCACAGGCTTCTGCGCAAGGGTAACTATGCCGAGCGCGTCGGTGCTGGCGCTCCGGTGTACCTCGCCGCGGTGATGGAATACCTCGCCGCTGAAGTACTCGAGTTGGCCGGCAACGCTGCGAGGGACAACAAGAAGACCAGGATCATCCCTAGACATCTGCAGCTGGCCATCCGCAACGACGAGGAACTGAACAAACTGCTCTCCGGCGTCACCATCGCTCAGGGTGGTGTCCTGCCCAACATCCAAGCGGTGCTGCTCCCCAAGAAGACCGAAAAGAAGGCATAAGTGCGCTGAGATCACCGCACATCAAATCAAACGTAAGTCCATTATCGTTCCTATGTATCATTTCGTGTCTCGGTGTCGAATCATGTGTTAATACCTTATCATAATTATATTTCGCGTGTTTGTATGTATCACCTATTACATGCATACATACAACAGGTGATATAAGTGACGGGGGAAACACATGAACGGCACTGGCCGCGATTGGTGCAACGGTTCGTATGGACTGTCGTGTATCTCTCGAAACAAATAACGAGAGAGAAAAAGGCCCTTTTCAGGGCCACAATATGATTCTGTACGATTAATTATGTTTCTTTTGATAACAATCGATCAATCTACGAACCACCAACACCTACCTTATTCCTGACCGATTACTTTAATAGTAGCTGTGCACATCTAAATACGCGGATGGATGACAACAACAGCATACACATATAAGGAGACCCAGAATATTATAATAAAATCGTGTTATGTGCAGACAACAAACGGTAGGTATGCATGTCGTGGATTGCTTTGGCACAATATACCTATTATATATTATATTTTTATGCTACTCATTTTTTTTTTTTATACGGAACAAGTACCTACTTATATCTAATAATTTAATGTACCTATAATGTATTCACTTGGATAGCGCGGACGTGTAAGTTGTATGTTGTTGTTTTCATTCATTATTATAATAGTCAGTCAGAACATGCATAAATACAAACGAAATACATACATACATACCTTTTTAAATTACTAATAATAAAAAATATATTCTTATAATTACATACACCTACCTATCTAACATTGTCTAAAATAATGGTGCGCGGCGAGGGGTAGGGAAGTAAGGGGGGGGGGGGGGGGGGGCACGCTCATCTGCGGGGGGTCGGGGGCTATAGTCGTATTGGAGGGGATGAAACGAACGATACGATTGGTGGGACGACTCGCGTACCCCGCTACGGTGTGAATTATAACAGCCTATATAAATTGAAAAATTGATGCCGCGACGACGCACAGTCAATCTAACCGTTGACACTGTTCTTTCGCTCATCATTTACGTGTACGTGTGTATAACGTGTTAAGTGAATTTGTTAACTATGCCGCCCAAGACAAGTGGTAAAGCCGCCAAAAAATCTGGCAAGGCACAGAAGAACATCTCCAAGACCGACAAAAAGAAGAAGAAGCACAAGAGGAAGGAGAGCTACGCCATCTACATCTACAAGGTGCTGAAACAGGTCCACCCTGACACCGGTATTTCCAGCAAGGCCATGTCCATCATGAACTCGTTCGTGAACGACATCTTCGAGCGCATCGCCGCCGAGGCTTCCCGTCTCGCCCACTACAACAAGAGGTCGACGATCACATCCAGGGAGGTGCAGACATCTGTGAGGCTCCTTCTGCCCGGTGAGCTCGCCAAGCACGCCGTCAGTGAGGGTACCAAGGCCGTCACCAAGTACACCAGCTCAAAGTGAGGTGTTTTTCCCATCCATTCACACCTACTGGTGTGCAACGAATGGTGTGTTGCGTCGTCGTTGTCGCCGTCATGTCACAGCGCGCACTCGCTACACATACATTACAAAAGGCCCTTTTCAGGGCCACAAATTCGTTCTGATTGTGTTTATGTTTCTTGATAATCGTCTGTTATATACATACATATATACCTACCTACCTACACAAACCAACCAACCAACCAACCAACCAACCAACCAACCAACCAACCAACCGCACCTGCCTGCCTGCCTACATAATATTCTCACCGTAAATAGGTATTTGCTTAAAGGTACTTACATCATAACTGCTAGCCGGTTTGATGCTCTCTCCAATGCATGCACAGTGCTACCTGAAAATAAACAAAAATAAATAAGTAGGTACCTACATATGTAAAGAAATTATTTTTAAAAACTTCATAAGAAAAGATTCCATCATACGGGTAACTAAATTAATTATTTAGTTACCCGTTAACATTACACTTAACTAGTTTAATGTATTCAGATACGTACGTACGACTCGACTCTTTTATTTATTATATCCATCAGTTATGTACCCATTTAAACCTATACATATACGTACATTACTATTTTTTTATATTTAATTAAATATTAAATAGAAATACCTAAGTAAAAACTAGTAAGTTTTTCAATCAACCACCACTAACGAATGAACAGACGAACCGAGAGAGAAAGAGACAAAAGATATTTTACAAGGGGCTAAACGCGATGGGTATGCGTCCTCGCGATCTGTATATATACGCCGATTTTTTGGTGAAGCGTCGCATTCTCTCTCGTACCGCGTTCACGCAAGTTCGTACGCGCGCGTGTGTTTGTTACTTTAAATTTTTTGATTTGATTTGACTTAACGTCGCTGTAATGGCTCGTACCAAGCAAACTGCTCGCAAATCTACCGGTGGTAAAGCACCACGCAAACAGCTCGCCACCAAAGCTGCTCGTAAGAGCGCGCCCGCGACCGGTGGTGTCAAGAAGCCACATCGTTATAGGCCGGGCACAGTCGCCCTCCGCGAGATCCGTCGTTACCAGAAGAGTACTGAGCTGCTGATCCGCAAGCTGCCTTTCCAGCGTCTCGTTCGTGAGATCGCTCAAGACTTCAAGACTGATCTGCGTTTTCAGAGCTCCGCCGTCATGGCTCTCCAGGAGGCGAGCGAGGCGTACCTCGTCGGTCTCTTCGAAGACACCAACCTGTGCGCCATCCACGCCAAACGTGTCACCATCATGCCTAAGGACATCCAACTGGCGCGCAGGATCAGAGGCGAGCGCGCTTAAGCTGCGCTACACCAGCTCATCGGAAAGTTTGTGGAGTGTGTGTTTGTTACGTTGTTGTGTGTGATGGTGTCTGTCTGTCTACCGACGTCTTGTTTTGCATTACCTAATCTTGTGTGTGCGTGCGTTTTTGTCCTTCCTCACGTGAACGAACTCGCGCGCGCACGCACGAACGAAAGTGATGACTTGACTTGACGCCGCTACGGCATAGGTACCACCCACCACCGACGGACAGTTTCAAACGCCACCTACTTTCTTTCTTTAAAAGGCCCTTTTCAGGGCCACAAATGATTCTGACCGACAAAATGTTTCTTTGTACAAATAAGTTACATGCAACGTTAAGAATAATAATAATAAGTTGGGTTTTATGACGTAATCGATTTCTAGAAACTTACATATTTAGGTAATTACTTTCTGAAAATAATGCAGCCCCAATGAGCAAAAGCGGTATGCAGCAGCTAATAGGCATGTACAATAATAATAAGAATAATAATAATCGTACTGATATGTATATACCTAAGAGCATAATTCACCTTTTCGCGTAGCTCGACGAAATGTCTAGGTACCTACGTGATATGGAATGATATTTTATTTTTATCTATTTTTTTATTTATTTTTTTTAAGTATAGTCACTAAAATTTAAAATAAAATAAAAAAAAAGAAGAGGGGGGGGGGGATAGTAGTATATAGTCGTATTTTAATAGTTTAACAAACAAATAATATATATATATATATATATATATATATAATAAAACTACATACATATCGATACAAAAATACAATAAATTGTTGCTTTGCGCGCGCTCGCCGTCAAATATCCCCTCGCACCTACCTCGCCCCGATTTCGCCTGTCACGACTATATATATAAGAGTTCGCGCAGCTTTAAAAATGGCGCATTCCGGTTTGTGAACTCGATCCGAGCAGACGTGTTGTCGCGGCACGCTCTCTCTTATCGGTTCATATTTCTTGGAACCTAGCTGTCCGTTTAAGCTATTGTGTCTCGGCCCTTTGTTGTCGAAAACTCTGCCCACAAAGTGATTTATCACCACGTGGTAATTGTTTCTCGACTGCTTTGGACGAAACCTTGGCTCCAACAGTCAGTGCGATTGCTCGGACAGGCGTATCCTGTGATCGAGCCCACTCACTCCGATTGTGTTCCAGCTGCAGCTCGTCGACCACTCGGACCCGGTGGGCGGCGTGGTTCCTGCATCACTTCGACGCCACACGTGTTCTTTTTAGAACGCGCTTCGTGGTGTATACGCAGCTCAGTCTGTCCTTTTCAGGACAAGCACTGACTGTAAGTGTTTCTTGGCAATCTCGTCAATCTTGCCCACCGTCGCGCACTGTGCGTCGTGTGGAGTAGTCCTCGCACTTAGTCGAGGCCGTACTTCGAGCAATCGTGTTGCGGTGTTCTACGCCAATACGGGTTGCTCGTAGATACGTAGTGCGGACCCTGGCACTAGCCTTTACCCCTTCAGGGTAACGGCAATTACTAGGACGGGCTCTGGAGCACTTGGCCTTGGGGGCTTCCCTAGTCAAGCCAGAGTATCGGTTAGGTAATTAAGACCTAGGTTCGCACCGCTTGCACAAACAAGGTTGGCAGCGGCAAGTAGGCAGGTTCCTTTGTAGCTTGTAAGTAGGGCGGTAGGGTACCCTCTGTCGCCACCCAGCAGAGGATAGGGCGTTAGGGCTCTGGGTACTCCCCCCAGAGAAGTAGGCTTACTTTAGGGCACGGCTTTCCCCACGCGTCCCCTCCGATGTAGCCACCGTAATGGCTGCACTCAAGTCGGATTTTGAACTCTTTAAAGAATTCATCTACTCTAACTCGAAGGTCCGTCAGGACTTTAACACCTTCAAACGTAGGAATCGGGCGAAGCACTCCCGGGGTATCCCCTGGGAGGACCTCGACCTGAATGAGTCCACCCCCCACATCCGTCCCGCTTCACCAGTGGTGCACCCAGAGGCGCCCTGTTCCCCCTGCCCGACCGCGACCGCGACCGCCCTCCCCAACCGATTCGACACCCTCCCCATAGAGGAGGAGGACTATTTTGAAGATGACACCAAACCGTCATCCACCCCCGCTCCCCTAGAGACTGTCCCCGAGTCCGAAGAAATGGAGACGGAGACAGCCTCCCAAGGCACCCCAATCCCACCCTCCGGAAGGGAGGCCCAAGCTGAGCCGTCGCAGTGCTCCGACGACGACGAATATACCGTCGTCGCCGGAACAAAGCGGCAGCGCAAGGCGAAGGCTGCCCCAAAGGACACCCCCGCCCCTAAGGCCGCCAAAGCCACCCCTGCCCCTAAGGCTGCCAAGGCCACCCCTGCCCCTAAGGCTGCCAAGGCCACCCCCGCCCCTAAGGCCACTAACGGCTCAGCCGAAACCCAGTCCTCCGGACTCCCCCCGACCGAGCCTTCCACTGGCCGGAAGCCCAAGCCACCTCCGATGGTGGTCATCCAAGACACCAAAGTATGGGAATCTGTCTCCCGCACTCTCAATGAGCGCAAAATTCAGTACTCGCGCGCAAACGCGAGGTCCGAGAACGGTCTCGAGATAAACGTCCCCACCATGGACGATTACCGCGCTCTAACGCGCCTACTCAACGACCGCCAGATTCCCTGGCACACCTTCGGTCTCCCGGGAGACCGACAACTTCGGGTTGTCATCAGAGGCATCCCTTCCTCCACGTCCCTTGACTATGTCAAGGAGACCCTCATTGCCCAGTCAATCCCCGTCATCGAACTCCACCGCATGTACGGGAAAAATAAAAAAGCGTACCCAATGGTACTTGTGGGTTTACCCAACAATGCCGAAGGGAAGGCTATTTTTAAAATCTCGACATGCGCTGGACTCACCGCATTTAAAATTGAAGCCCCCCACAAGCGTGGCACCATCGGTCAGTGCCATCGCTGCCAAAAGTACGGGCACGCGGCCCGTAATTGCCACGCCACCCCCCGCTGCGTGAAATGTTTGGGGGACCACGGCACAGCGGATTGCGACCGCATCCGAACGCCCGAGAACGAGGCAAAGGCGGCTTGCGTCCTTTGCGGGCAGGAGGGCCACCCCGCCAACTGGCGGGGCTGCTCTAAGGCCCCCAAAGGCAAGCAAAATGCCTGGGCCGCGAAATCTCGGGAGAGTACCGCCCCCCAAAAAGTCACAAAGCAGGCTCCCCAGGCGCCGGCGCCAATCCCTCCTCTAATGGGAATGCACTTCCCTCCTCTGCCCCAGCAGGCAAGTCAGCCGGTGGCTCACCCACCAGTCCCCGCGTGGACTCCCCCAGCACAACGTGCACCCACCACCAATCCCCTTCCCCTTCCCCCCATGCTGGCTAACACCCTAGTCCCATTGGTAATGGGCGCGTACGATGCCATAGATTTGGATGCTATGGAGGAGATAGGCCGGGCTATGTTAGCCACTGGCGGCCACTCGACCCACCTTATTACCATCCTCGCCCTGCATAGGCAGAAAATCGAGGACTTTAGGAACTCCCCCGCGGTAGCGCGGTACTTCCCTAAGACGCGCTAATATGGGTAGTCTCAAACAAAGAGAAAAACCCCGGTCCCTTTGCATCGCATACTACAACGTATGCGGCGAGTTCAACCAGAAGAAACTCCTCATCCAGGAGTTTCTCGTTCAACATCAGGTTGACATTTTCCTCGCCCAAGAGACCTTTTTAAAGCCACACCACCGCAACCCCCGTATCGCGAATTACAACATAGTCCGGAATGATAGGTTAGGCGCCGAAAACGGTGGCACGGTAATCTACTACAAAAGGTCTCTCCATTGCACTCAATTAGACCCCCCCGCGTCTCTCATCAACATTGAGTGCTCCCTCCTCCGAATAGCCATGACCGGTCATGCGCCTATTAACATCGCCTCCGTCTACCTCCCCGGGAAAAAGGCGCTACTCCGTAGCGACCTCGAAGTCCTCTTTTCGCTGTCCAGCTCCACCATCTTGGCCGGAGACTTTAACAGCAAATCGATTCGCTGGCACTCCGTCACGAACTCGACAAACGGACTGACACTAGAGCGTCTTCACGACGAACTAGACTTTGACGTTGTTGCCACTTTAGCTCCCACGCGCTACCCCACTCAGGAGGGACATAATCCCAGCGTTCTCGACATAGCCCTGCTCAAGAACATCACCCTTCAGGTGTGTTCAGTAGAAGTCCACCATGCCGTCATTGCCTCCGACCATCGACCGGTTGTTTTACAACTAGGACCGACTGACAACGGACGCATAATGCACACCAGAACGGTGACCGACTGGAAGAAACTTGGAAAGGTTATCAACCAGTCGACACCGTACTTGGATGCAATCCCCGACCTAATAACCACAACAGACGAGACCGACCTTGCCATCTCTTCTCTCACCAGCCACCTGCAAGCTTCCCACAAGGAGTGCTCTCGGCAAGTCCCATCTGTGGATCCCACCCACAGAATGGAGCTTCCCGAGGATATGCGGCAGCTGTTGAGAGAAAAGAACCGCGCTTCACGCTTACACGACAATTACCCCACTGAAGAGGCCCGTGCCCACCTTCGCTACTTGCAACGGCGAGTCAAGGAGCGCATCGCGGAAATTAGAGACGAACGCTGGGGCGATCTCCTATCCGAGATGACCCCTCACCACCAGGCCTACTGGCGTATTGCCAAAAGCCTCAAGACCGATACGGTTTGGTCCACTCCTCCCCTCACGCGCCCAGACGGCTCCATCGCCTTCGATGATGACGAAAAAGCTGAATGTTTCGCAGACAGCCTGGAGAGTCAATGCTCTCCTAGTCGTGAGCCAGTTGACCCCGACCACCTCCGCGAGGTGGAATCGCACGCAGAACGATTCGTCGCTTCTAAAACGATTCCTCCCAACGTCCCCCTAGCTCCGACGACACTTGACGAAGTGAAGTCGATCATACGCGACCTCAAACCCCGGAAAGCACCCGGCGCTGACGGACTCTCCAACGGATTGCTCAAATGCCTTCCGCAGACCCTCCTCCTCCTCCTTGTGAGCATATTCAATGCGTGTCTCGCAAATTGCACCTTTCCAGCCGCCTGGAAGGAAGCAATTGTGATCGGCATCCCCAAACCAGGTAAAGACCTGAAAAATCCCACCTCTTACCGACCTATTAGCCTCTTGAGTGCTCTGGGGAAGATCTATGAACGGATCCTCCTCAAAAGACTCAAGGACTATGTAGAGTCGAAAAGTCTCATCCCCGACGAGCAGTTTGGTTTTCGGGCCAAACACGCTTGCCACCACCAGCTGCACCGCTTCACGGAGCACATCCTAAAACTTCGAAACTGGGGTCGTCCCACGGGAGCACTCTTCTTCGATGTAGCGAAAGCCTTCGACAAAGTCTGGCATTCTGGCTTGATCTCCAAGCTGGCCAATATGGGCCTTCCAGACAGTCTCGTGCACATCATACGAGACTTCTTGTCGAATAGGACTTTTCGCTACAGAGTTGAAGGATGTCTCTCGAACCCCCGTCCCATCCGAGCCGGCGTCCCTCAGGGCGCGGTTCTCTCACCTCTCCTCTATTCGCTTTACACAAGCGATATTCCCAAGACCCCTAACGTAGAGTTGGCATTATTCGCCGACGATACGGCTCTCTATACCTCCCATTACAATAACTCGATGATTGTGAAACGGCTTCAGTCCGCCGTCGACGCACTAGGCAGGTGGTTTAAGAGGTGGCGCATCGAGGTCAATCCTGAGAAGAGCACAGCTGTGCTCTTCACGAAGGATGGCCAAGGTACGCGACGTCGAAAAATCACCATGTCTGGTGAAGTCCAATCCCCAATAGGGACAGTGTCCCTATACGACAAGCCCATTCCCTGGGCTAAAAAGGCCAAGTACCTTGGAGTCGTATTCGATAGTGGCATGACCTTCAGTCACCACATCACCAAAGTCCGCAACCATGCCGCCTTTGTATTAGGCCGTCTCAGTCCCATGATAGGCAATGCTAGGATGTCACTTAGAAATAAGTTGACACTCTATAAGCTTTGCGTCCGCCCGATCATGACCTACGCCGGCGTAGTGTTCTCCCATATCGCGCCCTCCCACATCAAACGGCTTCAACTCGTACAGAACCGTTTTATCCGTAGGGCGACCGGCCATCCTCGATACACACGTATGACAGACGTACACCGTGACTTACGACTCGAGTCCATCCACGGCATTCTCAAGAACGCCTCCAAGCGTTACTTCGAGAATGCCGCGCGACATCCCAACCCCCTAGTAGTGCAAGCCGCCAACTACTCCCCCACTCTCCATGACACTGCGACCGCACGTCGCAGACGTCCTAGGGACGTCCTTACCGACCCCGATGATCCCATTGACATCGTTCTTGCCCAGTCCAGCTCCTCTCCGGCTCCGAACAGCCAGAGGAATCCCACCCTCCGCCCCTGTCGCACTCGCCACCGGGTAAGAGTGCGTAGAGTAGGACTAGCTCCGACTACTGGTGACCGCCCGGCGGTCCCGGGTGATTTGCACCCAGGATAGGTCCTTCGGACACCGTAGCTTTCGGCCCATACGGCAAAACATGAGAGTTGCTGCTCTCTAAAGGCTTTGCCATTGTTTCTCAGTTCGGCCCTTCAGGTCATGCATGCAAATCGCGGCCCATCTGGCATATGAGAGTTTGCTGTCTCTCCAAGCCTTGCGCACCCAGGCAACGCCCAAAGCCGAGGTTCGTCCCTCCTGGGAACCCTTTGGTGATGTTTGCCTTACAGGTTGAGGGCATTCTGCCCTCACCTCAAAAGTCCGGTGAAGTAGCGAAAGCTCACTTGGAGCTAGCTACGTAGTCCATTCAAAAAAAAAAAAAAAAAAAAAAAAAAAAAAAAAAAAAAAAAAAAAAAAAAAAAAAAAAAAAAGCTTTAAAAATTACTTCGGTTCTACATCTCCGTCAGTGAACATCGGTCGTGTGTGTTGCGCGCGTTCGCGTTATCCTCAGTTTTAGTTTCTCTACTTATTACTAACTAACTAAATCAACATGACCGGTCGCGGTAAAGGAGGCAAAGGTTTGGGAAAGGGAGGAGCCAAGCGTCACAGGAAGGTGTTGCGTGATAACATCCAGGGTATCACCAAGCCCGCCATCCGCCGTCTGGCCCGCAGAGGCGGTGTCAAGCGTATCTCCGGCTTGATATACGAAGAGACCCGTGGTGTTCTCAAGGTGTTCCTCGAGAACGTGATCCGCGACGCCGTCACCTACACCGAGCACGCCAAGAGGAAGACCGTCACAGCTATGGACGTCGTGTACGCTCTGAAACGTCAGGGCCGTACTCTCTACGGTTTCGGCGGTTAAGAAGCTCGGAAGCTCGTTGTTCGCGGTGTGGTGGTTGTCCGTGTCATCGTCGTGCTGTGCTAGGTGCGATGTATGTAGTGTTGTCGTGTTGTGTGTGAGTGAGTGAGCGCGCGCGCGCGCGCGGTACGTTTTACACGGTTAGTGAGAGAGATTTTGTTTTGTTCTTTGTGACGACTCAAAATTTTTGCACTCGCTAATCGGTGGAATTGTGACGCACGCGCTACGCACTCTCACCACTTCCACTTCCACTCCACTCCATTCATTCACCGATCGATCGACGACGAGATGTGGTACACACCATACACGCACAATACCTATACAAAAAAGGCCCTTTTCAGGGCCGCATATGTTTCGTTTTTATAATAACTGTTTCTATGACACTTTTTATCGTCTACGTTTCTATACAGAGATTACGTACCTATACCTACCTACCTACATACATACATAGGTAAGGTACTTAAGCAAAAACTTTCTTTTAAAACTTACACAAGCTATAGTTGTACGTAAGTATTAATATGTAGGTATATTCCTTTTACATATCGAGATAAAATAATAAAGTATGAGAAGAAATTACATATAGATGTTAGGTATTCGTATAAGTAGAGAAGGCACTCGTATAGGTATACGGGGAGAGTATCTTAGTGTGTTATGCATACAGTAGGTACCTACCTATGTATGTGAGTTGAGAGATATTTGTTTTTTTTTTTTTATTTGGTATTTTAATAATAATAATAATTGTGATGATTAACTAGCTAAGTTAGCTTGCTGCACGAATAAACCGCTGCTTTCTGCTCTTCTGAGGCAGCCACGCACGTCTATGGTGTACCTATCTGCGTGCTCTCTCGCCGCCGCCGGCGGTTGCGGCGGACCGTTCGGGACGGACGGATTTATTTATTTAAGCATAAGGTTTGCCTACGCAGTACCTACATTATTATAAATATATTAGTTTTTCAAAATCCCCGTATCGTTTACACCAAACACAAGGATACCCCAGTAGCAGCTCACAGTCAGAGTGTAGTCGCGAGACGAGCCTCGCTCGCAGTGTGTTTTACGACCCTCGACTTGACGACCTTTAAAATGGTCAAAATATCGACAAATACGTGCAAAACATATATACGCAAGAACCTCTATATCTTCGCTTTCAACGTGCACGCGCGAATCATTCATAATTTCGCGTTTTATAAAGAAATACGACTTTTGAACAGGACCCGACCTGCTCGCGATATATTACTACGAAAATAAACGCCTCTACACTGCCCGTCTTACAATTGTACACCACATAAATTGCACTATATCGTAGGTGAACTCAAAAATTTTCATTCTAAATAAATATATTTTATATAAAATACGATTATGATGTATAAAATTAAATTATACCGAACTTAGTTAGTGAAAAGTTGGTCGCGCTCGTATGAGAAAACGTCTGGCGGCATCGCGGTTCTCGTTACGGTATTGCTCGACTCGTTCCGAATGTATGGCCGGCGGCCCTCTATGGTGGTTTATCCAGTATCACTGTTTGTTTACGCGTGCGCGTCTCTCTATCCGTAGACATAAAGCTACGTTTCTTTCGTGTGTTTTTTTTTTTTTACCAAGTGTACGAATTATATATTTTTAAAAATAAAAATGGCAGACACAGCTGTAGCATCCGAAGCACCAGCGCCAGCGACGCCGGCGAAGAAACAACCGAAGGCGTCCGCAGCCGCCGGAGGCGTGAAGAAAGCCAAGGCGAAGCCTACACACCCTAAGACTTCAGAGATGGTGAACAACGCTATCAAGGAGTTGAAGGAACGTAGCGGATCTTCGCTGCAGGCCATCAAGAAGTATATCGCGGCTCAATACAAAGTCGACGCCGAGAAATTGGCACCTTTCATAAGGAAGTATCTGAAGAGCGCCGTCGAATCTGGAGCCCTCATCCAGACCAAGGGTAAAGGTGCCTCCGGCTCGTTCAAATTGGAATCGAAGTCTTCATCTTCGAAGAAACCGGCAGCGGCCAAGGCCAGCGGCAGGGCGTCTTCGGCTGCGAAGTCGAAGAAGGGATCGGCCGCCGCCGCGTCCAAATCTGCAAAGAAGGGCGCCTCCTCCGGTGCCGCCGCCTCGTCGCCGTCGAAGGGCAAGGCCGCTTCCGCCGCAAAGGACAAGAAGGCGGCAGCGGCCAAGAAGAAGCCCGCAGCGAAGAAAGCCGCCGCTCCGGCGAAGGCGAAGGCCGCGGCCGCGCCTAAGGCGAAGAAGAGCGCCAAGCCGCCTACGAAGAAACCTAAAGCTCCTAAACCCAAGAAGGCGGCCGCCACGCCCAAGAAGGCCGCCGCTAAGAAGGCCGCAGCAGCTAAAAAGTAAGATTTCGGTCATCGTCAATGCTGCTGCTGCTGCTGTCTGTGCGGCGTTGTCAACGTACGACGATCGTGTTGTTCGCTCTGCTGCTGTGTTGTTGCGCGCGCCACCACGCTGATGCTGCATCACAGTGAGTGCACAATCATTATCATCTACGCGTCACGACAACGACGTCGACAACAACAACAAGACGCGAGGTGGTAACGCGCGCGCGCGGCCATACATGGTGCCTGCTGTGATGATGCGGCGCGCCGAGATGAAAGTGCAAGAAGTCGCAACGACGACGCTATAATCACACACCACCATAGCGCTAGCGCGCGCAACCATTCGCGCCTAACAAAAAGCCCTTTTCAGGGCTAACATATCAATCTGTGAATATAGCACAGTTTCTTTGCAATAAATACGTCAAAAAGAAATTATTACATATCTGCTGATGCTTATTATGAGCATTTGTGTATGTATGATCTCCTAATTAATTAATTAATTAATTACTTACTTACTTACTTACTTACCAACCAACCTACCAACCCACCAACCCACCAACCTACCAACCTACCAACCCACCAACCTACCTACCTACCTACCTACCTACCTACCTATCTATCTATCTGTCTGTCTGTATGTCTGTCTGTCTGTCTGTCTACTTTCTTAGCTTATAGTACGAGATCAGAGTATGTATAGGTAGGTACATAATTATTATCAACGATGATAATATGCAACCAATATACGTTGTTGTGACAATCCCGCGCAATAACAGACCAGCGTTGTTTGTATTAATATGATACAATAATTTGCATGTACGTTCTTATGTACCTACATAATGACTGTGTGTAATAAATACTTACTTCTTTTCACCAATGCTGAGTACATTATGCCCAACGAACAAACAACGCCACAATCCCCATCATCCGACGACCTGAAAGAAAAAAAAAAAAATGAAATAAATAAATAATAATAAATTACAAAATAAATAAATATATTGTATAGGTAAACTGTGTGTTTGTACGCCGGCAGCGCTGTAACATAAACGTAAGTTTCGATTCTTTTTCTCTCTATCCATCCCCACCCCTGGATTGTGTTGTTATCGTCCTGTGAGCGTACGCGTTACGGCGCGCATCATATATATAAAAGTTTTTGACGCGCGGAGCGCATTATTAGATTGTCAATCTCGCTCGACGAGTGAGGTGTTATTATTGTGTGTGTGCTAGTTTATTTAATTCACTTTTGAATCATGTCTGGACGCGGCAAAGGTGGCAAAGTCAAGGGAAAGGCAAAGTCCCGTTCGAACCGTGCTGGACTCCAGTTCCCCGTGGGTCGTATCCACAGGCTTCTGCGCAAGGGTAACTATGCCGAGCGCGTCGGTGCTGGCGCTCCGGTGTACCTCGCCGCGGTGATGGAATACCTCGCCGCTGAAGTACTCGAGTTGGCCGGCAACGCTGCGAGGGACAACAAGAAGACCAGGATCATCCCTAGACATCTGCAGCTGGCCATCCGCAACGACGAGGAACTGAACAAACTGCTCTCCGGCGTCACCATCGCTCAGGGTGGTGTCCTGCCCAACATCCAAGCGGTGCTGCTCCCCAAGAAGACCGAAAAGAAGGCATAAGTGCGCTGAGATCACCGCACATCAAATCAAACGTAAGTCCATTATCGTTCCTATGTATCATTTCGTGTCTCGGTGTCGAATCATGTGTTAATACCTTATCATAATTATATTTCGCGTGTTTGTATGTATCACCTATTACATGCATACATACAACAGGTGATATAAGTGACGGGGGAAACACATGAACGGCACTGGCCGCGATTGGTGCAACGGTTCGTATGGACTGTCGTGTATCTCTCGAAACAAATAACGAGAGAGAAAAAGGCCCTTTTCAGGGCCACAATATGATTCTGTACGATTAATTATGTTTCTTTTGATAACAATCGATCAATCTACGAACCACCAACACCTACCTTATTCCTGACCGATTACTTTAATAGTAGCTGTGCACATCTAAATACGCGGATGGATGACAACAACAGCATACACATATAAGGAGACCCAGAATATTATAATAAAATCGTGTTATGTGCAGACAACAAACGGTAGGTATGCATGTCGTGGATTGCTTTGGCACAATATACCTATTATATATTATATTTTTATGCTACTCATTTTTTTTTTTTATACGGAACAAGTACCTACTTATATCTAATAATTTAATGTACCTATAATGTATTCACTTGGATAGCGCGGACGTGTAAGTTGTATGTTGTTGTTTTCATTCATTATTATAATAGTCAGTCAGAACATGCATAAATACAAACGAAATACATACATACATACCTTTTTAAATTACTAATAATAAAAAATATATTCTTATAATTACATACACCTACCTATCTAACATTGTCTAAAATAATGGTGCGCGGCGAGGGGTAGGGAAGTAAGGGGGGGGGGGGGGGGGGGGCACGCTCATCTGCGGGGGGTCGGGGGCTATAGTCGTATTGGAGGGGATGAAACGAACGATACGATTGGTGGGACGACTCGCGTACCCCGCTACGGTGTGAATTATAACAGCCTATATAAATTGAAAAATTGATGCCGCGACGACGCACAGTCAATCTAACCGTTGACACTGTTCTTTCGCTCATCATTTACGTGTACGTGTGTATAACGTGTTAAGTGAATTTGTTAACTATGCCGCCCAAGACAAGTGGTAAAGCCGCCAAAAAATCTGGCAAGGCACAGAAGAACATCTCCAAGACCGACAAAAAGAAGAAGAAGCACAAGAGGAAGGAGAGCTACGCCATCTACATCTACAAGGTGCTGAAACAGGTCCACCCTGACACCGGTATTTCCAGCAAGGCCATGTCCATCATGAACTCGTTCGTGAACGACATCTTCGAGCGCATCGCCGCCGAGGCTTCCCGTCTCGCCCACTACAACAAGAGGTCGACGATCACATCCAGGGAGGTGCAGACATCTGTGAGGCTCCTTCTGCCCGGTGAGCTCGCCAAGCACGCCGTCAGTGAGGGTACCAAGGCCGTCACCAAGTACACCAGCTCAAAGTGAGGTGTTTTTCCCATCCATTCACACCTACTGGTGTGCAACGAATGGTGTGTTGCGTCGTCGTTGTCGCCGTCATGTCACAGCGCGCACTCGCTACACATACATTACAAAAGGCCCTTTTCAGGGCCACAAATTCGTTCTGATTGTGTTTATGTTTCTTGATAATCGTCTGTTATATACATACATATATACCTACCTACCTACACAAACCAACCAACCAACCAACCAACCAACCAACCAACCAACCAACCAACCGCACCTGCCTGCCTGCCTACATAATATTCTCACCGTAAATAGGTATTTGCTTAAAGGTACTTACATCATAACTGCTAGCCGGTTTGATGCTCTCTCCAATGCATGCACAGTGCTACCTGAAAATAAACAAAAATAAATAAGTAGGTACCTACATATGTAAAGAAATTATTTTTAAAAACTTCATAAGAAAAGATTCCATCATACGGGTAACTAAATTAATTATTTAGTTACCCGTTAACATTACACTTAACTAGTTTAATGTATTCAGATACGTACGTACGACTCGACTCTTTTATTTATTATATCCATCAGTTATGTACCCATTTAAACCTATACATATACGTACATTACTATTTTTTTATATTTAATTAAATATTAAATAGAAATACCTAAGTAAAAACTAGTAAGTTTTTCAATCAACCACCACTAACGAATGAACAGACGAACCGAGAGAGAAAGAGACAAAAGATATTTTACAAGGGGCTAAACGCGATGGGTATGCGTCCTCGCGATCTGTATATATACGCCGATTTTTTGGTGAAGCGTCGCATTCTCTCTCGTACCGCGTTCACGCAAGTTCGTACGCGCGCGTGTGTTTGTTACTTTAAATTTTTTGATTTGATTTGACTTAACGTCGCTGTAATGGCTCGTACCAAGCAAACTGCTCGCAAATCTACCGGTGGTAAAGCACCACGCAAACAGCTCGCCACCAAAGCTGCTCGTAAGAGCGCGCCCGCGACCGGTGGTGTCAAGAAGCCACATCGTTATAGGCCGGGCACAGTCGCCCTCCGCGAGATCCGTCGTTACCAGAAGAGTACTGAGCTGCTGATCCGCAAGCTGCCTTTCCAGCGTCTCGTTCGTGAGATCGCTCAAGACTTCAAGACTGATCTGCGTTTTCAGAGCTCCGCCGTCATGGCTCTCCAGGAGGCGAGCGAGGCGTACCTCGTCGGTCTCTTCGAAGACACCAACCTGTGCGCCATCCACGCCAAACGTGTCACCATCATGCCTAAGGACATCCAACTGGCGCGCAGGATCAGAGGCGAGCGCGCTTAAGCTGCGCTACACCAGCTCATCGGAAAGTTTGTGGAGTGTGTGTTTGTTACGTTGTTGTGTGTGATGGTGTCTGTCTGTCTACCGACGTCTTGTTTTGCATTACCTAATCTTGTGTGTGCGTGCGTTTTTGTCCTTCCTCACGTGAACGAACTCGCGCGCGCACGCACGAACGAAAGTGATGACTTGACTTGACGCCGCTACGGCATAGGTACCACCCACCACCGACGGACAGTTTCAAACGCCACCTACTTTCTTTCTTTAAAAGGCCCTTTTCAGGGCCACAAATGATTCTGACCGACAAAATGTTTCTTTGTACAAATAAGTTACATGCAACGTTAAGAATAATAATAATAAGTTGGGTTTTATGACGTAATCGATTTCTAGAAACTTACATATTTAGGTAATTACTTTCTGAAAATAATGCAGCCCCAATGAGCAAAAGCGGTATGCAGCAGCTAATAGGCATGTACAATAATAATAAGAATAATAATAATCGTACTGATATGTATATACCTAAGAGCATAATTCACCTTTTCGCGTAGCTCGACGAAATGTCTAGGTACCTACGTGATATGGAATGATATTTTATTTTTATCTATTTTTTTATTTATTTTTTTTAAGTATAGTCACTAAAATTTAAAATAAAATAAAAAAAAAGAAGAGGGGGGGGGGGATAGTAGTATATAGTCGTATTTTAATAGTTTAACAAACAAATAATATATATATATATATATATATATATATAATAAAACTACATACATATCGATACAAAAATACAATAAATTGTTGCTTTGCGCGCGCTCGCCGTCAAATATCCCCTCGCACCTACCTCGCCCCGATTTCGCCTGTCACGACTATATATATAAGAGTTCGCGCAGCTTTAAAAATCCCACATCAAACGGCTTCAACTCGTACAGAACCGTTTTATCCGTAGGGCGACCGGCCATCCTCGATACACACGTATGACAGACGTACACCGTGACTTACGACTCGAGTCCATCCACGGCATTCTCAAGAACGCCTCCAAGCGTTACTTCGAGAATGCCGCGCGACATCCCAACCCCCTAGTTGTGCAAGCCGCCAACTACTCCCCCACTCTCCATGACACTGCGACCGCACGTCGCAGACGTCCTAGGGACGTCCTTACCGATCCCGATGATCCTATAGACATCGTTCTTGCCCAGTCCAGCTCCTCTCCGGCTCCGAACAGCCAGAGGAATCCCACCCTCCGCCCCTGTCGCACTCGCCACCGGGTAAGAGTGCGTAGAGTAGGACTAGCTCCGATTACTGGTGACCGCCCGGCGGTCCCGGGTGATTTGCACCCAGGATAGGTCCTTCGGACACCGTAGCTTTCGGCCCATACGGCAAAACATGAGAGTTGCTGCTCTCTAAAGGCTTTGCCATTGTTTCTCAGTTCGGCCCTTCAGGTCATGCATGCAAATCGCGGCCCATCTGGCATATGAGAGTTTGCTGTCTCTCCAAGCCTTGCGCACCCAGGCAACGCCCAAAGCCGAGGTTCGTCCCTCCTGGGAACCCTTTGGTGATGTTTGCCTTACAGGTTGAGGGCATTCTGCCCTCACCTCAAAAGTCCGGTGAAGTAGCGAAAGCTCACTTGGAGCTAGCTACGTAGTCCATTCAAAAAAAAAAAAAAAAAAAAAAAAAAAAAAAAAAAAAAAAAAAAAAAGCTTTAAAAATTACTTCGGTTCTACATCTCCGTCAGTGAACATCGGTCGTGTGTGTTGCGCGCGTTCGCGTTATCCTCAGTTTTAGTTTCTCTACTTATTACTAACTAACTAAATCAACATGACCGGTCGCGGTAAAGGAGGCAAAGGTTTGGGAAAGGGAGGAGCCAAGCGTCACAGGAAGGTGTTGCGTGATAACATCCAGGGTATCACCAAGCCCGCCATCCGCCGTCTGGCCCGCAGAGGCGGTGTCAAGCGTATCTCCGGCTTGATATACGAAGAGACCCGTGGTGTTCTCAAGGTGTTCCTCGAGAACGTGATCCGCGACGCCGTCACCTACACCGAGCACGCCAAGAGGAAGACCGTCACAGCTATGGACGTCGTGTACGCTCTGAAACGTCAGGGCCGTACTCTCTACGGTTTCGGCGGTTAAGAAGCTCGGAAGCTCGTTGTTCGCGGTGTGGTGGTTGTCCGTGTCATCGTCGTGCTGTGCTAGGTGCGATGTATGTAGTGTTGTCGTGTTGTGTGTGAGTGAGTGAGCGCGCGCGCGCGCGCGGTACGTTTTACACGGTTAGTGAGAGAGATTTTGTTTTGTTCTTTGTGACGACTCAAAATTTTTGCACTCGCTAATCGGTGGAATTGTGACGCACGCGCTACGCACTCTCACCACTTCCACTTCCACTCCACTCCATTCATTCACCGATCGATCGACGACGAGATGTGGTACACACCATACACGCACAATACCTATACAAAAAAGGCCCTTTTCAGGGCCGCATATGTTTCGTTTTTATAATAACTGTTTCTATGACACTTTTTATCGTCTACGTTTCTATACAGAGATTACGTACCTATACCTACCTACCTACATACATACATAGGTAAGGTACTTAAGCAAAAACTTTCTTTTAAAACTTACACAAGCTATAGTTGTACGTAAGTATTAATATGTAGGTATATTCCTTTTACATATCGAGATAAAATAATAAAGTATGAGAAGAAATTACATATAGATGTTAGGTATTCGTATAAGTAGAGAAGGCACTCGTATAGGTATACGGGGAGAGTATCTTAGTGTGTTATGCATACAGTAGGTACCTACCTATGTATGTGAGTTGAGAGATATTTGTTTTTTTTTTTTTATTTGGTATTTTAATAATAATAATAATTGTGATGATTAACTAGCTAAGTTAGCTTGCTGCACGAATAAACCGCTGCTTTCTGCTCTTCTGAGGCAGCCACGCACGTCTATGGTGTACCTATCTGCGTGCTCTCTCGCCGCCGCCGGCGGTTGCGGCGGACCGTTCGGGACGGACGGATTTATTTATTTAAGCATAAGGTTTGCCTACGCAGTACCTACATTATTATAAATATATTAGTTTTTCAAAATCCCCGTATCGTTTACACCAAACACAAGGATACCCCAGTAGCAGCTCACAGTCAGAGTGTAGTCGCGAGACGAGCCTCGCTCGCAGTGTGTTTTACGACCCTCGACTTGACGACCTTTAAAATGGTCAAAATATCGACAAATACGTGCAAAACATATATACGCAAGAACCTCTATATCTTCGCTTTCAACGTGCACGCGCGAATCATTCATAATTTCGCGTTTTATAAAGAAATACGACTTTTGAACAGGACCCGACCTGCTCGCGATATATTACTACGAAAATAAACGCCTCTACACTGCCCGTCTTACAATTGTACACCACATAAATTGCACTATATCGTAGGTGAACTCAAAAATTTTCATTCTAAATAAATATATTTTATATAAAATACGATTATGATGTATAAAATTAAATTATACCGAACTTAGTTAGTGAAAAGTTGGTCGCGCTCGTATGAGAAAACGTCTGGCGGCATCGCGGTTCTCGTTACGGTATTGCTCGACTCGTTCCGAATGTATGGCCGGCGGCCCTCTATGGTGGTTTATCCAGTATCACTGTTTGTTTACGCGTGCGCGTCTCTCTATCCGTAGACATAAAGCTACGTTTCTTTCGTGTGTTTTTTTTTTTTTACCAAGTGTACGAATTATATATTTTTAAAAATAAAAATGGCAGACACAGCTGTAGCATCCGAAGCACCAGCGCCAGCGACGCCGGCGAAGAAACAACCGAAGGCGTCCGCAGCCGCCGGAGGCGTGAAGAAAGCCAAGGCGAAGCCTACACACCCTAAGACTTCAGAGATGGTGAACAACGCTATCAAGGAGTTGAAGGAACGTAGCGGATCTTCGCTGCAGGCCATCAAGAAGTATATCGCGGCTCAATACAAAGTCGACGCCGAGAAATTGGCACCTTTCATAAGGAAGTATCTGAAGAGCGCCGTCGAATCTGGAGCCCTCATCCAGACCAAGGGTAAAGGTGCCTCCGGCTCGTTCAAATTGGAATCGAAGTCTTCATCTTCGAAGAAACCGGCAGCGGCCAAGGCCAGCGGCAGGGCGTCTTCGGCTGCGAAGTCGAAGAAGGGATCGGCCGCCGCCGCGTCCAAATCTGCAAAGAAGGGCGCCTCCTCCGGTGCCGCCGCCTCGTCGCCGTCGAAGGGCAAGGCCGCTTCCGCCGCAAAGGACAAGAAGGCGGCAGCGGCCAAGAAGAAGCCCGCAGCGAAGAAAGCCGCCGCTCCGGCGAAGGCGAAGGCCGCGGCCGCGCCTAAGGCGAAGAAGAGCGCCAAGCCGCCTACGAAGAAACCTAAAGCTCCTAAACCCAAGAAGGCGGCCGCCACGCCCAAGAAGGCCGCCGCTAAGAAGGCCGCAGCAGCTAAAAAGTAAGATTTCGGTCATCGTCAATGCTGCTGCTGCTGCTGTCTGTGCGGCGTTGTCAACGTACGACGATCGTGTTGTTCGCTCTGCTGCTGTGTTGTTGCGCGCGCCACCACGCTGATGCTGCATCACAGTGAGTGCACAATCATTATCATCTACGCGTCACGACAACGACGTCGACAACAACAACAAGACGCGAGGTGGTAACGCGCGCGCGCGGCCATACATGGTGCCTGCTGTGATGATGCGGCGCGCCGAGATGAAAGTGCAAGAAGTCGCAACGACGACGCTATAATCACACACCACCATAGCGCTAGCGCGCGCAACCATTCGCGCCTAACAAAAAGCCCTTTTCAGGGCTAACATATCAATCTGTGAATATAGCACAGTTTCTTTGCAATAAATACGTCAAAAAGAAATTATTACATATCTGCTGATGCTTATTATGAGCATTTGTGTATGTATGATCTCCTAATTAATTAATTAATTAATTACTTACTTACTTACTTACTTACCAACCAACCTACCAACCCACCAACCCACCAACCTACCAACCTACCAACCCACCAACCTACCTACCTACCTACCTACCTACCTACCTATCTATCTATCTGTCTGTCTGTATGTCTGTCTGTCTGTCTGTCTACTTTCTTAGCTTATAGTACGAGATCAGAGTATGTATAGGTAGGTACATAATTATTATCAACGATGATAATATGCAACCAATATACGTTGTTGTGACAATCCCGCGCAATAACAGACCAGCGTTGTTTGTATTAATATGATACAATAATTTGCATGTACGTTCTTATGTACCTACATAATGACTGTGTGTAATAAATACTTACTTCTTTTCACCAATGCTGAGTACATTATGCCCAACGAACAAACAACGCCACAATCCCCATCATCCGACGACCTGAAAGAAAAAAAAAAAAATGAAATAAATAAATAATAATAAATTACAAAATAAATAAATATATTGTATAGGTAAACTGTGTGTTTGTACGCCGGCAGCGCTGTAACATAAACGTAAGTTTCGATTCTTTTTCTCTCTATCCATCCCCACCCCTGGATTGTGTTGTTATCGTCCTGTGAGCGTACGCGTTACGGCGCGCATCATATATATAAAAGTTTTTGACGCGCGGAGCGCATTATTAGATTGTCAATCTCGCTCGACGAGTGAGGTGTTATTATTGTGTGTGTGCTAGTTTATTTAATTCACTTTTGAATCATGTCTGGACGCGGCAAAGGTGGCAAAGTCAAGGGAAAGGCAAAGTCCCGTTCGAACCGTGCTGGACTCCAGTTCCCCGTGGGTCGTATCCACAGGCTTCTGCGCAAGGGTAACTATGCCGAGCGCGTCGGTGCTGGCGCTCCGGTGTACCTCGCCGCGGTGATGGAATACCTCGCCGCTGAAGTACTCGAGTTGGCCGGCAACGCTGCGAGGGACAACAAGAAGACCAGGATCATCCCTAGACATCTGCAGCTGGCCATCCGCAACGACGAGGAACTGAACAAACTGCTCTCCGGCGTCACCATCGCTCAGGGTGGTGTCCTGCCCAACATCCAAGCGGTGCTGCTCCCCAAGAAGACCGAAAAGAAGGCATAAGTGCGCTGAGATCACCGCACATCAAATCAAACGTAAGTCCATTATCGTTCCTATGTATCATTTCGTGTCTCGGTGTCGAATCATGTGTTAATACCTTATCATAATTATATTTCGCGTGTTTGTATGTATCACCTATTACATGCATACATACAACAGGTGATATAAGTGACGGGGGAAACACATGAACGGCACTGGCCGCGATTGGTGCAACGGTTCGTATGGACTGTCGTGTATCTCTCGAAACAAATAACGAGAGAGAAAAAGGCCCTTTTCAGGGCCACAATATGATTCTGTACGATTAATTATGTTTCTTTTGATAACAATCGATCAATCTACGAACCACCAACACCTACCTTATTCCTGACCGATTACTTTAATAGTAGCTGTGCACATCTAAATACGCGGATGGATGACAACAACAGCATACACATATAAGGAGACCCAGAATATTATAATAAAATCGTGTTATGTGCAGACAACAAACGGTAGGTATGCATGTCGTGGATTGCTTTGGCACAATATACCTATTATATATTATATTTTTATGCTACTCATTTTTTTTTTTTATACGGAACAAGTACCTACTTATATCTAATAATTTAATGTACCTATAATGTATTCACTTGGATAGCGCGGACGTGTAAGTTGTATGTTGTTGTTTTCATTCATTATTATAATAGTCAGTCAGAACATGCATAAATACAAACGAAATACATACATACATACCTTTTTAAATTACTAATAATAAAAAATATATTCTTATAATTACATACACCTACCTATCTAACATTGTCTAAAATAATGGTGCGCGGCGAGGGGTAGGGAAGTAAGGGGGGGGGGGGGGGGGGGGCACGCTCATCTGCGGGGGGTCGGGGGCTATAGTCGTATTGGAGGGGATGAAACGAACGATACGATTGGTGGGACGACTCGCGTACCCCGCTACGGTGTGAATTATAACAGCCTATATAAATTGAAAAATTGATGCCGCGACGACGCACAGTCAATCTAACCGTTGACACTGTTCTTTCGCTCATCATTTACGTGTACGTGTGTATAACGTGTTAAGTGAATTTGTTAACTATGCCGCCCAAGACAAGTGGTAAAGCCGCCAAAAAATCTGGCAAGGCACAGAAGAACATCTCCAAGACCGACAAAAAGAAGAAGAAGCACAAGAGGAAGGAGAGCTACGCCATCTACATCTACAAGGTGCTGAAACAGGTCCACCCTGACACCGGTATTTCCAGCAAGGCCATGTCCATCATGAACTCGTTCGTGAACGACATCTTCGAGCGCATCGCCGCCGAGGCTTCCCGTCTCGCCCACTACAACAAGAGGTCGACGATCACATCCAGGGAGGTGCAGACATCTGTGAGGCTCCTTCTGCCCGGTGAGCTCGCCAAGCACGCCGTCAGTGAGGGTACCAAGGCCGTCACCAAGTACACCAGCTCAAAGTGAGGTGTTTTTCCCATCCATTCACACCTACTGGTGTGCAACGAATGGTGTGTTGCGTCGTCGTTGTCGCCGTCATGTCACAGCGCGCACTCGCTACACATACATTACAAAAGGCCCTTTTCAGGGCCACAAATTCGTTCTGATTGTGTTTATGTTTCTTGATAATCGTCTGTTATATACATACATATATACCTACCTACCTACACAAACCAACCAACCAACCAACCAACCAACCAACCAACCAACCAACCAACCGCACCTGCCTGCCTGCCTACATAATATTCTCACCGTAAATAGGTATTTGCTTAAAGGTACTTACATCATAACTGCTAGCCGGTTTGATGCTCTCTCCAATGCATGCACAGTGCTACCTGAAAATAAACAAAAATAAATAAGTAGGTACCTACATATGTAAAGAAATTATTTTTAAAAACTTCATAAGAAAAGATTCCATCATACGGGTAACTAAATTAATTATTTAGTTACCCGTTAACATTACACTTAACTAGTTTAATGTATTCAGATACGTACGTACGACTCGACTCTTTTATTTATTATATCCATCAGTTATGTACCCATTTAAACCTATACATATACGTACATTACTATTTTTTTATATTTAATTAAATATTAAATAGAAATACCTAAGTAAAAACTAGTAAGTTTTTCAATCAACCACCACTAACGAATGAACAGACGAACCGAGAGAGAAAGAGACAAAAGATATTTTACAAGGGGCTAAACGCGATGGGTATGCGTCCTCGCGATCTGTATATATACGCCGATTTTTTGGTGAAGCGTCGCATTCTCTCTCGTACCGCGTTCACGCAAGTTCGTACGCGCGCGTGTGTTTGTTACTTTAAATTTTTTGATTTGATTTGACTTAACGTCGCTGTAATGGCTCGTACCAAGCAAACTGCTCGCAAATCTACCGGTGGTAAAGCACCACGCAAACAGCTCGCCACCAAAGCTGCTCGTAAGAGCGCGCCCGCGACCGGTGGTGTCAAGAAGCCACATCGTTATAGGCCGGGCACAGTCGCCCTCCGCGAGATCCGTCGTTACCAGAAGAGTACTGAGCTGCTGATCCGCAAGCTGCCTTTCCAGCGTCTCGTTCGTGAGATCGCTCAAGACTTCAAGACTGATCTGCGTTTTCAGAGCTCCGCCGTCATGGCTCTCCAGGAGGCGAGCGAGGCGTACCTCGTCGGTCTCTTCGAAGACACCAACCTGTGCGCCATCCACGCCAAACGTGTCACCATCATGCCTAAGGACATCCAACTGGCGCGCAGGATCAGAGGCGAGCGCGCTTAAGCTGCGCTACACCAGCTCATCGGAAAGTTTGTGGAGTGTGTGTTTGTTACGTTGTTGTGTGTGATGGTGTCTGTCTGTCTACCGACGTCTTGTTTTGCATTACCTAATCTTGTGTGTGCGTGCGTTTTTGTCCTTCCTCACGTGAACGAACTCGCGCGCGCACGCACGAACGAAAGTGATGACTTGACTTGACGCCGCTACGGCATAGGTACCACCCACCACCGACGGACAGTTTCAAACGCCACCTACTTTCTTTCTTTAAAAGGCCCTTTTCAGGGCCACAAATGATTCTGACCGACAAAATGTTTCTTTGTACAAATAAGTTACATGCAACGTTAAGAATAATAATAATAAGTTGGGTTTTATGACGTAATCGATTTCTAGAAACTTACATATTTAGGTAATTACTTTCTGAAAATAATGCAGCCCCAATGAGCAAAAGCGGTATGCAGCAGCTAATAGGCATGTACAATAATAATAAGAATAATAATAATCGTACTGATATGTATATACCTAAGAGCATAATTCACCTTTTCGCGTAGCTCGACGAAATGTCTAGGTACCTACGTGATATGGAATGATATTTTATTTTTATCTATTTTTTTATTTATTTTTTTTAAGTATAGTCACTAAAATTTAAAATAAAATAAAAAAAAAGAAGAGGGGGGGGGGGATAGTAGTATATAGTCGTATTTTAATAGTTTAACAAACAAATAATATATATATATATATATATATATATATAATAAAACTACATACATATCGATACAAAAATACAATAAATTGTTGCTTTGCGCGCGCTCGCCGTCAAATATCCCCTCGCACCTACCTCGCCCCGATTTCGCCTGTCACGACTATATATATAAGAGTTCGCGCAGCTTTAAAAATGGCGCATTCCGGTTTGTGAACTCGATCCGAGCAGACGTGTTGTCGCGGCACGCTCTCTCTTATCGGTTCATATTTCTTGGAACCTAGCTGTCCGTTTAAGCTATTGTGTCTCGGCCCTTTGTTGTCGAAAACTCTGCCCACAAAGTGATTTATCACCACGTGGTAATTGTTTCTCGACTGCTTTGGACGAAACCTTGGCTCCAACAGTCAGTGCGATTGCTCGGACAGGCGTATCCTGTGATCGAGCCCACTCACTCCGATTGTGTTCCAGCTGCAGCTCGTCGACCACTCGGACCCGGTGGGCGGCGTGGTTCCTGCATCACTTCGACGCCACACGTGTTCTTTTTAGAACGCGCTTCGTGGTGTATACGCAGCTCAGTCTGTCCTTTTCAGGACAAGCACTGACTGTAAGTGTTTCTTGGCAATCTCGTCAATCTTGCCCACCGTCGCGCACTGTGCGTCGTGTGGAGTAGTCCTCGCACTTAGTCGAGGCCGTACTTCGAGCAATCGTGTTGCGGTGTTCTACGCCAATACGGGTTGCTCGTAGATACGTAGTGCGGACCCTGGCACTAGCCTTTACCCCTTCAGGGTAACGGCAATTACTAGGACGGGCTCTGGAGCACTTGGCCTTGGGGGCTTCCCTAGTCAAGCCAGAGTATCGGTTAGGTAATTAAGACCTAGGTTCGCACCGCTTGCACAAACAAGGTTGGCAGCGGCAAGTAGGCAGGTTCCTTTGTAGCTTGTAAGTAGGGCGGTAGGGTACCCTCTGTCGCCACCCAGCAGAGGATAGGGCGTTAGGGCTCTGGGTACTCCCCCCAGAGAAGTAGGCTTACTTTAGGGCACGGCTTTCCCCACGCGTCCCCTCCGATGTAGCCACCGTAATGGCTGCACTCAAGTCGGATTTTGAACTCTTTAAAGAATTCATCTACTCTAACTCGAAGGTCCGTCAGGACTTTAACACCTTCAAACGTAGGAATCGGGCGAAGCACTCCCGGGGTATCCCCTGGGAGGACCTCGACCTGAATGAGTCCACCCCCCACATCCGTCCCGCTTCACCAGTGGTGCACCCAGAGGCGCCCTGTTCCCCCTGCCCGACCGCGACCGCGACCGCCCTCCCCAACCGATTCGACACCCTCCCCATAGAGGAGGAGGACTATTTTGAAGATGACACCAAACCGTCATCCACCCCCGCTCCCCTAGAGACTGTCCCCGAGTCCGAAGAAATGGAGACGGAGACAGCCTCCCAAGGCACCCCAATCCCACCCTCCGGAAGGGAGGCCCAAGCTGAGCCGTCGCAGTGCTCCGACGACGACGAATATACCGTCGTCGCCGGAACAAAGCGGCAGCGCAAGGCGAAGGCTGCCCCAAAGGACACCCCCGCCCCTAAGGCCGCCAAAGCCACCCCTGCCCCTAAGGCTGCCAAGGCCACCCCTGCCCCTAAGGCTGCCAAGGCCACCCCCGCCCCTAAGGCCACTAACGGCTCAGCCGAAACCCAGTCCTCCGGACTCCCCCCGACCGAGCCTTCCACTGGCCGGAAGCCCAAGCCACCTCCGATGGTGGTCATCCAAGACACCAAAGTATGGGAATCTGTCTCCCGCACTCTCAATGAGCGCAAAATTCAGTACTCGCGCGCAAACGCGAGGTCCGAGAACGGTCTCGAGATAAACGTCCCCACCATGGACGATTACCGCGCTCTAACGCGCCTACTCAACGACCGCCAGATTCCCTGGCACACCTTCGGTCTCCCGGGAGACCGACAACTTCGGGTTGTCATCAGAGGCATCCCTTCCTCCACGTCCCTTGACTATGTCAAGGAGACCCTCATTGCCCAGTCAATCCCCGTCATCGAACTCCACCGCATGTACGGGAAAAATAAAAAAGCGTACCCAATGGTACTTGTGGGTTTACCCAACAATGCCGAAGGGAAGGCTATTTTTAAAATCTCGACATGCGCTGGACTCACCGCATTTAAAATTGAAGCCCCCCACAAGCGTGGCACCATCGGTCAGTGCCATCGCTGCCAAAAGTACGGGCACGCGGCCCGTAATTGCCACGCCACCCCCCGCTGCGTGAAATGTTTGGGGGACCACGGCACAGCGGATTGCGACCGCATCCGAACGCCCGAGAACGAGGCAAAGGCGGCTTGCGTCCTTTGCGGGCAGGAGGGCCACCCCGCCAACTGGCGGGGCTGCTCTAAGGCCCCCAAAGGCAAGCAAAATGCCTGGGCCGCGAAATCTCGGGAGAGTACCGCCCCCCAAAAAGTCACAAAGCAGGCTCCCCAGGCGCCGGCGCCAATCCCTCCTCTAATGGGAATGCACTTCCCTCCTCTGCCCCAGCAGGCAAGTCAGCCGGTGGCTCACCCACCAGTCCCCGCGTGGACTCCCCCAGCACAACGTGCACCCACCACCAATCCCCTTCCCCTTCCCCCCATGCTGGCTAACACCCTAGTCCCATTGGTAATGGGCGCGTACGATGCCATAGATTTGGATGCTATGGAGGAGATAGGCCGGGCTATGTTAGCCACTGGCGGCCACTCGACCCACCTGATTACCATCCTCGCCCTGCATAGGCAGAAAATCGAGGACTTTAGGAACTCCCCCGCGGTAGCGCGGTACTTCCCAAAGACGCGCTAATATGGGTAGTCTCAAACAAAGAGAAAAACCCCGGTCCCTTTGCATCGCATACTACAACGTATGCGGCGAGTTCAACCAGAAGAAACTCCTCATCCAGGAGTTTCTCGTTCAACATCAGGTTGACATTTTCCTCGCCCAAGAGACCTTTTTAAAGCCACACCACCGCAACCCCCGTATCGCGAATTACAACATAGTCCGGAATGATAGGTTAGGCGCCGAAAACGGTGGCACGGTAATCTACTACAAAAGGTCTCTCCATTGCACTCAATTAGACCCCCCCGCGTCTCTCATCAACATTGAGTGCTCCCTCCTCCGAATAGCCATGACCGGTCATGCGCCTATTAACATCGCCTCCGTCTACCTCCCCGGGAAAAAGGCGCTACTCCGTAGCGACCTCGAAGTCCTCTTTTCGCTGTCCAGCTCCACCATCTTGGCCGGAGACTTTAACAGCAAATCGATTCGCTGGCACTCCGTCACGAACTCGACAAACGGACTGACACTAGAGCGTCTTCACGACGAACTAGACTTTGACGTTGTTGCCACTTTAGCTCCCACGCGCTACCCCACTCAGGAGGGACATAATCCCAGCGTTCTCGACATAGCCCTGCTCAAGAACATCACCCTTCAGGTGTGTTCAGTAGAAGTCCACCATGCCGTCATTGCCTCCGACCATCGACCGGTTGTTTTACAACTAGGACCGACTGACAACGGACGCATAATGCACACCAGAACGGTGACCGACTGGAAGAAGCTTGGAAAGGTTATCAACCAGTCGACACCGTACTTGGATGCAATTCCCGACCTAATAACCACAACAGACGAGACCGACCTTGCCATCTCTTCTCTCACCAGCCACCTGCAAGCATCCCACAAGGAGTGCTCTCGGCAAGTCCCATCTGTGGATCCCACCCACAGAATGGAGCTTCCCGAGGATATGCGGCAGCTGTTGAGAGAAAAGAACCGCGCCTCACGCTTACATGACAATTACCCCACTGAAGAGGCCCGTGCCCACCTTCGCTACTTGCAACGGCGAGTCAAGGAGCGCATCGCGGAAATTAGAGACGAACGCTGGGGCGATCTCCTATCCGAGATGACCCCTCACCACCAGGCTTACTGGCGTATTGCCAAAAGCCTCAAGACCGATACGGTTTGGTCCACTCCTCCCCTCACGCGCCCAGACGGCTCCATCGCCTTCGATGATGACGAAAAAGCTGAATGTTTCGCAGACAGCCTGGAGAGTCAATGCTCTCCTAGTCGTGAGCCAGTAGACCCCGACCACCTCCGCGAGGTGGAATCGCACGCAGAACGATTCGTCGCTTCTAAAACGATTCCTCCCAACGTTCCCCTAGCTCCGACGACACTTGACGAAGTGAAGTCGATCATACGCGACCTCAAACCCCGGAAAGCACCCGGCGCTGACGGACTCTCCAACGGATTGCTCAAATGCCTTCCGCAGACCCGCTCAAATGCCTTCCGCAGACCCTCCTCCTCCTCCTTGTGAGCATATTCAATGCGTGTCTCGCAAATTGCACCTTTCCAGCCGCCTGGAAGGAAGCAATCGTGATCGGCATCCCCAAACCAGGTAAAGACCTGAAAAATCCCACCTCCTACCGACCTATTAGCCTCTTGAGTGCTCTGGGGAAGATCTATGAACGGATCCTCCTCAAAAGACTCAAGGACTATGTAGAGTCGAAAAGTCTCATCCCCGACGAGCAGTTTGGTTTTCGGGCCAAACACGCTTGCCACCACCAGCTGCACCGCTTCACGGAGCACATCCTTAAACTTCGTAACTGGGGTCGTCCCACGGGAGCACTCTTCTTCGATGTAGCGAAAGCCTTCGACAAAGTCTGGCATTCTGGCTTGATCTCCAAGCTGGCCAATATGGGCCTCCCAGACAGTCTCGTGCACATCATACGAGACTTCTTGTCGAATAGGACTTTTCGCTACAGAGTTGAAGGATGCCTCTCGAACCCCCGTCCCATCCGAGCCGGCGTCCCTCAGGGCGCGGTTCTCTCACCTCTCCTCTATTCGCTTTACACAAGCGATATTCCCAAGACCCCTAACGTAGAGTTGGCATTATTCGCCGACGATACGGCTCTCTATACCTCCCATTACAATAACTCGATGATTGTAAAACGGCTTCAGTCCGCCGTCGACGCACTAGGCAGGTGGTTTAAGAGGTGGCGCATCGAGGTCAATCCTGAGAAGAGCACAGCTGTGCTCTTCACGAAGGATGGCCAAGGTACGCGACGTCGAAAAATCACCATGTCTGGTGAAGTCCAATCCCCAATAGGGACAGTGTCCCTATACGACAAGCCCATTCCCTGGGCTAAAAAGGCCAAGTACCTTGGAGTCGTATTCGATAGTGGCATGACCTTCAGTCACCACATCACCAAAGTCCGCAACCATGCCGCCTTTGTATTAGGCCGTCTCAGTCCCATGATAGGCAATGCTAGGATGTCACTTAGAAATAAGTTGACACTCTATAAGCTTTGCGTCCGCCCGATCATGACCTACGCCGGCGTAGTGTTCTCCCATATCGCGCCCTCCCACATCAAACGGCTTCAACTCGTACAGAACCGTTTTATCCGTAGGGCGACCGGCCATCCTCGATACACACGTATGACAGACGTACACCGTGACTTACGACTCGAGTCCATCCACGGCATTCTCAAGAACGCCTCCAAGCGTTACTTCGAGAATGCCGCGCGACATCCCAACCCCCTAGTTGTGCAAGCCGCCAACTACTCCCCCACTCTCCATGACACTGCGACCGCACGTCGCAGACGTCCTAGGGACGTCCTTACCGACCCCGATGATCCCATTGACATCGTTCTTGCCCAGTCCAGCTCCTCTCCGGCTCCGAACAGCCAGAGGAATCCCACCCTCCGCCCCTGTCGCACTCGCCACCGGGTAAGAGTGCGTAGAGTAGGACTAGCTCCGATTACTGGTGACCGCCCGGCGGTCCCGGGTGATTTGCACCCAGGATAGGTCCTTCGGACACCGTAGCTTTCGGCCCATACGGCAAAACATGAGAGTTGCTGCTCTCTAAAGGCTTTGCCATTGTTTCTCAGTTCGGCCCTTCAGGTCATGCATGCAAATCGCGGCCCATCTGGCATATGAGAGTTTGCTGTCTCTCCAAGCCTTGCGCACCCAGGCAACGCCCAAAGCCGAGGTTCGTCCCTCCTGGGAACCCTTTGGTGATGTTTGCCTTACAGGTTGAGGGCATTCTGCCCTCACCTCAAAAGTCCGGTGAAGTAGCGAAAGCTCACTTGGAGCTAGCTACGTAGTCCATTCAAAAAAAAAAAAAAAAAAAAAAAAGCTTTAAAAATTACTTCGGTTCTACATCTCCGTCAGTGAACATCGGTCGTGTGTGTTGCGCGCGTTCGCGTTATCCTCAGTTTTAGTTTCTCTACTTATTACTAACTAACTAAATCAACATGACCGGTCGCGGTAAAGGAGGCAAAGGTTTGGGAAAGGGAGGAGCCAAGCGTCACAGGAAGGTGTTGCGTGATAACATCCAGGGTATCACCAAGCCCGCCATCCGCCGTCTGGCCCGCAGAGGCGGTGTCAAGCGTATCTCCGGCTTGATATACGAAGAGACCCGTGGTGTTCTCAAGGTGTTCCTCGAGAACGTGATCCGCGACGCCGTCACCTACACCGAGCACGCCAAGAGGAAGACCGTCACAGCTATGGACGTCGTGTACGCTCTGAAACGTCAGGGCCGTACTCTCTACGGTTTCGGCGGTTAAGAAGCTCGGAAGCTCGTTGTTCGCGGTGTGGTGGTTGTCCGTGTCATCGTCGTGCTGTGCTAGGTGCGATGTATGTAGTGTTGTCGTGTTGTGTGTGAGTGAGTGAGCGCGCGCGCGCGCGCGGTACGTTTTACACGGTTAGTGAGAGAGATTTTGTTTTGTTCTTTGTGACGACTCAAAATTTTTGCACTCGCTAATCGGTGGAATTGTGACGCACGCGCTACGCACTCTCACCACTTCCACTTCCACTCCACTCCATTCATTCACCGATCGATCGACGACGAGATGTGGTACACACCATACACGCACAATACCTATACAAAAAAGGCCCTTTTCAGGGCCGCATATGTTTCGTTTTTATAATAACTGTTTCTATGACACTTTTTATCGTCTACGTTTCTATACAGAGATTACGTACCTATACCTACCTACCTACATACATACATAGGTAAGGTACTTAAGCAAAAACTTTCTTTTAAAACTTACACAAGCTATAGTTGTACGTAAGTATTAATATGTAGGTATATTCCTTTTACATATCGAGATAAAATAATAAAGTATGAGAAGAAATTACATATAGATGTTAGGTATTCGTATAAGTAGAGAAGGCACTCGTATAGGTATACGGGGAGAGTATCTTAGTGTGTTATGCATACAGTAGGTACCTACCTATGTATGTGAGTTGAGAGATATTTGTTTTTTTTTTTTTATTTGGTATTTTAATAATAATAATAATTGTGATGATTAACTAGCTAAGTTAGCTTGCTGCACGAATAAACCGCTGCTTTCTGCTCTTCTGAGGCAGCCACGCACGTCTATGGTGTACCTATCTGCGTGCTCTCTCGCCGCCGCCGGCGGTTGCGGCGGACCGTTCGGGACGGACGGATTTATTTATTTAAGCATAAGGTTTGCCTACGCAGTACCTACATTATTATAAATATATTAGTTTTTCAAAATCCCCGTATCGTTTACACCAAACACAAGGATACCCCAGTAGCAGCTCACAGTCAGAGTGTAGTCGCGAGACGAGCCTCGCTCGCAGTGTGTTTTACGACCCTCGACTTGACGACCTTTAAAATGGTCAAAATATCGACAAATACGTGCAAAACATATATACGCAAGAACCTCTATATCTTCGCTTTCAACGTGCACGCGCGAATCATTCATAATTTCGCGTTTTATAAAGAAATACGACTTTTGAACAGGACCCGACCTGCTCGCGATATATTACTACGAAAATAAACGCCTCTACACTGCCCGTCTTACAATTGTACACCACATAAATTGCACTATATCGTAGGTGAACTCAAAAATTTTCATTCTAAATAAATATATTTTATATAAAATACGATTATGATGTATAAAATTAAATTATACCGAACTTAGTTAGTGAAAAGTTGGTCGCGCTCGTATGAGAAAACGTCTGGCGGCATCGCGGTTCTCGTTACGGTATTGCTCGACTCGTTCCGAATGTATGGCCGGCGGCCCTCTATGGTGGTTTATCCAGTATCACTGTTTGTTTACGCGTGCGCGTCTCTCTATCCGTAGACATAAAGCTACGTTTCTTTCGTGTGTTTTTTTTTTTTTACCAAGTGTACGAATTATATATTTTTAAAAATAAAAATGGCAGACACAGCTGTAGCATCCGAAGCACCAGCGCCAGCGACGCCGGCGAAGAAACAACCGAAGGCGTCCGCAGCCGCCGGAGGCGTGAAGAAAGCCAAGGCGAAGCCTACACACCCTAAGACTTCAGAGATGGTGAACAACGCTATCAAGGAGTTGAAGGAACGTAGCGGATCTTCGCTGCAGGCCATCAAGAAGTATATCGCGGCTCAATACAAAGTCGACGCCGAGAAATTGGCACCTTTCATAAGGAAGTATCTGAAGAGCGCCGTCGAATCTGGAGCCCTCATCCAGACCAAGGGTAAAGGTGCCTCCGGCTCGTTCAAATTGGAATCGAAGTCTTCATCTTCGAAGAAACCGGCAGCGGCCAAGGCCAGCGGCAGGGCGTCTTCGGCTGCGAAGTCGAAGAAGGGATCGGCCGCCGCCGCGTCCAAATCTGCAAAGAAGGGCGCCTCCTCCGGTGCCGCCGCCTCGTCGCCGTCGAAGGGCAAGGCCGCTTCCGCCGCAAAGGACAAGAAGGCGGCAGCGGCCAAGAAGAAGCCCGCAGCGAAGAAAGCCGCCGCTCCGGCGAAGGCGAAGGCCGCGGCCGCGCCTAAGGCGAAGAAGAGCGCCAAGCCGCCTACGAAGAAACCTAAAGCTCCTAAACCCAAGAAGGCGGCCGCCACGCCCAAGAAGGCCGCCGCTAAGAAGGCCGCAGCAGCTAAAAAGTAAGATTTCGGTCATCGTCAATGCTGCTGCTGCTGCTGTCTGTGCGGCGTTGTCAACGTACGACGATCGTGTTGTTCGCTCTGCTGCTGTGTTGTTGCGCGCGCCACCACGCTGATGCTGCATCACAGTGAGTGCACAATCATTATCATCTACGCGTCACGACAACGACGTCGACAACAACAACAAGACGCGAGGTGGTAACGCGCGCGCGCGGCCATACATGGTGCCTGCTGTGATGATGCGGCGCGCCGAGATGAAAGTGCAAGAAGTCGCAACGACGACGCTATAATCACACACCACCATAGCGCTAGCGCGCGCAACCATTCGCGCCTAACAAAAAGCCCTTTTCAGGGCTAACATATCAATCTGTGAATATAGCACAGTTTCTTTGCAATAAATACGTCAAAAAGAAATTATTACATATCTGCTGATGCTTATTATGAGCATTTGTGTATGTATGATCTCCTAATTAATTAATTAATTAATTACTTACTTACTTACTTACTTACCAACCAACCTACCAACCCACCAACCCACCAACCTACCAACCTACCAACCCACCAACCTACCTACCTACCTACCTACCTACCTACCTATCTATCTATCTGTCTGTCTGTATGTCTGTCTGTCTGTCTGTCTACTTTCTTAGCTTATAGTACGAGATCAGAGTATGTATAGGTAGGTACATAATTATTATCAACGATGATAATATGCAACCAATATACGTTGTTGTGACAATCCCGCGCAATAACAGACCAGCGTTGTTTGTATTAATATGATACAATAATTTGCATGTACGTTCTTATGTACCTACATAATGACTGTGTGTAATAAATACTTACTTCTTTTCACCAATGCTGAGTACATTATGCCCAACGAACAAACAACGCCACAATCCCCATCATCCGACGACCTGAAAGAAAAAAAAAAAAATGAAATAAATAAATAATAATAAATTACAAAATAAATAAATATATTGTATAGGTAAACTGTGTGTTTGTACGCCGGCAGCGCTGTAACATAAACGTAAGTTTCGATTCTTTTTCTCTCTATCCATCCCCACCCCTGGATTGTGTTGTTATCGTCCTGTGAGCGTACGCGTTACGGCGCGCATCATATATATAAAAGTTTTTGACGCGCGGAGCGCATTATTAGATTGTCAATCTCGCTCGACGAGTGAGGTGTTATTATTGTGTGTGTGCTAGTTTATTTAATTCACTTTTGAATCATGTCTGGACGCGGCAAAGGTGGCAAAGTCAAGGGAAAGGCAAAGTCCCGTTCGAACCGTGCTGGACTCCAGTTCCCCGTGGGTCGTATCCACAGGCTTCTGCGCAAGGGTAACTATGCCGAGCGCGTCGGTGCTGGCGCTCCGGTGTACCTCGCCGCGGTGATGGAATACCTCGCCGCTGAAGTACTCGAGTTGGCCGGCAACGCTGCGAGGGACAACAAGAAGACCAGGATCATCCCTAGACATCTGCAGCTGGCCATCCGCAACGACGAGGAACTGAACAAACTGCTCTCCGGCGTCACCATCGCTCAGGGTGGTGTCCTGCCCAACATCCAAGCGGTGCTGCTCCCCAAGAAGACCGAAAAGAAGGCATAAGTGCGCTGAGATCACCGCACATCAAATCAAACGTAAGTCCATTATCGTTCCTATGTATCATTTCGTGTCTCGGTGTCGAATCATGTGTTAATACCTTATCATAATTATATTTCGCGTGTTTGTATGTATCACCTATTACATGCATACATACAACAGGTGATATAAGTGACGGGGGAAACACATGAACGGCACTGGCCGCGATTGGTGCAACGGTTCGTATGGACTGTCGTGTATCTCTCGAAACAAATAACGAGAGAGAAAAAGGCCCTTTTCAGGGCCACAATATGATTCTGTACGATTAATTATGTTTCTTTTGATAACAATCGATCAATCTACGAACCACCAACACCTACCTTATTCCTGACCGATTACTTTAATAGTAGCTGTGCACATCTAAATACGCGGATGGATGACAACAACAGCATACACATATAAGGAGACCCAGAATATTATAATAAAATCGTGTTATGTGCAGACAACAAACGGTAGGTATGCATGTCGTGGATTGCTTTGGCACAATATACCTATTATATATTATATTTTTATGCTACTCATTTTTTTTTTTTATACGGAACAAGTACCTACTTATATCTAATAATTTAATGTACCTATAATGTATTCACTTGGATAGCGCGGACGTGTAAGTTGTATGTTGTTGTTTTCATTCATTATTATAATAGTCAGTCAGAACATGCATAAATACAAACGAAATACATACATACATACCTTTTTAAATTACTAATAATAAAAAATATATTCTTATAATTACATACACCTACCTATCTAACATTGTCTAAAATAATGGTGCGCGGCGAGGGGTAGGGAAGTAAGGGGGGGGGGGGGGGGGGGGCACGCTCATCTGCGGGGGGTCGGGGGCTATAGTCGTATTGGAGGGGATGAAACGAACGATACGATTGGTGGGACGACTCGCGTACCCCGCTACGGTGTGAATTATAACAGCCTATATAAATTGAAAAATTGATGCCGCGACGACGCACAGTCAATCTAACCGTTGACACTGTTCTTTCGCTCATCATTTACGTGTACGTGTGTATAACGTGTTAAGTGAATTTGTTAACTATGCCGCCCAAGACAAGTGGTAAAGCCGCCAAAAAATCTGGCAAGGCACAGAAGAACATCTCCAAGACCGACAAAAAGAAGAAGAAGCACAAGAGGAAGGAGAGCTACGCCATCTACATCTACAAGGTGCTGAAACAGGTCCACCCTGACACCGGTATTTCCAGCAAGGCCATGTCCATCATGAACTCGTTCGTGAACGACATCTTCGAGCGCATCGCCGCCGAGGCTTCCCGTCTCGCCCACTACAACAAGAGGTCGACGATCACATCCAGGGAGGTGCAGACATCTGTGAGGCTCCTTCTGCCCGGTGAGCTCGCCAAGCACGCCGTCAGTGAGGGTACCAAGGCCGTCACCAAGTACACCAGCTCAAAGTGAGGTGTTTTTCCCATCCATTCACACCTACTGGTGTGCAACGAATGGTGTGTTGCGTCGTCGTTGTCGCCGTCATGTCACAGCGCGCACTCGCTACACATACATTACAAAAGGCCCTTTTCAGGGCCACAAATTCGTTCTGATTGTGTTTATGTTTCTTGATAATCGTCTGTTATATACATACATATATACCTACCTACCTACACAAACCAACCAACCAACCAACCAACCAACCAACCAACCAACCAACCAACCGCACCTGCCTGCCTGCCTACATAATATTCTCACCGTAAATAGGTATTTGCTTAAAGGTACTTACATCATAACTGCTAGCCGGTTTGATGCTCTCTCCAATGCATGCACAGTGCTACCTGAAAATAAACAAAAATAAATAAGTAGGTACCTACATATGTAAAGAAATTATTTTTAAAAACTTCATAAGAAAAGATTCCATCATACGGGTAACTAAATTAATTATTTAGTTACCCGTTAACATTACACTTAACTAGTTTAATGTATTCAGATACGTACGTACGACTCGACTCTTTTATTTATTATATCCATCAGTTATGTACCCATTTAAACCTATACATATACGTACATTACTATTTTTTTATATTTAATTAAATATTAAATAGAAATACCTAAGTAAAAACTAGTAAGTTTTTCAATCAACCACCACTAACGAATGAACAGACGAACCGAGAGAGAAAGAGACAAAAGATATTTTACAAGGGGCTAAACGCGATGGGTATGCGTCCTCGCGATCTGTATATATACGCCGATTTTTTGGTGAAGCGTCGCATTCTCTCTCGTACCGCGTTCACGCAAGTTCGTACGCGCGCGTGTGTTTGTTACTTTAAATTTTTTGATTTGATTTGACTTAACGTCGCTGTAATGGCTCGTACCAAGCAAACTGCTCGCAAATCTACCGGTGGTAAAGCACCACGCAAACAGCTCGCCACCAAAGCTGCTCGTAAGAGCGCGCCCGCGACCGGTGGTGTCAAGAAGCCACATCGTTATAGGCCGGGCACAGTCGCCCTCCGCGAGATCCGTCGTTACCAGAAGAGTACTGAGCTGCTGATCCGCAAGCTGCCTTTCCAGCGTCTCGTTCGTGAGATCGCTCAAGACTTCAAGACTGATCTGCGTTTTCAGAGCTCCGCCGTCATGGCTCTCCAGGAGGCGAGCGAGGCGTACCTCGTCGGTCTCTTCGAAGACACCAACCTGTGCGCCATCCACGCCAAACGTGTCACCATCATGCCTAAGGACATCCAACTGGCGCGCAGGATCAGAGGCGAGCGCGCTTAAGCTGCGCTACACCAGCTCATCGGAAAGTTTGTGGAGTGTGTGTTTGTTACGTTGTTGTGTGTGATGGTGTCTGTCTGTCTACCGACGTCTTGTTTTGCATTACCTAATCTTGTGTGTGCGTGCGTTTTTGTCCTTCCTCACGTGAACGAACTCGCGCGCGCACGCACGAACGAAAGTGATGACTTGACTTGACGCCGCTACGGCATAGGTACCACCCACCACCGACGGACAGTTTCAAACGCCACCTACTTTCTTTCTTTAAAAGGCCCTTTTCAGGGCCACAAATGATTCTGACCGACAAAATGTTTCTTTGTACAAATAAGTTACATGCAACGTTAAGAATAATAATAATAAGTTGGGTTTTATGACGTAATCGATTTCTAGAAACTTACATATTTAGGTAATTACTTTCTGAAAATAATGCAGCCCCAATGAGCAAAAGCGGTATGCAGCAGCTAATAGGCATGTACAATAATAATAAGAATAATAATAATCGTACTGATATGTATATACCTAAGAGCATAATTCACCTTTTCGCGTAGCTCGACGAAATGTCTAGGTACCTACGTGATATGGAATGATATTTTATTTTTATCTATTTTTTTATTTATTTTTTTTAAGTATAGTCACTAAAATTTAAAATAAAATAAAAAAAAAGAAGAGGGGGGGGGGGATAGTAGTATATAGTCGTATTTTAATAGTTTAACAAACAAATAATATATATATATATATATATATATATATAATAAAACTACATACATATCGATACAAAAATACAATAAATTGTTGCTTTGCGCGCGCTCGCCGTCAAATATCCCCTCGCACCTACCTCGCCCCGATTTCGCCTGTCACGACTATATATATAAGAGTTCGCGCAGCTTTAAAAATCCCAGTCCAGCTCCTCTCCGGCTCCGAACAGCCAGAGGAATCCCACCCTCCGCCCCTGTCGCACTCGCCACCGGGTAAGAGTGCGTAGAGTAGGACTAGCTCCGATTACTGGTGACCGCCCGGCGGTCCCGGGTGATTTGCACCCAGGATAGGTCCTTCGGACACCGTAGCTTTCGGCCCATACGGCAAAACATGAGAGTTGCTGCTCTCTAAAGGCTTTGCCATTGTTTCTCAGTTCGGCCCTTCAGGTCATGCATGCAAATCGCGGCCCATCTGGCATATGAGAGTTTGCTGTCTCTCCAAGCCTTGCGCACCCAGGCAACGCCCAAAGCCGAGGTTCGTCCCTCCTGGGAACCCTTTGGTGATGTTTGCCTTACAGGTTGAGGGCATTCTGCCCTCACCTCAAAAGTCCGGTGAAGTAGCGAAAGCTCACTTGGAGCTAGCTACGTAGTCCATTCAAAAAAAAAAAAAAAAAAAAAAAAAAAAAAAAAAAAAAAAAAAAAAAAAGCTTTAAAAATTACTTCGGTTCTACATCTCCGTCAGTGAACATCGGTCGTGTGTGTTGCGCGCGTTCGCGTTATCCTCAGTTTTAGTTTCTCTACTTATTACTAACTAACTAAATCAACATGACCGGTCGCGGTAAAGGAGGCAAAGGTTTGGGAAAGGGAGGAGCCAAGCGTCACAGGAAGGTGTTGCGTGATAACATCCAGGGTATCACCAAGCCCGCCATCCGCCGTCTGGCCCGCAGAGGCGGTGTCAAGCGTATCTCCGGCTTGATATACGAAGAGACCCGTGGTGTTCTCAAGGTGTTCCTCGAGAACGTGATCCGCGACGCCGTCACCTACACCGAGCACGCCAAGAGGAAGACCGTCACAGCTATGGACGTCGTGTACGCTCTGAAACGTCAGGGCCGTACTCTCTACGGTTTCGGCGGTTAAGAAGCTCGGAAGCTCGTTGTTCGCGGTGTGGTGGTTGTCCGTGTCATCGTCGTGCTGTGCTAGGTGCGATGTATGTAGTGTTGTCGTGTTGTGTGTGAGTGAGTGAGCGCGCGCGCGCGCGCGGTACGTTTTACACGGTTAGTGAGAGAGATTTTGTTTTGTTCTTTGTGACGACTCAAAATTTTTGCACTCGCTAATCGGTGGAATTGTGACGCACGCGCTACGCACTCTCACCACTTCCACTTCCACTCCACTCCATTCATTCACCGATCGATCGACGACGAGATGTGGTACACACCATACACGCACAATACCTATACAAAAAAGGCCCTTTTCAGGGCCGCATATGTTTCGTTTTTATAATAACTGTTTCTATGACACTTTTTATCGTCTACGTTTCTATACAGAGATTACGTACCTATACCTACCTACCTACATACATACATAGGTAAGGTACTTAAGCAAAAACTTTCTTTTAAAACTTACACAAGCTATAGTTGTACGTAAGTATTAATATGTAGGTATATTCCTTTTACATATCGAGATAAAATAATAAAGTATGAGAAGAAATTACATATAGATGTTAGGTATTCGTATAAGTAGAGAAGGCACTCGTATAGGTATACGGGGAGAGTATCTTAGTGTGTTATGCATACAGTAGGTACCTACCTATGTATGTGAGTTGAGAGATATTTGTTTTTTTTTTTTTATTTGGTATTTTAATAATAATAATAATTGTGATGATTAACTAGCTAAGTTAGCTTGCTGCACGAATAAACCGCTGCTTTCTGCTCTTCTGAGGCAGCCACGCACGTCTATGGTGTACCTATCTGCGTGCTCTCTCGCCGCCGCCGGCGGTTGCGGCGGACCGTTCGGGACGGACGGATTTATTTATTTAAGCATAAGGTTTGCCTACGCAGTACCTACATTATTATAAATATATTAGTTTTTCAAAATCCCCGTATCGTTTACACCAAACACAAGGATACCCCAGTAGCAGCTCACAGTCAGAGTGTAGTCGCGAGACGAGCCTCGCTCGCAGTGTGTTTTACGACCCTCGACTTGACGACCTTTAAAATGGTCAAAATATCGACAAATACGTGCAAAACATATATACGCAAGAACCTCTATATCTTCGCTTTCAACGTGCACGCGCGAATCATTCATAATTTCGCGTTTTATAAAGAAATACGACTTTTGAACAGGACCCGACCTGCTCGCGATATATTACTACGAAAATAAACGCCTCTACACTGCCCGTCTTACAATTGTACACCACATAAATTGCACTATATCGTAGGTGAACTCAAAAATTTTCATTCTAAATAAATATATTTTATATAAAATACGATTATGATGTATAAAATTAAATTATACCGAACTTAGTTAGTGAAAAGTTGGTCGCGCTCGTATGAGAAAACGTCTGGCGGCATCGCGGTTCTCGTTACGGTATTGCTCGACTCGTTCCGAATGTATGGCCGGCGGCCCTCTATGGTGGTTTATCCAGTATCACTGTTTGTTTACGCGTGCGCGTCTCTCTATCCGTAGACATAAAGCTACGTTTCTTTCGTGTGTTTTTTTTTTTTTACCAAGTGTACGAATTATATATTTTTAAAAATAAAAATGGCAGACACAGCTGTAGCATCCGAAGCACCAGCGCCAGCGACGCCGGCGAAGAAACAACCGAAGGCGTCCGCAGCCGCCGGAGGCGTGAAGAAAGCCAAGGCGAAGCCTACACACCCTAAGACTTCAGAGATGGTGAACAACGCTATCAAGGAGTTGAAGGAACGTAGCGGATCTTCGCTGCAGGCCATCAAGAAGTATATCGCGGCTCAATACAAAGTCGACGCCGAGAAATTGGCACCTTTCATAAGGAAGTATCTGAAGAGCGCCGTCGAATCTGGAGCCCTCATCCAGACCAAGGGTAAAGGTGCCTCCGGCTCGTTCAAATTGGAATCGAAGTCTTCATCTTCGAAGAAACCGGCAGCGGCCAAGGCCAGCGGCAGGGCGTCTTCGGCTGCGAAGTCGAAGAAGGGATCGGCCGCCGCCGCGTCCAAATCTGCAAAGAAGGGCGCCTCCTCCGGTGCCGCCGCCTCGTCGCCGTCGAAGGGCAAGGCCGCTTCCGCCGCAAAGGACAAGAAGGCGGCAGCGGCCAAGAAGAAGCCCGCAGCGAAGAAAGCCGCCGCTCCGGCGAAGGCGAAGGCCGCGGCCGCGCCTAAGGCGAAGAAGAGCGCCAAGCCGCCTACGAAGAAACCTAAAGCTCCTAAACCCAAGAAGGCGGCCGCCACGCCCAAGAAGGCCGCCGCTAAGAAGGCCGCAGCAGCTAAAAAGTAAGATTTCGGTCATCGTCAATGCTGCTGCTGCTGCTGTCTGTGCGGCGTTGTCAACGTACGACGATCGTGTTGTTCGCTCTGCTGCTGTGTTGTTGCGCGCGCCACCACGCTGATGCTGCATCACAGTGAGTGCACAATCATTATCATCTACGCGTCACGACAACGACGTCGACAACAACAACAAGACGCGAGGTGGTAACGCGCGCGCGCGGCCATACATGGTGCCTGCTGTGATGATGCGGCGCGCCGAGATGAAAGTGCAAGAAGTCGCAACGACGACGCTATAATCACACACCACCATAGCGCTAGCGCGCGCAACCATTCGCGCCTAACAAAAAGCCCTTTTCAGGGCTAACATATCAATCTGTGAATATAGCACAGTTTCTTTGCAATAAATACGTCAAAAAGAAATTATTACATATCTGCTGATGCTTATTATGAGCATTTGTGTATGTATGATCTCCTAATTAATTAATTAATTAATTACTTACTTACTTACTTACTTACCAACCAACCTACCAACCCACCAACCCACCAACCTACCAACCTACCAACCCACCAACCTACCTACCTACCTACCTACCTACCTACCTATCTATCTATCTGTCTGTCTGTATGTCTGTCTGTCTGTCTGTCTACTTTCTTAGCTTATAGTACGAGATCAGAGTATGTATAGGTAGGTACATAATTATTATCAACGATGATAATATGCAACCAATATACGTTGTTGTGACAATCCCGCGCAATAACAGACCAGCGTTGTTTGTATTAATATGATACAATAATTTGCATGTACGTTCTTATGTACCTACATAATGACTGTGTGTAATAAATACTTACTTCTTTTCACCAATGCTGAGTACATTATGCCCAACGAACAAACAACGCCACAATCCCCATCATCCGACGACCTGAAAGAAAAAAAAAAAAATGAAATAAATAAATAATAATAAATTACAAAATAAATAAATATATTGTATAGGTAAACTGTGTGTTTGTACGCCGGCAGCGCTGTAACATAAACGTAAGTTTCGATTCTTTTTCTCTCTATCCATCCCCACCCCTGGATTGTGTTGTTATCGTCCTGTGAGCGTACGCGTTACGGCGCGCATCATATATATAAAAGTTTTTGACGCGCGGAGCGCGGCATTCCGGTTTGTGAACTCGATCCGAGCAGACGTGTTGTCGCGGCACGCTCTCTCTTATCGGTTCATATTTCTTGGAACCTAGCTGTCCGTTTAAGCTATTGTGTCTCGGCCCTTTGTTGTCGAAAACTCTGCCCACAAAGTGATTTATCACCACGTGGTAATTGTTTCTCGACCGCTTTGGACGAAACCTTGGCTCCAACAGTCAGTGCGATTGCTCGGACAGGCGTATCCTGTGATCGAGCCCACTCACTCCGATTGTGTTCCAGCTGCAGCTCGTCGACCACTCGGACCCGGTGGGCGGCGTGGTTCCTGCATCACTTCGACGCCACACGTGTTCTTTTTAGAACGCGCTTCGTGGTGTATACGCAGCTCAGTCTGTCCTTTTCAGGACAAGCACTGACTGTAAGTGTTTCTTGGCAATCTCGTCAATCTTGCCCACCGTCGCGCACTGTGCGTCGTGTGGAGTAGTCCTCGCACTTAGTCGAGGCCGTGCTTCGAGCAATCGTGTTGCGGTGTTCTACGCCAATACGGGTTGCTCGTAGATACGTAGTGCGGACCCTGGCACTAGCCTTTACCCCTTCAGGGTAACGGCAATTACTAGGACGGGCTCTGGAGCACTTGGCCTTGGGGGCTTCCCTAGTCAAGCCAGAGTATCGGTTAGGTAATTAAGACCTAGGTTCGCACCGCTTGCACAAACAAGGTTGGCAGCGGCAAGTAGGCAGGTTCCTTTGTAGCTTGTAAGTAGGGCGGTAGGGTACCCTCTGTCGCCACCCAGCAGAGGATAGGGCGTTAGGGCTCTGGGTACACCCCCCAGAGAAGTAGGCTTACTTTAGGGCACGGCTTTCCCCACGCGTCCCCTCCGATGTAGCCACCGTAATGGCTGCACTCAAGTCGGATTTTGAACTCTTTAAAGAGTTCATCTACTCTAACTCGAAGGTCCGTCAGGACTTTAACACCTTCAAACGAAGGAATCGGGCGAAACACTCCCGGGGTATCCCCTGGGAGGACCTCGACCTGAATGAGTCCACCCCTCACATCCGTCCCGCTTCACCAGTGGTGCACCCAGAGGCGCCCTGTTCCCCCTGCCCGACCGCGACCGCGACCGCCCTCCCCAACCGATTCGACACCCTCCCCATAGAGGAGGAGGACTATTTTGAAGATGACACCAAACCGTCATCCACCCCCGCTCCCCTAGAGACTGTCCCCGAGTCCGAAGAAATGGAGACGGAGACAGCCTCCCAAGGCACCCCAATCCCACCCTCCGGAAGGGAGGCCCAAGCTGAGCCGTCGCAGTGCTCCGACGACGACGAATATACCGTCGTCGCCGGAACAAAGCGGCAGCGCAAGGCGAAGGCTGCCCCAAAGGACACCCCCGCCCCTAAGGCCGCCAAGGCCACCCCTGCCCCTAAGGCTGCCAAGGCCACCCCTGCCCCTAAGGCTGCCAAGGCCACCCCCGCCCCTAAGGCCACTAACGGCTCAGCCGAAACCCAGTCCTCCGGACTCCCCCCGACCGAGCCTTCCACTGGCCGGAAGCCCAAGCCACCTCCGATGGTGGTCATCCAAGACACCAAAGTATGGGAATCTGTCTCCCGCACTCTCAATGAGCGCAAAATTCAGTACTCGCGCGCAAACGCGAGGTCCGAGAACGGTCTCGAGATAAACGTCCCCACCATGGACGATTACCGCGCTCTAACGCGCCTACTCAACGACCGCCAGATTCCCTGGCACACCTTCGGTCTCCCGGGAGACCGACAACTTCGGGTTGTCATCAGAGGCATCCCTTCCTCCACGTCCCTTGACTATGTCAAGGAGACCCTCATTGCCCAGTCAATCCCCGTCATCGAACTCCACCGCATGTACGGGAAAAATAAAAAAGCGTACCCAATGGTACTTGTGGGTTTACCCAACAATGCCGAAGGGAAGGCTATTTTTAAAATCTCGACATGCGCTGGACTCACCGCATTTAAAATTGAAGCCCCCCACAAGCGTGGCACCATCGGTCAGTGCCATCGCTGCCAAAAGTACGGGCACGCGGCCCGTAATTGCCACGCCACCCCTCGCTGCGTGAAATGTTTGGGGGACCACGGCACAGCGGATTGCGACCGCATCCGAACGCCCGAGAACGAGGCAAAGGCGGCTTGCGTCCTTTGCGGGCAGGAGGGCCACCCCGCCAACTGGCGGGGCTGCTCTAAGGCCCCCAAAGGCAAGCAAAATGCCTGGGCCGCGAAAACTCGGGAGAGTACCGCCCCCCAAAAAGTCACAAAGCAGGCTCCCCAGGCGCCGGCGCAAATCCCTCCTCTAATGGGAATGCACTTCCCTCCTCTGCCCCAGCAGGCAAGTCAGCCGGTGGCTCACCCACCAGTCCCCGCGTGGACTCCCCCAGCACAACGTGCACCCACCACCAATCCCCTTCCCCTTCCCCCCATGCTGGCTAACACCCTAGTCCCATTGGTAATGGGCGCGTACGATGCCATAGATTTGGATGCTATGGAGGAGATAGGCCGGGCTATGTTAGCCACTGGCGGCCATTCGACCCACCTGATTACCATCCTCGCCCTGCATAGGCAGAAAATCGAGGACTTTAGGAACTCCCCCGCGGTATTGCGGTACTTCCCTAAGACGCGCTAATATGGGTAGTCTCAAACAAAGAGAAAAACCCCGGTCCCTTTGCATCGCATACTACAACGTATGCGGCGAGTTCAACCAGAAGAAACTCCTCATCCAGGAGTTTCTCGTTCAACATCAGGTTGACATTTTCCTCGCCCAAGAGACCTTTTTAAAGCCACACCACCGCAACCCCCGTATCGCGAATTACAACATAGTCCGGAATGATAGGTTAGGCGCCGAAAACGGTGGCACGGTAATCTACTACAAAAGGTCTCTCCATTGCACTCAATTAGACCCCCCCGCGGCTCTCATCAACATTGAGTGCTCCCTCCTCCGAATAGCCATGACCGGTCATGCGCCTATTAACATCGCCTCCGTCTACCTCCCCGGGAAAAAGGCGCTACTCCGTAGCGACCTCGAAGTCCTCTTTTCGCTGTCCAGCTCCACCATCTTGGCCGGAGACTTTAACAGCAAATCGATTCGCTGGCACTCCGTCACGAACTCGACAAACGGACTGACACTAGAGCGTCTTCACGACGAACTAGACTTTGACGTTGTTGCCACTTTAGCTCCCACGCGCTACCCCACTCAGGAGGGACATAATCCCAGCGTTCTCGACATAGCCCTGCTCAAGAACATCACCCTTCAGGTGTGTTCAGTAGAAGTCCACCATGCCGTCATTGCCTCCGACCATCGACCGGTTGTTTTACAACTAGGACCGACTGACAACGGACGCATAATGCACACCAGAACGGTGACCGACTGGAAGAAGCTTGGAAAGGTTATCAACCAGTCGACACCGTACTTGGATGCAATTCCCGACCTAATAACCACAACAGACGAGACCGACCTTGCCATCTCTTCTCTCACCAGCCACCTGCAAGCATCCCACAAGGAGTGCTCTCGGCAAGTCCCATCTGTGGATCCCACCCACAGAATGGAGCTTCCCGAGGATATGCGGCAGCTGTTGAGAGAAAAGAACCGCGCCTCACGCTTACATGACAATTACCCCACTGAAGAGGCCCGTGCCCACCTTCGCTACTTGCAACGGCGAGTCAAGGAGCGCATCGCGGAAATTAGAGACGAACGCTGGGGCGATCTCCTATCCGAGATGACCCCTCACCACCAGGCTTACTGGCGTATTGCCAAAAGCCTCAAGACCGATACGGTTTGGTCCACTCCTCCCCTCACGCGCCCAGACGGCTCCATCGCCTTCGATGATGACGAAAAAGCTGAATGTTTCGCAGACAGCCTGGAGAGTCAATGCTCTCCTAGTCGTGAGCCAGTAGACCCCGACCACCTCCGCGAGGTGGAATCGCACGCAGAACGATTCGTCGCTTCTAAAACGATTCCTCCCAACGTTCCCCTAGCTCCGACGACACTTGACGAAGTGAAGTCGATCATACGCGACCTCAAACCCCGGAAAGCACCCGGCGCTGACGGACTCTCCAACGGATTGCTCAAATGCCTTCCGCAGACCCTCCTCCTCCTCCTTGTGAGCATATTCAATGCGTGTCTCGCAAATTGCACCTTTCCAGCCGCCTGGAAGGAAGCAATCGTGATCGGCATCCCCAAACCAGGTAAAGACCTGAAAAATCCCACCTCCTACCGACCTATTAGCCTCTTGAGTGCTCTGGGGAAGATCTATGAACGGATCCTCCTCAAAAGACTCAAGGACTATGTAGAGTCGAAAAGTCTCATCCCCGACGAGCAGTTTGGTTTTCGGGCCAAACACGCTTGCCACCACCAGCTGCACCGCTTCACGGAGCACATCCTTAAACTTCGTAACTGGGGTCGTCCCACGGGAGCACTCTTCTTCGATGTAGCGAAAGCCTTCGACAAAGTCTGGCATTCTGGCTTGATCTCCAAGCTGGCCAATATGGGCCTCCCAGACAGTCTCGTGCACATCATACGAGACTTCTTGTCGAATAGGACTTTTCGCTACAGAGTTGAAGGATGCCTCTCGAACCCCCGTCCCATCCGAGCCGGCGTCCCTCAGGGCGCGGTTCTCTCACCTCTCCTCTATTCGCTTTACACAAGCGATATTCCCAAGACCCCTAACGTAGAGTTGGCATTATTCGCCGACGATACGGCTCTCTATACCTCCCATTACAATAACTCGATGATTGTAAAACGGCTTCAGTCCGCCGTCGACGCACTAGGCAGGTGGTTTAAGAGGTGGCGCATCGAGGTCAATCCTGAGAAGAGCACAGCTGTGCTCTTCACGAAGGATGGCCAAGGTACGCGACGTCGAAAAATCACCATGTCTGGTGAAGTCCAATCCCCAATAGGGACAGTGTCCCTATACGACAAGCCCATTCCCTGGGCTAAAAAGGCCAAGTACCTTGGAGTCGTATTCGATAGTGGCATGACCTTCAGTCACCACATCACCAAAGTCCGCAACCATGCCGCCTTTGTATTAGGCCGTCTCAGTCCCATGATAGGCAATGCTAGGATGTCACTTAGAAATAAGTTGACACTCTATAAGCTTTGCGTCCGCCCGATCATGACCTACGCCGGCGTAGTGTTCTCCCATATCGCGCCCTCCCACATCAAACGGCTTCAACTCGTACAGAACCGTTTTATCCGTAGGGCGACCGGCCATCCTCGATACACACGTATGACAGACGTACACCGTGACTTACGACTCGAGTCCATCCACGGCATTCTCAAGAACGCCTCCAAGCGTTACTTCGAGAATGCCGCGCGACATCCCAACCCCCTAGTTGTGCAAGCCGCCAACTACTCCCCCACTCTCCATGACACTGCGACCGCACGTCGCAGACGTCCTAGGGACGTCCTTACCGACCCCGATGATCCCATTGACATCGTTCTTGCCCAGTCCAGCTCCTCTCCGGCTCCGAACAGCCAGAGGAATCCCACCCTCCGCCCCTGTCGCACTCGCCACCGGGTAAGAGTGCGTAGAGTAGGACTAGCTCCGATTACTGGTGACCGCCCGGCGGTCCCGGGTGATTTGCACCCAGGATAGGTCCTTCGGACACCGTAGCTTTCGGCCCATACGGCAAAACATGAGAGTTGCTGCTCTCTAAAGGCTTTGCCATTGTTTCTCAGTTCGGCCCTTCAGGTCATGCATGCAAATCGCGGCCCATCTGGCATATGAGAGTTTGCTGTCTCTCCAAGCCTTGCGCACCCAGGCAACGCCCAAAGCCGAGGTTCGTCCCTCCTGGGAACCCTTTGGTGATGTTTGCCTTACAGGTTGAGGGCATTCTGCCCTCACCTCAAAAGTCCGGTGAAGTAGCGAAAGCTCACTTGGAGCTAGCTACGTAGTCCATTCAAAAAAAAAAAAAAAAAAAAAAAAAAGCTTTAAAAATTACTTCGGTTCTACATCTCCGTCAGTGAACATCGGTCGTGTGTGTTGCGCGCGTTCGCGTTATCCTCAGTTTTAGTTTCTCTACTTATTACTAACTAACTAAATCAACATGACCGGTCGCGGTAAAGGAGGCAAAGGTTTGGGAAAGGGAGGAGCCAAGCGTCACAGGAAGGTGTTGCGTGATAACATCCAGGGTATCACCAAGCCCGCCATCCGCCGTCTGGCCCGCAGAGGCGGTGTCAAGCGTATCTCCGGCTTGATATACGAAGAGACCCGTGGTGTTCTCAAGGTGTTCCTCGAGAACGTGATCCGCGACGCCGTCACCTACACCGAGCACGCCAAGAGGAAGACCGTCACAGCTATGGACGTCGTGTACGCTCTGAAACGTCAGGGCCGTACTCTCTACGGTTTCGGCGGTTAAGAAGCTCGGAAGCTCGTTGTTCGCGGTGTGGTGGTTGTCCGTGTCATCGTCGTGCTGTGCTAGGTGCGATGTATGTAGTGTTGTCGTGTTGTGTGTGAGTGAGTGAGCGCGCGCGCGCGCGCGGTACGTTTTACACGGTTAGTGAGAGAGATTTTGTTTTGTTCTTTGTGACGACTCAAAATTTTTGCACTCGCTAATCGGTGGAATTGTGACGCACGCGCTACGCACTCTCACCACTTCCACTTCCACTCCACTCCATTCATTCACCGATCGATCGACGACGAGATGTGGTACACACCATACACGCACAATACCTATACAAAAAAGGCCCTTTTCAGGGCCGCATATGTTTCGTTTTTATAATAACTGTTTCTATGACACTTTTTATCGTCTACGTTTCTATACAGAGATTACGTACCTATACCTACCTACCTACATACATACATAGGTAAGGTACTTAAGCAAAAACTTTCTTTTAAAACTTACACAAGCTATAGTTGTACGTAAGTATTAATATGTAGGTATATTCCTTTTACATATCGAGATAAAATAATAAAGTATGAGAAGAAATTACATATAGATGTTAGGTATTCGTATAAGTAGAGAAGGCACTCGTATAGGTATACGGGGAGAGTATCTTAGTGTGTTATGCATACAGTAGGTACCTACCTATGTATGTGAGTTGAGAGATATTTGTTTTTTTTTTTTTATTTGGTATTTTAATAATAATAATAATTGTGATGATTAACTAGCTAAGTTAGCTTGCTGCACGAATAAACCGCTGCTTTCTGCTCTTCTGAGGCAGCCACGCACGTCTATGGTGTACCTATCTGCGTGCTCTCTCGCCGCCGCCGGCGGTTGCGGCGGACCGTTCGGGACGGACGGATTTATTTATTTAAGCATAAGGTTTGCCTACGCAGTACCTACATTATTATAAATATATTAGTTTTTCAAAATCCCCGTATCGTTTACACCAAACACAAGGATACCCCAGTAGCAGCTCACAGTCAGAGTGTAGTCGCGAGACGAGCCTCGCTCGCAGTGTGTTTTACGACCCTCGACTTGACGACCTTTAAAATGGTCAAAATATCGACAAATACGTGCAAAACATATATACGCAAGAACCTCTATATCTTCGCTTTCAACGTGCACGCGCGAATCATTCATAATTTCGCGTTTTATAAAGAAATACGACTTTTGAACAGGACCCGACCTGCTCGCGATATATTACTACGAAAATAAACGCCTCTACACTGCCCGTCTTACAATTGTACACCACATAAATTGCACTATATCGTAGGTGAACTCAAAAATTTTCATTCTAAATAAATATATTTTATATAAAATACGATTATGATGTATAAAATTAAATTATACCGAACTTAGTTAGTGAAAAGTTGGTCGCGCTCGTATGAGAAAACGTCTGGCGGCATCGCGGTTCTCGTTACGGTATTGCTCGACTCGTTCCGAATGTATGGCCGGCGGCCCTCTATGGTGGTTTATCCAGTATCACTGTTTGTTTACGCGTGCGCGTCTCTCTATCCGTAGACATAAAGCTACGTTTCTTTCGTGTGTTTTTTTTTTTTTACCAAGTGTACGAATTATATATTTTTAAAAATAAAAATGGCAGACACAGCTGTAGCATCCGAAGCACCAGCGCCAGCGACGCCGGCGAAGAAACAACCGAAGGCGTCCGCAGCCGCCGGAGGCGTGAAGAAAGCCAAGGCGAAGCCTACACACCCTAAGACTTCAGAGATGGTGAACAACGCTATCAAGGAGTTGAAGGAACGTAGCGGATCTTCGCTGCAGGCCATCAAGAAGTATATCGCGGCTCAATACAAAGTCGACGCCGAGAAATTGGCACCTTTCATAAGGAAGTATCTGAAGAGCGCCGTCGAATCTGGAGCCCTCATCCAGACCAAGGGTAAAGGTGCCTCCGGCTCGTTCAAATTGGAATCGAAGTCTTCATCTTCGAAGAAACCGGCAGCGGCCAAGGCCAGCGGCAGGGCGTCTTCGGCTGCGAAGTCGAAGAAGGGATCGGCCGCCGCCGCGTCCAAATCTGCAAAGAAGGGCGCCTCCTCCGGTGCCGCCGCCTCGTCGCCGTCGAAGGGCAAGGCCGCTTCCGCCGCAAAGGACAAGAAGGCGGCAGCGGCCAAGAAGAAGCCCGCAGCGAAGAAAGCCGCCGCTCCGGCGAAGGCGAAGGCCGCGGCCGCGCCTAAGGCGAAGAAGAGCGCCAAGCCGCCTACGAAGAAACCTAAAGCTCCTAAACCCAAGAAGGCGGCCGCCACGCCCAAGAAGGCCGCCGCTAAGAAGGCCGCAGCAGCTAAAAAGTAAGATTTCGGTCATCGTCAATGCTGCTGCTGCTGCTGTCTGTGCGGCGTTGTCAACGTACGACGATCGTGTTGTTCGCTCTGCTGCTGTGTTGTTGCGCGCGCCACCACGCTGATGCTGCATCACAGTGAGTGCACAATCATTATCATCTACGCGTCACGACAACGACGTCGACAACAACAACAAGACGCGAGGTGGTAACGCGCGCGCGCGGCCATACATGGTGCCTGCTGTGATGATGCGGCGCGCCGAGATGAAAGTGCAAGAAGTCGCAACGACGACGCTATAATCACACACCACCATAGCGCTAGCGCGCGCAACCATTCGCGCCTAACAAAAAGCCCTTTTCAGGGCTAACATATCAATCTGTGAATATAGCACAGTTTCTTTGCAATAAATACGTCAAAAAGAAATTATTACATATCTGCTGATGCTTATTATGAGCATTTGTGTATGTATGATCTCCTAATTAATTAATTAATTAATTACTTACTTACTTACTTACTTACCAACCAACCTACCAACCCACCAACCCACCAACCTACCAACCTACCAACCCACCAACCTACCTACCTACCTACCTACCTACCTACCTATCTATCTATCTGTCTGTCTGTATGTCTGTCTGTCTGTCTGTCTACTTTCTTAGCTTATAGTACGAGATCAGAGTATGTATAGGTAGGTACATAATTATTATCAACGATGATAATATGCAACCAATATACGTTGTTGTGACAATCCCGCGCAATAACAGACCAGCGTTGTTTGTATTAATATGATACAATAATTTGCATGTACGTTCTTATGTACCTACATAATGACTGTGTGTAATAAATACTTACTTCTTTTCACCAATGCTGAGTACATTATGCCCAACGAACAAACAACGCCACAATCCCCATCATCCGACGACCTGAAAGAAAAAAAAAAAAATGAAATAAATAAATAATAATAAATTACAAAATAAATAAATATATTGTATAGGTAAACTGTGTGTTTGTACGCCGGCAGCGCTGTAACATAAACGTAAGTTTCGATTCTTTTTCTCTCTATCCATCCCCACCCCTGGATTGTGTTGTTATCGTCCTGTGAGCGTACGCGTTACGGCGCGCATCATATATATAAAAGTTTTTGACGCGCGGAGCGCATTATTAGATTGTCAATCTCGCTCGACGAGTGAGGTGTTATTATTGTGTGTGTGCTAGTTTATTTAATTCACTTTTGAATCATGTCTGGACGCGGCAAAGGTGGCAAAGTCAAGGGAAAGGCAAAGTCCCGTTCGAACCGTGCTGGACTCCAGTTCCCCGTGGGTCGTATCCACAGGCTTCTGCGCAAGGGTAACTATGCCGAGCGCGTCGGTGCTGGCGCTCCGGTGTACCTCGCCGCGGTGATGGAATACCTCGCCGCTGAAGTACTCGAGTTGGCCGGCAACGCTGCGAGGGACAACAAGAAGACCAGGATCATCCCTAGACATCTGCAGCTGGCCATCCGCAACGACGAGGAACTGAACAAACTGCTCTCCGGCGTCACCATCGCTCAGGGTGGTGTCCTGCCCAACATCCAAGCGGTGCTGCTCCCCAAGAAGACCGAAAAGAAGGCATAAGTGCGCTGAGATCACCGCACATCAAATCAAACGTAAGTCCATTATCGTTCCTATGTATCATTTCGTGTCTCGGTGTCGAATCATGTGTTAATACCTTATCATAATTATATTTCGCGTGTTTGTATGTATCACCTATTACATGCATACATACAACAGGTGATATAAGTGACGGGGGAAACACATGAACGGCACTGGCCGCGATTGGTGCAACGGTTCGTATGGACTGTCGTGTATCTCTCGAAACAAATAACGAGAGAGAAAAAGGCCCTTTTCAGGGCCACAATATGATTCTGTACGATTAATTATGTTTCTTTTGATAACAATCGATCAATCTACGAACCACCAACACCTACCTTATTCCTGACCGATTACTTTAATAGTAGCTGTGCACATCTAAATACGCGGATGGATGACAACAACAGCATACACATATAAGGAGACCCAGAATATTATAATAAAATCGTGTTATGTGCAGACAACAAACGGTAGGTATGCATGTCGTGGATTGCTTTGGCACAATATACCTATTATATATTATATTTTTATGCTACTCATTTTTTTTTTTTATACGGAACAAGTACCTACTTATATCTAATAATTTAATGTACCTATAATGTATTCACTTGGATAGCGCGGACGTGTAAGTTGTATGTTGTTGTTTTCATTCATTATTATAATAGTCAGTCAGAACATGCATAAATACAAACGAAATACATACATACATACCTTTTTAAATTACTAATAATAAAAAATATATTCTTATAATTACATACACCTACCTATCTAACATTGTCTAAAATAATGGTGCGCGGCGAGGGGTAGGGAAGTAAGGGGGGGGGGGGGGGGGGGGCACGCTCATCTGCGGGGGGTCGGGGGCTATAGTCGTATTGGAGGGGATGAAACGAACGATACGATTGGTGGGACGACTCGCGTACCCCGCTACGGTGTGAATTATAACAGCCTATATAAATTGAAAAATTGATGCCGCGACGACGCACAGTCAATCTAACCGTTGACACTGTTCTTTCGCTCATCATTTACGTGTACGTGTGTATAACGTGTTAAGTGAATTTGTTAACTATGCCGCCCAAGACAAGTGGTAAAGCCGCCAAAAAATCTGGCAAGGCACAGAAGAACATCTCCAAGACCGACAAAAAGAAGAAGAAGCACAAGAGGAAGGAGAGCTACGCCATCTACATCTACAAGGTGCTGAAACAGGTCCACCCTGACACCGGTATTTCCAGCAAGGCCATGTCCATCATGAACTCGTTCGTGAACGACATCTTCGAGCGCATCGCCGCCGAGGCTTCCCGTCTCGCCCACTACAACAAGAGGTCGACGATCACATCCAGGGAGGTGCAGACATCTGTGAGGCTCCTTCTGCCCGGTGAGCTCGCCAAGCACGCCGTCAGTGAGGGTACCAAGGCCGTCACCAAGTACACCAGCTCAAAGTGAGGTGTTTTTCCCATCCATTCACACCTACTGGTGTGCAACGAATGGTGTGTTGCGTCGTCGTTGTCGCCGTCATGTCACAGCGCGCACTCGCTACACATACATTACAAAAGGCCCTTTTCAGGGCCACAAATTCGTTCTGATTGTGTTTATGTTTCTTGATAATCGTCTGTTATATACATACATATATACCTACCTACCTACACAAACCAACCAACCAACCAACCAACCAACCAACCAACCAACCAACCAACCGCACCTGCCTGCCTGCCTACATAATATTCTCACCGTAAATAGGTATTTGCTTAAAGGTACTTACATCATAACTGCTAGCCGGTTTGATGCTCTCTCCAATGCATGCACAGTGCTACCTGAAAATAAACAAAAATAAATAAGTAGGTACCTACATATGTAAAGAAATTATTTTTAAAAACTTCATAAGAAAAGATTCCATCATACGGGTAACTAAATTAATTATTTAGTTACCCGTTAACATTACACTTAACTAGTTTAATGTATTCAGATACGTACGTACGACTCGACTCTTTTATTTATTATATCCATCAGTTATGTACCCATTTAAACCTATACATATACGTACATTACTATTTTTTTATATTTAATTAAATATTAAATAGAAATACCTAAGTAAAAACTAGTAAGTTTTTCAATCAACCACCACTAACGAATGAACAGACGAACCGAGAGAGAAAGAGACAAAAGATATTTTACAAGGGGCTAAACGCGATGGGTATGCGTCCTCGCGATCTGTATATATACGCCGATTTTTTGGTGAAGCGTCGCATTCTCTCTCGTACCGCGTTCACGCAAGTTCGTACGCGCGCGTGTGTTTGTTACTTTAAATTTTTTGATTTGATTTGACTTAACGTCGCTGTAATGGCTCGTACCAAGCAAACTGCTCGCAAATCTACCGGTGGTAAAGCACCACGCAAACAGCTCGCCACCAAAGCTGCTCGTAAGAGCGCGCCCGCGACCGGTGGTGTCAAGAAGCCACATCGTTATAGGCCGGGCACAGTCGCCCTCCGCGAGATCCGTCGTTACCAGAAGAGTACTGAGCTGCTGATCCGCAAGCTGCCTTTCCAGCGTCTCGTTCGTGAGATCGCTCAAGACTTCAAGACTGATCTGCGTTTTCAGAGCTCCGCCGTCATGGCTCTCCAGGAGGCGAGCGAGGCGTACCTCGTCGGTCTCTTCGAAGACACCAACCTGTGCGCCATCCACGCCAAACGTGTCACCATCATGCCTAAGGACATCCAACTGGCGCGCAGGATCAGAGGCGAGCGCGCTTAAGCTGCGCTACACCAGCTCATCGGAAAGTTTGTGGAGTGTGTGTTTGTTACGTTGTTGTGTGTGATGGTGTCTGTCTGTCTACCGACGTCTTGTTTTGCATTACCTAATCTTGTGTGTGCGTGCGTTTTTGTCCTTCCTCACGTGAACGAACTCGCGCGCGCACGCACGAACGAAAGTGATGACTTGACTTGACGCCGCTACGGCATAGGTACCACCCACCACCGACGGACAGTTTCAAACGCCACCTACTTTCTTTCTTTAAAAGGCCCTTTTCAGGGCCACAAATGATTCTGACCGACAAAATGTTTCTTTGTACAAATAAGTTACATGCAACGTTAAGAATAATAATAATAAGTTGGGTTTTATGACGTAATCGATTTCTAGAAACTTACATATTTAGGTAATTACTTTCTGAAAATAATGCAGCCCCAATGAGCAAAAGCGGTATGCAGCAGCTAATAGGCATGTACAATAATAATAAGAATAATAATAATCGTACTGATATGTATATACCTAAGAGCATAATTCACCTTTTCGCGTAGCTCGACGAAATGTCTAGGTACCTACGTGATATGGAATGATATTTTATTTTTATCTATTTTTTTATTTATTTTTTTTAAGTATAGTCACTAAAATTTAAAATAAAATAAAAAAAAAGAAGAGGGGGGGGGGGATAGTAGTATATAGTCGTATTTTAATAGTTTAACAAACAAATAATATATATATATATATATATATATATATAATAAAACTACATACATATCGATACAAAAATACAATAAATTGTTGCTTTGCGCGCGCTCGCCGTCAAATATCCCCTCGCACCTACCTCGCCCCGATTTCGCCTGTCACGACTATATATATAAGAGTTCGCGCAGCTTTAAAAAAACCCAGGCGCCGGCGCCAATCCCTCCTCTAATGGGAATGCACTTCCCTCCTCTGCCCCAGCAGGCAAGTCAGCCGGTGGCTCACCCACCAGTCCCCGCGTGGACTCCCCCAGCACAACGTGCACCCACCACCAATCCCCTTCCCCTTCCCCCCATGCTGGCTAACACCCTAGTCCCATTGGTAATGGGCGCGTACGATGCCATAGATTTGGATGCTATGGAGGAGATAGGCCGGGCTATGTTAGCCACTGGCGGCCACTCGACCCACCTTATTACCATCCTCGCCCTGCATAGGCAGAAAATCGAGGACTTTAGGAACTCCCCCGCGGTAGCGCGGTACTTCCCTAAGACGCGCTAATATGGGTAGTCTCAAACAAAGAGAAAAACCCCGGTCCCTTTGCATCGCATACTACAACGTATGCGGCGAGTTCAACCAGAAGAAACTCCTCATCCAGGAGTTTCTCGTTCAACATCAGGTTGACATTTTCCTCGCCCAAGAGACCTTTTTAAAGCCACACCACCGCAACCCCCGTATCGCGAATTACAACATAGTCCGGAATGATAGGTTAGGCGCCGAAAACGGTGGCACGGTAATCTACTACAAAAGGTCTCTCCATTGCACTCAATTAGACCCCCCCGCGGCTCTCATCAACATTGAGTGCTCCCTCCTCCGAATAGCCATGACCGGTCATGCGCCTATTAACATCGCCTCCGTCTACCTCCCCGGGAAAAAGGCGCTACTCCGTAGCGACCTCGAAGTCCTCTTTTCGCTGTCCAGCTCCACCATCTTGGCCGGAGACTTTAACAGCAAATCGATTCGCTGGCACTCCGTCACGAACTCGACAAACGGACTGACACTAGAGCGTCTTCACGACGAACTAGATTTTGACGTTGTTGCCACTTTAGCTCCCACGCGCTACCCCACTCAGGAGGGACATAATCCCAGCGTTCTCGACATAGCCCTGCTCAAGAACATCACCCTTCAGGTGTGTTCAGTAGAAGTCCACCATGCCGTCATTGCCTCCGACCATCGACCGGTTGTTTTACAACTAGGACCGACTGACAACGGACGCATAATGCACACCAGAACGGTGACCGACTGGAAGAAACTTGGAAAGGTTATCAACCAGTCGACACCGTACTTGGATGCAATTCCCGACCTAATAACCACAACAGACGAGACCGACCTTGCCATCTCTTCTCTCACCAGCCACCTGCAAGCATCCCACAAGGAGTGCTCTCGGCAAGTCCCATCTGTGGATCCCACCCACAGAATGGAGCTTCCCGAGGATATGCGGCAGCTGTTGAGAGAAAAGAACCGCGCTTCACGCTTACACGACAATTACCCCACTGAAGAGGCCCGTGCCCACCTTCGCTACTTGCAACGGCGAGTCAAGGAGCGCATCGCGGAAATTAGAGACGAACGCTGGGGCGATCTCCTATCCGAGATGACCCCTCACCACCAGGCTTACTGGCGTATTGCCAAAAGCCTCAAGACCGATACGGTTTGGTCCACTCCTCCCCTCACGCGCCCAGACGGCTCCATCGCCTTCGATGATGACGAAAAAGCTGAATGTTTCGCAGACAGCCTGGAGAGTCAATGCTCTCCTAGTCGTGAGCCAGTAGACCCCGACCACCTCCGCGAGGTGGAATCGCACGCAGAACGATTCGTCGCTTCTAAAACGATTCCTCCCAACGTCCCCCTAGCTCCGACGACACTTGACGAAGTGAAGTCGATCATACGCGACCTCAAACCCCGGAAAGCACCCGGCGCTGACGGACTCTCCAACGGATTGCTCAAATGCCTTCCGCAGACCCTCCTCCTCCTCCTTGTGAGCATATTCAATGCGTGTCTCGCAAATTGCACCTTTCCAGCCGCCTGGAAGGAAGCAATCGTGATCGGCATCCCCAAACCAGGTAAAGACCTGAAAAATCCCACCTCCTACCGACCTATTAGCCTCTTGAGTGCTCTGGGGAAGATCTATGAACGGATCCTCCTCAAAAGACTCAAGGACTATGTAGAGTCGAAAAGTCTCATCCCCGACGAGCAGTTTGGTTTTCGGGCCAAACACGCTTGCCACCACCAGCTGCACCGCTTCACGGAGCACATCCTTAAACTTCGTAACTGGGGTCGTCCCACGGGAGCACTCTTCTTCGATGTAGCGAAAGCCTTCGACAAAGTCTGGCATTCTGGCTTGATCTCCAAGCTGGCCAATATGGGCCTCCCAGACAGTCTCGTGCACATCATACGAGACTTCTTGTCGAATAGGACTTTTCGCTACAGAGTTGAAGGATGCCTCTCGAACCCCCGTCCCATCCGAGCCGGCGTCCCTCAGGGCGCGGTTCTCTCACCTCTCCTCTATTCGCTTTACACAAGCGATATTCCCAAGACCCCTAACGTAGAGTTGGCATTATTCGCCGACGATACGGCTCTCTATACCTCCCATTACAATAACTCGATGATTGTAAAACGGCTTCAGTCCGCCGTCGACGCACTAGGCAGGTGGTTTAAGAGGTGGCGCATCGAGGTCAATCCTGAGAAGAGCACAGCTGTGCTCTTCACGAAGGATGGCCAAGGTACGCGACGTCGAAAAATCACCATGTCTGGTGAAGTCCAATCCCCAATAGGGACAGTGTCTCTATACGACAAGCCCATTCCCTGGGCTAAAAAGGCCAAGTACCTTGGAGTCGTATTCGATAGTGGCATGACCTTCAGTCACCACATCACCAAAGTCCGCAACCATGCCGCCTTTGTATTAGGCCGTCTCAGTCCCATGATAGGCAATGCTAGGATGTCACTTAGAAATAAGTTGACACTCTATAAGCTTTGCGTCCGCCCGATCATGACCTACGCCGGCGTAGTGTTCTCCCATATCGCGCCCTCCCACATCAAACGGCTTCAACTCGTACAGAACCGTTTTATCCGTAGGGCGACCGGCCATCCTCGATACACACGTATGACAGACGTACACCGTGACTTACGACTCGAGTCCATCCACGGCATTCTCAAGAACGCCTCCAAGCGTTACTTCGAGAATGCCGCGCGACATCCCAACCCCCTAGTTGTGCAAGCCGCCAACTACTCCCCCACTCTCCATGACACTGCGACCGCACGTCGCAGACGTCCTAGGGACGTCCTTACCGATCCCGATGATCCTATAGACATCGTTCTTGCCCAGTCCAGCTCCTCTCCGGCTCCGAACAGCCAGAGGAATCCCACCCTCCGCCCCTGTCGCACTCGCCACCGGGTAAGAGTGCGTAGAGTAGGACTAGCTCCGATTACTGGTGACCGCCCGGCGGTCCCGGGTGATTTGCACCCAGGATAGGTCCTTCGGACACCGTAGCTTTCGGCCCATACGGCAAAACATGAGAGTTGCTGCTCTCTAAAGGCTTTGCCATTGTTTCTCAGTTCGGCCCTTCAGGTCATGCATGCAAATCGCGGCCCATCTGGCATATGAGAGTTTGCTGTCTCTCCAAGCCTTGCGCACCCAGGCAACGCCCAAAGCCGAGGTTCGTCCCTCCTGGGAACCCTTTGGTGATGTTTGCCTTACAGGTTGAGGGCATTCTGCCCTCACCTCAAAAGTCCGGTGAAGTAGCGAAAGCTCACTTGGAGCTAGCTACGTAGTCCATTCAAAAAAAAAAAAAAAAAAAAAAAAAAAAGCTTTAAAAATTACTTCGGTTCTACATCTCCGTCAGTGAACATCGGTCGTGTGTGTTGCGCGCGTTCGCGTTATCCTCAGTTTTAGTTTCTCTACTTATTACTAACTAACTAAATCAACATGACCGGTCGCGGTAAAGGAGGCAAAGGTTTGGGAAAGGGAGGAGCCAAGCGTCACAGGAAGGTGTTGCGTGATAACATCCAGGGTATCACCAAGCCCGCCATCCGCCGTCTGGCCCGCAGAGGCGGTGTCAAGCGTATCTCCGGCTTGATATACGAAGAGACCCGTGGTGTTCTCAAGGTGTTCCTCGAGAACGTGATCCGCGACGCCGTCACCTACACCGAGCACGCCAAGAGGAAGACCGTCACAGCTATGGACGTCGTGTACGCTCTGAAACGTCAGGGCCGTACTCTCTACGGTTTCGGCGGTTAAGAAGCTCGGAAGCTCGTTGTTCGCGGTGTGGTGGTTGTCCGTGTCATCGTCGTGCTGTGCTAGGTGCGATGTATGTAGTGTTGTCGTGTTGTGTGTGAGTGAGTGAGCGCGCGCGCGCGCGCGGTACGTTTTACACGGTTAGTGAGAGAGATTTTGTTTTGTTCTTTGTGACGACTCAAAATTTTTGCACTCGCTAATCGGTGGAATTGTGACGCACGCGCTACGCACTCTCACCACTTCCACTTCCACTCCACTCCATTCATTCACCGATCGATCGACGACGAGATGTGGTACACACCATACACGCACAATACCTATACAAAAAAGGCCCTTTTCAGGGCCGCATATGTTTCGTTTTTATAATAACTGTTTCTATGACACTTTTTATCGTCTACGTTTCTATACAGAGATTACGTACCTATACCTACCTACCTACATACATACATAGGTAAGGTACTTAAGCAAAAACTTTCTTTTAAAACTTACACAAGCTATAGTTGTACGTAAGTATTAATATGTAGGTATATTCCTTTTACATATCGAGATAAAATAATAAAGTATGAGAAGAAATTACATATAGATGTTAGGTATTCGTATAAGTAGAGAAGGCACTCGTATAGGTATACGGGGAGAGTATCTTAGTGTGTTATGCATACAGTAGGTACCTACCTATGTATGTGAGTTGAGAGATATTTGTTTTTTTTTTTTTATTTGGTATTTTAATAATAATAATAATTGTGATGATTAACTAGCTAAGTTAGCTTGCTGCACGAATAAACCGCTGCTTTCTGCTCTTCTGAGGCAGCCACGCACGTCTATGGTGTACCTATCTGCGTGCTCTCTCGCCGCCGCCGGCGGTTGCGGCGGACCGTTCGGGACGGACGGATTTATTTATTTAAGCATAAGGTTTGCCTACGCAGTACCTACATTATTATAAATATATTAGTTTTTCAAAATCCCCGTATCGTTTACACCAAACACAAGGATACCCCAGTAGCAGCTCACAGTCAGAGTGTAGTCGCGAGACGAGCCTCGCTCGCAGTGTGTTTTACGACCCTCGACTTGACGACCTTTAAAATGGTCAAAATATCGACAAATACGTGCAAAACATATATACGCAAGAACCTCTATATCTTCGCTTTCAACGTGCACGCGCGAATCATTCATAATTTCGCGTTTTATAAAGAAATACGACTTTTGAACAGGACCCGACCTGCTCGCGATATATTACTACGAAAATAAACGCCTCTACACTGCCCGTCTTACAATTGTACACCACATAAATTGCACTATATCGTAGGTGAACTCAAAAATTTTCATTCTAAATAAATATATTTTATATAAAATACGATTATGATGTATAAAATTAAATTATACCGAACTTAGTTAGTGAAAAGTTGGTCGCGCTCGTATGAGAAAACGTCTGGCGGCATCGCGGTTCTCGTTACGGTATTGCTCGACTCGTTCCGAATGTATGGCCGGCGGCCCTCTATGGTGGTTTATCCAGTATCACTGTTTGTTTACGCGTGCGCGTCTCTCTATCCGTAGACATAAAGCTACGTTTCTTTCGTGTGTTTTTTTTTTTTTACCAAGTGTACGAATTATATATTTTTAAAAATAAAAATGGCAGACACAGCTGTAGCATCCGAAGCACCAGCGCCAGCGACGCCGGCGAAGAAACAACCGAAGGCGTCCGCAGCCGCCGGAGGCGTGAAGAAAGCCAAGGCGAAGCCTACACACCCTAAGACTTCAGAGATGGTGAACAACGCTATCAAGGAGTTGAAGGAACGTAGCGGATCTTCGCTGCAGGCCATCAAGAAGTATATCGCGGCTCAATACAAAGTCGACGCCGAGAAATTGGCACCTTTCATAAGGAAGTATCTGAAGAGCGCCGTCGAATCTGGAGCCCTCATCCAGACCAAGGGTAAAGGTGCCTCCGGCTCGTTCAAATTGGAATCGAAGTCTTCATCTTCGAAGAAACCGGCAGCGGCCAAGGCCAGCGGCAGGGCGTCTTCGGCTGCGAAGTCGAAGAAGGGATCGGCCGCCGCCGCGTCCAAATCTGCAAAGAAGGGCGCCTCCTCCGGTGCCGCCGCCTCGTCGCCGTCGAAGGGCAAGGCCGCTTCCGCCGCAAAGGACAAGAAGGCGGCAGCGGCCAAGAAGAAGCCCGCAGCGAAGAAAGCCGCCGCTCCGGCGAAGGCGAAGGCCGCGGCCGCGCCTAAGGCGAAGAAGAGCGCCAAGCCGCCTACGAAGAAACCTAAAGCTCCTAAACCCAAGAAGGCGGCCGCCACGCCCAAGAAGGCCGCCGCTAAGAAGGCCGCAGCAGCTAAAAAGTAAGATTTCGGTCATCGTCAATGCTGCTGCTGCTGCTGTCTGTGCGGCGTTGTCAACGTACGACGATCGTGTTGTTCGCTCTGCTGCTGTGTTGTTGCGCGCGCCACCACGCTGATGCTGCATCACAGTGAGTGCACAATCATTATCATCTACGCGTCACGACAACGACGTCGACAACAACAACAAGACGCGAGGTGGTAACGCGCGCGCGCGGCCATACATGGTGCCTGCTGTGATGATGCGGCGCGCCGAGATGAAAGTGCAAGAAGTCGCAACGACGACGCTATAATCACACACCACCATAGCGCTAGCGCGCGCAACCATTCGCGCCTAACAAAAAGCCCTTTTCAGGGCTAACATATCAATCTGTGAATATAGCACAGTTTCTTTGCAATAAATACGTCAAAAAGAAATTATTACATATCTGCTGATGCTTATTATGAGCATTTGTGTATGTATGATCTCCTAATTAATTAATTAATTAATTACTTACTTACTTACTTACTTACCAACCAACCTACCAACCCACCAACCCACCAACCTACCAACCTACCAACCCACCAACCTACCTACCTACCTACCTACCTACCTACCTATCTATCTATCTGTCTGTCTGTATGTCTGTCTGTCTGTCTGTCTACTTTCTTAGCTTATAGTACGAGATCAGAGTATGTATAGGTAGGTACATAATTATTATCAACGATGATAATATGCAACCAATATACGTTGTTGTGACAATCCCGCGCAATAACAGACCAGCGTTGTTTGTATTAATATGATACAATAATTTGCATGTACGTTCTTATGTACCTACATAATGACTGTGTGTAATAAATACTTACTTCTTTTCACCAATGCTGAGTACATTATGCCCAACGAACAAACAACGCCACAATCCCCATCATCCGACGACCTGAAAGAAAAAAAAAAAAATGAAATAAATAAATAATAATAAATTACAAAATAAATAAATATATTGTATAGGTAAACTGTGTGTTTGTACGCCGGCAGCGCTGTAACATAAACGTAAGTTTCGATTCTTTTTCTCTCTATCCATCCCCACCCCTGGATTGTGTTGTTATCGTCCTGTGAGCGTACGCGTTACGGCGCGCATCATATATATAAAAGTTTTTGACGCGCGGAGCGCATTATTAGATTGTCAATCTCGCTCGACGAGTGAGGTGTTATTATTGTGTGTGTGCTAGTTTATTTAATTCACTTTTGAATCATGTCTGGACGCGGCAAAGGTGGCAAAGTCAAGGGAAAGGCAAAGTCCCGTTCGAACCGTGCTGGACTCCAGTTCCCCGTGGGTCGTATCCACAGGCTTCTGCGCAAGGGTAACTATGCCGAGCGCGTCGGTGCTGGCGCTCCGGTGTACCTCGCCGCGGTGATGGAATACCTCGCCGCTGAAGTACTCGAGTTGGCCGGCAACGCTGCGAGGGACAACAAGAAGACCAGGATCATCCCTAGACATCTGCAGCTGGCCATCCGCAACGACGAGGAACTGAACAAACTGCTCTCCGGCGTCACCATCGCTCAGGGTGGTGTCCTGCCCAACATCCAAGCGGTGCTGCTCCCCAAGAAGACCGAAAAGAAGGCATAAGTGCGCTGAGATCACCGCACATCAAATCAAACGTAAGTCCATTATCGTTCCTATGTATCATTTCGTGTCTCGGTGTCGAATCATGTGTTAATACCTTATCATAATTATATTTCGCGTGTTTGTATGTATCACCTATTACATGCATACATACAACAGGTGATATAAGTGACGGGGGAAACACATGAACGGCACTGGCCGCGATTGGTGCAACGGTTCGTATGGACTGTCGTGTATCTCTCGAAACAAATAACGAGAGAGAAAAAGGCCCTTTTCAGGGCCACAATATGATTCTGTACGATTAATTATGTTTCTTTTGATAACAATCGATCAATCTACGAACCACCAACACCTACCTTATTCCTGACCGATTACTTTAATAGTAGCTGTGCACATCTAAATACGCGGATGGATGACAACAACAGCATACACATATAAGGAGACCCAGAATATTATAATAAAATCGTGTTATGTGCAGACAACAAACGGTAGGTATGCATGTCGTGGATTGCTTTGGCACAATATACCTATTATATATTATATTTTTATGCTACTCATTTTTTTTTTTTATACGGAACAAGTACCTACTTATATCTAATAATTTAATGTACCTATAATGTATTCACTTGGATAGCGCGGACGTGTAAGTTGTATGTTGTTGTTTTCATTCATTATTATAATAGTCAGTCAGAACATGCATAAATACAAACGAAATACATACATACATACCTTTTTAAATTACTAATAATAAAAAATATATTCTTATAATTACATACACCTACCTATCTAACATTGTCTAAAATAATGGTGCGCGGCGAGGGGTAGGGAAGTAAGGGGGGGGGGGGGGGGGGGGCACGCTCATCTGCGGGGGGTCGGGGGCTATAGTCGTATTGGAGGGGATGAAACGAACGATACGATTGGTGGGACGACTCGCGTACCCCGCTACGGTGTGAATTATAACAGCCTATATAAATTGAAAAATTGATGCCGCGACGACGCACAGTCAATCTAACCGTTGACACTGTTCTTTCGCTCATCATTTACGTGTACGTGTGTATAACGTGTTAAGTGAATTTGTTAACTATGCCGCCCAAGACAAGTGGTAAAGCCGCCAAAAAATCTGGCAAGGCACAGAAGAACATCTCCAAGACCGACAAAAAGAAGAAGAAGCACAAGAGGAAGGAGAGCTACGCCATCTACATCTACAAGGTGCTGAAACAGGTCCACCCTGACACCGGTATTTCCAGCAAGGCCATGTCCATCATGAACTCGTTCGTGAACGACATCTTCGAGCGCATCGCCGCCGAGGCTTCCCGTCTCGCCCACTACAACAAGAGGTCGACGATCACATCCAGGGAGGTGCAGACATCTGTGAGGCTCCTTCTGCCCGGTGAGCTCGCCAAGCACGCCGTCAGTGAGGGTACCAAGGCCGTCACCAAGTACACCAGCTCAAAGTGAGGTGTTTTTCCCATCCATTCACACCTACTGGTGTGCAACGAATGGTGTGTTGCGTCGTCGTTGTCGCCGTCATGTCACAGCGCGCACTCGCTACACATACATTACAAAAGGCCCTTTTCAGGGCCACAAATTCGTTCTGATTGTGTTTATGTTTCTTGATAATCGTCTGTTATATACATACATATATACCTACCTACCTACACAAACCAACCAACCAACCAACCAACCAACCAACCAACCAACCAACCAACCGCACCTGCCTGCCTGCCTACATAATATTCTCACCGTAAATAGGTATTTGCTTAAAGGTACTTACATCATAACTGCTAGCCGGTTTGATGCTCTCTCCAATGCATGCACAGTGCTACCTGAAAATAAACAAAAATAAATAAGTAGGTACCTACATATGTAAAGAAATTATTTTTAAAAACTTCATAAGAAAAGATTCCATCATACGGGTAACTAAATTAATTATTTAGTTACCCGTTAACATTACACTTAACTAGTTTAATGTATTCAGATACGTACGTACGACTCGACTCTTTTATTTATTATATCCATCAGTTATGTACCCATTTAAACCTATACATATACGTACATTACTATTTTTTTATATTTAATTAAATATTAAATAGAAATACCTAAGTAAAAACTAGTAAGTTTTTCAATCAACCACCACTAACGAATGAACAGACGAACCGAGAGAGAAAGAGACAAAAGATATTTTACAAGGGGCTAAACGCGATGGGTATGCGTCCTCGCGATCTGTATATATACGCCGATTTTTTGGTGAAGCGTCGCATTCTCTCTCGTACCGCGTTCACGCAAGTTCGTACGCGCGCGTGTGTTTGTTACTTTAAATTTTTTGATTTGATTTGACTTAACGTCGCTGTAATGGCTCGTACCAAGCAAACTGCTCGCAAATCTACCGGTGGTAAAGCACCACGCAAACAGCTCGCCACCAAAGCTGCTCGTAAGAGCGCGCCCGCGACCGGTGGTGTCAAGAAGCCACATCGTTATAGGCCGGGCACAGTCGCCCTCCGCGAGATCCGTCGTTACCAGAAGAGTACTGAGCTGCTGATCCGCAAGCTGCCTTTCCAGCGTCTCGTTCGTGAGATCGCTCAAGACTTCAAGACTGATCTGCGTTTTCAGAGCTCCGCCGTCATGGCTCTCCAGGAGGCGAGCGAGGCGTACCTCGTCGGTCTCTTCGAAGACACCAACCTGTGCGCCATCCACGCCAAACGTGTCACCATCATGCCTAAGGACATCCAACTGGCGCGCAGGATCAGAGGCGAGCGCGCTTAAGCTGCGCTACACCAGCTCATCGGAAAGTTTGTGGAGTGTGTGTTTGTTACGTTGTTGTGTGTGATGGTGTCTGTCTGTCTACCGACGTCTTGTTTTGCATTACCTAATCTTGTGTGTGCGTGCGTTTTTGTCCTTCCTCACGTGAACGAACTCGCGCGCGCACGCACGAACGAAAGTGATGACTTGACTTGACGCCGCTACGGCATAGGTACCACCCACCACCGACGGACAGTTTCAAACGCCACCTACTTTCTTTCTTTAAAAGGCCCTTTTCAGGGCCACAAATGATTCTGACCGACAAAATGTTTCTTTGTACAAATAAGTTACATGCAACGTTAAGAATAATAATAATAAGTTGGGTTTTATGACGTAATCGATTTCTAGAAACTTACATATTTAGGTAATTACTTTCTGAAAATAATGCAGCCCCAATGAGCAAAAGCGGTATGCAGCAGCTAATAGGCATGTACAATAATAATAAGAATAATAATAATCGTACTGATATGTATATACCTAAGAGCATAATTCACCTTTTCGCGTAGCTCGACGAAATGTCTAGGTACCTACGTGATATGGAATGATATTTTATTTTTATCTATTTTTTTATTTATTTTTTTTAAGTATAGTCACTAAAATTTAAAATAAAATAAAAAAAAAGAAGAGGGGGGGGGGGATAGTAGTATATAGTCGTATTTTAATAGTTTAACAAACAAATAATATATATATATATATATATATATATATAATAAAACTACATACATATCGATACAAAAATACAATAAATTGTTGCTTTGCGCGCGCTCGCCGTCAAATATCCCCTCGCACCTACCTCGCCCCGATTTCGCCTGTCACGACTATATATATAAGAGTTCGCGCAGCTTTAAAAATTACTTCGGTTCTACATCTCCGTCAGTGAACATCGGTCGTGTGTGTTGCGCGCGTTCGCGTTATCCTCAGTTTTAGTTTCTCTACTTATTACTAACTAACTAAATCAACATGACCGGTCGCGGTAAAGGAGGCAAAGGTTTGGGAAAGGGAGGAGCCAAGCGTCACAGGAAGGTGTTGCGTGATAACATCCAGGGTATCACCAAGCCCGCCATCCGCCGTCTGGCCCGCAGAGGCGGTGTCAAGCGTATCTCCGGCTTGATATACGAAGAGACCCGTGGTGTTCTCAAGGTGTTCCTCGAGAACGTGATCCGCGACGCCGTCACCTACACCGAGCACGCCAAGAGGAAGACCGTCACAGCTATGGACGTCGTGTACGCTCTGAAACGTCAGGGCCGTACTCTCTACGGTTTCGGCGGTTAAGAAGCTCGGAAGCTCGTTGTTCGCGGTGTGGTGGTTGTCCGTGTCATCGTCGTGCTGTGCTAGGTGCGATGTATGTAGTGTTGTCGTGTTGTGTGTGAGTGAGTGAGCGCGCGCGCGCGCGCGGTACGTTTTACACGGTTAGTGAGAGAGATTTTGTTTTGTTCTTTGTGACGACTCAAAATTTTTGCACTCGCTAATCGGTGGAATTGTGACGCACGCGCTACGCACTCTCACCACTTCCACTTCCACTCCACTCCATTCATTCACCGATCGATCGACGACGAGATGTGGTACACACCATACACGCACAATACCTATACAAAAAAGGCCCTTTTCAGGGCCGCATATGTTTCGTTTTTATAATAACTGTTTCTATGACACTTTTTATCGTCTACGTTTCTATACAGAGATTACGTACCTATACCTACCTACCTACATACATACATAGGTAAGGTACTTAAGCAAAAACTTTCTTTTAAAACTTACACAAGCTATAGTTGTACGTAAGTATTAATATGTAGGTATATTCCTTTTACATATCGAGATAAAATAATAAAGTATGAGAAGAAATTACATATAGATGTTAGGTATTCGTATAAGTAGAGAAGGCACTCGTATAGGTATACGGGGAGAGTATCTTAGTGTGTTATGCATACAGTAGGTACCTACCTATGTATGTGAGTTGAGAGATATTTGTTTTTTTTTTTTTATTTGGTATTTTAATAATAATAATAATTGTGATGATTAACTAGCTAAGTTAGCTTGCTGCACGAATAAACCGCTGCTTTCTGCTCTTCTGAGGCAGCCACGCACGTCTATGGTGTACCTATCTGCGTGCTCTCTCGCCGCCGCCGGCGGTTGCGGCGGACCGTTCGGGACGGACGGATTTATTTATTTAAGCATAAGGTTTGCCTACGCAGTACCTACATTATTATAAATATATTAGTTTTTCAAAATCCCCGTATCGTTTACACCAAACACAAGGATACCCCAGTAGCAGCTCACAGTCAGAGTGTAGTCGCGAGACGAGCCTCGCTCGCAGTGTGTTTTACGACCCTCGACTTGACGACCTTTAAAATGGTCAAAATATCGACAAATACGTGCAAAACATATATACGCAAGAACCTCTATATCTTCGCTTTCAACGTGCACGCGCGAATCATTCATAATTTCGCGTTTTATAAAGAAATACGACTTTTGAACAGGACCCGACCTGCTCGCGATATATTACTACGAAAATAAACGCCTCTACACTGCCCGTCTTACAATTGTACACCACATAAATTGCACTATATCGTAGGTGAACTCAAAAATTTTCATTCTAAATAAATATATTTTATATAAAATACGATTATGATGTATAAAATTAAATTATACCGAACTTAGTTAGTGAAAAGTTGGTCGCGCTCGTATGAGAAAACGTCTGGCGGCATCGCGGTTCTCGTTACGGTATTGCTCGACTCGTTCCGAATGTATGGCCGGCGGCCCTCTATGGTGGTTTATCCAGTATCACTGTTTGTTTACGCGTGCGCGTCTCTCTATCCGTAGACATAAAGCTACGTTTCTTTCGTGTGTTTTTTTTTTTTTACCAAGTGTACGAATTATATATTTTTAAAAATAAAAATGGCAGACACAGCTGTAGCATCCGAAGCACCAGCGCCAGCGACGCCGGCGAAGAAACAACCGAAGGCGTCCGCAGCCGCCGGAGGCGTGAAGAAAGCCAAGGCGAAGCCTACACACCCTAAGACTTCAGAGATGGTGAACAACGCTATCAAGGAGTTGAAGGAACGTAGCGGATCTTCGCTGCAGGCCATCAAGAAGTATATCGCGGCTCAATACAAAGTCGACGCCGAGAAATTGGCACCTTTCATAAGGAAGTATCTGAAGAGCGCCGTCGAATCTGGAGCCCTCATCCAGACCAAGGGTAAAGGTGCCTCCGGCTCGTTCAAATTGGAATCGAAGTCTTCATCTTCGAAGAAACCGGCAGCGGCCAAGGCCAGCGGCAGGGCGTCTTCGGCTGCGAAGTCGAAGAAGGGATCGGCCGCCGCCGCGTCCAAATCTGCAAAGAAGGGCGCCTCCTCCGGTGCCGCCGCCTCGTCGCCGTCGAAGGGCAAGGCCGCTTCCGCCGCAAAGGACAAGAAGGCGGCAGCGGCCAAGAAGAAGCCCGCAGCGAAGAAAGCCGCCGCTCCGGCGAAGGCGAAGGCCGCGGCCGCGCCTAAGGCGAAGAAGAGCGCCAAGCCGCCTACGAAGAAACCTAAAGCTCCTAAACCCAAGAAGGCGGCCGCCACGCCCAAGAAGGCCGCCGCTAAGAAGGCCGCAGCAGCTAAAAAGTAAGATTTCGGTCATCGTCAATGCTGCTGCTGCTGCTGTCTGTGCGGCGTTGTCAACGTACGACGATCGTGTTGTTCGCTCTGCTGCTGTGTTGTTGCGCGCGCCACCACGCTGATGCTGCATCACAGTGAGTGCACAATCATTATCATCTACGCGTCACGACAACGACGTCGACAACAACAACAAGACGCGAGGTGGTAACGCGCGCGCGCGGCCATACATGGTGCCTGCTGTGATGATGCGGCGCGCCGAGATGAAAGTGCAAGAAGTCGCAACGACGACGCTATAATCACACACCACCATAGCGCTAGCGCGCGCAACCATTCGCGCCTAACAAAAAGCCCTTTTCAGGGCTAACATATCAATCTGTGAATATAGCACAGTTTCTTTGCAATAAATACGTCAAAAAGAAATTATTACATATCTGCTGATGCTTATTATGAGCATTTGTGTATGTATGATCTCCTAATTAATTAATTAATTAATTACTTACTTACTTACTTACTTACCAACCAACCTACCAACCCACCAACCCACCAACCTACCAACCTACCAACCCACCAACCTACCTACCTACCTACCTACCTACCTACCTATCTATCTATCTGTCTGTCTGTATGTCTGTCTGTCTGTCTGTCTACTTTCTTAGCTTATAGTACGAGATCAGAGTATGTATAGGTAGGTACATAATTATTATCAACGATGATAATATGCAACCAATATACGTTGTTGTGACAATCCCGCGCAATAACAGACCAGCGTTGTTTGTATTAATATGATACAATAATTTGCATGTACGTTCTTATGTACCTACATAATGACTGTGTGTAATAAATACTTACTTCTTTTCACCAATGCTGAGTACATTATGCCCAACGAACAAACAACGCCACAATCCCCATCATCCGACGACCTGAAAGAAAAAAAAAAAAATGAAATAAATAAATAATAATAAATTACAAAATAAATAAATATATTGTATAGGTAAACTGTGTGTTTGTACGCCGGCAGCGCTGTAACATAAACGTAAGTTTCGATTCTTTTTCTCTCTATCCATCCCCACCCCTGGATTGTGTTGTTATCGTCCTGTGAGCGTACGCGTTACGGCGCGCATCATATATATAAAAGTTTTTGACGCGCGGAGCGCATTATTAGATTGTCAATCTCGCTCGACGAGTGAGGTGTTATTATTGTGTGTGTGCTAGTTTATTTAATTCACTTTTGAATCATGTCTGGACGCGGCAAAGGTGGCAAAGTCAAGGGAAAGGCAAAGTCCCGTTCGAACCGTGCTGGACTCCAGTTCCCCGTGGGTCGTATCCACAGGCTTCTGCGCAAGGGTAACTATGCCGAGCGCGTCGGTGCTGGCGCTCCGGTGTACCTCGCCGCGGTGATGGAATACCTCGCCGCTGAAGTACTCGAGTTGGCCGGCAACGCTGCGAGGGACAACAAGAAGACCAGGATCATCCCTAGACATCTGCAGCTGGCCATCCGCAACGACGAGGAACTGAACAAACTGCTCTCCGGCGTCACCATCGCTCAGGGTGGTGTCCTGCCCAACATCCAAGCGGTGCTGCTCCCCAAGAAGACCGAAAAGAAGGCATAAGTGCGCTGAGATCACCGCACATCAAATCAAACGTAAGTCCATTATCGTTCCTATGTATCATTTCGTGTCTCGGTGTCGAATCATGTGTTAATACCTTATCATAATTATATTTCGCGTGTTTGTATGTATCACCTATTACATGCATACATACAACAGGTGATATAAGTGACGGGGGAAACACATGAACGGCACTGGCCGCGATTGGTGCAACGGTTCGTATGGACTGTCGTGTATCTCTCGAAACAAATAACGAGAGAGAAAAAGGCCCTTTTCAGGGCCACAATATGATTCTGTACGATTAATTATGTTTCTTTTGATAACAATCGATCAATCTACGAACCACCAACACCTACCTTATTCCTGACCGATTACTTTAATAGTAGCTGTGCACATCTAAATACGCGGATGGATGACAACAACAGCATACACATATAAGGAGACCCAGAATATTATAATAAAATCGTGTTATGTGCAGACAACAAACGGTAGGTATGCATGTCGTGGATTGCTTTGGCACAATATACCTATTATATATTATATTTTTATGCTACTCATTTTTTTTTTTTATACGGAACAAGTACCTACTTATATCTAATAATTTAATGTACCTATAATGTATTCACTTGGATAGCGCGGACGTGTAAGTTGTATGTTGTTGTTTTCATTCATTATTATAATAGTCAGTCAGAACATGCATAAATACAAACGAAATACATACATACATACCTTTTTAAATTACTAATAATAAAAAATATATTCTTATAATTACATACACCTACCTATCTAACATTGTCTAAAATAATGGTGCGCGGCGAGGGGTAGGGAAGTAAGGGGGGGGGGGGGGGGGGGCACGCTCATCTGCGGGGGGTCGGGGGCTATAGTCGTATTGGAGGGGATGAAACGAACGATACGATTGGTGGGACGACTCGCGTACCCCGCTACGGTGTGAATTATAACAGCCTATATAAATTGAAAAATTGATGCCGCGACGACGCACAGTCAATCTAACCGTTGACACTGTTCTTTCGCTCATCATTTACGTGTACGTGTGTATAACGTGTTAAGTGAATTTGTTAACTATGCCGCCCAAGACAAGTGGTAAAGCCGCCAAAAAATCTGGCAAGGCACAGAAGAACATCTCCAAGACCGACAAAAAGAAGAAGAAGCACAAGAGGAAGGAGAGCTACGCCATCTACATCTACAAGGTGCTGAAACAGGTCCACCCTGACACCGGTATTTCCAGCAAGGCCATGTCCATCATGAACTCGTTCGTGAACGACATCTTCGAGCGCATCGCCGCCGAGGCTTCCCGTCTCGCCCACTACAACAAGAGGTCGACGATCACATCCAGGGAGGTGCAGACATCTGTGAGGCTCCTTCTGCCCGGTGAGCTCGCCAAGCACGCCGTCAGTGAGGGTACCAAGGCCGTCACCAAGTACACCAGCTCAAAGTGAGGTGTTTTTCCCATCCATTCACACCTACTGGTGTGCAACGAATGGTGTGTTGCGTCGTCGTTGTCGCCGTCATGTCACAGCGCGCACTCGCTACACATACATTACAAAAGGCCCTTTTCAGGGCC